>CM074721.1:358536638-359736638 GCA_037306005.1 Rhinophrynus dorsalis | reverse complement strand
CAATGTTATTTAACAAAAAAAAAAAGAAGGGACAACTATCATTTTTAACCCTTTGACAGAGAGGTATCCAGCGCATTTAATTGCAATGTGTTGTACACCTCTCTGTCACTCAAAAGGTTAAAAAAGCAGCAAACTTTTTTGTGAAAAAAAAAAACAACAACATTTTTTAAGGCTTTTTTTTGCTGGGGTGGAAGGGTCCAAATGATTCAATCTATGTAATAAAGTGGGCAGGCTTGACTGGGTTGGGAGGAGGAGAGGAGGAGGTTTGCCCTTAAAATGTATTGAAGAAGAGGGCAGAGAATGAATGGAACTGGCAATGAAGTGGCAGAGATACAAGATAACTAACTGATCCCTGAGAATCAGTGTCTGTCCATGGAGACCCAGTAATTAAGTTTAAAAACCAGAGTCTCCACTTCACATCAGGAGAGTCCCCAGGTAGGTTTAATGGTCAGATCAATTAATTATTTGGTTGTATAATGTGGGAGAGATTAATTATTGGCAGGCAGTTCTTCGCAGAGAGTGATAGAAAATGCTGAGTCACTTCCTGACAGTTTCAATTATCGGGAAGTAATGATATTTTTACTTACTCCCTTACAATTTCTACATGTATACGTTTTGAACTAACAGAAGTTGGAGTACCCTTGTTTTAATAAGCAGGACAAACCCTAAGATATATGGAGTTTCATGAAAAGGTTTTACTCCTTCAAGTCAGCTCCTGTGTCAGCAAAATTATTAAAAAGCCAGAGGCTGCTCTGAGCTTTCTTTACATGGATCCTCTCTGCCTTTTGAGGGTTCAATAAATTCTTCCCCTTAACTGTCATGTGGGGCCTGATCATAAACAGGAAGTGTATGGCTTAAAGCCAAAAACTAGCAAGCACAATGAACCGTAGGAACTTGGGTTAGGAAAGTTTTGGAAAATCTCTCCCCAGCAGTCTATATCTTGGGTGGTGGCCCCACGTGACTGAGCTGAGGGACTTGTATTTCAGAGTAGAAGAGTTGGTGCTACACTTGGAAAGGCAGTAAATACACAGGTGAATCAATGTACCGGGGAACTCACCAGCCAAAAACCAAGGTGCCTCCCGGAAGCAGCGCTCCACCGCCACTCACTCCAACAATGCTGGTAGACAAGCCAACGATCTCCGGTGCACTCTCGGAACTGCTAGGCATACGATACAAAGTAGCACAATCGGACCAGCGTGGTAAAATCAAACACACAACTTTATTGAAACAAAATAAAAAGTCCACAAATCAGGGTTTCCAGATGGCAGATGAAACAGGACTCAAGTGCAACTGTATCCTATGATAAACCAGAACCCGTCTGACATGTTTCGCGCATTGCACGCTTAATCATAGACCATAGACGCTGGTCCGATTGTGCTACTTTGTATCGTATGCCTAGCAGTTCCGAGAGTGCACCGGAGATTGTTGACTTGTATTTCAGTCCTTATTGCTGTAGATTAGCAGAGGTCACTTTTGTGACCCCAGCCCAGATCTCACACTGATAAGCTGTGACTAGCAATACAGCCTTGGATTCCGTGGCAGATATACTCCAAGAGGAAGCACCCAGAGGAGTAGACCTGACAAGAGAGCGACAATGGCAAGACAACTGCCCTTTTAAACTCTTCTGTCAATTAAGCTTTAGAGAAAAGTGCTCATTTTAGCAATTTTTTCTAACTAAACAAACACTGCTCCTCGGACGGTTTGCAACAAAGTTCCCAGCCTGCTCTACTCAAACTGCAAATGGTTTCAGAGAGATAAAAAATGTACCAAACAGAAAAATAACGTGGGCTATTTCTTCAACAGGTATCCAGAATAATTCAACAAAAAAACAACAAAACTGGTTTACCTACTTTGGAATAAAGCAGATTAACCATTACATTACATTAACAAGGAAAGAAAATAAGTCATGACCCCTTGAGTGCCAGGTTATTCAGCACACTGTGAAGCAATGTGCTGGGCAGCCCTCTGGTATTTGAGGGGTTAAAATGATTTTTATGTGGGGAAAGTTATTATACTACATAAAGACAATTGCCGATATCGATGACAAAAAGATTGCAGAGGCCAGGGAATATCTCGAGGTGGCCAAGACACAGAAGGGGAGATGCATATGATTCTGCTCTATAATAGGCACTAGAACTTTTTGTTTGTTTGGGGGGTGGGTTATGTACTTTGCCTATGCACAAAGCTACCTATGCCAAAAATGTTCCCATTATATATAAGATTATATATAGGATTGAAATTGGAAATAACACATAAAAGACTAGGTGAAATATTTTACATGGAAAAGCACCGGAAGGACTAACATCCTTATGTTATAAAAAGTTTTTGCTTGACCTTTATACTTACATTATACAGGAAGGAAGTATGCAATTAGAGATGAACAGGATTTAACACTGCCCTTCCAACGCCTGGACATGATCTCACAAACTGTCTACAGTGATTCTCAACATTAGTCATCAGGGCACACCAACATTGCATGTTTTCAAGATATCCCAGTTTGATCAAATATGGGTAAGTAGTGGCTCAGTCATTCTGATTAATCCTGTTTAAGTAGCGATATAATGGATATTTGACTTGGTGTTGTGCCCTGAGTTCTGGAGCTGAAAATTACTGGTGTACATTAAAGTCAAATGCTTTTGATAAAACATAGATTTAAATGTATTTAAATGTATTTAAGGCATGTGATATTGTATATGGGAACCAATAAAAGGAACCATTAAACCTATAGTAATACTTACATTGCCTTCCCTTAAATACACTGTAAAATATCAAAGTGTGTTACTGATATCAGTCTTGCTGTTTAATACACAGCAGTTTAAAATATACCCCATCCCTTCCCTTTTTCTAATATTCATCCTTTCTCCTAGTTGACTTTCACTCACACAATTTCATTTGTCTATATGTGAGCTCACCTCACACAGAGACAAATGTGAGCTCTGATTTGGGTTGCCATGGCAAGTACGCTCCAGCTCTTGGGTCATTCCCTTCAAAGGAGAAGGGGCTGATGTCAGGGGACTATTTAATCAATTATATATTTTAACCTTCTGTGCACTAAAGAGAATGAATGACATCAGTCAAACTCTTTAATACTTTAGAATCCATTTAAAGGAAGCATTATTATCTCTAACATATGATTGTTTGGAATCGTGTGCACTGTTAGGGGTATTTGAGGAAAGTGGTTGAGAAACTCTGCTTTGATGATCTCTCTAGTATCCAAGGACTGAATTAGACACATTAATTAAACATATGCTCAGCTGTACACCACCTTGTGAATGCACTGCAGATGCCTCTTGCAATGTATTGGAGATGTAAAGCATGCAAAAGACTAATAGTTACACTGTCAGCTTCACCCCGCTTCATTTAGAAAACAGCTATACAACAGCATTGTGGCATTGATCAAACTGCCTGTGTTGTCCTTGTGTTCCCCCAGCAATCACGTTGGTGGGGAGGGTGTTATGGCTTTGAGCTTGATGGCCGGCCCACATGGGTGCAGCCAGACATTACTCAATGTTGACCAGGCATTCACTGTATTGCCAGAGTGAGCAACACAGGTATCCAACTGCATACCTCCCAATATTTCAAACTGTCAAAGACGGACACGCTTATTTTACTGGGTGATGACGTGAACGGTGGGCGGGGCATTACAGAGAATTTTTAGATTATTTCATGACCTATTGACACCTCTTTGTATAGCTGAATAAATTGTTTACAGCAATATCTAATTTAGAGCAATACTAATTTATAAACACATATACTGAAGTTTATACAAACATGAATGTGAGTTATTTCATGTGATAAGCTTATATACACACCCCACAGTTTGATGTCCTAAACAGTGTGACATCAGGGTGGGAAAAAAGGACAAAAGGAACTTGGGGCTCAAAGAGTGACTTCCCTTCTAAAGATGGACATTTGGGAGGTATGCAGTGGTCCATAAGAACTATCTGCACTGTGGCCCCTTATGCAGATAAGCTCTGCTGAAATTTTCCTGCTTCTTGTGTTGAAAGTAGGAAAGTTTCAGCAAGCTGCACTTGTGCTGCATAACGCAAGAAGAAATCTGCTAAGAAAGCATCAGAATCCACAGCAGTGGGTTACAATTGTGGGCATTTAACACAATGTAAGAAGCTCTGTGTGCAAAACACCCATCTGAATTAAGTAAGGGTGAGCCAGTCTCTTGTTTAAATCTACAACACTCATTAAGGGCATGCATTTTCTAATGGTAATTCTGCACCTACAAAACCTAGGTCTAGGGACCCAGTGCATGTTAAAAATCCACTGTTGTGCAATAGAACAGCAGTATAACACACACATGATGTGCAACGAGGCATCCATACACTGGTGATCCAAAGATTAATTGATATGAGGTCCAAAGCCTCCATATCAATTAATTCAAATCACAACAGAAACCCTCCTAACAATCCCAACACTAAGATAAAATTAAGCCCCCCCCACCACCACCACTAAACGTAATACTTTCAATAAAGTACCATCCACCTTCACTATACCAAACACTAACAATAATCTATGCCCCATGCCCCCTCCTCACATGTTTCACATGAGAAGTATTTATCTTGATGTTGAAGGTCCAGTGGGTCCTTGATGCCCTGGTCCTTCAGCATCTCCCTCAAAACTAAAATCTGAAATTAAAAAAACAAACAAACAAAAAAAAACAACTTTAACCCCACCATCACCATTGCCACCTCCTCTGCCTCTAGTCATTGCCCAAGCCAGAGTGAGAAAAAAAATTAAGAGGGTCTGGTTGGGAGATGGGGTTACAGAAGGCACTGGATGTGCCCTAGTCAATGTAAGTGTTTAAGTGAAACATGTGGGTAGGGGGCATGGGGCTTAGATTAGAGTTAGGTCTAGAGTGAGGGGTGCTTTCAGTGTTTGGAAGGGTGTGGGGGGGGGTGATGACTGTGAAACTAGCTCGCAGGTCACATTTGACACTGTGTCAAACATCAAGCATTAGCTAGTTTCCTTTCCTGTTCTCACTTCTCATGCTATTTATCATGACTTGTGGGAACAGAAATCTGTAACGAGCATAGGGCTGCAAGCTGGATTTGTGCGGCTTACACTCATTGTTGATACAGCTGGGCAGTTAAGAGAATACCTCCATAAACTGGGTTTCTCAGTCAGTACTTCTTTTAGCCCTAACAGCTGTTTTAATGACCCTAATAGTATAGACCCCCACGTTGCCTTTCTAAATTCTAAAGTTGTCTAGTTACATACACACCTGAGGAAATGCACTGGAGCACTTACAGCACATGTTCCCTTACCAATAGACAATAGCCATTTATTGGAACTTGATATTTCCTTGTCTACTATGTGATTAGCTTTATAATGCACATTCTACCCATGAAAGCGATATACTAAGAACTGGAGCAATTCTGGGGCAAACGATTAAAGCCATAGGAGACAAATACAATTTCCCTTTGATTTAATTGGTGTTTATACTCCTTGAATGCTAGAGTCTTCAAAACATTGCAGTGCAATGCACTGGAGACCACTCTGGAATTCAGCGGGTTAATATCTCCACTTATATCAATGATCATTTTGAAAATGTGCATTTGTTCCCCATGATACTGGTGGGAAAAAACCCTGCTCCCTATTAACTGTCAAAAAAGGGGGTTACTAGTGGCGCAAGACGTATTACTAAGGTGTGTGCTTGAGAGAGTGGTGACAATGACAAACAGTTATATCTGCCTCTGTTCTCAGTGATAAATGTATCAGTCTACCTCTGCAGCAAAAGCCAGAATTGATATGTATAACAGCTGTCACATTGAATCAGCTTGCGGGCCATATTTTGCCCATTTCTGTCCTAAAAGTTCCATCTTATGTAATGATGACCAGAAGAAGTTGTATCCAGCTCTCTTTTGCCAGTGATACTGATGGCAGGCTTTATATTACGGTGAGACCTAGAAGAGCTCTATTTTATGTTCTTACCTGTGTTTTTCCATAGCTGGGTGTGAAGCTGGGGACAGGGTCCCTGATATGTCACTGTCACATTCAGATGGTGAATCTGGGACACTGCACGTGGAGATGTCACATGGAAAAGAATGGAATCTTGAGCTGTCCAGAATGGAATATTAGATATATTGTGTTCATAATATATCAATCCTGCGTCAATCTGTGGAAAGAATTTATAGTTTCTTCAGGTTGTTGGTGAGGAATGGTATAATAAAGCAATAAATAGAAATACTCACATCTGACTGGGTGAAGTTTGTTAGCACCACCCCCTCGCTATTTGTCCATCTCACAATTTGACCAATCTGAGGTGGCTCATCAATGTGATACACTATCACAGGCAACTGATCCTTCTCCTCATTGGTCACTGCCATCAGATGCTGGTTGGTGATGGGCTGGAGGGATCCTGGTTAGGAGAAAGTAGACAGATGTGAGCAGCTGCAATATGTGCGCCCTTCCCTAGATACAGCATATGACGATTTAACACTCACTTGGACACACAGTGAGGTCCTGCAGGGTTTCCATGTTCACTGCAACTGGTATGGCCTGCACATGGAAGAACTGTTGCTCTGACTGATTTTCTCCATCAGAAACATTGAAGAAAAATCCTCCATCGTGCTCCCCTGGGAAAGAATAAATTTCACTCACTTCATCCTCTTATTATTTAATAACTTGAGTTTCATTCCCTCACTCCCATACTTGCATTGGATCTCTTATTCACTCTGATTTGTCCTCTTATGTATTCACTCAACTTGATCCATACACGGGTGGGCAATGTGAGATCCTTCAGCTATTGTTGGTATACAATTCCATTCATCCCCCACCAACTATTAGCTGACAAAAGATAATGGTAATTGTAGTCCAGCATCAGTTGAAGGACTTCACACTCTCCACTGTTGTTCTAATACATTAGCATTTCATTCACTCACCTTCCATGGTGTGTCATTTACTTTCTTGTCTCCTCTGGTTCATTCAGTAGCCAACTTGAATATTGCATTTATTTACTTGTCTGCTTGAGTTCCTCATTCACTATTGCACAGCTATTACCTTGCTCTCTTTTATTTATTCACTTGCTTGCTCTGATCACTCATTTATCCATGCTTTTACCCAGTTCTCTTATTGTTTGCTTGTTTGTTTCTGACTCAAATTAATTTACTTGCCTTCCGTGGCTCCTCAAGTTTCTCATTCACATTCTTTTGCATTCTGTCCCATTCTCTGTTGTCTTATTTATTCACTTACTTGCCCAGTCTCTAATAAATTAATGAACCTGAGTCAACATTCATCCAGTTACCACAGGGCTGGGCAACCCGAAGGTCACTAGCTGTTGAGGACAACAACTCCCATCACCCCTGGCCAGCCAGGTGATGATGGGATATGCAGTCATCAACAGTTGGAGGGCCTCAGGTTAGCCATGCCTAAGTTCTGGTCACCAATTAATTCACTTGCCTGCATTTACCTCTCATTTATTTAATATTTTCTTCTCATTTCTTATCCATTCAACCAGATGCCCTGGCCTCTCTCTAACACACACATATGCACTCACCCTAGTAATGCATATAATTCATCTCTGATTGTTACTGATTAAGTACTGATTTGCTGCCTCACCTCTGTGCATAAACTGAACATCTCCTTGTCCTAGTTGCCTTTGAGAGAAGCTTGAAATTGTCTCTGTAGATCCTTTCAGGATTAGCTGTCCATTGGTTGGAGGCAAGATGTAATATACCAGCTCATCCAAGGGAGAGTCTGCATCCTCACTGTGCAGAGCCTGGGCAGGGATCTGAGCAATGGCACCTTCAAGTAACTGGTGGGAGAGAAACAGCAGACTTTATTATTATTTGTTTAACCCCATGATTTCAATGCATTAATGAAATCATTAGCATTTTACTTTTTTTAATTTAATTTATTTATATACAGCTTCTAGGCCAATCTCAGTCAGGGGTGGTAGTAGTGTGGAGCAATGCATTTTGGGATTTGTAGTCCAGCTTCACTGGGCAAGTCTGCATTTACTGGCAGCTCTTGAATTTTGAAATACTACAAGTTACATTTATAGGGTCAGTTCTATTAGTGCCAGTAAAATAATTGGTACTGCCAAAAACATGTAATGACCAACATACCCATTTCCCTGAGGCATTCTATTAGCTGCCTAGCAAGTTCAGTTACAAGCTTAGGTCACATAAATATGACTCATGGTCTAATTGTCTTTGCAGATTTATGTTTCCCAAACTCATGCTACATAGCGCAAGCAGGGACAACAAAGGAAACTAGCTAATGCTTGATGTTTGACACAGAATCAAACATCACAGTGAGCTAGTTCCACATCACCCTCACCCCACCCTCCCAAACAGAGCCTACATTACCAGTAAACTTTCCTTACCCCCACCCTCCCAAACACTACCAACTCTAACCTAAAATTAGGTTCCCTTCCCGCTCCACTGTACCCAACACCAACAATAATGTACTCTCCCACCTCACAGTAAACACAACACTAACAAGCTAGGTCCCATTCCCCCTCATCGCATGTTTCCCAAGTGTAAAAATGTACCCTGATGTTGGAGGTCCACTTGCATAATAAAGTAAAAAAAAAACCTCTATCAACCCGCTACCACCTTTGCCGCTGCCACCACTAAAAAGTGACCACCATTCATATTTAACTCTTGTTGGTTGGTCACATCACAGGTAATAGAATACCAGACTGTGACTTAAAACTACTGTCACATTTTTTTTGCTGGCCTTAATAGAATTGAGCCCTATAACTGAAGCATTTTTTTCATTATTGTGTAACATACATTCCCAGACATTCAGTATGCTGCTGGTATAATGAGTACAGAGTAAATCATGGGAGGAAACTATGTGGTTCTCCAGCTTTTGCTGAACTTCAAATGCTATTGTGCTCAAACAGAGATAGAAAGGAAGAATGAGTGCTAGAGAGTGCAAGGAAGAGACAGAGACAGAATTTACAAAAGAGTACAGTGTAGAAAGAGCATGAGAGAAAAATTGAGATAAAATGAACAAGAGAGCTCAGATGAGAAAGAGAGCAAGTGAGAGGGAAAGTACAAAACAGTGAGTTTGGAAGAAATTAAGTGTGCTTGTGAGAGAGAGAGAGACACACACACACACACACACACACACACACACACACACACACACACACAATAAGACAGAATATGTGGTCTGTGCATAAGGGACAGAAAGAGTAAAATAAATACTGAGGGCATGGAACAGAAAGAAGACTGAGACAGCTAGACTGCAACAGTGAGAAATGATGAGAGGGAGATTGACGATATGACATACACCGTGGGGTGTATAATAGTGTGTGCTATTCACCCCAGTCATACACTATATGTAAACATTCTATAGTCTGTGCACTCACTAATAAAGCATATCCATGGCCTGGGTGCTAGTCATAAAAATCAGTTTATAAAGGCCAAGGATAGGGCTGAAATATCGATTTAATACATTTTCACCTGTTTTGCAACATTAAAAAGCCAGAGAAATTCACAGGGGTGGCTATTTTCACCGGAAAATCATAAAAATGGCTGCAGTGAGACTCATTGCCTTCAGGATCTAACAGTTTCCCAATGTGCATGTAGCTCAGAATCCCAAACAACATGTTCTGGTGTGTGTATATATTATTATATATTATTCGTGAGAAAAGGAGTTAACTCTTGATGTAGTTTGGCCTGCTTTAGCCTCATCAGTGCAGGTGTCCTTCTGAGAGCCGGCCTCTCCCTATATAAATTCTTCATCCCCCCCTTCCACATACACAGACCGTTTTCTTCTGTCCCTCCTTTCTATATGAAGTCCTGTAGCAGCACAATCTACATCTCTAGGTTCAGGTTGCCAGGTCAGCTTTCAGGAAGAGATCATATAGCTGGTAACAGGTGGATTATTAATGGAGCAGTGGGAGGAGGGAAGGATCAGAGCCTTTCTTGGCACCAGCCAACAAAACTATCAGGGGTTATGTTTTGTATGCTCAGTAGAGCTGAAGAGGTATAATAAAGGGAGAGGATTAGTGTAAGGATAATGATGTAATTAAATATTGCTTTGCTTTTGTATTATAACTATGGGTCAGTTTGTCTTGCTAGGCACTTCTTAAAGAAGTAACACCTCCCAATAATAATAATAATTCTCACCACTTACATTGCTATGGCCAAGAAATCCTAATGGCCTCTATGAATTTTGCCTTTGTGCCTTCTTCAGTGAGTACTCTGTATCACTTCCACAGAAGCAAACAAGACTTGTCCATGGAGGAGGACAACCGCATTCTGTTAACCCTTTGAGTGCCAGTGGGGTACTTGTGTACCTCTCTGGCACTCAAAGGGTTAAGCAGCATGTCCATGGAGGCGGACAATTGCTAGCAGGATCACAGGACACAAACTATTCCCACCACACATGTTAATCTTAACCAGTGCATTGCACACCCTTCTGGTCTTTAAAGAGTTAAGCAGGATCATGCACTCTGCCTGCTTTAGTCTGAAAAACTGCCAGCAACTGTCATGTCTGCCTCCTTGTACGTGACATCCAGAACCGATAGAAGATGTTATATCGTGAACAAAAGCGCAAGAGGAAAATTAATGGGGAACATTAGAATTTTATGGGCATAGTAAGGAAAGTGGCTGTCACTATTACTTCTTATTTATCCAACTACTGGACAGGAAGCAGCACACAACAGATGGGGGTCCTGGTAAAGTTGTGAAGGTCGTGCTAATGTCATTCAGTTGACTATTCCCAAAATCAAAGTACTATTATACCTGGTAAATGGACCACACTGTGCTGCCCTCTGTCTCACCACATGGAGGGTTATATGTACAAAGTAGACAGGGGATTAATTCTGGAGCAATCCAACTGCACCACAGGGGGACTAGTGAAAAAATCCCCAAATTACCATTTAATTAAATAGGGTTTTTACACCCTTCGTTGCTAGAGGGTTTCCAACCAGTTTTGATGCATGAGTTATCTAGCATTCAAAGGGCTAAAACTGCATTTAAATCAATGGAAATGTTCATTTCCTTCAGCTCACCCTGGCCACTAGTATGCCCTTCCTGAGGGTGAAGGGCTTTCCTTAGGGGGCACACCATAAACACAACCCTTTGCCATCCCCATTGTATCTGCTTTAGAGGCTCAGCCTCATTTTATTAAGCAAGGCTATGGGCCAATAGTCCCCCCCCCCTCTCTCTCTCTCTCTGCTATGCCTCACTCTCTCTCTGCTCTCTTTCTCTCCCTCTTCTCTGGGAGCTTCTGGGATACTGTTTTTGGAGCAAAGTCAAAAGTTAGCATACAAGAGGGAGTGGACTCCTCTCCATTGATGGCGACATCTCTAGCTACATAAGGCCCAGCATATTATATTACATACTTAATTATTTTCTTCTTAGATTAATATTGTCATTAATCTATACCCTGACAAGAAATTCACTAGCTGGATACTTATTGTCCCACTATCATATGAAATACATTAGTTCAAGCAGTTTCTTTCTCTATACACACTAAATAATAAGTTATGTGCCATTTGAGGGTTCTTATCTGTTTGGCAAGACCTTAATGCCCTAATGGAAAAAAATAGGTCAAGAAAGGAAGCTTGCTCCCCATCATATGAGGTACAATCTGCATAAAACTTTCTTGTTCCTACAAAATCTTTAAGAGAAATCACAAACCCAGAAAGTCCTCTGAAAGAGAATACTCAACCAAGGGTTCCAAGTGTCCTAAAAAAGCCTCCCATGATTGCCATTCTGATGCCTGGTCCTCCATTTTAGTAGGAGGAAGACATCTTTTTGTTACCAAAATCAAAGAAAATCACAGAAGATTCCTGGTGTTGTCATCTCAGAGGGGTACATAATAAGGTTTTCCACAGTAGGTTTGTGGCCACAAAAATAATTAATTTCATCCAAAGTTCAGATTCCGAAAGAGAAGTCACCTATGCTTCTGGGTTCTTGGTCCCCAGGAAAACAGGGCATTACTGGCTAGTGATCAACTTCACATTGCTAAGCAAACTGGTATGCCAAAAACAGTTTATGGTTTCAGGCATCAAAGTTTCAGTGAACATCCTCCAAATAGGGGGCAATCATAGACCTTCAACAGGCATACTTTCATATCCTATCAAGAGAAACCTGTCACAAATACCTAAGAATAACCATCAAGGATGGCAAGAAAACTTAACATCTTCAGTTTGCAACCCTCCCCTTCAGACTATCCTCAGCACACTGAAAATCGCAAAGGTGATGACAGTAATAGAGGAGCATCTATGGGAATGTGTTAAGGCATGCTGATACAGGGAACCATCTTCCTGCATTTGGAGTCAGGAAGGAATATTGTTACACACTTGGCACTTAATTAGAAATGGCTTCAGTGGTGTTTACCCCTGTTGAACCAGAAGAAGGCAAATTTGACATGGGCTGGACTTGATGGACACATGTCTTTTCAACTATTTTATTATGTTACTATCTCTTCAGATACTACAGGATCATTTACATTCGGGATGGCTGATAAACTGTCAAGGCAGACCTTATTCCATGTCCCTAGAGGGGATTTATGGGTCTCCTCCTAGACTCTGAACAAGGCAAGACTTTTCTTCCTCCATAGAAAATGATCAATGTGCTCTCTCAGTTTAGCACTACCAGACTGGCATCACAGATGTCCCTGTGACAACTAATGTCAGTCTTTGGGATAATGGTCGTGGCCATAGAAACAGTAACATTGGCTCAATTAAACATGAGATATCATCATCTATTTATCCTGAAGAGGTGGGGCAAGACAGAGACCTTCTTAGATGAAAGGGTACACATTTCCCTGAAAGTAAAGCTCTTCCAGACTTGGTGGTTCAAGAAGAATATATCACTTTACCTGTCATGGTATTTCTCAAACTAGCTAGTGTTAACAACAGATGCAAGTATGCACAGTTGGGAGATGTCCTTCAAAAAATATATTTTTGGTCATCTGGTCTCTGACAGAGAGGTTTCTCCACTCCAATAACCTGGAGCTTCTGGCAGCCTGGAGGGCCTTGAAGGAAACTTCCCCAAATTACTTGGCTGTCTGTGAAATAAGATCAGACAATTCCACAATGGTTGCCTACTTTTCCAAACAAGGAGGCACAAGAAACAATCATTTTATTCATCTAAAGGAAAATATATGCTATGGACCGAAGCCAAGCTGCAGATCCAGTTAGTGGTCCATATCAGAGGGAAACGCAACATCTGTGCAGACTGCCTCTGCAGGAAGACGATCTGGCAGGAAGATATGCACTCAACCAGGAAATATTTTACTCCTTGACAAAGAAATGGGGTATGGTTCAGACAGATCTAATGGCAACCATACAGAATACAAATCTTCCTCTTTCTTATCTCAGATTCCATGCATAACTCTAAGGCAGTGGGTGCTCTTTTACAGAACTGGAGCATTCAGTTGGCCTACATCTTTCCTTCTCTGATACTCATTCCTTGGGTGCTAAAGAATATCAGACAAGAAATGGCCATAGTAATATTTATAGCTTCATTTCTGTATGGAGAATATTGTCCTCCATGCCTAAGGATCTCTCAGCAGAAGAAACAATCTGTCTTCATGAAACTCTGAACTATCTACATGAGAGTCAAGTTCTACATTAGAATTCTTTCAAGGTGAACCTGGCAACCTGTCTTCTTAAAGCAGACTTGTGAACAATAGAGGACTTTCTCAAACAATGATTAACCTTCTACTCAGCTCTAGAAAGAGGAGTACAGCTAGCAGTTACAACAAAATTGGAAATAATTTTATATCTTGTGTGAGTTCAGGAACTAGGTTCCATATCTCCATCAGTACTATTTATCTTCGATTTTCTTACAGAAGGGTTTCACAGTTTCACAAAGAGAAGAGAAGGGTAGGAGAACTCCAAGTTTTTTCCATCAGAAAACCCTACCTGGGCTTCAGATATAATTTAGTCTTCCTGAGGCTTCCTGCAGCATTTAGACCTAAAGTCACATCTTCCTTCATTAGAGAACAAGAGGTCTACCTTTCAGATTTGTTCCCAATAATTTCCAGTTTAAAGAAGAAGCTACTTTACATCCTCAATGTCAAAAGATGCATCTATTGTTAGCTACAAGGGATCCAGGGCAAATTCCTGCTCAAATTAAATTACTAGAGCCATAGTTACCTCACTGGTGGAAATAGTGGAGAATTCTGTCGAGCAGATATGTAGTGTCACCATCTTGAAGAATATTGATACCCTTACAAGGCACTACAGGATCAATGTTTTCTTATAAGGAGAGGTTACATGTGACAGAAATATTCTGTAGTCTGATAAAGCTCAGCTTCCACCTGTTATATATAGGATATGATTTCTTACCTGTCAGTCCTCTTCCTTCACAGTCGCCATAGTTTGCACATAGACTTCCCCTCTATTCATTTGTATTGGTGTCTATATTAAATATATTTTTTCTATGTATCATTACTGTGTCTGGTTCAAATCTGATTACAAATGGAATGGCTTGAGGGATGGCTTTTTTGTAGAGCCTTTTCTATCTGGGAGACAGCCCCCCCTTTCTCTCCCCCTCCCTCTCTCCATATCTTTAGTTTGTGCTACCTATGTTAACTGTGAAGGAAAATAAATTGACAGGTAATAAACTCCTGTAGTGCAGTTGGTTTCCTCCAGAACCTCACCTCTTAAGGTTGATTAATAAGGCCCATCACGTTTTAGTGTGAAAGTACTGCTGATGGTTGCAGTGAACACTGCTATATATTAGTAATGAACTTTGAATGTTGTGACAAATCTATTACCAAATAACAGCTTATTGCCAGAGGCAAATCAATGGAAATATATACCTTAATGTGTCATGGGAGATATTACTGATAGACACATATCAAATAGGAATGTTTACAATAACCACTATAATCATTTATACTGATTATTGTTAATATTCTGTGCAGGTTATTTGATAGCCTGTGATGTGTGAAACACGTATCCACTGCAGCCTTTGGAGTGGTGATCCCATTATAAGTCATATGTTCTTCCTATAACAGTATACTTGCAACTGGTCTGTAATCACTGGTAATGACTGTTTATTCATCTTGGTACCCAGAAGACAAAATGCTGCAAAGAAGTTCATAGTTTAGTGTCTCCTACTGCCTTAAAGTATAAAGGGTGTAAGGATTTCCACTTGATCCTTAAGAGAGTATTGACCCTGGTAGTGTGTATCCTGAGAAAATCTAGTATGGTAGCTTGCTTTGACCATGGCCTGTGCTGTGTCCATCATTCTGTTTGTAGCTGGAGGTTAGCCCAATCTTTGTCCTATTACTCTGTTCAAGCCCAGTGTCAATTCTAAGGTATATACTGCTCTTTTGATTCGCATCATATTATCATAATGTATGGAATACGGAGCCATATGTCTGGAAAACCAATTGCACCAAAGGAGAAAAAGTAAAAATTACCATTGTACTAAAAGGGGTCTTTAACTTGATGAATGCTAGGTCTAAAACACATTTGTTCCCTATCATGCATTTGGCTTACCAAAAGACTGCTCCACATTTGCCTTTAAACATATGTCCCACAGTCTCTAATTCCCTTTTTGTCCCATGTGGTATTAAATAACTGCAGAATCTCATTAGGTTGGTTAAGTTATACCAGCCTAGGGATACCTGCAATGATAAGCCATGGGTTTTGAGATCTTCAGCTGACAACTCATTCCCTAATTATCAGTGCTGAATTATTCTTGTGATGAGCGGGAATCAGGAAGCAGGAAGTGGAGGAGTGACAGTTGAGACAGTTAGTGAGGTGACTTAAGAGATGAAGAGTTAAATAAAAGAGTTGCTATTAAGTTTATCCCTGAGTTTGTATTTTATGGGAACATTACACCCTCGTACTGAAACAGAGTGTATGGAGGGTTACAGTTATCTGTGGGAGGTGAAACAGTGTGTTTGTGGGGTCATGATCCTGAGTGAGTGTGTGTGGACCGGGAGAAGTTACTGATATCCCCTACTTCATGAGCGAGTGGCAGTTATATTTTTTTTGTCACTTGGATAGTGTTGGGCGGGCTGGAGAGGGCGGGCCAACTCCCTGTATGATAAACATGCCCCCATTCAATCACCCAATGGGAGCAGTACAGTCCCCATTCAATCACCCAATAGGAGTTGTGTCTCCTAATGAGACATAAATTGTGTAATGAGGCATTCTGTTCAATGTGTGTTTGTTTTCTGAGGAGACATAAATTATGTTCTGTGTGTGAGGTACCATAAATTATGCAATGAGGCTTATTCTTTTAAATCATGCAGGGAGTTGGCCTGCCCCCACTATCCAGCCTGCCCAGTGCCCACCACTATTCAAGTAACTGAAAAAACAAAATGGCTGCCACTCGCTCCTGCACCACAGACACAAATACATCAGACAAAAAACACACATACACAATCATACACACTCAATCATACACACTCACACACTCTCAAACACACACACACTCAAACACACACTCACACACTCTCACTCACACACTCTCATTCAATCACTCTCACTAAGTCACACACACTCTCACTCAATCACACACACTCTCACTCACACTCTCTCACACTCACTCTCATACACCCTCTCACTCACACACTCTTACTCTCACACTCACTCACACACACTCACTAACACAGTCACACAATCACTCACGTGCAATCACTCACAGTCAATCATTCACTCTCGCACTCACTCACACCCCGGGAGCCAGCACGATCCATCTTCCACCATAGTCTCACTCACACCCCGGGAGCCAGCACGATCCACCTTCTACCATAGTATGTGCAATTACCACATGCATTTCAACTACATGAATGAATGCCATTCACTCACACACACTCACTCACACTCACTCACACCCCGGGAGCCAGCATGATCCACCTTCCACCACATGCATTTCAACTATATGAAGTACAAACTCATTACGATGACACATAAGTCACCCCCCTTATGACTCACTTCTCTGTGTGCGTGTATGTCTCTGTGTGTGCCTGTGTGTTCCTCACTGTGTGTGTTGCATGTCTGTATCACATTCTATGTGTCTGCATGTTGTGCATTGCATGTATGTGTGTATGACTGTGTCGCTCTTTATGCATCTCAGTGCATGCGTGTGCATTTGCGTTTGTGTCTCTGTGTGTGTTTGTCATACATCCATGTTTGTGCATTAATTCCCTATATAGCCTGACGGGCATCGCCGTCCCACATTACTAGTATGTATATATATATATATATATAAAACATAGAATTTGACGGCAGATAAGAACCATTCGGCCCATCTAGTCTGCCCATTTTCCTACAGTATAAATCTCAAACCTTTTTTGGTCCTTGGTCTTTTTTTACGTTAAGGACAGCCTTATGCCTATCCCATGCATGTTTAAATTCTATCACTGTATTAACTTCTACCACTTCTGCTGGTCGGCTATTCCACTTATCTACTACTCTCTCAGTGAAGTAAAACTTTCTTACATTACATCTAAACCTGTGTCCCTCTAGTTTTAGACTATGGCCTCTTGTCCTACCATTTTTACTCCTTTGAAATATGTTTCCATCCTGCACTTGAATCCCTTCATGTATTTGAATGTTTCAATCACATCCCCTCTCTCTTCTCTCCTCCAAGCTATACATGTTCAGATCCTTTAGTCTATCCTGATATTTCTTTTCCTGTAAACCAGTCAACATTTTAGTAGCACTTCTTTGAAGATTAATCGAAGCTACTTTTTTTGTGAAACATTACTATCACTTTAAGGCATGGGGCTCAGACATTGTTAAAGCAGAACTAGCCCCATGGAAGATCATATCTCTTGAGTACTCTCTTTTCTGCTGATGATGTAGAGACAAGTCCATGAGTGTTGGCCTCATCACAGACACACCCAGAACATTCCACCTGCTTCTTTGATGTTCTCTATGGATGTTAAAACAACAATAAAGTGAAAAAAATGATGTTATTTGACAATCCATGCATTACTTCTACTGGATTGGGCATATCAGGCCTCTCAGACTTTGTCGGACATGAAGAAGATGCTGATTTTCACATAACGGTTCTTTTCCCTGTTTAACTGACCAGTGTATTACTCCTGATCTACCAGAGTTCCACAATAGAAGCTAATTAGGGTATGGCCAGCTCTGAATACCCACTTCCTCTTGATCAACAAATCCAGTGGTGATATGGCAAAGGATTAACTTGAGGGACACTTTTTTTCAAACTAATAAACTATGTGACATGTTTAAGCATGTATTTATGTGTGCCTTTATGCCTATTTCTTTGCCTCTATGATAGGGTGACCACATTTTCATTCTGCCATTCAGGGACACTCTTGTGACCAGAGTACTTCTCTCCAGCTCTAGGGAAGCAATGCATAAGGGGTCAGTATACACCACTGGACATCAGTGCTCAAATCGCTCTTTATCTGGCGCACCAAATAGGTCTAAACACTAGAGGGAGAACTGTCCATTGACTGCTGTGACAGGAAGTGATGTCTGTTTTGGACTACAAGATAATATACATCACACTCAAAGCCTTAGTCTAGCATTACACTACAATAAAATGTCACTGCAGCTCCAGTGAACAAGGCTCAGTTCTCTCTCTAGTGCTTAGAGCTCTGTCTGGAAGCCATTTTCTTCTAGGCAATGGGCAGTTCTATTTGTAGTGGTTAGACTCTTTATTCAGGGACTTTGTATTGTCCCTGATAGGGGCTACCCGGGACATGGGACACACACACAAATTCAGGGACTGTCCCTGGCAATCCGGGACATGTGGTCACCCTACTCTATGAGTGTACCAGTGTGAATTATCCTATATGTGTTATCTGTTACAGCATGTTGTTTATGTGACTGTATGTGTGTCAATGTAGAACTGTATATGTTGTACAGTGTTTCTATCTATATATGTAGTCTATTATCGCTCCCAAAATATATGCAATAAAGAAATATGTCTCTCCACTGTAAATGTCAGGTTAGAAGATTAGAAACTTCTGAAATATACATATTTCAAGGTCTGTATTAGGACTCATTATCACAAACTTACAAGGTGCACTTTTCAAAATTATGCACTTTTAAAGTGGAGGCCTGCTATTCTTGAGTGTGTTAACCACACTCTTTGTTTCTTAAAGGGATAGTAACACTTCGTTTTAACTTTATTTTATTTTGTAGGCATTAAAAAAACATGAAGAATGATATAAGTCTTATCTCTCAAACCTTTATGGTTTATGAGATATTCACAAGCAAAGTTCCCCTCCCCGCCCCTTTTACCTAGTGTAAGCCATCTCTTCTCAGATGTGAGTCTGGTTGTATGACAGTACAGATAACAGAAGGAGACAATTTTCTTTGTATGAAAACAATGAAAGCCCTTCCCCCCTTGACAAGGTTTTCAGCTTTTTCCATTATCTTAATTGAAGATTGTCCCTCTCTGCAGTCTATCTGGGCATCTCCCTTCTGATCTGGTTGAACGGGGGGGGGGGGGGGGGGGAATACTTTGTTTGTGAATATCTGTTAAACCATAAAGGTTTCAGAGATAAGACTTATATCATTCTTCATGTTTTTTTAATGCCTACAAAATAAAATAAAGTTAAAATGAAGTATTACTATCCCTTTAAAAAAAAAAACAACACATGAAAATCACTACCTTTAGCACTGCACTGAATGAATTTAAAATAAAACAACTTCCTCCTCTCTATGCAGACAAACAAGTGCAAATTGTTGGCTGAAGGGGAACACAGTGGACATCTAGTGGACAAGATCTGACACTGCATCAATAACTAAACATTCCATCCCCTCAAAGTAACATACGCAACAGTGATGAAAATAAATATTAAAGGGATAGTAATGTCAGAAAAAAGTATTAACTATATGGTAAATACAATTAAAATAGAGTACTTGCACTTATTTGTATCTCTCAAACCATTATGGTTTGAAAGATATAGGAAAATAAAGTTCTCTGGTCCCACCCCTTTTTACTTGACGAGCTGTAAAGCTGTCAGAAGCAGATTCTGGTCACTTGACCAGATGTGGCTCTTCAGCAGCACCAATATAACGATATCTAAAGACAAATGCTTCATTTAGACCGGTCTACAAAGTGTTCCTTGTTTGCAAGCACACTTTGTAGACTGTTCCAATGAAGTATTTATTTCTAAATAGCGTGATTTCAGTTCTGCTGAAGAGTCTCTGCCTGGTTAAATGACTGGAATCCACAGCTGTCAGCTAGATGTCAGACTTGTGTAAAACAGCCAGGAAAAGGTAACTTTAGCAAGTTATATCTCTCAAACCATAAAGGTTTGAGAGATAAGACTTACATTGATATTAATCTTTTTTTAATGCCTACAATATTAAATCAACTTAAAATGAACCATTACTATCCCTTTAAGATGTATGTTGAACATTATTATAGACTAGTAGAATAAAAATTATACCTTTATTACTTTTCTAGTCTCCTGGTTTTTCCTATGGCTAACACACTACCATGCTTTACAAACATCAAGGAGGTACTATATAGGGTTGCCACCTTTTCTTCCAAAAAATACCGGCCATGGCATTCCGTCCATAGACTTAACATTGGACAGAAAATACCGGCTGGGTGGTAAACCTAGTACTATAATGTAATGCAAAAACTACTTATAATAAAATTCCATAATTAGAGGAGTGTGTCACCAAAGATGTTGAAAAGACTCATATTTTAATATTGCTGTGTTTTTTTTAAGCTGGGTTCACCATTTTGTATTTTATGCTATCTGTGGATATGAAATAAAAGAATTACAAAATTATATAGTTTATTCATATATGCATATACAAATAGTGAACACAAGAAAGGAGGCGATGTAGAGCAGTGCAAATTGTGCCAAGCAATAGGTGGGCTGAGATATGTAGAAGATTTGAGATCTGCTTTGAGTATTACATGAGTAACAAGTTAATTGTGTATAAAGGTCATTATCAGCTGGGCAGACCGTTTGCTAGATGTAAACATTTGTTTCTGGCTCTGTGGTGCTTCAAGACATGCCTAGAGTGAGTCAATCTCAATAATATAATAAATGACAAATACGGGAGGGCCAGGATCATCAGACTGTGGCAGGTAAGATGGACCATGTAAGTCACTGACTCATAAGTTGGTCATGATGTTAGTATTGTGGAACTGCGTTGATCCCATTGAGTTAGAGAACAGCAAAGCACTAAAAGACCACAATGTTGGACCACAGCTTGTGAGGATAGTCAGGTTTGGAGAAAAGCACTGAAAGACAGAAAAATGACCAGACAATGTTCTGCAGGAGTGCTAATCAGCGTATGACCTTATAGGTCACCACCTCCACTGGATCCCTTTCTAATCCATCCTGCAAGAGTTGAGTTCATAAGTGAATGCTGTATGGGTTAAGTTCCCCGTAAAACATTGACAATTTTATTAACATTATATCTAATTTTCTACCCATCTGTATGGCTTCCAGGGTGCACACACCCACTACTATAATGCCCGGTTGTACACATTTTTGTCTCAACCTTAAATTGTTTGGTTTTCATGTTGTTTCTCATATATATATATATGTGATATCATGCAACAACAATATCTTAATAAAGGTTCTGCAAAGAGACCAAAACTTCAATACTTGTCTATGTATGTAAATAAATCTAACTGTTCAGTTTTTCACATTTGCATATATGATATTTGCAGGCATTTAGGCAGTTATCAGGAACTAGGAATGCCCAACTAGTGTAAAAAAAGTGTATTCCCACACCCCAGGAGAGAATAAAATAGCTCTGGATATATTTAGCTAGTTCTCCCATTTATGTAAATCCGATATTTATATATGTTTACCATGTATTTTTGCAGTTGCATGGCCTAAATTACTAGGTACCCATCATACTTCCCAAACTATAGATTTTTAGAGACTGATGTGCTATGACTGGATTTTAATTGGTAGTCCTAGCACATAAAAAGACCAACAAAAGCAGCTAGCAAAAGTAATTATAGCTTTCATTGGGCGTTTCACCAAGAATCTATTCCAATCCTTTTTTTCCACCTTTTCACAAATCCTGCAGTTATTTGGAGGACTGTTTGCATATAACCTGCACAACTGCTAAAAATACAACTGTATTCGGCTAGTTCTCCAGTTATCCATAATACCATATATGTATGTGTTTGTCATGTGGTTTTAGACATTATGGAGGTTATGCACTAAGGCTTTATAAAGAGGTGATAAAGTGGAGATGACTTCTCTAGTGATACCACTTCTCCAGTTTCTATGTATTAATATCTACACAGCTGGAGATTGGTTCCATAGAATAACATAGGACTTGGAGAAGTGATATCACCGGAAATGTTATGTCCATTTAATACCATTTTTTTAATCATGCCTTAGTCCATCTCCCCCATGGAATGCATAACAATAACCAAACTGAAAATATTCAGAGAATGGTGTTCTAGTCCTTATTTTTAATTGCCATGGTCTGGAATATAGAAAAGGTAAACATCTTGAAATGTAGACAACCTAAGGTGTTTGACTAGGCGTAAAAATAGATTTTCATTCTTATAATTCTGAACAAATTCCATAGCTATTTCTGAAGGCTTATAGATAATATTATCTGAGTTAGACATAAGCAAAGGAATCCTGGATTTGGATACCTGTGCTCTTGAACTGCTAGGCTTGTCTACATTGCTTCATTTTGTATAGAAGATCTATTTGGGAGAAAGCAAATTAAAATTAGCTTGCTCCAAAAGAAATCAGCTATGAAGTTGGGCCAAGCTGATTTTCTCTTTTTAACCTAAACTATTTTAGAATAAGCTTTAAAAATGTCTTCTTTTTATCCTTTCTTACGAACTGCCACTAAGCTGATGAGTTGGCCTCAGGACATCCTTATGGGTACACCAGAGAGAGTTTATAGCTATATTATCTGTTGTTTAATTGAAAATACTGTTCTATCATGCTACAAATGTCCTGCGCTAATGTGCCATTGTTTAGAAAAGAATTGTTTATTCTTTAAAATTCCTTACCCAATCCTGTAACTGGATAAATGTATTCCCACGGGGCATGAACCAACAATTTTATTAATCGTACATAGGCGTTAGAGACCCTCTGTAACAGATCTTTAGGTGCAAAAAAAAAGATTAATTTTTTAACAGATATGATAGGGTTTTGAGATGGAGTGCTCTTGAAATCAATATCCAGAGGATGCCAGCAATGCTGTCCTCTCAATGCCATCCTTTCCAACTAACCCCACCACAGCACATAATGAACTCTGCTGCCAGACTAATCTACCTTACATATCGCTCCTCTAATACCATTCCTCTTTGCCAGTCCTCACATTAGCATACAGAATTAAATTCAAAATTCTGGTGCTTACTTACAGAGCCATTACTAACACTGCACCCCCTCCCTATATTTAACCCCATCCCGACAATGGACTTACCAGGTACGTCCCACAAAAACTGTCACTTAGTGACAGAGGACGTTCCTGGTAAGTCCCGGAAGTCCGGGTCTCGTGCGGCTGCACGCCATTCGGGGACCCCGGAATCGTTTAGAAAAAAAAAAATGTTAGCTGGACGTTAAGGTGACAGCCGCGTACGCACACGGCCGTCACTAAGGGGTTAAACTCTCATTTCTCATTGTCTAGTTTTTGGAAAGAAAGTCTATAGGCCCAAATGCACCATGAAAACATCTCCTTCCTACCTCCAAGTTGTCCAAGAGGCAAATCACTGTATAAAATAGGCTAGCTGGAGATTATTTTACATAAGTTTACAGCTAAATACCTTGGGAACAGAAGCAAGTGGTAAGTGGAAGCAAATAGTATCCAGTAAGACCTGTATGAACATCCATTCAGCAGATTTGTCTGTATACATGACAAATGTTTTGTGATGGCATGAAAAGAGATAATGTTAAAAGTACAAATGTGTTTCTTCTAAATGGATTTGGACAATGGACTGGCAAAAACTCCTAGGTTGAGATGCAGTAATGTTTGATAACAGCTCAGAATGGTGATGTTGTATCGAATCTGTGTTGAATGTACATTGCCAATATGCACTAACATGTCTTCGCCATCGCACTCCTTTCAATCCACCACCAATCCACCATCATTGTCATGTATCCGTCATGCCTTTGACAGGTGTACTATGTTTGCACGGAACACATCGACAGTGACTCATTTCCTTATGGAAATGCAGGATAATGAGCCATTGTCATGTTCATGTGGTGTTTTTTTTTATATATTAATGTGGCTATTCGTCACATGCACTAAACTCTGATAGCCTCCTCTGCTGTTGGGGTTCACAGTCCCAACATCGCCTACCTGGAACTGCAGATGCTGGGATCTCCCTATAGCTAAAGAGCAGAGACAGCAGCTGCCCTCCTGTAACCCTTTCAGTGCCACAGAGATGTGAATTGCTTACCCCTGTGGTACTGAAAGGGTTAAAAGCTTAACTATTAATAACAATTTTTTGTTGTTGTTGTTAATATGTCTTTAATTTTGTGATTCTTGGAATAGACTCCATGACAGAATCCTATTTTAGGACACACATATAGGTATACTTGAGGAAACATATCCACATGTGGTATTATTAAAGGGGAACTTCCACATGTAAAAAAACTTTGGCCAGGTGCTTAAGTTATTAAAACTATATTAGGATTTTTGTTTTTTTTATTTTGCTTCCATACTTCTTAAGATATGCAGACTTCATATTGGGCATGTCCTCGTTCTGTGGCACACTGTATCTTTAGCACAATGGTGTAGGACTTCCCACCTCCCTCCCAACTGTCCCAGGGAGCACGTTCACACTTCCTTTTGTTGTGGTGTTTATCTGGTCTATCGTTACAGCATGCTTCGTTTACCATTATACTATATAATGGTAAATGGAGCTTGCTATAATGATAGACCAGATAAACACCACTATGAAAGGAAGCTTGAAAGCACTCCCTGGGACAGTTGGGAGGGAGGTGGGAAGTCCTACACCATTGTGCCGAAGATACAGTGTGCCACAGAATGAGGAAGTGCCCAGTATGAAGTCTGCATATCTTTAGAAGTATGGAAGTAAAATAAAATAAACACAAATCCTAATATAGTTTAATATCTTAAGCACTTGGCCAAAAGTTTTTTTACATGTGAAAGTTCCCCTTTAAAATCTACTTTATTATGTCTATATTTAAACATAAATCTAGCAAAATACTATAAAAGAAAAATGAAAGAATAGAGAAATAAAGAGAATGGAATCCTCCAACCTTTTCCTATACTTCCCTGTAGTAATGCATTAGTGCATTCTGCCTAATCATAACCTTTCACTTTTTCTCTTTAGTTTTTCTTTTATTATATTTTTCTAGTTTTATTTTTAAATCTAGATATAATAAAGTAGAGTTTAATTATAGTACACTTTGATTTGTGTCCTTGAGTATACCAATATGTGTGCCCCTATATAAGGATTCTGTCTAGGAGTCTATTCTGAGAATCACAAAATTAAACACATATTAACAACAAAACTTTTTTGGTTAATAGTGCAGATTTTAACCCTTTGAGTGCCAGATGGGTACGCAATGCATTGAAGTCAGGGAGAATCTTCTCCGCTTCCCCTAGTGGACATGTAGGGTAACAGAGAGAGTGCTGTCAGACTTCAAGGTTGTTAGATGTGTAAGAAAGGGCATCCCATCCACTCTGCCAGCAGTCTGACAACCCTTGACCCCTAATTCTTAGCGCATATGGCGATATGTGTCTACATAAGTGCTTCCACACACATCCCCACAGCATTGAACCTTACTGCATCCCCCACTGAACTGCTACATTTTATCTTAGTTCATCATTAAGTTCAAAAGTTACATGCTCTTGAAAATCAGCATTTAATGGAATCATCATGTTACAGTGTATCCATGTGGTGTCTTTCACAGAGGGTATGTACTAACCTGCATCCCAGTGTTGATGATCACATGTGGCTCCTCATCGTTCACTGGCTGCACTGTGATACTGATTGTGATTGGCTGGCTCTGACGGTTGAGGTCTGGAGCATTTGCCACAATGGTGAAGTTGTCACTTATGGTTTCACTGTCGTCATGTTCATAAAATACCTGCTCTTGGTCCAGCTGGGGGAATATTAAAACATAAATAAATTATATATGAGTCATGGATAAATACAGTTCTTTGCTGAATGATATTGACTCAAAGCTTTAGCCAATGCTGTGGCCACAGTGTTGGCTGAAACTTCAGTTCAATAATTATACCTGTGATTGACCTGCAAAAGATCCTATATATATATATATATATATATATATATATATATATATATACACACACACACACAGTGCATTGGGTCTCATAGCCCCTTGAATGCCAGAGAGGTCTCCAATGCATTGCTTAGCATAGGTGGTCCAACCATGTACCTTCAATTTTGAAAATCATAACATGCAGCCAGGTGTTAATCCATCACTCTTAACCCTTTGTGTGCAAGGTGGATTTACATTAGTATTGCACTGCACATCATTCCTCTAGCATTAAATGGATTCATCCGTCACTTGGTCACAGTCATACTTGTCTGTCTGTCTAATCTATCTATCTATCTATCTATCTATCTATCTATCTATCTATCTATCTATCTATCTATTTAATCTATCACACACACACAGACAGTTAAACTCCTTGTAGGAGATGCACTACAGTGTGATAAAGTGGTGATAATACAGAGAAAGTTCCCTCAGTGATATCACTTCTACAATTCCCATGTTACTCTGTGAAGCCTATGCACGAAGACTTCTATAACGTTGGGGATCTTAGTGCATAGGTTCTATAGAATAACATAGGAACTGAAGGTGATATCATTGGAGAAGTAACCATCTCTTTACTTCACCTTAGTGTCTTTCAAGAATGCAAGTGTACAAAAACACACAAAACTCTTAAAAACACAATTAAATTAAGTGCAGGAACATACATATTTATGGCCATATTCAATCAATGTGGTCCAAAAATCGTCATTGATTTAAATGGGTCCTTTAACCCCTTTTATGTGACTTTTAACATTATGGGTAGGGTGCAACTATTAATGCGCATCTAGGCCACTAGTCCCTCCACCGCCCACAGCACTTTATTGTTGAGATGACAGAGATTCACTTATGTTTTCTTTGTAAGCAGGGCCTCTTTTACACTGGTGTATTGTATTTAACCCTTTGGGTGCTAAACAGGCCCTTGACACATTGGAAACCTCTACTGTAACCAAGGCAAAGTTTGCATTTTTACAAATGTTATAATTGTTCTCTTGTTGACTAAAACAAGGGCTCTCCCTCTGCTGGGAGATTTTTCATTTGAAATTTTACACCACCACAAATGTTTTCTTTAAATTAAACTGTAATTTTTTTACTGTGGACACTAGGTGGTGCTGTTCTTATAACAAATTGGAGCTTTGTAGTCATGGATTTCAGCTGTCCCTCAGCATACATTATAAAAATATATCATTTTAGACATCACTGTTTAAAAAATATACTTTTGCTCTGTAATAACTTTTTGCTCTGCAGAATTAAAACAAATATTTTTTTTCAGGAAAAAATGTTATAGAGCCTTAAACCTCCTCAATACCAGAGGCGTCTCCAACCATTGCAAAGCCATTGGTGGATACAATGTATTCATAGGTGCCATGCTTGTACTACAGGGTAAGTTATAGGGATTCAGCTAACAATAAGGGTCTTAAGCAGGCGCCAGACTTCTAGGTCCACATAGTTATTATTTTCACCCACTGCTCTTTCTATTCCTGTATTTCATATACTGTAACTCCTGAATAAGGAATATTCAGTAGCTGGTCTACATGATTTTCATTAAATGCTAGAGAGGCCTCCAATGCATTGCAATGTGATCTGTAGGAATTTTTATCTGTCCACTTTGCCCTTTAAAGGGATAGTAATGTTTCACAAAAACAGCAGCTCCAATTAATCTTCATAGTATTTGAGCCATGGAGAGTGTTATTTCAATACTGTCAGAGTTGTAGTTCAAGAGTAATTGAATGATAAAGTATCCCCCTCCCACCCTTTTTACCTAGTTTATACCACCTCCCCTCAGATGTGGAATCTGATCTTGAAACCAGACAGCTCACAGCAAGGGACAATCTTCTTACTGTGAGAACAATGAAAGCCCTGCCCTCCTTGACAGGTTTTTCAGGTTTTTCCTTAAGCTTACTGAAGATTGTCCCTCTTTGCGATCCATCCGGACAGTCTTGCTGCTCTGTGGTGAGCAGTGTTACAAAAGGGGAAGGGAGGATACTTAATCATTCAATTACTCTTGAACTACAGCTTGGCCAGGATTGAAATAACACTTTCCATGGCCCAAATACTACGAAGCTTAATTGGAGCTGTTTGTGGTAATGGTAATAGCTGATAAATATAAAAAAAATGAATGGCCAAGCTCAAAGTGCCCAATCAGCCCGCTCTCTCCATGAACCTATTTTTATTTATCCACCTGCTAAGATTCAGCTACTAAAGAGTGTATTCAGTATGCTGATATGTGCAATTCTGGAGCAAACCAACTGCACTAAAACACAAACATTCCCCAAATGCCCACTCATTTAATCCCTTGAGGACCAGAGGGCTGTGCAACACATTGCAATGTGTTGCACACCCCCGCTGGTCCTCAATGGGTTAACTGGAGCTTTTAAACCATTGAATGCTTGAGGTGTCTCATTACTCATGAGACCTATCTATCATTATAGATATCAACATCTCATTTTAAAACAAAGGGGATTTTAATGTCTCCCCTATGGTGAAGTTAGTTTGCTCCAGAATTGCAGATATTTCTTGTTTACTGAATATGACCTTAAATTCTCAATCAAATCAGCTGTACTTTACGTGTAACCTGAACTAAAATGAAAATTACACTGAAAAAAAGAAATAAACAGCCACCTGGCTGCTATTGTCATCTCCAAAGTATTATAAGCAGTTTTTAATGCAGTTTTCAAATATCCAAATTTGAATTAAGGTGATAGATCCACTTTAATCATAATGGCCAAAGCTAATTACATGGTGCAATAGTATAAAAATCACAATTTAGTTCTGAAAAAAAGTATAGTGCAACATTGTTACAACCCTTAAGGCAGGGTTAGTCAATTGTTGGACCACCAGCTATTGGCTAATACAACACCCTCCATTTCCAGGCAGCTCCTGCCTTTAAGGAACTCTGGGGTAAGTATCCCAATCTGACAGTCTGGAATCGATTTTCATTCCCTGTGTCTGCCTAACATCTGCCTAAGCCAGAATTCCTCCCCACAATGCTGTGTGCACTAAGGCATACCTGGGAACTTCTTCTCTTTGAGCCTCCAGAAAGTGCTCAGGTGCTGCTGGACAGGGACTGTCAATGACGCTATTCTCGTCTTAAAGGGGTGGGGCTTAAATGGGTGGGCAGAGGGCTTGCTTGTTTTCGTGTTATAATGTGGGTGGAAAGTACACAGAACAGGGTGGGAAGGAGGAGAAGTGGGAGGGAAGAAACTCATCACTGCAGGAGAACCAGAGACCCAATAATGCAGTCTGAAAACTGGGGCAGATTAGGAGAGTTCCCAGGTCTGCAAGCAACTGAGGGCAGTGGGTCAGTGTCTGGGGGCATTTTAGGCATTCTTTTTCCGCTTCTGCTTGTTTACTGCTATGCGCTATACGTAATCATGCTTCATCATACACTGGCAAAATCATACAGTCACTCCACAAAATCATCCTAATAATAATCACCCCATTTATGTAACCTTTTGAGTGCCAGAGGGATACGCAACACAATGCAAAGCAATGCGCTGCATACCCCTCTGGCACTCAAAGGGTTAATATGGGGAGAAAGTCGTAATGGACGCTGTAAATCAGTTGTGTGTGGAAAGTGTCTCCAAAATGAATCTTTAATTAGCGCTGGATAACATGACCACTGAAGTAGACACCATTCTCTGTTGCAAACTTGAGGATACCAAACTCCTCACATTGAACTCCTAGGAACTTTAGTGGAAGGTGTCTGGAATCCTGACTCCTGCAGAAAGAATCATGCCTGACTGCAGGGATATAATGTCAGTATCAATTAAAGATTCATTTTGGAGAACCAATCAGCATAGAGCTAATTCTTTATGTCCATTTTTATTTTCAAATCGGGGTAAGAAAAGGGTTTATTATTAGGAGATGATAGAGTTCTTAGATTTGCGTGTCAGAGGGATATGCAGTGCATTAGAATGTGGCAAAAATTTATCTGGTATTCAAAGGTTCTATTGGTCTAAAGCTGTATCCACATGAAAGATCCATTGAGAATGTGGTGTCAGCAGTTATCTGACATGCTTCCCTTCCAGGAGCTATAACTTGGCAGGGGGATATGATCAATGATCAGACTACATACAGACAGGAGCTGGTCTTCCTATTCCACAACACAGACTTATCAATGGGTATATCTCTTTATGCTCCCTTTATGGATTATAGGCACCGTCCCTCTCTTATCCAGAGTGAGTTTTTCCTGAACAGCAGGCATTATGTATAGGCAAAGTGGAGTAATTCTGGAGCAAACCAATTTTCCCCATAGTGGCAAATAAAAGTCCTCATTGATTTAAATGGGGCTTCTAACCAACTGAATGCTACAGAGGCCTCCAACACATTGCAAAGCAAACCCCTCTCTAGTATTCAATGGGTTAAAAGCCAGATTTAAGTCAATGATAATTTTGGGAATGCTTATTTGTGCACCTACAGCAGGGGTGGGCAATGCTAGACTACAATTTTCATCACCCCCCCCCCCCAGTCAAGTGCTGGAGGTTGATGATTGGAGCTGTAGTCCAGAAGCAGATGGAGGGCCTCACATTGCCCACCCACCCTAGAGGGCAGATGGCTTGCACCAGAAATGCTCCACTTTGCCTTTATATACTGTACTAGTGTAAAAGCCCCGTGTACACGGGCCAACTGTTCGGGCAGTCTCTATTGCGCATGACTGCGTCTGGCAGTCTTTATTGCGCATGACTGCATCAGGCAGTCTCTACTGTGCTTGACTGCATTGGGCAGTCTCTATTGCTCATGACTGCATCGGGCAGTCTCTACTGCACATGACTTCATCTGGCAGTCTCTACCGCACATGACTGCATCGGGCAGTCTCTACTGCACAAGACTTCATCTGGCAGTCTCTACCGCACATGACTGCATCAGGCAGTCTTTATTGTGCATGACTGCATCGGACAAACATCCATCTGACCTTTTATATATATAGATAAGGATCAGTGTGTTTTCTGATTAAGATGCTGTATCAGCACATATTATATACAGTCCCTTAGTGATTTTAAAGACATTGTGTTGGCTATAGTACTTAGCCTCTATAGCATTCAATGTATTAATTCTTGTGGACTCTGACTGACATCTGGTGATGTGGCTGTATTGGATGCTGCCACAAGAGGCAGAATTACCTAGGAAACCAAGGTCATTGGGCCAACACACTTACAGTGGTTATCTTTGTTATTTTATGAACTGGAAATACTCTTTGGATTTCTCATCCTGACAGAGGCTCAAAAGAAGTGGAATTGTAGGTTTGGCCCTTTGAACATGGATCTTCACAATGCATTTTACACCTTTTTCCAGTCCATACTCGCCATTCAATTGTAATGTAAACACTGAACAAATGTGATGTATTCCACTGCTTATCAATAAAAGGGAACATTCCCTTAGGAACAAGACATAATTACTCACTCTTAGATGTCAGGTCCAAGTAGGAGTACATGACATTGGCACTTTTGTTCAGACTGAAGCAAACACTGTTCATGAGCCTACTTAACAACTTTAAAGGGATAGTAATACTTAAAGGGATTGTAATGTTTCATAAAAACAGCAGCTCCAATTAATCTTCATAGTATTTGAGCATTAGAGTGTTATTTCAATACTGTCAGAGTTGTAGTTCAAGAGTAATTGAATGATAAAGTATCCCCCTCCCTCCCCTTTTACCTAGTGTAACACTGCTCACCTCAGATGTGGAATCTGGTTGCTTGACCAGACAGATAACAGCAAGGGACAATCTTGCAATGAACAATGAAGAACAATGAAAACCCTGCCCTCTTTGACAGCTTTTTCCCTTATCTTAATTGAAGATTGTCCCTCTCTGCAATCTGCCCAGGCACCTCCCTGCTGCTCTGAGCTGAGCAGTGTTACATCAGTAAAAGTGGCGGGAGGTGGATATTTTATCATTCAATTACTCTTGAACTACAGCTCTGACAGAATTAAAATAACATATTAAGAAGATTAATTAGAGCTGCTTTTATTATGAAACATTACTATCCTTTTAATATGTAAGAAATATATGTTGTAGTGTTTATCCCTGAGTAAAACAAGAGTACTCCCCACTGCTGAAAAGTGTTTTATTCAAAAGTTATTACAGGTAAAGCTTGAATTGTTTAGGTGCAGTATCAAAGTGGCCTAAAGGTTTACAATTACACTGCTGCTAAATCATCCTATGGACAGCTCTCATCGGTTTACCATAAATCTCCATAGGATGGTTTAGCAACAGAACCGCTGTACAATTTCAGGCCACTGAATAACTTTTGAATAAAACACCCTTCAGCAGTGTGAGTACCCTTGGTTTACTCAGGGGGATAAACCCTACAATTTTTTTTTTACATTTTAAGTATTTCTATCCCTTTAATATCAGAGGAGAGTAGTATGCATTAACAAGAATTGTATTGCACATTCCTCCCGTCCTTAAAGGGTTAAGATTATCATGTGCAATGGGAGTTTGTGTACTGTAGTCATGCTAGCACTTGTCATATCAGCCTCCATGGACATAATATCCAGGATTGGCTGAAAATGTTGTCTCATGCACAAAGGCACAAAAGGAAATTGCATAAGGACCACTACTTTTTTTTCCATAATAAGTAAAAATGGGGGCTATTAACAGATATGTTACTTATCCTTTAAGAACCAGAGTGGTGTGTGAAAATTGCCCACTTGGCCAAAGATGTATCCCTTTCTGGAGCATAACAGCACAGTTGATTATATGTGTCCTGTCCCATACTACTACACATACTAGTACAGTTTGGGAGAGATGGCATCAGACCTCACCTCATTCCAGGTGAAACTTCTTAGCCTTCTCCTCTCGGCATTGACAATTTGCCCTCTCCTTGGCTCCTCCAGTATTGTGAATTCCAGGTGGTGCTCTAGGAAATATTTGATGGGGACCCACAATATGCTCTTTGACAAAGCAGTTGTCCCACCCTCATCTACCTTCAGTTCAGAAGCCATCAGTGGTATGTTGAACGGCAGAATCTCCAGCAGTATCACTATCTCTTGGGAAGCCTCATCTCCAGAAGTCACATTCAGTGTTAGGAGATCAGGGAGCATTCCAGAGTCTGAATGTAGGTACAAGATTCTTCCTTGGTTGACATCCTCCTGGGTAAAATTCCGAACTGAGTCCAAACTTGGTGATCCGTCAGAAGACAGTTCTGAGCTAAGGTAGACTAGGTACCCAAATGATGGAGCATCTGTTAGGTTGTATAAAATCATATGAGGGAGCTTACCCTCGGCAGAGACCTGTAAACAAACACGGACAAATGTGAGATTGATGCAGCCAGAAGAACTATTGTAACTTTGGAGCCAAACCAACTGCACCATAAGGAAAAGTAGAAACATACCAAAGTACCATTGCTTTAAATGGGGCTTTTCATCGTTGAATACTAGAGTTCTCCAAAGGAGACCTCTCCAGAATTCAAAGGGTTAAAACCCCTTTTGAATCAATGAAAATGTATTACATTTTAAAGTTCTCTATGGCACAGTTGGTTTACTCCAGAATTATTCCAGCTCTTTTATGAACATCAGCCACAGATTATATGCGACGACACTTGTTTATAGGGTTAAATCAGGTTGGTTTTTCAGGTGAGAGTTAAATTAAACAAAGAGCAAAGGCATGGCAAGACCTGAAATCTCCCCTTCCACATCATTTCATGTATAGAACAGTACACTGTGCACTTAAAAGTATAGTATACACTGAACAGTGTACTATGCAATGAAGAGTACACAATGCACTGAACAGGACACTATACACTGAACAGTGTAATATCCACTGAAGAGTACACAATGCACTGAACAGGACACTATACACTGAACAGTGTAATATCCACTGAACCGTGTACTGTGCACGGAACCTCTCTTCAAAACATGCACAGAATAAGCCTGATGTACTAAGATGAACTGGAATATTCTGGGGAAAACAAATTGCACATAAAACATTTCTTTTGATTTTAATAAGGTTTTTAAACCCTTGAATGCCTGGTGAACCAATATATTGGAGACCTCTCTTGCATTTGAAGGGTTAAAATCCACATTTAAATCAATGTGAATTTGGGGAAATGTTATTTGATTCCTGTTGTGCAGTTAGTCTGCTCCAGAATTACTCCATTTCTACCTAGTACATTAACCTCTTTAATTATTTATCCTCTTTATTTTAACTGTTTCTAAAGCAGAGAGTAGGGTCTAGGCAAAGCAAAGTTTCCATGTAAGTAAATCTATTAACCTAGCTATTCATATTACAATGAAAAATAAAGAAGTGGTTAGCGATTCTGAGAAATATTACACAACAAACACTTTAGTTTAACCTCGTGGATGCTAGAGAGGTCTCTGGTGCATTGAGAAGTAACACACTGGAAAAATTTCATTTCATGAGTGTCTGCAGAAATGTTTCTGTGGGGGAGCCATAATATATCCTCCAGGCCAGCCGCCAGTCCTATTTATCTGGGTGGTGGGGAGGAATTGCCCCCTGTTGCCCACCTCTACAGACACCCATGAATTAATATTTTCCCTGAAGCTTTAACTTGGTGAACTCATAATGACAAGTTCATGAACATATGCACAATATACAGCTCTGTTATTGCTTCCCAAAGGGAAGAAACTCACCATAAGATACTCCTTCTTGATTTCTGCTGCTTCTCCTTGGAATACATGCACCTTCTCATTGTGTACCACATGTAGCATTTCATTGACAACTCGTACATCAATGTCTCCTTGTGCCACCACCTGATGAGCTTCGACAGACATCCTAAAATGATCCCTACTGTTCCCTTCTCCTCCATGCTGGTAGACTACTAATCCTCCTGCTAGATCCTCTTGTGTAAAGGAATCAGCAGGCTTTCCTCCCTTCAAAATCTTTCCCCACATAGGATGAGTATAAATATGGTACCTGATTTCATCTTGTCTACGTATATCCAGGTTAGTCTCAAGACTGAGGCTTATACTTGTCAAACTTGCCTGCCCTCCTGAGGACACATTCAGCATTGTCATGTTGGATATGTGAATGAATGGGCTAGATGCTTGCACCTCTAAAATAGTGGTAAGGTGGTGTAGTCCATCAGAAACTTGTAGCTGGATGGAGCCTTGGTCAGGCCCAGTGTGGACAAAAAGAATTTTGTGCAGCCTAAGATCTTCTTGTGTAAATCTAAACACTAAAAGTGATGGGTCATCTACAGAGACAAGTTTGCCAAATGGTACCCCATATCTAACCAGCACTATCTGAGCATCTGTTGATCCTGAGTCTGGGTCTGAGAATGCAATATCATCTGTAGTTAACAGTCTCTGCCCATCACGAACCACATGAAAAAGTTTTTGCACTACTTGTAAGGGAGGATTATCATTGACTGGCTGGACAGAGACTCGGAAAACTCCTCTCACCACTTCTTCTTCTTCTTCCTCTTCTTCTCCACTGGTATCTGTGGCACTTCCCACCCTTTGCATTGAAGCCACAAATGGGATATCATCCTCTGTGGTTTCTGAGCCATCATGCTGGTAAACCAGTTGACCCGTCAGAATGTCATCATTTGTAAACTCTGTTATACCTACTTCTCCAGGATCTTCAATCGTAGAACTCCCTTTCCAGATCAGCATCCCATGCTGGGGTCCATCAATGACCTCATAGAAAAAGCTGGCACTGTTGCCATTCTTTAGAAAAAGATGATCTGGAGTGATGGCCTTCTCCCCACCCTCCAGAACATGCAAGAGCTGGTTGGTAAGTTGAGGAGCATTAGGATCCATACCAATCAGTATCTTGTAGGTGTAGACAGGAGAAATATGAGCATCTGATATCACCTGGAATTGAAACTGGTCTTCTGTGTCCTTGGTATTCCTTATTGTAGCTGTATAGCCAAGGTGTCCACTCTTTAAGTCTTTTTGGGTAAAGTGGGATCCCTCCGTGAGACGCTGTCCCTCAAGCTGCAAATTGCCTTTCCTGGGAGATTGAAGTATCATGTAGGTTAATTTTTCTTGGTCAAGACTGCGTCCTCTAGTGTCCACTTGTATTTGCTGCTCTGTGAGGCTCACCTCACGTCTCCTTCCCAGGTTTAAAGGAATCATCTTTCTCACTTGTAAACTTGACTTCTTAACTATTACCTGAACCGTACCATTACTTTGTACATGTTGCCCTAGCTGTAATTGGATGGTCAGTTCTTCAATAAGTTCTTCCTCAAGAAATTCTGAAACTGTGCTGAGGTAGCGGACACCACCTTTTTGCAAATCACTTGGTCCAAAAGTTTCTGTTGCCTTCCACTGTCCTGCAGAATCCAACTTTTGTACCTCTCCTAGTCTTGGATGTCTAACTAATCTATATAAAACTTCGAGCCCCAAAGTATCTGCATTTGTCACTATTGGGAGGTTGGAAGATGTGATTAGTGTAGATGATCCCTGGGAAACTATCAGCCATGAGCTTTGGGCTATGTTAACCTGTGGCTTTTGAACATGTAAGGTGAGTAAGGCTGGAGAGCTTTTTGAGACTGAGTCACTGGCCTGAAGAGTAAGCTGTGCTTGGTTTCCAGATTTGTGAATGAACACCACTTGGCTTTCTTCCAAATCTATGCAGGAGAATTCATGGATGGGTTCACCTGGTCTGTAAAGTAGCTCTACATGGCCCTCTGTGGAACTTCCAGAAACATGAATAGTCAGCTGATCACAGGATGAGTCTGAATCATCTATCTGAATATTATCAGATGTTAGGGCTTTCTGCCCATGTGGTAATATTCTCAGTGTGTTCCCATGGGGAAATACCAATATGGGTGGAGCAATTGCAGGAAAAACATTGACTAGAAGACTATGGCGTTGCCCCTTTCTTAAGCATTCTGGAACATCTGCTCCACCAGGTACTGCTACTTCCAAAACCAGTTTGTCTACATTGGACTGAGACCCATCATGGAAGTAGCGTACTCTGCGATTAGCCACATCTAACAGTGTGAACTTCTTCCTGGCCACAGCCCCTGGGATCTCAAATTCTAAACGTCCATGTTCAGCACTTTCAACCAAACTGAAGACGACCTGTGACTGACGTATCCCAAATCTCTCTAAGTCCACTGTGGGACGGACATGCTTCAGTTCTAAAAGAGAAGACCCTCCTCTTTTCACAGACAAGAGCTGAGGGAAAAGCAATGAAGTCAGGTTGGAAAAATAGGGGTCTAATTTGCATGTCTCAGAAAGTTTAGTAATGGAGGTGGATGTTGGCATTATTGTGGGGTTAATTTGTGTTGTGGTGGTGACAATGCCTGTGGTGCTAGATTCATCATATTCAAAATAGTCATCATAATCTTCTTCCTGACATCCGGCTATAACATCTTTGCTGTCCACAGCTTCATGAAGGTCCCTCTTCACAGAGTTTATTCTCAAGTCTTTAATACACCCAGTAAATGATCTGTATTCCATATCATCAATGAAGAAGTGGCTTAGGGAGCTTTCTCTCACCCTGGCCAAAGTAGTATCATCCACTCCTCCCAAGTATAGGTTGCCATGGAAATCCCACCCATGTCTTAGACTATCGATAGAGATTTTGGAAAAAGATGTATCCACTGTAAGTTGCATCTCAGAGTCATCCACAGAGATCTGAACCCTGTGTGGTCTGCTGTCACTGACATACACCATGCTTTGAATTGATACAATTGATTCTCCTGTATCCAGGGTTCCTTGTAAGAGCCCCCCAACAATCTCTAAATAAAAATATGATTTTTGTGGGCCTGACTGGTAGAGGAGGGGGGCCCGACCTTGTCTTGAGGTCTCCAGTACTAGGTGGATAAAACCATGGCTGCTGATATTCCAGCTTGGAAACATTAGGTAGGAACGTGGTCCAAGGAATCCAAATGATCCATCTGAACTTGGGGTAGTGTCTGGATGACAGTCTTCCCAATGCCCATGAAACTTTACATTAGGATGGGAGCCTGAAAGCAGATCCATACTGTCAAATATAGCCTCCAGGATACAGCCCCGAAAAGTAGGAAGGTTCCCAGAAATGTAAGGAAAGTCAGAGTTGCCAGTACCACCCAGAAAGAGGCCTTTCTTTATGTTCATCTCCTTTGGGGAGAATGGAATGAGCCTAGAGGTGGTGATGTTGTCAAGAGTGAGAGCCATCTTGTACTTCATGATAACCAAATCAATTTTATGGGACTCCAAGTTGTTTACCACAAACTGTGTTGCATTTATTACAGACTCTCCAAAACCCCTTTGAAGCCGCACCTGTAGAGCAGAAAAAAAAAATTATATCTCATATATTAAGAAATGCTTCAAACACTTTTTAATGACTTAGGGGATTTTGAAACTATAGTTTATGAGATATTTAGCTTTATTTATTTCCCAATTTATGCAAATTAACCAGTACTTCCTGGTATGGAGAGTGGAATGTTAGTAGATTGCAGTTAGGAAGCGGCAGTAGGGAGGAAGATTGGAAAGATAATATCTGACCAGCCATTACTATCTAATTTGCATTAACTTACAATTAAAGCTGAGTATCTTGTAAACTATAGTTTTAAATAAACAATGGCTTTCATAAATATAGGCAACTAACAATGTGATGACAGCTTTTACCTTCATATTTTTTTAAATGTATTATTTGTGATTGAAAAGCATGTGTATACGACAGTGTACGTGGGTATCTGTGGCTACCAGTGGGCAATGGAACAAGACTGGGGGTCAGGCAGCATCCGTGGGGAATTGTGGCTACTAGCCACCCCCTAGCCTTGTTCCCTTGCCCATTGGTAGCCATAGAACCCCATGTAAACTGGCTGGCCCCCAGGCTTGTTCCGTTGGCCATTGGTAGCCACGGATCACCATTTACACTACCTGACCCCCAGCCTTGTTCCCTTGTCTACTGTAGCCACAAATTCCTATGGACACTGCTTGGGCAAGGGAACAAGGCTGGGGGGTGGGGGTTGTCAGTCAGTGTATGCGGGGCTAACACACAATACTTATGTGGGACATGCTGCCCCACAATGCTTATGTTGGACATGCTGCCCCACAATGCTTATTTTGGACATGCTGCCCCACAATGCTTATGTTGGACATGATGTCCCACAATGCTTATTTTGGATATGGTGCCCCTCAATGCTTATGTTGGACATGCTGCCCCACAATGCTTATTTTGGACATGCTGCCCCACAATGCTTATGTTCCTCATTCTGACACACATTTTACAATATACACGTCTCCCATTAGCATGGGAGTCATCGTGTGTGTATATACAAAATGCATATGGTGCAGGATCTTTTAATCCTGCACTATGCAACATTTTTAAAGAAAATCAGACCTTTCAGGGACCACTCCTGATGTCCCCCTGGCATTAATCACCTATCCAATAGGGTAGGTGATAATCAGCTTCCTCTACCTCCTCCTCTTCAACCAGGGATTGTATGAATGGCTAAGTTAAGTAGGAGGATACACAAGACCCACATGATGCGAGTGGGTCTTAAGGATCCTCGAAGAGGAGGAGGTAGAGGAAGGTGGTGATCGCCTTACTGGTCGCTGCATTGATCACCTACCCTATTGGATAGGTGATCAGTTCCGGGGACATCAATTAAGCTTCCTCATACAGAAGATTTTGAAAGCTCTAACATGTTCTCCCAAAGTAGCTCCACATTTAGTGTATATGGAGCATATTTCTATCTAAAACCCAAATACATAAACTTACTTTTATCTATCTTAAACTGAATCTGACATTTTTCCACCTATTCATTGGTATGGTATGTAAGAGGTTCTTATTCCACTTTAATTCTGTTCTTGTGCAATTTGTATATCTGACCTTGGATATGACATTTACCTGGACTTCTGCCCTATTGCTGGTATTGTATTAAAAACAAACAAACAACCTGAGAACAGAGAGGCAGAGTCATTCATACATACCTAAGCATTCATCAACTAGAAGCAGGTGATGATACCATGAGAGCTGACTTGCAAATTAACAGAAAAAAGGGTGACAATGGACTTGGATACTGAGGAAACATCTCTTTAATGATCCTAGAACAACTTTGGAATGCTGACACTGCATATAGAACTACACATATAATGTTGTTATTAGAAAGTGAAATTCACAGGTCTATAATTTCCTGGTTAAGATGTTGAATTGAACAGCCACTGTACTTAGACTTAGTAATAATAATACCTGAAATAACTTGGTGCAAGATAGTGTATTTGTAAATTTTATGTAGTATGCAGGGCTGTATCTATCTGTGTGACTGTGTATGCAGGTTTTTCTAGATGTGCAGAAAAAATAGTATCCTTATGTAAGTGGAGCAGTATGTACTTGTGAGCAGAGCAGTGGGCATCCATGTGCAAATCAGTGTGCGCTTGTGTGCAGAGCAATGTGTACCTGTGCACAGAGTGCATGGAGAAGGAGAGGCACAGTTGGTTAAATAACTAACTTTGAAGACAAAGCATTGACTGTAAAGGCGTGAAAGCCTTCCATTTCCAGTGTTAACAACTCCTTGTGACCTTAGACAAGTCACCTTATCTCCTGTGCTATAGACTCCAGAAACTTAGATTGTAAGCTCAACAGGACTGTGCCTGAAAAAACTCTATGTACAGCTTTACATACAATTTGGTTGTATTATATAAGCACAAACAGATTATTATTAAGATTTAGATCAATGCACCAATCTGGGTCAGCAGAGTAGTGCCTGTCTAGGTGCAGAGCAGTGTCTCTCTGTGGTAGGATAGTGTATCTGTGGTTGAACAGTGTCTTTCTATGCAGAGAGTAGTGTCTATGTGTGCACAGAACAATGTCTATCAATAGCACAACAGACTCTGTCTGTATGCAGACCACTGTCTATGTGCAGAGCAGTTTATGTGTGCAGAGGAAAGCATACCTCCCAAGTGTCCCTCTTTAGGAGGGACAGTCCCTCTTTTTGACCCAAATCCCTCTGTCCCTCTTTCCCACCCTGATGTCCCTCTTTTTAGGAAACCAGATTGTGTGGTGTGTATATAAAGGTATCACATTGCTCCACAGCAATAAACCTCACATTATTGTTTGTTTAAACATTAGTATATGTGTTTATAAATTAGTCTGTGTACATAAAATACTTTGGTCTTGTTATAAATCATTTATTAGGTTACAAAAGGAGGTGTCAGTAGGTCATGAAATAGCATAAAAATTCTTGCTAATGCCCCGCCCATCAGCCACACCTCCAACCACTCCCCCTAAAACACAAGTGTCCCTCTTTTGCAGTTTGAAATGTTGGGAGGTATGGGAAAGTACATCAGTGACAGAACAGTATATTTCTGTGCATAGAGCAATGCCTACCTGTAGCATATCACTGTCTATCTGTGCACAAAGCAATGTCTGTCTGTGTCAGAGCAATGTCTACCTATGGCAGAGCAGTGTCTGTGTGCATAGAAGTGTATTTGTGGGAAAGTAGTGTCTCTGTATGTGCAGAGCAGTGTCTACCTGTTGCAGAGCAGTGTACATGTGTAGACATGTGTCTATCAATGGCAAATCAGTGGCAAATCAGTATATAACTATGTGCAGATAAATATCTGCTCCAGAGTCATGTCTGTCTGTGGAAGATCCATAATGATATATGCCAGAGCAGTGTCTGTCAATGAGAAAAGCAGTGTGTGTCTGTGTGCATAATGTATGCGCATAGAAATGTGTATAAATGCACAGAGCTAAATCTCACTATGGAAGGGCAATGTCTATCTATGTGCAGGTCAATTTCTATCCATGTGCAGAGCTAAATCTCTGCACAGAGCAGTGTGTGTGTGCTCTGACAGATGAGGGCAGCTGAGGATAATTTCTGGGTTCCACAGCTCCACATCTGGTCTTAATTAGGATTTTAGGAGAAACTGATTTTATAAAGGAAGTTTGTGATTGTAGGCATGTGTGTATGTGCATAAGTATATAAATGTGCATATATATGTATGTGCATAAAAAATATGCTTGTCTGTATGTTTATATGTGTATATTTGTGTATTTACATAAATATATATATATATATATATATGTATATAAATAAATAGATAGATAGATAGATAGATAGATAGATAGATAGATAGATAGATAGATAGACAGAAAATGTGTGTTTGTGTGTGTGTCTATGTTAGAGAACTATATATATCTGTGCAGAGTATGTTTGTTTGTGCATACCTGTATATATTTATATGTTTGCATGCATGTGTTTGAGTTTGTGTGTGTGCGTTGTTTTATTTGCACTTTATGTTTTAGTTATTTTTTAACTGTAACTGAAATATACTATATATCAAACCAAAATCAAATTACAAATACAAAACTTTAAACATTGTAATGTTTACTCATTACTGTATACTAAACTAGCAATATTGGCACAGCTTTGCCAGTATGGTTAATAAAACAAATAAAAACAAAACAAAAGTCTCATGAAGTTGTGTGTGCGGCTAAATAAACACAGAATGTTTTATAAATGAAGTGTGTTATGAAGACAGGTACTACAGAACACATCCTAAACAGGAGTATCCATTATGTGTGTTATCCATCATTGAAACCCAAAGCATTGGATAGGTGCTTGTCACTAAAAGGGTTAAAATATTAAATGCGGCTTTATGTGTAGGACTATTTGTCCCTGATATCCAGGCAAATCCAGAAAGGAGGCAATGTGTTTAATGACTGGCTTATTGAATTGTCAGTGCATAGCTCTTTCAGCTCCAAAAATGGATTATTCAACTCTCCATCAGAGTGTGAGACCGTGAGTGTGTGAATGTGTGTGAGAATGAGTGTGTGTTAGTGTGGATAATATATGTGTGTGAGTATAATGTGTGTGTACATTGTGTATATTGTATCTCCGGAGAGGGGAGTCCTGTGGTGCTGCTGAGGGTGAAAAAAGAAGCGGCTTGTGCCAAAAAGGGGCGGAGCTTATTCACAAGTGTGTGTGTGGGGGGGTGATGCAAAAGTATAATGAGTAGGCTGGGAAAGGAGGAAAAGAGGGTGGAGAGTGGATGGAACACACTGGGAAGTAGAAGAAGTGGGCAGAGTTTCATTAGAAACTCTCCACATCCTTAGAATAAGCCTCTGCCCCTGAGACCTGGTAAATAGCAGCCAAAACCAGAGTCTCCAGGGCAAATCTGGATAGTTCTCTGCTATGTGCACTGTGCCTGTGTGTGTGTGTTGTGTGTATTGTGTGTCTGCATATTGTGTATTGTGTGTGTATATTGTGTATGTGTATATTGTGTATGTGTGTGTACTGTATGTATAGTGTGTGTGTATTGTATGTATTGTGTGTGTGTATTTTGTATGTTTGTATGTGTATTGTGTGTATTGGGTGTATGTATTGTGTGTCTGTATATATTGTGTGTATTATGTATGTTTGTTGTGTATCATGTGTGTGTTTGTGAGTATATTGTGTATATTGTGGCTGTGTATTGTGTTTGTGTTGTGTATTGTGTGTATTGAGTGTGTTTATTGTTTGTGTGTGTGTGTGTATTGTATGTATTATGTATGTTATTGTATATAATGTGTGTTTGTATTTTGTATAATATGGCTGTGTGTATTGTGGATGTATATTGTATGTGTATATTTTGTGTGTGTATGTATGTATTGTGTAATGTCTGTACTGTGTGTAATGTGCATATTGTGTGTGTATGTGTGTATTGTGCATATTGTGTAATGTGTGCATTATGTGTTTACTGTGTATATTGTGTGTGTATTGTGTACATTGTGTGTGTGTGTTGTGTCTACTGTGTGTATATTTGTACTGTAATTTGTGTATTTTGTGTGTATTTTGTTTGTGTTTAGTATGTGTCTATTATGTATTTTTGTATGTGTATTGTATTATACTGTGGGTGTTTTTGTTGTTATGGATAATATCTGTGCCCTGTTTGTGCCCCTGCATGAAGCACACTGCAATAGAAAATGACCCATCTGCATCACAACCTTGCAAATGTGAACATGGGCCCTGAAACATGGGTGTCAGTATGCAAATTATCCAAACAAACGTCATATATCTACACAGTGCAATGGGAATTTGAGTTAATATTACAAAATGCTATCATCCCCAGAATGGACGTAGAGGCAAGTCACACTGCTGTGTGAAATATATAGGCTGCTCCAGTGCAAAGACACATGGACAAAGCAAATAAAAAAGAGAAATCTAAGCAATTTATTTTTTAGTTATATTTTATATCCTCATAATCCTTCTCTATTTCTTATTCAGCTCTGTGCCATATTGTCTAACCTGGCCATCTCAAACCCTGTCTTTCTCCATCCCTCTGTTTCTATGTCTATCCTGACAGACTATCTCTGGCCTGGTCTCTCTTCAGTGCTCTTTTGTTCTATATCTGTTCTGGCTGCTTGTCTGTGCCCCAGGGTCACACTCTTCTCACTTGGTTCTCCTGTGTCTCACTGTCTGTCCTGGCTTCCCGATTGTGTCCCAGTGTCACACTCTTCTTACTCAGTTCTCCTGTGTCTTACTGTCTGTCCTGGCTGCCTGTCTGTGCCCCGGTGTCACACCCTTCTCACTCAGTTCCTCTGTGTCTCACTGTCTGTCCTGGATGCCTGTCTGTGCCCCATGTTACACTCTTCTCATTCAGTTCTCCTGTGTCTTACTGTCTGTCCTGGCTTCCCGATTGTGTCCCAGTGTCACACTCTTCTCACTCAGTTCTCCTGTGTCTTACTGTCTGTCCTGGATGCCTGTCTGTGCCCCAGTGTCACACTCTTCTAACTCAGTTCTCCTGTGTCTTACTGTCTGTCCTGGATGCCTGTCTGTGCCCCATGTGACACTCTTCTCATTCAGTTCTCCTGTGTCTTACTGTCTGTCCTGGCTGCCTGTCTGTGCCCCAGTGTCACACCCTTCTCACGCAGTTCTCCTGTGTCTCACTGTCTGTCCTGGCTGCTTGTCTGTGCCCCAGTGTCACACTCTTCTCTCTGAGTTCCTCTGTGTCTCACTGTCTGTCCTGGATTCCTGTCTGTGCCCCATGTCACACTCTTCTCCCTCAGTTCTCCTGTGTCTCACTGTCTGTCCTGGCTGCCTGTCTGTTCCCCATGTCACATTCTTCTCACTCAGTTCCTCTGTGTCTCACTGTCTGTCCTGGCTGCCTGTCTGTGCCCCAGGGTCACACTCTTCTCACTGAGTTCCTCTGTGTCTCACTGTTTGTCCTGGATGCCTGTCTGTGCCCCATGTCACACTCTTCTCACTCAGTTCTCCTGTGTCTCACTGTCTGTCCTGGCTGCCTGTCTGTGCCCCAGTGTCACTCCCTTCTCACTCAGTTCCTCCATGTCTCACTGTCTGTCCTGGTTGCCTGTCTGTGCCCCAGGGTCACACTCTTCTCACTGAGTTCCTCTGTGTCTCACTGTCTGTCCTGGATGCCTGTCTGTGCCCCATGTCACACTCTTCTCACTCAGTTCTCCTGTGTCTCACTGTCTGTTCTGGATGCCTGTCTGTACCCCAGTGTCACACTTTTCTCACTCAGTTCCTCTGTGTCTCACTGGTTGTCATGGCTGCCTGTCTGTGTCCCATGTCACACTCTTTTCACTCAGTTCCTCTGTGTCTCACTATCTGTCCTGGATGCCTGTCTGTGCCCCAGTGTCACACTCTTCTCACTCAATTCTCCTGTGTCTCACTTTCTGTCCTAGCAGCCTGCCCGTGCCCCATGTCACACTCTTCTCACTCAGTTCTCCTGTGTCTCACTGTCTGTCCTGGATTCCTGTCTGTGCCCCATGTCACACTCTTCTCCCTCATTTCTCCCGTGTCTTACTGTCTGTCCTGGATGCCTGTCTGTGCCCCAGTGTCACACTCTTCTAACTCAGTTCTCCTGTGTCTTACTGTCTGTCCTGGATGCCTGTCTGTGCCCCATGTGACACTCTTCTCATTCAGTTCTCCTGTGTCTCACTGTCTGTCCTGGATGCCTGTCTGTGTCCCATGTTACACTCTTCTCACTCAGTTCCTCTGTGTCTCACTGTCTGTCCTGGATTCCTGTCTGTGCCCCATGTCACACTCTTCTCCCTCAGTTCTCCTGTGTCTTACTGTCTGTCCTGGATGCCTGTCTGTACCCCAGTGTTACACTCTTCTCACTCAGTTCCTCTGTGTCTTACTATCTGCCATGGCTGCCTGTCTGTGCCCCAGTGTCACACTCTTCTCACTCAGTTCTCCTGTGTGTCACTGTCTATCCTGGCTGCCTGTCTGTTCCCCAGTGTCACACTCTTCTCATTCAGTTTTCCTGTGTCTCATTGTCTTTCCTGGCTACCTGTCTGTGTCCCATGTCACACTCTTTACACTCAGTTCCTCTGTGTCTCACTATCTGTCCTGGATGCCTGTCTGTGCCCCAGTGTCACACTCTTCTCACTCAGTTCTCCTGTGTCTCACTTTCTGTCCTAGCAGCCTGCCCGTGCCCCATGTCACACTCTTCTAACTCAGTTCTCCTGTGTCTTACTGTCTGTCCTGGATGCCTGTCTGTGCCCCATGTGACACTCTACTCATTCAGTTCTCCTGTGTCTTACTGTCTGTCCTGGCTGCCTGTCTGTGCCCCAGTGTCACACCCTTCTCACACAGTTCTCCTGTGTCTCACTGTCTGTCCTGGCTGCTTGTCTGTGCCCCAGTGTCACACTCTTCTCTCTGAGTTCCTCTGTGTCTCACTGTCTGTCCTGGATTCCTGTCTGTGCCCCATGTCACACTCTTCTCCCTCAGTTCTCCTATGTCGCACTGTCTGTCCTGGCTGCCTGTCTGTTCCCCATGTCACACTCTTCTCACTCAGTTCCTCTGTGTCTCACTGTCTGTCCTGGCTGCCTGTCTGTGCCCCAAGGTCACACTCTTCTCACTGAGTTCCTCTGTATCTCACTGTCTGTCCTGGCTGCCTGTCTGTGCCCCAGGGTCACACTCTTCTCACTGAGTTCCTCTGTGTCTCACTGTTTGTCCTGGATGCCTGTCTGTGCCCCATGTCACACTCTTCTCACTCAGTTCTCCTGTGTCTCACTTTCTGTCCTGGCTGCCTGTCTGTGCCCCAGTGTCACACCCTTCTCACTCAGTTCCTCCATGTCTCACTGTCTGTCCTGGCTGCCTGCCTGTGCCCCAGGGTCACACTCTTCTCACTGAGTTCCTCTGTGTCTCACTGTCTGTCCTGGATGCCTGTCTGTGCCCCATGTCACACTCTTCTCACTCAGTTCTCCTGTGTCTCACTGTCTGTCCTGGCTGCCTGTCTGTGCCCCAGTGTCACTCCCTTCTCACTCAGTTCCTCCATGTCTCACTGTCTGTCCTGGCTGCCTGCCTGTGCCCCAGGGTCACACTCTTCTCACTGAGTTCCTCTGTGTCTCACTGTCTGTCCTGGATTCCTGTCTGTGCCCCATGTCACACTCTTCTCACTCAGTTCTCCTGTGTCTCACTGTCTGTTCTGGATGCCTGTCTGTGCCCCAGTGTCACACTTTTCTCACTCAGTTCCTCTGTGTCTCACTGGTTGTCATGGCTGCCTGTCTGTGTCCCATGTCACACTCTTTACACTCAGTTCCTCTGTGTCTCACTATCTGTCCTGGATGCCTGTCTGTGCCCCAGTGTCACACTCTTCTCACTCAGTTCTCCTGTGTCTCACTTTCTGTCCTAGCAGCCTGCCCGTGCCCCATGTCACACTCTTCTCACTCAGTTCTCCTGTGTCTCACTGTCTGTCCTGGATTCCTGTCTGTGCCCCATGTCACACTCTTCTCCCTCATTTCTCCCGTGTCTTACTGTCTGTCCTGGATGCCTGTCTGTGCCCCAGTGTCACACTCTTCTCACTCAGTTCTCCTGTGTCTCACTGTCTGTCCTGGCTGCCTGTCTGTGCCCCAGTGTCACACCCTTCTCACTCAGTTCCTCCATGTCTCACTGTCTGTCCTGGCTGCCTGTCTGTGCCCCAGGGTCACACTCTTCTCACTGAGTTCCTCTGTGTCTCACTGTCTGTCCTGGATGCCTGTCTGTGCCCCATGTCACACTCTTCTCACTCAGTTCTCCTGTGTCTCACTGTCTGTCCTGGATGCCTGTCTCTGCCCATTGTCACACTTTTCTCACTCAGTTCCTCTGTGTCTCACTGGTTGTCATGGCTGCCTGTCTGTGTCCCATGTCACACTCTTTTCACTCAGTTCCTATGTGTCTCACTATCTGTCATGGCTGCCTGTCTGTGTCCCATGTCACACGCTTCTCACTCAGTTCTCCTGTGTCTCACTGTCTGTCCTGGCTGCCTGTCTGTTCCCCAGTATCACACTCTTCTCACTCAGTTCTCCTGTGTCTCACTGTCTGTCCTGGCTGCCTGTCTGTGCCCCATGTCACACTCTTCTCACTCAGTTCCTCTGTGACTCACACTCTGCCTGGTTTCCTGTCTGTGTCCCATGTCACACTCTTCTCACTCAGTTCCTCTGTGTCTCAATGTCTATCCTGGCTGCCTGTCAGTGCTCCAGTGTCACACTCTTCTCACTCAGTTCCCCTGTGTGTCACTGTCTGTCCTGGCTGCCTGTCAGTGCCCCAGTGTTACACTCTTCTCACTCAGTTCCCCTGTGTGTCACTGTCTGTCCTGGATGCCTGTCAGTGCCCCAGTGTCACACTCTTCTCATTCAGTTTTCCTGTGTCTCAGTGTCTGTCCTGGCTGCCTGGCTGTGTCCCATGTCACACTCTTCTCACTCAGTTCTCCTGTGTCTCACTGTCTGTCCTGGATGCCTGTCAGTGCCCCAGTGTTACACTCTTCTCACTCAGTTCCTCTGTGTCTCACTGTCTGTCCTGGATGCCTGTCTGTGCCCCAGTGTTACACTCTTCTCACTCAGTTCCTCTGTGTCTCACTGTCTGTCCTGGATGCCTGTCTGTGCCCCAGTGTCACACTCTTCTCATTCAGTTTTCCTGTGTCTCAGTGTCTGTCCTGGCTGCCTGGCTGTGTCCCGTGTCACACTCTTCTCACTCAGTTCCTCTGTGTCTCACTATCTGTCCTGCATGCCTGTCTGTGCCCCAGTGTCACACTCTTCTCACTCAGTTCTCCTGTGTCTCACTGTCTGTCCTGGATGCCTGTCTGTGCCCCATGTGACACTCTTCTCACTCAGTTCTCCTGTGTGTCACTGTCTGTCCTGGATTCCTGTCTGTGCCCCGGTGTCACACACTTCTCACTCAGTTCTCCTGTGTCTCACTTTGTGTCCTAGCAGCCTGTCTGTGCCCCAGTGTCACACTCTTATCACTCAGTTCTCATGTATCTCACTGTCTGTCCCGGATGCCTGTCTGCCCCATGTCACACTCTTCTCACTCAGTTCCTCTGTGTCTCACTATCTGTCCTGGCTACCTGCCTGTGTCCCATGTCACACTCTTCTCACTCAGTTCCTCTGTGTCTCACTGTCTGTCCTGGATGTCTGTCTGTGCCCCAGTGTAACCCTCTTCTCACTGAGTTCCTATTTGTCTCATTGTCTGACCTGGATGCCTGTCTGTGCCATAGTGTCACACTCTTCTCATTCCCCTGTGTCTCACTGTCTGTCCTGGCTGCCTGTCTGTGCCATAATGTCACACTCTTCTCACTCAGTTCTCCTGTGTGTCACTGTCTGTCCTGGCTGCCTGTCTGTGCCCCAGTGTCACACTCTTCTCACTCAGTTCCTCTGTGTCTCACTGTCTGTCCTGGATGTCTGTCTGTGCCCCAGTGTAACCCTCTTCTCACTGAGTTCCTATTTGTCTCATTGTCTGACCTGGATGCCTGTCTGTGCCATAGTGTCACACTCTTCTCATTCCCCTGTGTCTCACTGTCTGTCCTGGATGCCTGTCTGTGCCATAATGTCACACTCTTCTCACTCAGTTCTCCTGTGTGTCACTGTCTGTCCTGGCTGCCTGTCTGTGCCCCAGTGTCACACTCTTCTCACTCAGTTCCTCTGTGTCTCACTGTCTGTCCTGGATGCCTGTCTGTGGCCCATGTCACACTCTTCTCACTCAGTTCTCCTGTATCTCACTGTCTGTCCCAGATGCCTGTCTGTGTCTCACGGTCTGTCCTGGATGCCTATCTGAGCCCCAGTGTCACACTCTACTCACTCAGTTCCTCTGTGTCTCACTGTCTGACCTGGATGCTTGTCTGTGCTCCAGTATCACACTCCTTTCACTCAGTTCCTCTATGTCTCACTATCTGTCCTGGATGCCTCTCTGTCTCAGTCCATCTCTGTGTTTGCCATTACTGTTTCTCTCTCTGATCATGTGTTGCTGTATTCTCTCTTAATCCCTCTCTGTCTTGGATGTCTGTGTCTGGTCCAGATTCTCTTTCTTGTCCCTCATTCCACCTCTGCTTCTGTATGATCTGGCTGTTCTATGGCCCTGTCTCTCTTCATCCCCTCTGTCTCCACATCTGAACTAGTGCACCAGTGTATCTCACTGGGTGACCTCTCTATTCATTTTAATTTATATCCAAGCTGCCTCTTTCTTTTCTCTCGTTCCCCCTCTGTCTCAATTACGATTGTGTCTCTCCCCCCTCTCTTAGTATGGTAAACATACTAATACGATTCTGCTGGAATAGATTGTCTAGGCCTGCTTAACTACAATTATTAAGATACTTATGCTGAAAATTCCCCTTAATGCCGCTTGCTCCAAGCGGAGAGTGGTGTGCTGTGAGTCAGGTGTAAGGGGCTTGCTGGCATTAAAGTCTTTATGATGGCAGAGTGTGGGTGGTTATGCACTCTAGTGATGATGCTCTCTAATGCATACGCTGAAGTGCAGCCACCGGCTTTGGAAGCCAATGCCAGTTGAGCTGTGTTGGTGGATTTAGGCACTAACCTCTATGTCTATCCTGGCCGTGTCTTCTGTCTCTCTCAGTTAATGCAAGGGATGGACAACGTAAAGCCTAAAAGCTACCACCAGTCTGGTGGAGGAATGATGGGAGTTGTAGGCCAGAGAGCCTCATGTTGCCAACTACCGGCTAAGTCAGATACTGAGACAGAAATGGACTGAAAGAGACAGCTAGGGCAGATGCTGAGACAGAGAGAAAGAATAATCAATATAGACACAGAGACAGACAGGCTGTATCTCTCTCTCTGTTTTAGTAATGTAATATGGAACAGTGGTGCAATTCTAATGTAAACCAAGTACCATAGGGTATAAATACAATTACAAAAATTGCTGATGATTTAAATGGGACTTTAAATCTTTTAATGGTATAGGTTTCCAGCACATTACAAAACAGTACATTGGAATATAGCATTTAAGGGGATAAAAGTCCAATTTAAATTAATGGGAATTTTGTTTTCTCTCTAATATGTAGTTGGCTTGGCCCAGAATTGCATCAATTTCTTAGTACATCAGCCTCACTGTCAGTCCTAGCTGTCGCTCCCTCAGGCATGCATTGCTATTGTGGTTGCAGTGTTACTAGGACTCCCACTGGTACCTAGCAGTGCTCTGTATTATTGCTTAGGCTCCTGGACTAAGCTCTTCCACTACAGCAGTACCCTCTATACCCACTGATGTTGGCTCTGCCCACCTTTCCGGGTTCTTTCTAGTATCTGTAGACCTTTTATGTGTGATCATCAAGGCTGGCCAGGGTTTTTGGTGTTCTCAGTGAACTATGATGGTGCTCGTGCCTACTCTGGAAAAAAATGGCTTAAGTTTAATCATGATTAATTATTTGAGGGAAAAAAGGTTGTCCACCACACATTGTCTTGTACACCCCTCTGGCACTGAAAGGGTAGATCCACTGTAACCCATTAAGGACCAGAGGCATACCCCTCTGGTCCTTAAAGGGATAAACACCTGAGTGCTAGAATACCGTTTGGTATTCAATGTTATTGCCATGCAAATTGCATGTTCGACCTGTGCTTCTCCATCTGAAGTTCCAGTTACTATAATCCCCAATATGTGGGAGTTGAAGTCCATCAGCAGCTGAAGAGCCACAGGTGGAACATTCCCAATGAAAGGCAATGAAAATGAGGTGTCCAGCTCTCTGGTATTCAATAGATGTAAAGTGGAGTAACTCTTTGAGGACCTGACGGCTGTCCACCACTCAATGCCTTGGAAACCAATTTGGCACTCAGAGTTAATTCACAGTAACCCTGTGACTGGTAGATGTTTAAGCATTCAAAGAATTACTCCTCTACAGAATATGTTTGTTTCCAACATGTGACTCTCCATAAATGACACCTTTGGTGCTAGAGGGGTCACCACTGCTTTGCAATGCATTGGACACCACTCTTCTGTTACTAAAAAAGTTAGGGCTAGAAGTGTCTGGCAGGTTTCTTTAAATGTCAGACTTCCCAAGGTGGTGGTAGCTGCTCACCTGCAGACTAGTACATTCAGTCAAGCTGCTGGGAGTCCAAGTGGCCAATGGAAAGCTGAAGCCAAGGGCACATCATGTATTAACTTATCATGAGATCTCCCTTCTACTTGGATGATAAAGATTCACTGAATTATTGCTTTGTGTGTAGCATTAGAGATGTACTTAGCATCCAATCAGGAGGTGGATCTCATGATATGTTAATACTTACAGATCTTTCTGCAGTTTGGCACCTGGGTCAGGCCAGATCTGTCCCATTTCCATGCTCTTCTATGCTACTCCCTGTGCCAAATTTGTCTTCTTACCCTCAGGGTCCCATTGATCAGCTCCACAATCAGGTACTGGGTCTCTCCAGCTGCCAGAAACAGGAGGCCGGAGCTCTGAGCAGTCAGAAATGTCATCTTTAGGTGGGAGTCTGCATTATTCTGGGGCCGGGGGGCCTCCATACTGTCCTGTCCTAGAGGGGAGAAGATACCACAAGGTTAACCGCATAAGTTTCACTTAGACAGTTGTGTATTATAGGAAGTATTTATATGTGGGTGTGTTTGGTTTAACCCTCTGAGTACCAGAGGGGTAACACAATGCATTGCTGAGCACTCAAAGGGTTACAGACCCTATGTTCAAAATTCTGAGGCAAACCAACTTCAGCATAGGGAACAAATAAATAAACATTTTTGTGGATTTAAATAGGACTTGTAACCTTTAGAATGCTATAGATGTCTACCACACATATCTAGGATTCAAGGGGATAAAAGGACAATTTCAATTCATAGGAATTTGTGGAATTTTGTCCCCTTAGGTACTGTTGGTCTGACCCAGAAATATTTAACATATATATTCGGTGCAAAACACAAACTAAATGGTATACATAGCTTCAAAACCCACTAATATGCCCATGAGCTGAGAAAAGAAAAAAACTGAAGGGATACATGTTGCTGTGCTTACCGTGCTCTCTAAAAGAATCAGCTGGTGCTCAAAGGCGGGGACGATCCAAGCCCCAAATTGATCCAGACAACATTTGTTTTATCACAAAGCACAATACAGATATTAAGTATCATTCTACCATTGCAGAGAGCAAGGACTGATACATTCTCCATGTTGTTGTCAAAATAGTGCATGTATCTCAGGAACAGCCAGACATAATGCCATAATTTCAATGTCCTCAGACCAAAATAATTACCCACCCCTGAGATATAATATATCCATGTGCATTCATATGAATAAGTAGCATAACGATATATATGTAGTATAGTTTTGGGTGCCAGTTCTCAAAACTACATTATTGAACTGGAAAAAGTACAGTGACTTGCAACAAAACGGATTGGAGGATGCAAGTTATAAAGAGAGACTAGGCAAATTGGGCTTGTTTACATTAGAGAAAAGACGTCTAAGAGGTGATATAATTACCATTTACAAATACATTCGAGGTCAATACAAAGAACTCTCCAATTAATTATTTACTCAAAGACCGGAGCTAAGAACAAAAGGTCATCCATTATAACTAGAGTGAAGGTGCTTTCGACTAAAACAAAGGCAGCTATTTATTTTACAGTAAGGGCGGTAAAGCCATGGCATTTGTTGCCTCGGGATACTGTTCTTATAGATACTCTAACTGCTTTCAAAAAAGTAATGGATACCTATATAGCACAGAACAATATTGAGAATTATGACAGCTGGCATGAAAGCAGATAGGTTGTTGATCCATTGAACTATGTGACTACCATTTGGAGTCACGAAAGAATTATTTTACCCACTTGGGGCTTAATTGGTTACAGCTTCAATAGGATTTTTTTTTGCTTTCCTCTGGATCAACAGGGGTGATTTTGCATGGGCTTGACTTCATGGACGCATGTCTTTTTTCAGCCTCATCAACTATGTTACTGTTGTATACAGTGAACAATCACATATATATTAAAATACATAATATCATTATTTTAGTCTTAATAAAGGTTTCTATTGGACAAAAATGCTGATGATATATTTTTAAATAAATGTTTTTAGACCCATAAGTGCCCGCTCACTGCATCTGTCTCATTCTCTCTCAGTTTATACTTTATGATGTACTTACAATGATTATGTGCAACAATTAAGGTAGAGGTAGTCACAGTGGCATAATTAGTTATTGAAGGGTCACTGTGCAAACATATTTTGTGCCTTTAGCACAAAAATATAACTATAAATTGCTTGGCTCTGTGGCTTAGGGGCCATCTGTCACAAATGCACCTTCTGCATTCCCTGTATCAGTGCCCCTGGTCGTTTGTAGATGGACCTCAAGCTATTGGGCTGATGGCTAGTTGGAAATGTATGTTGTGGTCCTCCAGAGCTTGATGTCTACCAATTGACTATCCCGGAATTAAGCTGTCTGAGGGTTTTTGGTATACAGTGTTCTATTTACAGCTGTGCACTATGCCTTGTGCTAAGAGACACAAACCCTCGAACTACACATCTTCTCTTGATTCCAGAGTCATCATAAACACATTGAAAAGCAATGAGTTGCAGATGTCTGCCATTCAAGGCATTAAATGACTGACGTGTCGGGTTAAATGCTATAGTGCACAGTTGGGTTGCCAGATCATTTTTTAACCCTTTGAATGCCAGAGGAGTACACAAATGGCACTCAAAGGGTTAAAGTTATATACATATGAAGATTGCATGGTACATGGGAACCATTGCAGCGCAGTGATAATCAGTGCAGCCAGGCTGCATACGTCATTTAAATGTGCACCTTTTTAAAGGGATGATCTGGAACCCTAGAAAATTAGAATTTTCAAAAAGAGAAAAACAGGCACATCACATCATTCTCCTTTTGTGTCTTCATATCATTGTACACATATTACATTAATCCTTTGAGTGCCAGAGTGGTGTATGACACACTGAGGACACATATTACCATATGTGTATTCATTTAATCGGTAGTTAGTGACTGTGAATCAATGTGCATGTATCAATGAGTATGTCTCAGTGAGTCACTGGCTTCACAGAGGCCCTTTCAGTTCAGCAGGAAAATATTATTTCAGCTTTTCCTGTTTCTTAATGTCTTGAGGGGTAATGTGAGGGGGTAACATGGACACACAAACCCACATACGCACACACAAATACACACACCCACATACACAAATACAAGCAAACATACACATGGGTGTCTGGGGGGGGGGCAATTACTCCCTCCGTATAATCAAAGGGGCTGGGTGGGCTGGCCTGGGGGTCATATTATGGCTTTGCCCCCCTCCCCCGGAAAAATTTCTACGGACATTCCTGCTCATACACAAATACACACATGCACACATATACAAATACACACATACACAAACATATACACACACACATACACAAACATACACACACACCTACCCAAACCCACATACACACACATCCATACATACACAAACACACACACATCCATACACCCGCATACACACAAACACATCCATACACAAGCGCGTAAGCACACACACACACCACTCCCAGGACTGGGTGCACAGATACACATATGTATATATATATATAATTTACAATTAAATGAGCCAAAGAGGAACACTTCTGGACCAAACTAACTTCTCCAGATGGGACAAACAAAAATAAACTCCATTGATTTAAATGGAGGGTTTAACCCGTTGAATGCTACAGAGGTGCATTGTGTTGAAAGTTCCATTTAATTCATAAACATTTTTCATTTCTCCTCTGCTATGCAGCTGGTTTGCTCTGGAATTGCTCATCTTTGGCTTATTGAATTGCACCTTTTCACACACATTGAGATCACACCTAGAGGTAGTGTTACTGTGCATGACGGAGTCCCATTACTATTGTAATGTGTAGCGATGTAATGTGGTGAATAGAAGGTGTTGTGTGATGATATAGATTGAGTAGAAGAAGCTGTACTGTGATGAAGTGTGATTAGGGGAAGGTGCTCTGTCATGATCTAGTGTGAATAGAGTAAGGTACAGTATAGTTATGCAATGTGATTAGTAGAGTGTGCTCTGTGATGATCTAGTGTGAATAATGCAAGCTACTGTACCGTTATGTGGTGTGATTAGAAGAGGGTTCTGTGTTGTGATGCAGTGTGGTTAGTTGAGGCTGATGTGTGTTTAAGAGGTTTAATTAGTAAAGGGCGTACTGTTTGGTTATGTAGTGTGGTTTGTAGAGGGTACCCGGTGCTGACAAGTCTCATTAGTAGTGAGTGTGGTGATGTAGTATGGTTAGCAGAAGGTACTGTGTAGTGACGAACTGTGATTGGTAAAGGTTCTGTGTGGTGTTGTAGAGTGTTTACTAGAAGATCCTATGTGTGGTGATGCAGTGTGATTGGTAGAGGGTTCTGTGTGCTAGTATAGCATGGTTAGTAGACTATACAGTGTGGTGATGTATTGTGATTGGTAAACTGTGTGCTAGTATAGTGTGGTTATCAGACCATACAGTGTGGTGATGTATCGTGATTAATAAAGCGTGCTGTGTGATTAGTAGAGGTAATTGTGCAATGATGGAGTCAAGTAAGAGTGTGCTGTTTGATTAATTATTATCGTAATGATGTAGAGTATTAGTGGAGGCACAGCTATAGAGTATGCTGTGTGATGATGTATTAGTGTGTTAGTAGATCGGGTGGTGTAGTGATAGTATGAGATGTGTTGTATGTTGAGGTTGTAGTGTGAGTAGTAATGCGTGCAGTGGTAGAATCTCAGTAATAGTGTGTGTATCACAAGAGGGAGTATGTTGGTTGATGTAGAAGTAGATGATTAGTAGAAAGTTCAGTGCTGCAGTGATGGAGTCACAGTAAAAGAGTGAATTGTGTGGTGATGCAGTCATAATAATAGTGCTTTGCGTGATGATGTAGTAGTGTGGTTATTAGAGGGTGCATTGCAGTGACAGAGGCACATTAGAAAAATGTGCTGTGCGATGGTGTAATACTTTGGTTAGCAGATGTTTCAGTGATAGAGTGTGATTAGGATATGGCATAGTGTGTGATTAGTAGAGAACGAACTATGCAGTGATGGAGACACAGTAATAAAGTGTGGTGTGTTTGTGTGTGATGAGTTAGTAGTGTGATTCTGTGCAGTGATGGAAGCACATTAATAGAATGTGTGTGTGTGTATATGTATGTGTGTATATATCTGTGAGTGTGTGGGTGTGCATGTGTGATGATGTAGTGTGACTGATACAAGGTACCATGAAGGGCTGGGCTGAGGACTGTTACTATATTAGGAGGTATAATAGTCAGTGTGCTGCTGCCAATGCTGATGATTCAGTGTCCTGGAGACTTAGTGACAACAGGGAAACCACATAAACTTGCAGAATATTCCTCCATTAACTATTTGAATTACAGAACTATTAAAAGCATAATTATACTAACCCATTCACTGACAGGAAAAAAACAGTTTTGATTCACTAATCCCTTAAATGTGCACAGAACAGTTTGCCTTACTCTTCCACTGCCAGAGACCAGCAGAATGTACATCCTTCTTTAACCCCTTCTCTGATAGAGACTCCATAATGACCTCTAGCTCTCTGTGAACTGTAGTGCCACTATATTAACCCCATCTTCTGCCAGAGACCAGCAGAATTACTCTGTTAACCTCTCCCTTGCTAGAGATCTACAGAATGTCACGTTTCTCAACCCTGACAGAAACATGCAAGCACTGCTTATTAATCTCTCCCTTTCCTGAATCACGCAAAAGCATTTCTTTCCTTCATCAGAGCTGCCAACCGTTGCTGAATTAACCCCATCTATTCCAAAGGCTTGTGGAGCCCCCCCCCCCCCCCCACACCAATTCCAGCACTCAACAAAGTATCGCTCCTTGACGAAGGCTCCTGGAGTGATGCTGTACAGGTCTCTTCTCGGGAATGAAAGACATTAAAGAAAGAGAAAGTTGGAAAATTCTAGTTCACATAAATTCTGAAGCTGTGAGATCACCATGAGTGTGCAGTCTGTTTGTACAGCAAGAGAACGGTGTGTCTGTGTGCACAGAGCGGGGGCTTAACTACAGTAAAATTACACTGCAGCCAAAGCTGAAAGTGGGCCCTGATCCATCCTGATGGGGGGGGGGGGCTTCAGAGGTCAGAGCAGGAGAGGGGGACCCAAGGGAGAGACATTCAGGGGCCCATGGACGCTTCTAACTGAAAAGTACAGAGAATGGTATATGGGTCTTATTCAGCAAGCGGAAGAGGAGCAATTTTAGAGCATACCAAATACACCATAGGGGATTAATAAACATCCCTGTTCATTTAAATGGGGATCATTCAGCAAGTTAAAGAAGAGCAATTCTAGAGCATACCAACTACACCATAGGGGATTAATAAACATCCCCGTTAATTTAAATGGGGATTATTCAGCAAGCTAAAGATGAGCAATTCTGGAGAAAAGGAATAATAAATACAAGTTCACATTGATTTAAATGGACCTTTTAACCCCTTTCAATGCCAGAGAGCTCTTCAATGCATTTAAAATCAATGAGTTTGAGTTGTTTCTAGCAGTTTCTGGCAGTTAGCATTTAAATGAATATGGGAGATTGGGGAATATTTTTTGTACCCTATGGTGCAATTTGTTTGCTCCAAAATATCTCCCATCTAAGGCAGGGTTTTTCATCTGTTAGACCTCAAGCTGCTGGGATCCATAACTCCCAGGATTATGGGAATTGTAGTTCCCAAAATTTGGGCGACCACAGACAAATTAGCCATGACCTAAGTAGTTACTATAGCAGAAGTAGGCAACCTTTGGCTCTTCTGCTATTGGGGACTACAATTATCAACATCCCTAACCAGTCATAAGATGGTAGGGATTATGGAGTTTTAGTCCCTTGCAGTTGAAGTACCAAAGGTTGTCTAGCCCTATACTAGGGGAAGCATGGTGTCTGTTCGTAACTAGTGTCATTGCTCATAAATAACTGGGCTAATCATCCCTAAATGTGGCCATGCACATTATTTTAGTAGGTGGCATTATAATTTTGGCACAAAATGCCTTTTGTGGGATTCCATTATTCATTCTCATATAGTTGGAAAATTCAACCCCTGAGTACAAAGGAACATGCACAGGTTTACACACAAGTTGCCAAAGACAAGTATTATATATCATAGAACTTCTTCCAGCTCTTGTAGGCCTATGTAGAAAAGTGTTTGTCTTTCTTTGTACATGACTGGTTGTGTGAGACTGAGTGTTTGAGACTGTGCAAGTGTGTGTATGTCAGTATGAATGTGTTCATGTGTCTTTTTGTCTATGCGATAGTGAGTGTGTGAGTGACAATGTGTTCCTCATATGTGTCAGTTTGTCTATGCGATAGTGAGTGTGTGAGTGACAATGTGTTCCTCATATGTGTCAGTTTGTCTATGCGATAGTGAGTGTGTGAGTGACAATGTGTGCCTCATATGTGTCTGTTTGTCTATGCGATAGTGAGTGTGTGAGTGACAATGTGTGCCTCATATGTGTCAGTTTGTCTATGCGATAATGAGTGTGTGAGTGAGAATGTGTGCCTCTTTGCGAGACTTTGAGTGACTGGGACATTGTTTTGGTGTTTACGTGTGTGTCTGCATTGAGTGTGAAACAACATAGATCATTATGATACTGAAGACAGATAACATCATTCTTTTCTCTTGTTATGTTTCCCCATCTCAATAAACTGATAAAGAGATATTATACCACAAACGGCTAAGTGAAATCCAATTTGTGAAATATAAAACTTGAGTGAGAACTGCATGTGTGTGCACATATATGAGTGTGTGCAAGAGTGTGCTTTTCTGTGGAGTGTGTATTTTTGAGCATGTGTCTCTGTAAAATAGGGAGAATGTGTGAGCATTTGTCTGGGTGTGTGTGAATTTCGGTGTGTGAATTTATTTGTGTGAGAATATTTGTCTCTGCTTTCATATCAGGGTCTGCCCCCTTTCTGGTTTTATAATGGGGTGTTACTTGTTTGTATATATACACTCAATATAATTCAGTCGAGTGTTGGCGTACTTATGAAAACATTTATAACCATAGGGGTACTGGTCAATGAGAAGGCTGAGAAGCACTAGTTAACTAGGTCTAGTTAGTTACAAACTATGCCTATTGGGAAACAGACTTGTTTGCCCACATTACCATTCAGATTAAATTCACATCTGTACATCACATCATCCGCTGGGTTGCAGTGTGCTAAGCTACATGTATGGGATTGCCCCGCTCCTCTTTGCAGTGGGTCCAGCTATTTTCCACGTTGCCGTAGTTGCTTCGGTAAATAGTCGTGAAAGGAAAATGTTGGTTTGAAATATCTTTTCCTTCCAGACTGTGTTTTACATGGGAAATCTTCCCCCAAAGAGCTCTATTTTATGAGGAAGAAAGCACATCTGGCAGCTTTCTACACTAACACTGGGCAGCAACCAAACTAGATGTATATAGTTATTCCAAATAAGGCTCAGAGTACAGATTCATTCAGACAAAGCTTTCACTGTACAGTGTGCATTCTCCTGACAAACAGAATCAGGGTACAATCAATGTGTGCATTGTGGCTACATAGGGCCGTATTCAGTAAGTATAATAAGCGTAAAAGGAGCATTTGTGGGCAAACCAACTGAACCATAAGAAACACATACAATTTCCCTAAACACTATCATAGCTGGCAATTAATATCCCAGTTGATTTAAATGGAGCTTTGAACTCCTTGAATGCTAGAGGTCTCCAAATTCATTGCAAAACAATCCATGGAGATCTCTCTAGAATTCAAGAGGTTAAGTCCTATTTTATTGAACAAGACTTTTTATTTGCCCCCTATGGTTCCGTTGGTTTGCCCCAGAATTGCTCGACTTTTTCTTAATCCATCAGCCTCACTTGTTTTTTATACTGCAGACATCAAGACTGTGGGTCATATGCACAAAACCAAAGTGGAACAATTCTGGAATAAACTTTGCACGGGACAAAGAAAAATCCTTATTGATCCATGTTGCTAGCATTTGAGTTTAACCATTTAAGTGCCAGAGGGGTATGCAACGTATTGCTTTGCACCCCTCTGGCACTCAAAAGCTCCATTCAAGTCAATGCTAGTTTTAAGGATGTTTATTTCATACCTCCCAACATTTCAAATGGCCAAAGAGGGACACTGGGGGTGAGGCTGCTGGGCGGGGCATTACCGAGGATTTTTAGGTTATTTCATGACCTATTGACACCTCTTTATTTAACTGAATAAATGATTTAGAGCAAGACCAAAGCATTTTATTTACACTGACTAAATTATAAACACATATACTGAAGTTTACACACTCAGTGTACATTTTATTGCTGTAGAGCAATGTGGTACATTTATATACACACCACACAATCTGATCTCCTAAAAAGAGGGACATCAAGGAGGGAAGAGGGACAGAGGGATTTGGGTCTCAAAGAGGCACTGTCCCTCCTAAAGAGGGACACTTGGGAAGTATGTTATTTGTCCCCTATGGTGGAATTAGCTTGCCCCAGAGTTGCTCCCTTATTTTTTTGTAAATATGGCCCAGAGAATCATTGTGAATTGTTGCTATATTTATATATATTTAGTGAGGTAATGCACAAATTTGGCGGTCCACTGGTGTTAGCCGTCAGTGCCATCATCTAGAGCAGGGGTGGGCAAATGAGGCCCTCTAGCTGCTGCCAAACTACAACTGGCAAGAAATAATGGAAGTTGTACTGTGGCAGTAGCTTGAGGGTTTTATATTACCTATGCTTGTACCAGAGTGTATGATTACTGTAGTGCATAGTGGCACACACATTCCACTGAGTGTTGTTAAGTCTTTAATGCCAGTATGTCTCTTATGATTGTGCCATAGCATGTGCATGGAATACATTTACACCATTCCCCCTGCTCCTTGTTATTACATCATGTATAACAAGGTGCAAAAGAACATAAAGTCCCAGTACATCCATATAATTTGCCACTGACCTCCTTTGGCATAAGCAGCATTAAAGGGATAGAGATACTTAACATGTAAAAAATTATATTTGTAGGATTTAATCTCTTGAGTAAAACAAGGAGACTCTCTATGTTGAGACGTGTTTTAATTACAGCTCAAACTTTAATTTTTTAGGTACAGTATCTCAATGGCCTGAAATTGTACAGTGGTTCTGTTGCTAGTGCTATACTATCTTATGTACAACACTGCTCAGTTGACCATATAACTGCACAGGATGGCGTAGCAACAGCAACACTGTAACATTTCAGGTCTTTGAGATATTGCACCTAAAAAATTCATTTGAGCTGCAAAAACTTTTAAATAAACCACTTCCTTTTAAATAAACCACTTCTCAGCTGTGAGAATACCCTTGTTTTACTCAGGAGGAGATATATATATATATATATATATATATATATATATATATATATATATACACATATATATAGATAAAATGCAAAGAGGAACTATAGCGCACATATACAGGGCTTCTAAAGGGTTAATTTATTTAGATAGATCAATGTTTCAGCCAGACTTATACTACGTGTTACTATCCCTTTAAGGGGATAATTTGTGGAGTAAATAGCTTTATAAATTTGTGTTATGCAGACTTAAGGAGAGGATATTGATTCTTGCTCCTGGTATCTCACAAACGGTTTCTGCGCAGCAGCCAGTGAGACTGTGTGTGTTTATAGTGCAGGCAGTTAGCATGTATATATTACATAAGCATGTATATATCAGGTTATATATGGAAGACAGAGCAGTGAGACCAGAGGAGAAATACAGAATGCAAACTATGGCTAGCACGTGTAAAATGTCTGCAGACATGAAATGAGTCTCTACAGAGTAAGAAGTGACTGTATTTTTTTCAGTGGAGTTTTCCTACTCCTTCTATATAGTAACAGTACAGGCTCAGGAAAACTTTACAGGTAAAAAAAGGGATTGGTGCGTAAACCTGCATGTAGCAATTGCATTAAACCCCCCATCAAGAAAACTCATTTATTGTGTTTCAAATTGTCCTTAATGTTTCTTAAGATCTAAATTGTGTTTTACTTTCATATCTACAAAAATGTATATAAAATAATACATATCAATGTGCTTTGTTATTATGTCTGCTAATGTGATTGCTGCAACTGGGAATGTTTTATGCATGCCACCCTTTGTGGTTTGGTGAGAATGCAATGAAACCATTAACGCTCTGAATGCCAGAAGAAACATTGCAAAGCAACACAATGAGCATTTCACTGATACGCAAAGAGGTACAAGGAACATTTTTATGATTTACACAAATGGAACTGTAATGAGTAATATTAAGAGGAACAATTCAGGAGCAAACCAAATGCACCACAGGGGAGAAATTCCTACTCGACTCCCGCTGATTTAACCCTTTGAGCACCAGAGGGGTACGCAACACATTGCAAAGGCACTCAAAGGGTTAAATGGGGCTTTATACCCTTTGAATGCTAGAGAGTTCTCTCAATGTGTTGGAGAACTGATTGGCATTCACTGGGTTAATCCCTGGCTTAAATCACTGGAAAATGTCATTTGTCCCCTAAGGAGCAGTTGGTTTGCTCCAGAATTATTCTTCCTTAGCTAAGTGAATGTGGCCTTCAGTTCAGTGATACTCCTTCATACGTTTTTGAACCCTTTTAAAGCCAGAGGGGTGAAAACATGTGAAGCTCACCCCTATGGCAGTAAAAGGGTTAAACATGGCATACAGAGGTAAAGCTGCATCCATATAATAGCATAAAATGCAAGAAAAGGTACACGTGTACATACAGGTAAGAGTTAAACAAGACTTAAAGGTAGGCCAGCCCCTATGGTCATTTTCACTGGATCGTGCTCAGGGGCATCTGCAGGAAATTTCCTGGGGGGGGGGGGGGAAGCCATAATATGACACCCAGAAAGGCCCGCTCAGTCCCTGTGTGTATATGGAGAGGGCAAGTGTGTGTGGGGGAGGCAAATGCTCTGTATCCTATTAAATACACAAACTGTTTCTTATGAAGGGGGGCATCTCTCTATAGGATATTCTGATCTGGTGATTGATGGTTCGGGGGACATTCTGATTCTTTATTTTCTCCTTTGAGTGCCAGAGAGGTATACAACGCATTGCAACGCAATGCGTTGGATACCTCTCTGGCACTCAAAGGGTTAACATGTGTTACCCTAAGAGCTTACCTTTGAATGAAAAAGCAAAACACACAGCACAAGGCAAATGGGGAGCGCTTTGTTTTATATTCACATAGATGATCGCTAAGGAGGAATATGGATGTGTACTCATAATTCGTAGTCCTCCACTTATCTATACCAGAGGTTTCCAACCCATACCTTCAGTGGCCACTAACAGGCCAGGACTTAGGAATTTCCCTGCTAGAACACAAGTGTGTTGATCAGAGGCTCAGTCATATTGATTAACTCACCTGTGCTCTTAAAAGGAAATTCTCAAATCCTGGCCTGTTAGTAGCCACTGAGGGCACAGGTTGAGAACCACTGATCTATGCAACAACCAGTCTGTAGCATACCTCCCAACATTTCAAATTGCCAAAGAGGGACACTTGTGTTTTAGGGGGTGTTTCTGGGGGCGTGGCTGGTGGGTGGGGCATTACCAGGAATTTTTAAGCTATTTCATGACCTATTGTCACCTCCTTGTATAATCTAATGACTGATTTAGAACAAGATCAAAGTATTTTATTTACACAGACTAATTTATAAACACAAATACTGACATTTAAACAAACAATAATGTGAGTTTTATTGCTGTAATGCAATATTATACACTTATATACACACCACACAGTCTGATCTCCTAAAAAGAGGGACATCAGGGTGGGAAAGAGGGACAGAGGGATTTGGGTCTAGAGGAGGGGCTGTCCCTCCTAAAGAGGGACACTTGGGAGGTATGCTGTAGCAACAGAGGATATGTGCCTGCCTCTGTACAAGCTTCCTCAGTCTCTGCTCATTAGATTCCAGGTAGATGGACAAAGGATTCACAAGTAGGCTATATAACTAAAAAATTCATACACATCCATATTCCTCCTTAGCAATCATCTACGTGAATATAAAAAAGCTCCCCCATTTGCCTTGTGCTGTGTGTTTTGCTTTTTCTGTGCGTTGCCTTCTTCTTTTGAAGGTAGATTCCTGGGGAGCAGCTGAAGCGTTAAAGATCTGCGTGGTGGGCAGCTGACTATCCCACAAGCTTATTTACCACAAACGATATCTGTGTGGCTACGTACAAATGTGAGTGCAGATTTTATATTATATACATTCTACAAGTCCAAAGAAGGTTTAACCCTATGAGCGCCTCTATTTTCTTCTTTTGTTCTTTTTTTCTACCTTTGAATGAGAACTTTGATGTTGGCTTTTATAGTTCCTTGGTCTTTTAATTAGCATACAATGTCTATCTGAAATTAAAATCTATTTAAAATATCATATTTGTAGACTGAATTTTTATATTTTGTGCATGTATTTTGATTTGAGTCCTATTTTAGATTAAAAAGAAAAACACATTACCCTGTGTAAATATGTGGATTATAAAAAATGGAGGCTAACGTCATCTTCCTCATTTCACACTGTAATAATTGCTGCCCGCTGCGATTAAAGCAATGACTCAACTCACTAATAATTATCTATGTACAGACAGTCCCATGGCAATACCAGGAACACATGTATATGTATGTCACTGTTAAAGGAGAACTAACAACTGCTAATAATAACCTGCCACTTACTTTATTATGGCAAAAACATCTGAATGTCTCCTATGAATTTTGCCCTTGAGCCTTTATTTAGGAGCTAACACTTTCAATTAGTGATGGATTTTATGTCCATTAACGCAGGCATGATAGTTGCTAGAAGGAGAACAGGACCTCAAATTCTATTCACAGCTATCACAGTGCCCGTGATCCTGGCTGCTGCGTGGCGACATTCCTACTTCCTTGTTTACTATGCTGCATTCTTATTGGTCCCTGGACCTGACTCCACCCAGGGCCAGCCCTTTTATACCCTGCCATGTCAGTATTCAGGCGCCCTTTCGTGGTGTACCTGAACCTAGCACTAGTTACTGCTGTTTCTCTGTTCGTGTATGACCTGGCCTGTCTGACGACGTTCCTGTGTATCCTGATCTTCTGCCGCATCCGTTGCTGACCTGACTGGCTGAGAACCCGCTACATTTCTGACTGGACTGGCTGAGAACCCGCATCCGTTGCTGACCAGACTGGCTGTGAACCCGCTACATTGCTGACTGGACTGGCTGAGAACCCGCATCCGTTGCTGACCGGGCTGACTGAGAACCAGCTTACGTTGCTGACTGGATTGGCTGAGAACCCACTTACGTTGCCGACCTTTGGCTGAGCACCCGCTGCTCTAGCCGTGCTTACTGGCATCAAATGCCTCTGGCGGTCTGCACATAAGAATACCGGTTTCCGTGCTGTTAACAGTCGGGCTGAGTTACTCATTTCCTTGCTTACGTGTCCGTTGTTACCACTGTCACTAGCTGGGCTCACTCCCGGTTGGGAGCTATAGGCATTTCTCTGGGCGTTATAACACCATTATTGAACCTCGCTATCACCCTAGAAGTTCTAGGTCCGGTTCACTGTCTCGCCCTGCCAGTGCCAGTGTCTGTGAGTCTTGGGCCTCCTTACTCCCCTAACGTTCTAGGGTCCTTGCTGCCAGTATCCGTGGTCCGTGTTTCTCTTTACAACCTTAGCGTTCTAGGGTCCCTGTTGCCAGTATCCGTTTGTCTTGGGCTTCTGTTCACCCCTAGCATTCTAGGGTCCTTGCTGCCAGTATCTGTGACTCTTGAGCCTCCATTCTACCCTAGTGTTCTAGGGCTTCAGTGACGCTACCAGCAGGTTGCTGCCTCCACCTCACCCTAGCACACTAGGGCACCTTCTACCTGTCTGAAAGTTATTTGTTATACTGTTCCTACCTGACCTTTGTAAGTTGTGGGCAGTACCTGTACTGTCTCCCTCTGGGCCTCTGTGGGTTGGGAACGTATTGCTGATTGTACTTTATATTCAATAAAGTTCTTTTAACCTTACAAGTCTTGTCTGAGTGTCCTTCAAAACCGTGACAACTGCACATGATAATCTAAAGCATGGTGTGCAACACATTGCTTCATAATATTCTGTACACCCCTCTAGAGCTTAAAGGGTTCAGTAGTCATATTCACTCTGGATGATTCAGTTTGAAAAAAAAACAAAAAAACTCCAAGCAACTGTCATGTCCACCCCTTTGGACAAGACATATAGTACTGACTGAAGATGTTATCTCTTGAACAAAGGTGCAAGGACAAATTTCATAGGGGCTGTTAGGATTTTCCGCACCTAGCGAGGTACCTGGGGGTTATTATTAAGAGCTTTTAGTTCTCCTTTAAGAACTGAATTGTACATAATATCAGAATTACCTGGCTAATATACATATTATCCAAATGTGCCTGGATAAAGTGAAAATAATCTCTTTCCTTCCCAGCAATTCTTTGTTTCAATGAAACAATGGCTGCCAGATAGCTAGTGTTAATGTCAGGCTTAGGACAGGTAGTTAGATGAAGGTTCAGTTTTAGGTAGAGATGGGAGACATTTTTCACCTCAAAAGTTAAAACAGGTGAAAAATGGCACTTCCCACAGAGCGGGAAATTATTTGCAAAAAAGTACAGATTGTACACATCTTCCCATCTAGCTAGGGTTGCCACCTTTTCCTAAAAAAAATATCGGCCATGGCATTCTCTCCATAGACTTAACATTGGACAGGAGCCAATTTTTTACCAGCCTGCTGGTAAAATACTGGCTGGATGGCAACCCTACATCTAGCTCATTGCATTGAAATCAATGTGAAGACTGAATACCCACCCCACCACATGACAAGTTTCCCTTATTTTCCACATGGATAGTATAAAGGGGGGTCAGTTTCCTGCAGCATGTCATTCTGTGTTTGTGAGACACAGATAGAGAAAGCACGATATTTTTGAGCTAGTTAGGATAGGTCAATAAAGCAAAGTTGGACTGTAGTTTAGGGAGTCTTGTAAGCAGGAAATTTGTTCTGTGTGTATGGGAAGTCTGGGGGCACTCTGACTGGGTGTGAGCGTAAAGCGAGAAAGGAGGTTTACCCAAAATACATCAAAATCCTGGTTGAATGAGACAGGCAGCTGTGATCAAAGTTTCTTCCTGCTCTGGTTGTTAACTCTGTGTTAGGGGTATATGGGGGTGTGTGTAGGAAGCAAAGGAGATTTATCCCAAGTACCTCAAAGTCTTCTGTGAGTGAGAGGAGACAGGGAGTTGTGATCCAAGTTCCTTTCTGCTGGCTGTTCTCTGTGTTAGGGGAGTCTGTTTGTGTGTGAAGGGAGTAAAGGATTTACCCAAAATACCCCAAAATCTTATGTGACTGACTGGGAAGACACAGGCAGCTGTGACCAAAGTTCCTTACAGCTGGGTAATCTCTGTAGTAGGATAGTCTAGGGGAAAAAGCAGTTGCACAGAGAGTGCTTCTTTTTTTTTTCTTTTGATAGGGACAGTTAATACATTTAAAAAAAAAAGTAAAAAAATTAACAGGTGATAGATGACAGAGACAGGTACCCTGGCATAAGCGGTGACTGAGGCAGAGATACTAGAAGAGATAGAGTATTTTGTATAGTGCAAGACACACACAATTAGTTATGTTGCATACTTCACTGTTAAAATACACACACACACACACACACTTGTTTAGTAATGCCCAGCAAATGGACTAGGGCCGAGGGAGGGCAAAAGGAGTTGGAGAAGTGCAGGGACATGTTAGTAAAGTGGTCGTTCAAAAACTGAATGCAGCTATGGTTGCTGCAGCATGTGCAATAAATGATGACTATCCTTATCCTAAGGAGGCTGTTAGTCAAAGTCCCAACCAACTGCTGCATCTGACAATGACACAAACAAGTACAACACCTGTCCTGAAAGTAATATCGAACATTGTGAAAATTCCAGTAAGGGGAAAATTAAAAAGAAATTGTTTGAGACTTCAAAGAACCTAGAGGAATATAAAAGTAGTGGGGAAGAAAAGGTGAGCAATGCTCCAGCATCCTCCTCTTCTTCAGATATAGATGACGTGAGAGTGAGAGAGCTTATGACATGGCCAGAAAATTAGCTGAAAGGCAAAGGCCAAATCTTCTACCACTTACAAGGATCACTGTGCCTGTTTATAATTTGTTTAGAGAAATCAGTTGGAAAGTCTGACTCTGGACAAGTAAACATGCCAAAAAATGCATTCATCCTGTCAGTCAACATCAGCATTATCACCAACCCCCACTCAGCCACACACACACACACACACACACACACACACACACACACACACACACACACACACACACAATAGTAACTAGCAGCAACACAGGTAATCAACATTCACAACCTTAGCTATGATGAGTGTCTATACTGCTGTTGGAAGTGCAGAAACTTTGACATCTAGTTGTACGTTTGTTGCAACATCTATCCTAAGGGAACCTTAATATGTGAGATCCACAGTATGGAGATACTTTGCTCATGATCTAAAAGCTAAACATGTTGCTATCTGTTGTTTGTGTAAGAAGCATGTGAGCAGAGGGAAAGCATGCTCACACCTAAGCACCTCCTCACTGAGATCACACCTGAAGCACAAGCGCAAATCTGAGTGGGAGATACACCATCAACATGTCGGAGGTGCCACAACTAGCTTCAGAAAACACACTCCTAAAAGTTCTCAGGTTCTGGAGCACATAATAGAAGTAATAATGATGTGTCAGAGAGTATGCCAAAAGTTCCTACATTTGAGATTTTTGAGGAGTATGACAATCAGTTTGTTGTAGGAGATGACAAGAGTCATAGAATGCCCGCACATGCCAACGCCGAAACCCCCACCACCTCCATAAGTCATATTGTTAAAGCAAAAAAAGTTGCACAGTTCTTCTACCATGTTCTGTCAACCCACACTTACTGAGTTCTTGGGAAGGCAGCAAAAAAAGTATGGCAGTGGGATCTCAAGATGTTGGCAGTTGACATGCTGCCTTATTCTTTTGAAGAAAACAAAGGTTTTAAAGAACATATGTCATGTGTTACACCCCGCTGGCAAATCCCAAGCTGCAGTTATTTTTCAGGGATGGCTGTGTCAGAATTGTACAAGCAGGTGTATAGTGTGGTTGGCAAAGGGCTGGAAACCTCATATGGATAGAAACTTCACCTCACAACGTAAATGTGAACAAGTGGGCAGAGTACAAATTATATGAATGTCACTACTCACTGGGTTTCTCTCCAATCAGTGAGCAACAATAGCTTGCAGATTCAGGTCACAGCCAGTAATCTTGACTCTGGTTTTGGAAGTATTATTAAAGGACAGACGAAGGGTAGCCCATACCATCAGCACTCCACAGTGTTCGTACAAAGTATTGACAGATACTACTACAAAGTCATAGATGTGCCAAATAAACTAGAGCAGGTGATAGAGGAATGGCTTGTACCCTGCTCCTTGAAAGCTGGGTTTGTGGCTGATGATAATGGCTTCAACATAATAGCTGCCTTGAGAATATAAGTGATATGGTGCTTATACCCTGCTTTGAACATGTTCTAAATTTAGTTGTGACTAGATTCCTGTCAGAATCCAAAAACCTCAAACAGATACAGAATATCATCTGAAAAAGCTGTGCCTATTGTAGCCTCTCCTACACTGCTCGCAAAGCATTTTATTCCGTGCAAGATAGTAATAAAATGCCTCATCACCAGCTGAAAATGGAGGTCCCTGGCTGGTGGAATTCCACATTGTGCATACTAGAGCATTTGTACAAGCAGAATAAGGCAAACTGGAAGGCTTTGTTGGGTACATCTTTGTCACTTGTCATATGTTTCAGGGGCATTAATCTAACATTTGTAGTGGTGGTGCTGATGGTGGTCCCATAGAGACATCCCCCAGAGTATGGGCTTATAACTGATATACACAAACACTGTGTAGCTCCTAGGAGTGATCCCACTGCATATGAGATGGTTACAAAATACTTGCAGGATACCTACATTCTAGGCAGAAACGATGACCCCATTGACTACTGGCAAACAAACTGTGGTCAGCACTGATGAGTACTGCTGTGGAGCCCCTTAGCTTCCCAGCAGCAAGCATCTGAGCAGGTTTTCAGTGCAACCCATTAAATTGTAAATGGCCGTAGGACATAACTATCTAGCAGCATTGTTTGTAGACTTACATTTCTAAAAATGAACCAAAACCTAATACAATTTGAGTATCAGGTAGGAGAACTGGACAAAACCACACATGACAGGGAAACCCATTGCACATGTACTCTTAACAGCATTACTAAGGAGAAGGTGGGATTTGAAGAGCTGCTACCATCAACCACTGTCTGAGACCACTGCAATGACAACTAATTCATGTTTGACATTAATCTGAGAGTAATGCAAGCTTAAATTAGACTCAGAGATAATAATGCAAATATTTGGTCTAGCTTTCAGTCGTTCTGAGTCAATATGGTATAAATACATCACTCACACCACACTAGCTCACCACCTTACACATATGCCACATTCAGTGTAAGTTATAACCTTATTTTTTTCAATTATATCTTACACAATAAGGGTTAGCAAGCATAGCAGCAGAATTAGAAAGAAAGAAAACCCTGTTAAATATTTGTTTTGTGGGTTTACAGAAAGTTAAACATTCAAAATATTACAGCATATTTAGGTTTGATTGAGGGATTCAAAAATGGCTAGCCCTAAAAAAAAGTTGCAGGCCATAAACATCACTGAAAAAAATTAGTTTCGAGACCTGAAAAACTTGCATGCCCTACTGGCCTAGTACTAGAAGTGCTAGCTGGTGGTGGCAAATGTCGCGTGACAATCTGGCATTTGCTACTGTTGTAATTGTTGTCACTGAACCATCTAAGCAGCAGGAGGATTAGGCTGCTCCATGGGACTGGGATTATCAGCACTGATATAAAACAGGCGGTAGTCTGATGATGCTTCTACTTGCCATTAGCCCTAGTGTTGCTGAGGCAGCTTTAGAACCACAACAAGCCCCCATACCACTTTAGGTGCATCTAGAAAAAAGAAGTCAGCCAATTATGTTTCTCCTCCTGTACCTCCTCTAAAGTCATAGGGTGGTGGAATACTATTTTTTCCCTTGAGAGCAGGAAGGAACTGTGCCTTTCATCAACAACTGCAATGTGCACATTGTGCACAAAGAAACATTATGAAACAGGGGAAGAATAGGAAGTATCACAATAACTGACACATCTGGTCTCATATTAAGCAATGGGCAGAAGTGCAATCAAACACCTTGATTCTTAGGTCAGCAATGTAAAGCCATCCCCGGAGAAAGCAAGTACTGCTGTTACTATGACATTTTTCCACTCTACTAAGGACACGTGATGTCAAGATGGAAGACTTAATAAAAATAATGAACACTCCCTGCCACCAGCTTAACATATTTAGTGGGATGGAATGTCTGCAGATGCTCCCTGATACCCTGTGTTATTTTGCTCTCCAACACATTGCCATGCGTTGTCAATGCACATCACAATGTGCAATAGGTGGACATGAACTGCCAGATCATTACATCTACAGACTTTCTGTTAGCTGATGGTGGGAGGTATGCTGGTCATCAAACTTTCATGCCGGGTTTCTCTTGTCTTCCTCTTAAATTTTCTCCCCTGTTCTTTTTGCCCTTGGAAGGAGACTGGGGAACAGTGACAGAGGCTCTTGATTTCTTTTTTAGGGGTTTGGCTTTCACATGCTTAATATTGTGGGGTTTGTGTTGCAGGTGCTTTTTGAGGGCAGATGAGCCAAGGTGTGCCCTTTCCTTTCCTCTTTATACTACGTTATCACCTCACTGATGACTGCACTGTGCCTGCCCCAAGGGAACAATGTTCTCATATCAATGATTTCAGTGAGGGGAGAAATGGAGAAGAACAGCCTTTTTCTTCTTCTCCAGAATCACCTCCATTGGCTGGGGTAGATAATGCTGCTGTTGCGTCAGCATCAGCACTAGAGTTGGACCAGGAGTATTGGTGGCAAGTAAAACCTTTCCTTATCCCATATCACTACTTTCGAACCCAGTTCCCTGTTCATCATCACCCTTCTGCTGTGAAAATGAATGTCTGCCTTTGATGACTCAGCAGCAGGAATTAAAGCAGCAGCAAACTATACAATGCCACTACTGCTGCTGGGGTGGTGGTGGTTGTGCACATCCCCATTTGCATCTCTTTCTCCCATTCCCATCATCACTTTCCACCAAAAACATACTCATACTCTCCTCCACATCAGCTGCTCCCCCATCACCCTCGCTCTCATCACCACCACCAGTCTCTTGATGCTCTTTGGGACAGGTCCCCTGCTGTCACACTTGTGATCTCCTCAGAAGAAGGCACACTGACAGCAGTACCAGCAGGCAGCTGATGTGTGATATTGATCATACTGCTAGCCAGTTCCATATTCTTCACTATACTTTTATTTCTCTCTCTCTGCTTGTTCCTACTTTCTTTGTCTCCTGAACTACACCACTCTGCTTGATGGGAAATTCTGGGTTTTTATAGTATGGAGGTGGAAAATTTTGACGCCGCTAGACAACATCATGCAGGAATTAAACAGGGCTTTTCACCCATCCTTAGTTTTAGGATTAGGGATAATATTAGACACTAGTTGAGGAGCCCGTGTACACGGGCCACAGTGCCACCCAGCAACGGCCGCAGTGCAGTCATGCACAGTACAGACTGCCTGTGCTGCGGCCGATATGGAGCGGGGTGCTCAGAATTCAGACCGCAGTCCTCTCTGCGCACTATGGTCTGAATTCGGAGCCCCGCTCCGTTATCAGCCATGGAGCGGGCAGTCTGTATTGCACATGACTGCAGCGCACTCAGCCATCTCTACTGAGCATGATGGCTTCTGACAAACACACATTTAGTGAATTATTATATAGAATGAGAGATAGATTTAGTATTTAGGGTTGAGGATTGCTTATCACTTGTTGCTAGAGACATCACAACACATTGTCATTTTAGAGTTTATTGCAAATTTTTATTTCCAAGGTATATAACGATATGGAGATACATTAAAGGAGAAGTAACCCCAACTTACATTACTAAGGCCAGAAAATCCTAATTGTCCTTATTTGTGTTTTTCTTTTCAGATTGGTTCTAGATGTAACCGCTTAAACCCTTTGAGTGCCAGAAGGGTACACAATGGATTGCAAATCAATGAGCTGTGTACCCCTCTGGCACTCAAAAGGTTAATCAGTCCTGGATTTTATGTCCATGGAGACATACAAGACTTGCTAGAAAGACCACAGGACCTCATACTCTGCTCTCTGCACAAAGTAATCTTAAACAGGTTCATGCACTGTGCCTGCTTCAGTTCAAACATCTAGCCTGCCTGCTTCTATGGACCAGACTCTCAGGATTGATTGAGGATGTTCTCTACTGAACAAAGATATGGGGGCAAAATTTATAGGGGACATTGGGATTTAGTAGTAAAGCAAATGGTAAGTTATTATTAGGTGTTCGTACCCCTCACCCATTAACACACTCCAGTTATCACATGACCCACCCTATCCCCATCCACTGTTTCCTGGCACAGAAACATATCATTAGTCTATAACAGAGCTGTCCAAGTCCAGTCCTCGAGGGCCATCAACAGGCCAGGATTTAAGGATTTCCCAGATTAATCCCTTAAGAATCAGCCAATCGTGCATGCGGCCGGCACTTAAGGACCACAGACCATTTTTTTTATTGCCGCATCCGGTTCAGGGCTCCCTGAACAGCGTGCAGCCGCCTAGAGGGAGCCCTGAATTCTTATGGCTCGCCGACCCATAACGTGACAGGACCATCAAGGGTCCTTAAGGGGTTAAGCACAGGTAAGTCCATCAAAATAAATGAGCCACTGATTATCTCTCCAGGGAAATCTGGAAATCCTGATCTGTTGATGGTCATTGAGGACTGAACTTAAGACAGCCCTGGTCTATAACATACAAACACAAATATTTTTAACCTCTTGCTGGCTGGAGAAGTTTCCTTTGTTTTGCTTGACAATGCATTTGAGACTTTGCTGACATTCAAGTGGTTAACTATTAGCCTGTAATGGAGTGTATGAACTGGAAAATCAACAGTCCACCATAAACCAGGAGTATGTGCCTACTACAGGCCATGCATTGATATTGCTCTGTCCACACCAACAACTCAGAATGTGGATGTGGCCAGTACAGTGCTCTAGACAGTTGCCTACTTGGCTGAATCAGAAATCTGACCCTGAAATTAGAGAAGGAAAATAGGTTGAGCAACAGAGTAAGATGGGTAGATTTACTAGGAAGAATACCAGATATGGTGCTCTTTGCCTCTCTCCTCGATAAAGTACATTTCTTTCCATGCATATGGTACTGATTTCCAATGCCAGGAATTGAAAGGTTATATTAGAAGGGTATACTATGTGGCCTTCTCCTTTAAAGGTGAACTTTCATCTTGTATAAAGTCACCTTCCAATAATTAAGAATATGGCGACTGGCTTCATAATAGTTCTATTAGATCTCAGAAGTACCCAATTCTGAAGTAACCGTTTAATGTATCTCCATATTATTCCATACCGTGGCAAGAAATATATGCATTAACTCTAAAATGACAATGTGTTGTGATTTTTCTAGCAACAAGTGGTTAATCACATACTTGCATATTTGATAAAGGCATATACAAAAGAAATTACATTTTTGGTGTATTTACTATTGGCCCTTAAAGAAGAAGAAAAGTTTAATAAAGAAAAACATCTGTATTGTAAAGTAAAAGAGGGGCACTACCACTGCTGGAAGATACTTTGTTGAAGGCGTGTTAATTAGTGTTGAGCGAGCATGCTCGGCCGATGCTCGGATCGGCTCGAGCATCGCTCTGCTCGGCACATGGCGGTACTCGTACGAGTACCGCATGTGCTCGCCCGCCATGTTCGTGTCTCCTCCCCGCACGTTTTGCGCCTGCTGCGCAGCCAATAAACGTGCAGGGAGGCTCTGACATCGGTGTAATGCCAGCAGCCATGTTGGCTGCTGGCATTACACTGATTGGCTGGCCAGAACCCGTGGTCAGGTGCTGTATAGCACCTGACCATCGAGTTCGGCTCAGTCTGAGCCAGGGAGAGCTGAGGATAGGAAGGGAAAGGCAGTGTAGGGAGGAAAAAAACAAAAATTGTGAAAAAAAAAGAACCAAAAGTCCTTTTTAGGACTACTGTGTGTGGGGGCAGCAGGTTATTTGGTGTGGGGGGAAAAAAACAAAAAAAAAAAAAAAAAAATATATATATTCTGTGTAGTGTGCAAAGTTGCAGATTAGAGCACATTCTGTTTAGTGTGCACAGTTGCAGATTAGAGCACATTCTGTTTAGTGTGCAAAGTTGCAGATTAGAGCACATTCTGTTTAGTGTGCAAAGTTGCAGATTAGAGCACATTCTGTTTAGTGTGCAAAGTTGCAGATTAGAGCACATTCTGTTAAGTCTTCAAACTAAAATATCAAAGTCACGTATTCCATTCAGTGTGCGTCGCCGCAGTTTAGCAGCACATTCTGAGTACTGTGCAGAGTTGCAGAATAGGAAGAAATACTGTTAAGTCTTCAAACTAAAATATCAAAGTCACATATTCCATTCAGTGTGCTTCGCCGCAGTTTAGCAGCACATTCTGTGTACTGTGCAGAGTTGCAGAATAGGAAGAAATACTGTTAAGTCTTCAAACTAAAATATCAAAGTCACATATTCCATTCAGTGTGCTTCGCCGCAGTTTAGCAGCACATTCTGTGTACTGTGCAGAGTTGCAGAATAGGAAGAAATACTGTTAAGTCTTCAAACTAAAATATCAAAGTCACATATTCCATTCAGTGTGCTTCGCCGCAGTGTAGCAGCACATTCTGTGTACTGTGCAGAGTTGCAGAATAGGAAGAAATACTGTTAAGTCTTCAAACTAAAATATCAAAGTCACATATTCCATTCAGTGTGCTTCGCCGCAGTGTAGCAGCACATTCTGTGTACTGTGCAGAGTTGCAGAATAGGAAGAAATACTGTTAAGTCTTCAAACTAAAATATCAAAGTCACATATTCCATTCAGTGTGCTTCGCCGCAGTGTAGCAGCACATTCTGTGTACTGTGCAGAGTTGCAGAATAGGAAGAAATACTGTTAAGTCTTCAAACTAAAATATCAAAGTCACATATTCCATTCAGTGTGCTTCGCCGCAGTGTAGCAGCACATTCTGTGTACTGTGCAGAGTTGCAGAATAGGAAGAAATACTGTTAAGTCTTCAAACTAAAATATCAAAGTCACATATTCCATTCAGTGTGCTTCGCCGCAGTGTAGCAGCACATTCTGTGTACTGTGCACAGTTGCAGAATAGGAAGAAATACTGTTAAGTCTTCAAACTAAAATATCAAAGTCACATATTCCATTCAGTGTGCTTCGCCGCAGTGTAGCAGCACATTCTGTGTACTGTGCAGAGTTGCAGAATAGGAAGAAATACTGTTAAGTCTTCAAACTAAAATATCAAAGTCACATATTCCATTCAGTGTGCTTCGCCGCAGTGTAGCAGCACATTCTGTGTACTGTGCACAGTTGCAGAATAGGAAGAAATACTGTTAAGTCTTCAAACTCAAATATCAAAGTCACATATTCCATTCAGTGTGCTTCGCCGCAGTGTAGCAGCACATTCTGTGTACTGTGCAGAGTTGCAGAATAGGAAGAAATACTGTTAAGTCTTCAAACTAAAATATCAAAGTCACATATTCCATTCAGTGTGCTTCGTCGCAGTGTAGCAGCACATTCTGTGTACTGTGCACAGTTGCAGAATAGGAAGAAATACTGTTAAGTCTTCAAACTAAAATATCAAAGTCACATATTCCATTCAGTGTGTTTCAACGCCGTTTAACAGCCTATTCTGTGTACTCTGTACAGTTCCAGAATTATAAGAAATACTGTTAAGTTTTCAAACTCAAATATTAAAGTCACTTATTCCATTCAGTGTGTTTCAACGCCGTTTAACAGCCTATTCTGTGTACTCTGTACAGTTCCAGAATTATAAGAAATACTGTTAAGTTTTCAAACTCAAATATTAAAGTCACATATTCCATTCAGTGTCTTTCACCGCCGTTTAACAGCCTATTCTGTGTACTCTGCAGAGTTGCAGAATAGTAAGAAATACTGTTAAGTTTTCAAACTCAAATATTAAAGTCACATATTCCATTCAGTGTCTTTCACCGCCGTTTAACAGCCTATTCTGTGTACTCTGTACAGTTCCAGAATTATAAGAAATACTGTTAAGTTTTCAAACTCAAATATTAAAGTCACATATTCCATTCAGTGTGTTTCAACGCCGTTTAACAGCCTATTCTGTGTACTCTGTACAGTTCCAGAATTATAAGAAATACTGTTAAGTTTTCAAACTCAAATATTAAAGTCACATATTCCATTCAGTGTCTTTCACCGCCGTTTAACAGCCTATTCTGTGTACTCTGCAGAGTTGCAGAATAGTAAGAAATACTGTTAAGTTTTCAAACTCAAATATTAAAGTCACATATTCCATTCAGTGTGTGTCACCGCAGTTTAGCAGCCTATTCTGTGTACTCTGCAGAGTTGCAGAATAGGAAGAAATACTGTTAAGTTTTCAAACTCAAATATTAAAGTCACTTATTCCATTCAGTGTGTGTCACCGCAGTTTAGCAGCCTATTCTGTGTACTCTGCACAGTTGCAGAATAGGAAGAAATACTGTTAAGTTTTCAAACTCATATATATTAAAGTCATATATATCGTGTAAGATGAAGAAGGCGGGTAAAAAGGGACGGGGAAGTGGACGTGATCCTGAAAGTTCAGGGCGCGGGTCAGGACGCGGAGAAACTGTGCCTGGTGCCAGAGCACAAGAAAGAAAGACATCCACCATACCTAGCTTCATGTCTGATTTCACAGGGCGTCGCAGGACATCACTCTCGAGGTCCGACCAGTGCGAACAGGTGGTCGGTTGGATGACAGCTGATACTGCTTCCAGTCGGTTAAGCACCACCCTGTCTTCCACCAAGTCCACTCTCAGTAGCCAAGAGTCTGGTCAACATAATCCTCACTCTGATCATCCTTCCTCCCACCATACACGGTCTGGTCAAAGAAGTGATCCCACACTGGGATATAGTGATGAGCTCGTCTCATCACCAATCCTTCATTTGACCCTCTCTCCAAGCACGCTTGCAGAGGAACATGACATCTTGTGCCCTGATTCACAACCTCTAGAGGCTACCCAATCACAAGAAGATGACAGATGTGAACGGCATTTAAGGTCAAAGGAAGTAGTGGATGATGATGATGATGATGAGACACAGTTGCCATTAAATCAACCACTATTTCCGTCTCAAGACCTTGTTGAGGAGAATGTTATACAGTTGTCAATGACTGAGTATGTGGTGGGATCAAGACTTGAGGAGGATGATCAGAGTGAGGAAGTGGAGGAGGACTTGGTGGACGATGAGGTGACTGACCCCACCTGGGAAGGTGTAGAGCCGAGCGATGACAGCAGTCCTGAGGGTGAGCCATCTGCAGCACCGCAACAGGCTGGAAGAGGCAGTGGTGTGGCTACAGAAAGAAGGCGGACCGCACCAAACCGGCCCGCAAATGTTCCACGGAGCACCCCCTTGCGTAAATCTACCTTGCCAAGGGGTAGGTGTTCCGCGGTATGGCGTTTTTTTAAGGAAAGTGCGGACGACAAAAGATTTGTAGTTTGCAACCTGTGCCACACCAGAATGAGCCGAGGCATGAACACTAGAAACCTCACCACCACCAGCATGATCCGACACATGGCATCCAAGCACCGTAGTAAGTGGGAGGAACGCCTGGATCGCCCATCTGTGTCTGCAGGCCACACCACTGCCTCCTCTTCCCCTGTTTTCGGTGCCGGCCAATCGCCTGTCGAAGGCGCAGGCCCGCATACCTCCCGCCCTGCACCTGTACCATCTGAAGCACCATCAGCGACCACATCCACTTCCCTGTCCCAGCACAGCATCCAAATGTCGTTACCCCAGGCATTTGAGCGCAAGAGAAAATACCCAGCCACCCACCCACAGGCCATAGCACTAACCTCACACCTTTCAAAATTACTGGCCATCGAAATGCTGCCATTTAGGCTTGTGGACACTGAGTCCTTCCGCAGCCTGATGGCAGCAGCTGTCCCTCGGTACGCGGTCCCCAGCCGCCACTACTTTTCCCGGTGTGCCATCCCCGCATTACACCACCATGTGTCCCGTAACATCACCCGTGCCCTGACCAACGCAGTTACTGGGAAGGTCCACTTAACGACTGACACATGGACAAGTGCTTGTGGCCAGGGACGCTACATTTCCCTGACGGCACACTGGGTGAATGTCGTGGAGGCTGGGAGCGACTCGGACCCTGGGATGGCACGGGTGCTACCCACGCCGAGGATTGCGGGCCCTACCTCCATCAGGGTTTCCACCAGCACCTACGTTATTGGCTCCTCCTCCTCCGTTTCCACCTCCGAATTCTCTACACACACCGCCACTCCCCCATCAGCCAGTAGCTGGAAGCAGTGTAGCACTGCAGTGGGGAAGCGTCAACAGGCCGTGCTGAAGCTGATCTGCCTTGGGGACAAACAGCACACGGCCTCAGAGCTGTTGCAGGGGATTAGTCACCAGACCGAGCAGTGGCTCTCGCCACTCAACCTGCAAGCAGGCATGGTTGTGTGTGATAATGGGCGTAACTTGGTGGCGGCTTTGGAGCTCGGCAAGCTCACACACGTACCATGCCTAGCGCATGTATTTAATTTAGTGGTGCAGCGATTTCTAAAAACCTACCCCAATGTGCATGATCTCTTGACCAAGGTGCGCCGCGTGTGTGCACATTTCCGTAAGTCATCTACAGCTTCGGCCGGCCTGTTGAAGCTGCAGCAGCGCTTACAATTGCCAGCTCACCGGCTGCTGTGTGACGTGAGCACGCGCTGGAACTCCACCTTCCACATGTTGGCCCGGCTTTGTGAGCAGCAGAGGGCAGTAGTGGAGTACCAGCTGTTACACGGTCGTCGCCTCTCCGTTCAACTTCCTGTAATCAGAAGTGAGGAGTGGGAATGGATGTCAGACCTCTGCGAGGTTTTACGCAATTTTGAGGAATCGACACAGATGGTGAGCGGCGATAACGCTATTATCAGTGTAACCATCCCACTTCTGTGTCTACTGAAACGCTCGCTGCTCACAATTAAAACCGACGCTTTGCATGTGGAAGAGGTGGAAATGGGGGAGGAAGAGCTTACACAAGGTGATAGCCAGAGCACCCTCACTTCGTCTTCTCAGCGACAATTGGAGGAGGCGGAGGAGGAGGAGGAGGAGGAGGAGGAGGAGGAAGACACGGTTGCCTCCGCTACAGAGGGTAGCCATGGAACTTTAGTTCCATCTCTTCAGCGTGGGTGGGCAGAAGAGGAGGAAGAGGATGAGGATATTGAGAGTCAGCCTCCTGGTGAGGACAGCGAAATCTTGACTGTTGGTACTCTGGCACACATGGCTGACTTTATGTTAGGCTGCCTTTCCCGTGACCCACGCGTTGTACGCATTTTAGACAACACGGATTACTGGGTGTTCACCCTTCTGGACCCCCGCTACAAAGAGAATTTCTCATCTCTCATTCCTCCGGTGGAGAGGACAAGCAAAATGGTGCAATACCAGAAGGTTCTTGTTGAAAAATTGCTCCAAAATTTTCCATCTGACAACGCTGGCGGCAGAGTACGTGCTACCTTGGCCAACCGAGAAGGGGAGAAAAGGGGAGCACACAGCAGTTCCGAGAAAGGCAGGGCAACACTCTCCAAGGCGTGGGACACCTTCATGACACCCCGCCAGCACCCTCACCCTGATGCGCAGCCTAGTGTCACAAGGAGGGAAAAGTTTTGGAAGATGGTGAAGGAGTACGTAGCAGACCGTGTCAGCGTCCTCAATGATCCCTCTGTGCCTTACAACTACTGGGTGTCCAAGCTGGACACGTGGTATGAACTGGCACTCTACGCCTTGGAGGTGCTGGCCTGCCCTGCCGCCAGCGTTCTGTCTGAGCGGGTATTTAGTGCTGCTGGTGGCATCATAACAGATAAGCGTATCCGCCTTTCCACCGACAATGCTGATAGGTTGACACTTATAAAAATGAACAAGGCCTGGATTTCCCCTGACTTCTCCACTCCACTGGAGGAAAGCCCCGGGGGAACATAAACTCACTTTATATATGTTATTTACAATGATGGGAATACTCTGTATTCCCATTCACCCCTTCCACCCCAAAAACGGGTATATGGTTGACTCTTAATGTTCTCATCCTCCTCCTCCTCTTCCATATGCCCTGGGATATAATTTTTATATAGGGCCAGCTCACCAGCGTGCCCTGGGATATAATTTTTATATAGGGCCAGCTCACCAGCGGGCCCTGTGATATAATTTTTATATAGGGCCAGCTCACCAGCGGGCCCTGTTTGACAATTTTTATATAGGTCAGCTCACCAGCGGGCCTTCTCATATAATGTTTTATTGGGTCAGCTCTCTAGCGGGCCCTCTCATATAATGTTTTATAGCGTCAGCTCACTAGCGGGCCTTCGCATATAATGTTTAGGATGGTCAGCTCTGCAGCAGACCCTCACCCATAATGTTTTAGATGGTCAGCTCAGCGCACGTTTCCCTCTTAATCATGGCCTCAGTTCTGAAAATCAAGGAAATTTTTGGGAGAATTTGCCTCTGCGCACGTTTCCCTCTTAATCATGGCCTCAGTTCTGAAAATCAAGGAAATTTTTGGGATAATTTGCCTCTGCGCACGTTTCCCTCTTAATCATGGCCTCACTTCAGAAAATCGATGAAATTTTTGGGAGAATTTGCAGATGATATACAAGTAAATATACAGCAAATACTGTTTGGTAACAATTTTTCGCCTAAAGTCGTTTTTATTTTCCTTTTTGTGTGTTTTACGGTCAGTCTGTAAAAATGGCGTACTACGGGCGAAAGATCGTTCCCAGCAGCGATGTTGGAGTCCAAGGTGCATCCAGACATCCTCCCTATGCTGTCCCTGAACCATTTCTGTAGTGTTTCCATCTTTTTCTGCCCTTTTCCTATGGACCAGGCACCCTCCCCTCATCAGAGCAGGGGGTGCCTGGTGTAATGCTCGAGTCCTCCCATTGACTTCAATGGGGCTCGGGTGTTCGGCCGAGCACTCGAGCCTCAGGGGGTGCTCGGTCAGAGCACCCGAACATCCGAGCATTGGGGTGCTCGCTCATCACTAGTGTTAATCTTCAAACTGTCCTTTTTTAAATGTAACTGTTAGCAGTAGTGCCATCTTCTATCCAGATGGCAGTTTTTCTATTGGTTTGTAAGGGGGAGGTGAGTCTTTATTGGTACAGCTATCCATAGAATGTTATGATAACAACTCCACCACTTCATGGAAGTTTAAACTGTTACAACATGTGATTGAAGCTTTATTCAGCAGGAAAACCCATAAGTATATGCTCTTTTTAATAATAAAACATAATTTTTTCTTTAAGGGGGGATAAGTAGATGGGCTGAGACCAAAATAACAACAGGGGTGGGTACCCTTAGGCTGTTGTTGGACTACATATTCCGTCATCCTTATCCAGGATTATGAAACATGTATTCTAAGAACAGTTGGAGAGCCTCAAGGTGCCCATCCCAAAAGGACAAGCAACTGTCAGGGAAGTCACACCCAAAACACAGACCGACACTCACTAAATACAGTACTGTATACAGTGCCCACTGGGAGTAGAGAGCTGTAGAAACAAATCTAAATGTGAACAGAAGAAGCAGGAGAATATGACTGATTAAGGATGCCATTAGGTCCCTGGCAGTACCCAAGTTGTACCTTACCTCCTGTCATTGCCTCTTTAACCCTCACCTAGATGAATTGGACCAATTCTGAGTTAAACTAACTGCACCATAGGGAACAAATCCCAGACACACTGTACTGGAGATCTCTTGTATTCAAGAGGTAAATGCCCTATGTAAATCAGTGGGAATTTTATTTGTCCCCTACTACTGTGATGGTTTGCTCCAGAAGTGCTCAGATTCTTAGTACACCTGCCTCACTTGCTAAGTGTAGAGTTATTATCCATCCACTGGAAGTAGGGAACTGCAGGCACAAATCTAAATGGAAACAAGGGAAAGGCACTGGGTCTTATATATAAAAGTGAAGAAATGCAATTCTGGTGCAAACCATCTTCATCAAATGGGAGAAATAAAAAAACAAAACTAATTTATTTAACCCTTTGAGTGTCAGAGGGGGTAAGTACCTCCTTTGGCACTCAAAGGGTTAAATGGATGCTAGCGAGGCCTTGCTTTGGAGACTTCTCTAGCATTCAAGGGGATAAAAGCCCCATTTAAATAAATTTGACTTTGTATTTGCCCTCCTTCCCCCTCACGGTGCAGATGGTTTGCTCCAGAATTGTCTCTCTTTTATTTGCACATATATGCCTGTTGTTTTGGACAAGTATTCCCATCTCCCAGCAAAGCATAACAGGAGATAGGCCACCCATAGTATTGGCCTTAAGTGCAGCAACAAAAACATCAAACACTGCCACATGAGCAGAAATGTCACCAACACACAAAGGACAGGAGCAAGAAACTCCTCATTTGCCTGTTTCACCCCTCCCCCCGGCCTAGTGCCCTAATATATGTGCATACTGTGAGGCTGATGTACTAAGAAATGGTGCAATCATGGCGCAAACCAAATCACAGGGGACAAATAAAAATTCCAATTGCTTTAAATAGGGCCTTTAACTCCATCAATGCTAGAGATCTCCAAAGCATTGAAAAGTCCTCTCTAGCATTGAAGGGGTTAAAAGCCCTATTTACATAAATAGGATTGCACAACTTTTCTTTAGTACATAAGCCTCTTTGTCACTTTAACAACACATATAAAGGTCAGGCTCATAAAGTACAGGAACTTGGACGAGGGGCAGAGAGCACACTGGAAATAATGGTCTGCGGGAGAGAGAGAAGGAGAGAGAAGTTGGAGTGATGGTGAGAAAGAAATAAGTGGGAGTGATGGAGAGAAAGAGAGAAGTGGAAGTGACAGAGAATGAGAGATGTAGGAGAGATGGAAAGAAAGAGAAGAGGGTGAGGCAATGAGCATACCTCCCAACATTTCAAATTGCCAAAGAGGGACACTTGTGTTTTAGGGGGTGTTGCTGGGGGCGTGGCTGGTGGGCGGGGCATTATCAATATTTTTCAGGCTATATCATAACCCGTTGACACCTCCTTGTGTAATGTAATAAATGACTTATAACAAGACCAAAGTATTTTATTTACACGCACAAATTTTTAAATACATATACTGGTGTTTAAACAAACAATAATGTGAGTTTTATTGCTGTAGAACAATGTGATACACTTATATATACACCACACAGTCTGATCTCCTAAAAAGAGGGACATCAGGGAGTGAAAGAGGGACAGAGGGATTTGGGTCTAAAAGAGGGACTGTCCCTCCTAAAGAGGGACACTTGGGAGGTATGAAAGAGAGAGAGAGTAGGAAGGGTGAAGGAGGGTGAGAGAGAAGTTGGAGTGATGGGATGAGGGAGAGAAGATAGAGTGGAGGGAAGAGGGAGAAAGAGAAGCGAGAGCAATGGGTTTAGAAGTAGTGTGAGAAAGAAGAAGGAGAGGTGGAGTGAGGTAGAAAGAAGAGAATGAATGACATCGCAGCAGTGAATGAAAACAGACAGAATGAATTATTTCTAAAAATAATATTGTAGATTATTAGGGATAATAAATCACTCTCTGCCCACCAATCTATCTCAGTCTTGCTGCCATCTCTCTCCCTTAAAGCACTCTCTTTCTCATACATCCTTCTCCTCAGTAAACTACACAGTTACACACCATTCCCCTGGGAGTCTCTGATTAATGTTTCGGGGTATTTTTAGATGGAACATAAAACATGGGAAAAGGTTAAAGATACAGCGTTGGAGAGAATGAGAGAGAAAGGAGGAGAAGCAGAGGAGAATTAGTGTGTGAGAGAACGACATGGAGAGAAGGACCAAGGGGGATGAAGAGAGGTTAAGAAGTGTGTCAGTACTGTTTCCTGTCCTTTACTTCTATTCTTCCTCCTTCATTTGGTTCTCTCACACCCACTATTCCCCCCCCCCCCCAATTACTGGCTTTCCTCTCCCTCTTTCTTGGTGGTTTTCCACTGTACTTAATTAAACAGCTTCCCATTTCAAACCTAACCACACAGGCTTCCCCAGAGAGAGAGAGAGAGAGAGAGAGAGAAAGGAAACAGGGTGAGAGAGGGACGAGGAGGGAGGAAGAAAGGGCTGCGGAGAGAGGGACAGAAAAAAGGAGAGAGATATGAGGATGGAGTGAGCAAGGGATGAAGAAGGAGGCAGAGATGGATGAGGAAGGAAGGATAGATGGATGAGAAAGAAGGGAGAAAAGTTAGGAGGTGGAGATGGAATGATAATAGAGAGATGATGAGAGATGGATAAGCAGAGAGGGGTGAATAAAGAGATAAAGAGGTCTGAGGAGAGAAGGCTGGGGAGGGACAAGGAGAGGAGTGTATGGAGAGGAAGCAAGGCGTAAGGAAAGGAGTGGATTGAGGGGAAAAGAGGAATGAGTAGAATGGAAATGAAGAAGTGAGATGAGTTGAGAGAAGGAGGGAAGATGGTAGAATGATGGGTAGGAATGGGTACATTCAGATGAAGAGAGGTATGAGGGTTAATAGAGACAGAGAGGGTGAGGTAAATAAATGAGAAGGATGAGGAGAGGAAAAGAATCAGAAAACGTGACTGGCATGAAAGCAAAATAGTAAGATTTTAAAAACCATGAAAATGATAGAGAGGGATCAGGATAGTGAGAACTTGATGGTGTAGGTCAGGGAAGTATAGAGAATGGGGAGCAGATGTCACAGTTATGGGGTGTGTGATTTAGCACATGTTCTGTATACATACTTATAGCCAACACTAACCACAAACTGCACACAACTGATACCAATTAATAAAGTGACATTTTAAAGACAATTGTTATTTGCTCACATGTTACAATATCCTGTGTATATGGAGAGAGCATGATGTCTGTGTAATTTTGCTGTACATAGTGTGATGTGCGAATTCCTTTTTGTGTGCAAGAACAGCATGCTTTAATATGGAGATGTGAACCATATATACCATTTCTGACTTTATGTACAATATTTGTGTCTATAAATTAAACAAAGTTAGGCATGATAAAGAGGTGATAACTCTGAGATAACTCCTCCAGTGAGATCACTTCTCCCGTTCCTTTGTTACTCTATGGACCCAATAGACTGATATTTCTCCAACTTTGGAGATCTTAGTGCATAGGCTCTATAGAATAACCTTAGAACTGGAGAAGTGATATCACTGGAGAAGTTATCTCTGAGTTATCATCTCTTTATCAAGCCTAAGGCCATAATCCCCATTGTGATGCACACTCCAATATCTTCAAGGGGTTAATTTAACCTTTTGAGTGCATATCCCTCAGGCACTCAAAGGGTTAATTTAGAGAATAACTTTGTAAATGAAATGCTATATAGACTTTCTTGTTTAAAATGAACAACAGAGTAGCAATAAAATATATTCGAAGGTTATTCCAATTAATGAGCAGTTATTGTTCAACAGGATAAATAGACCATAGCACAACACATAACAATGCGTTGCATACCCCTCTGGCACTCAAAGGGTTAAACCTTTGATTGCTAGGTCTCCAAAACTCTGCAAAACAATCTGATGGAGCTCTCTCTAGCATTCAAGGTCGTAACCCTTTGAGTGCAATGCATTATAATGCATTGCATACCTTTCCGGCACTCAAAATGTAACCCTACTCTGCCAGAGAGGCATCCAATGCATTAGATACCTCTCTGGCACTCAAAGGGTTAAAGCCACATTCAAGTCAAAGGGAATTTTTACATTCCCTCTATGATACAATTGTTTTGTACGTTATCGTAATAAGAAACTTTTATTCAGTATATGCCATTGTATACTGGGATGTGTATGTGTATTTCTATCCAGTTGTGTTTGTGTATGTACAGTATTTATGGACACAGAGGTACAGTATGTGTACTTATGTGCATTCTCATATTGTGCATACACTCTTTGGGCATTATATATAAACACAAAAGGTAGCAATTATGGGACAAACCACCTGTACTGAGGGGGCAGTTAAAAATCCATAATGATTTTAAATGGGACTTTTCACCCCTTCAGTGCCAGAAAGGTTACCAAAGCATTGTTTCTCAATGTGTTGCAGACCTCTCTCATTTTATTCAAATCAGTGAGGATTTTGGAAGGGTTTATTAATCCCCTACAATTCATTTGGTTTGCTCCAGATTTGTTGCATTGTGTATACAGAAATGTGCCCATCTACAGAGAGATAAAGTGGATATGAGTGTATATGTACAATATGTATGTATATGGTACTGTGGTTATGTATATTGTGTATGTCCAATACTTCATGTTTAGAAAGGTGATTGCATCTTTTGTGCTGTCATCAATCCACACTTTCATGCTCGCTCTCTATTTTTCCTCCCGCCTCCTTTTTCTTCTCTACCACTCATCTTCTCTTGTTCCCAGTTCTCACACACTGCACTTATCTAGTTCTCTCTGTGTATGTGACCTCATAGTTTTTGTCCAATTCTGCCCCACGGACTGGGATTAAAAACCACAAAGGAAGTGTTCCCATACACACAGGATGTACTCTTACATACGCACATAGGGACCCAAGAAAGAACACACAGTATCACACAGATACACATTCACATACAAGACAAATATACACACATCAAAACACAAAGACATATATTAATAACATCATATAAGAAACGGATGCAGATTTATGCAGACGCACACTTTTAATCAGGAATTCTGCATTATTCAGGTTTCTGGAAATCTGTTTGAAGTGTGTGACAGAGCTACCTGTGTAGGGTTCATAGGGAACTGTATAAGAGTGTGTGTGAAATAATAAAGACCATAAGGAGGGGTTATACGGTATGGAGTATAGAAGGATTTATAAGAAGAGGTTTTATGGAGCAATAGGAGGAATTATAGGTGGAGGTTATATGAATAAGTTAAAGGGACAGTAATGTCCTATAAAAATGTTCAGAGTTCTGTAGAGATTAAAAAATAAGCTAAATGCCACAAATCCTATCTCTCAGACCTCTATGGTTTGAGAGATATCCTCCGTTAAAGTTCACCTCTCCCTCCCCTTCTCCTGAAGTCAGCTGTAAGTTGACAGTAGGAGTTTCTGATCTGGGGACCGACAAGCAGCTCTTCAGCAGAGCCACAGTAGAGAGATTTCAAAAGAAATACTTCTTTGGAACAGTCTACAAAGTGTGCCTGTTCTGCAAGTACACTTTTTAGACCATTCCAAAGAAGTAATTCTTTTAAATCAAGCTATTGCAGCTCTGCTGAAGAGCCTCCTCGTGTCAGCCGACATGGATCTCCTTCTGTCAGCTTTACAGCTGACATTAGGAGAAGAGGAATTTTAGCGGAGGATATCTCTCAAACCATAGCGGGTGGCATTGTGGCATTTAGCTTATTTTTTACTCTCTACAAAACTCAAAAAATATTTTTTATGGGACATTATTGTCCCTTTAAGTGGAGCAGTAGGACACATAATACGGAGAGAATTTATAGAGAAAGGAGGAGTTACAGGGTGATGTTATATGGAGCAATAGAATGAGTAATAGGTAGGGGATATAAGGAACAATAGGAGGAGTTATAGGGAGAGGTTATAAGGAGCAATAGGGGGAGTTATAGGGAGAGGTTATAGTTAACAATAGAATGAGTAATAGGTAGGGGATATAAGGAGCAATAGGAGGAGTTATAGGGAGAGGTTATATGGAACAATAGGAGGAGTTATAGGGAGAGGTTATAAGGAGCAATAGGGGGAGTTATAGGGAGAGGTTATAGTTAACAATAGAATGAGTAATAGGTAGGGGATATAAGGAACAATAGGAGGAGTTATAGGGAGAGGTTATAAGGAGCAATAGGGGGAGTTATAGGGAGAGGTTATAGTTAACAATAGAATGAGTAATAGGTAGGGGATATAAGGAGCAATAGGAGGAGTTATAGGGAGAGGTTATATGGAACAATAGGAGGAGTTATAGGGAGAGGTCATATGGAGAGGTCATATGGCACAATAGGGGGAGTTATAAGGAGAGGTCATATGGCACAATAGGAGGAGTTAAAGGGAGAGGTTATATGGAGCAATAGGAGGAGTTATAGGGTTGGGTTATATGGAACAATAGGAGGAGTTATAGGGAGAGGTTATATGGAACAATATGAGGAGTTATAAGGAGAGGGTATATGGGGCAATAGGAGGAGTTATAGGAAGAGGTTATATGGAGCAGTAGGAGGAGTTATAGGGAGAGGTTATAAGGAACAATAGGGGGGAGTTATAGGGAGAGGTTATATGGAACAATAGATTGAGTTATATGGAGAGGTTTTATGGTGCAATAGGATGAGTTATAGGAAGAGGTTATGTTTAACAATAGGATGAGTAATAGGTAGAGGATATATGAAACAATAGGAAGATTTTAGGGAGAGGTTATATGGAGCAATAGGAAGAGTTATAGGGAGTGGATATAGGGAGCAATAGGGGAAGTTATAGAGAGAGGTTATATGGAGCAATAGCTGGAGATAAAGGGAGGGGTTATATGCAGCAATAGGAGGAGTTATAGGGAGAGGTTATATGGAGCAATAGGAGGAGTTATAGGGAGAGGTTATATGGAGAATAGTAGGAGTTATAGGGAGGGGTTATATGGAGCAATTGGAGGAGTTATAGGGAGAGGTTATAAGGAACAATAGGCGGAGTTATAGGGAGATGTTATATGGAGCAATAGGAGGAGTTATAGGGAGAGGTTATATGGAGAATAGTAGGAGTTATAGGGAGGGGTTATATGGAGCAATTGGAGGAGTTATAGGGAGAGGTTATAAGGAACAATAGGAGGAGTTATAGGAAGAGGTTATAAGGAACAATAGGCGGAGTTATAGGGAGAGGTTATATGGAGCAGTAGGAGGAGTTATAGGGAGAGGTTATAAGGTACAATTGGAGGAGTTATAGGGAGAGGTTATAAGGAACAATAGGGAGGAGTTATAGGGAGAGGTTATATGGAACAATAGATTGAGTTATATGGAGAGGTTTTATGGTGCAATAGGATGAGTTATAGGAAGAGGTTATGTTTAACAATAGGATGAGTAATAGGTAGAGGATATATGAAACAATAGGAAGATTTTAGGGAGAGGTTATATGGAGCAATAGGAAGAGTTATAGGGAGTGGATATAGGGAGCAATAGGGGAAGTTATAGAGAGAGGTTATATGGAGCAATAGCTGGAGATAAAGGGAGGGGTTATATGCAGCAATAGGAGGAGTTATAGGGAGAGGTTATATGGAGCAATAGGAGGAGTTATAGGGAGAGGTTATATGGAACAATAGGAGGAGTTATAGGGAGAGTTTATATGCAGCAATAGGAGGAGTTATAGGGAGAGGTTATATGGAACAATAGGAGGAGTTATAGGGAGAGGTTATATGGAGAATAGTAGGAGTTATAGGGAGGGGTTATATGGAGCAATTGGAGGAGTTATAGGGAGAGGTTATATGGAGAATAGTAGGAGTTATAGGGAGGGGTTATATGGAGCAATAGGGGGAGTTATAGGGAGAGGTTATATGGAGCAATAGGGGGAGGGCTAGGGAAAGTTTATATGGAGCAATAGGAGGAGTTATAGGGAGAAGTTATATGGAGCAATAGGAGGAGTTATAGGGAGGTTATATGGAGCAATAGGAGGAGTTATAGGGTGAAGTTATATGGAGCAATAGGAGACATAGGGAGAGGTTATATGGACCAATAGGAGGAGTTATAGGGAGAGGTTATATGGACCAATAGGAGAAGTTATAGGGGGAGGTTATATGGATCAATGGGAGGAGTTATAGGGAGAGGTTATATGGACCAATAGGAGGAGTTATAGGGAGGGGTTATATGGAACAATAGGAGGAGTTATAGGGAGAGGTTATATGGATCAATGGGAGGAGTTATAGGGAGAGGTTAAATGCAGTAATAGGAGGAGCTATAGGGAGAGGTTAAATGGAGCAATAGGAGGAGACACAGGGAGAGGTTATATGGAGCAATATGCAGAGACATAGGGAGAGGATATATATGATGCAATAGGAGGAGTTATATGGAGAGGTTATAGTCAGTAAATGGAAGGGTTATGGGGAGAGGTTAAATAGAACAATAGCGAGATTGTAACAGATGTATAAAGCAATAAAATTAGTTCTGAGACAGGTTATAGGAAGGTGTTATGCTGGGCAATAACAGGAGTAATATGGAGTAGTATTATGAGACAAAAGGAGAATGTGTATGGGAGAAAATGAAAAGTTCCTTGATCTCAGTAAAGTGATATATAGATTGGGGAGATGCCACAGCAATCGGGGGACTTTTATTCACCATGAGTGTTGCTAAACATATTGTATGATGATGCATGTTATTTGTCACAATCACTGGAGTCACAGTAAATTCAAATATAATGTGTTAAGGGCAGTGATATAAATGGCATATAAAAAGCAAGAGAAGTAGTTATAATTGGTGTTTTTACGAGAACTGGGATTAATTTTAGCAGTAGCACAGTCAAAAGAAACAGTTTTTTATCCATCATATGAGCCGTTGTAGGGCGTAGCTCTGGGGTGTAATCACAGGGTGTGTGAGCCATGTGCAAAAACATATTTTCCTCCCTCTTATTCAGTCTTTTCAAAGAAATGCTTCTTACAGATGAGGGAACATTTAATGTCAGGCGTGCGGTGCGGTGTTAGAAGCGGCACACAAACACAGACCCCTCTGTCTGTCCCACTCCCTCCCAGACACACCCAGACGGAAAAAATGAGTCCTGCAGCAGGGATGGAGATCCCTTGTATACTTCCCTCCCCTGGACCCCACACACACCTCTTACACTGCCTGCTGTCACTAGGACATTATAGCACAACTGGACTGCTATTCTCATCACAGAACTGACCCTTTACCCTGCTACACATGTCACTGTCATAAGGTCACATTGCTTTTCAGTCAGACTGGTTCTCTAGACCCTGTCAGAGAAAGATATTCTGTGACCACATTTAATACATTGTCATTTAGGGCCATATGCATAAAGTCACACATGGAACAATATTGGGGCAAAACAAATAGGATATAAATAAAACATCCCATCTAGTTTAACAGGACTTTAATCCCTTTGAATGCTAGAGAGGTCTCCAAGGCAACCTGCGGCCCTCCAACTGTTGAGGACTACTAATCCCATCACCCACAGGCTTCAACACCTGGATGGCCTCAGGATGATGTAAACTGTAATTCACAAAAGCTGGAGGGCCTCAGGTTGTCCATCCCTGGCTTAAAGCCCTGAGTGTTATTCCCAACTTGTGGCATGTAATATAGTTAATCTCCTTACTAGAAATGGTACAACAGATCTGCATTGTGCAGTAATAATGTATCAGGTTCTTCAAAGCACCATGACTGTTAGAAAGCTAGCAACGCCCCTGGCTGAAGGGCCATAATAGTTACCATTTACAGATTAGCATTTACGGGCTTAAAAACTCTCATTTGGAATTTCGGGAGATTTTATTTTTTCCCCTTTGGTGTTATCGGTATCTCCTCCCAACAGCCAATCTCTTGGGAGTTCATGTGACATAAGCCACACAGGTCTATCTGCTGCCATTCATGCACCTATCCCAGACTGGTAGGCCTTCAGTATAAAGGCAAAGTGCACTAATTCTGTGTCACTCAACTGCACCACAGGGCACAAATAAACATTACCATTGATTTAAATGGAACTTTGACTTCAAGGGGTTAACCCTTTGAGTGCCAGAGGGGTATGGAATGCATTGCTTTGTAATGCTTTCGGTACCCCTCTGGTACTCAGAGGGTTAATAGTTCAATTTCAACCAATGGGTATTTAGTGAATATTTCTTTAGTCCCAATGGTGTGTTTTGTTTGCTCTACAATTGGTACATTTTGTCTTTATACATAAGACCCCATGACTACTTGTGTGTGTGTGTGTGTGTGTGTATGTGTATCTCAGTGCCTGTGTGGTGCTAGGGATAGCAGAGAGCAAAATAATTAATGCATACATACATACATACATACAAAAAATATCTGTGCTGGTGTGCTGGAGTCCATATACTAGAGGGCAGCAGAACAAGAGATAGCTATGTATCTTACTAAGACACAATGAGAAATAGCTGTGTATGTTATAGAGATAAATGCAAAGTGAAATAAAGAGGGGTATTTTACAGAGGCAGAATCAGAGAGAAAAGGTTTGTATCTAATAAAGACAGGAGCAGTGACAGACAGCAGTGTATCTTATAGAGAGACTAGTTGAACAGACCGTTACATGGGCCACAGTGCCGCTGCCACCCGGTCGCGGGGCAGTCACTCGCAGTGGAGACTGCCCGCGCCACGGCTGATACAGAGCTGGACACTCCTTCGGAGTGCCCAGCTCTGTACCAGCAGTGGAGCGGGCAGTCTCTACTGCGCATGACTGCAGCACACGCAGCAGTGTCTACTGCGCATGTCGCTGCGTTACACACAAATTAGCGAATTATTATATAGGATGAGCAGTGAGAGATAGCTGTGTATCTTATAGAGAGATGAGCAGTGAGAGATAGCTGTATATCTTATAGAGAGATGAGCAGTGATAGATAGCTGTGTATCTTATAGAGAGATGAGCAGTGAGAGATAGCTGTATATCTTATAGAGAGATGAGCAGTGATAGATAGCTGTGTATCTTATAGAGAGATGAGCAGTGATAGATAGCTGTATATCATATAGAGAGATGAGCAGTGATAGCTGTGTATCTTATAGAGAGATGAGCAGTGAGATATAGATGTGTATCTTATAGAGAGAGGAGCAGTGACAGATAGCTGTGTATCTTATAGAGAGATGAGCAGTGATAGATAGCTGTATATCTTATAGAGAGATGAGCAGTGATAGATAGCTGTGTATCTTATAGAGAGATGAGCAGTGAGAGATAGCTGTGTATCTTATAGAGAGATGAGCAGTGAGAGATAGCTGTGTATCTTATAGAGAGATGAGCAGTTAGAGATAACTGTGTATCTTATAGAGAGATGAGCAGTGATAGATAACTGTGTATCTTATAGAGAGATGGGCAGTGAGAGATAGCTGTGTATCTTATAGAGAGATGAGCAGTGAGAGATAACTGTGTATCTTATAGAGAGATGGGCAGTGAGAGATAGCTGTGTATCTTATAGAGAGATGAGCAGTGATAGATAGCTGTGTATCTTATAGAGAGATGAGCAGTGATAGATAGCTGTGTATCTTATAGAGAGATGAGCAGTGAGAGATAGCTGTGTATCTTATAGAGAGATGAGCAGTGATAGATAGCTGTGTATCTTATAGAGAGATGAGCAGTGAGAGATAGCTGTGTATCTTATAGAGAGATGAGCAGTGAGAGATAGATGTGTATCTTATAGAGAGATGAGCAGTGAGAGATAGCTGTGTATCTTATAGAGAGATGAGCAGTGAGAGATAGCTGTGTATCTTATAGAGAGATGAGCAGTGAGAGATAGCTGTGTATCTTATAGAGAGATGAGCAGTGAGAGATAGCTGTGTATCTTATAGAGAGGAGCAATGAGAGATAGCTGTGTATCTTATAGAGAGAAGCAGTTAGAGATCGCTGTGTATCTTATAGAGAGAAGCAGTTAGAGATAGCTGTGTATCTTATAGAGAGAAGCAGTTAGAGATAGCTGTGTATCTTATAGAGAAAAGCAGTGAGAGATAGCTGTGTGTCTTATAGAGAGAAGCAGTTAGAGATAGCTGTGAATCGTAATGAGATTGGAGTGGTGAGGGCTAGTGCTGTATCTTATAGAAGGGAGCAGTTAGAGATAGCTGTGTGTCTTATAGAGAAAAGCAGTGAGAGATAGCTGTGTGTCTTATAGAGAGAAGCAGTAACAGATAGCTGTGTATCATATAGCGAGAAGCAGTGAGAGATAGCTGTGTATTTTATACAGAATGGAGTAGTGAGAGTTATCTGTGCATCTTATTAAGACAGGAGCAAGGAAAGGCAGCTGTAGATCTTATAGAGATGAGCAGTGAGAGATAGCTGTGTATTTTATAGAGAGATGGGCAGTGAGAGATAGCTGTGTATCTTATAGAGAGATGAGCAGTGAGAGATAGCTGTGTATCTTATAGAGAGAAAAGCAGTGAGAGATAGCTGTGAATCGTATTGAGAGGGGAGTGGTGAGGGGTAGTGCTGTATCTTATAGAAAGGAGCAGTGAGAGATAGCTGTGTATCTTATAGAGAGGTACAGTGAGAGATGGCTGTGTATCTTATAGAGAGAGTATTGAGAGATAGCTGTGTATCTTATAGAGAGATGAGCAGTGAGAGATAGCTGTGTATCTTATAGAGAGAGAAGCAGTGAGAGATAGCTGTGTATCTTATAGAGAGAGAAGCAGTGAGAGATAGCTGTGAATCGTATTGAGAGGGGAGTGGTGAGGGGTGGTGCTGTATCTTATAGAAAGGAGCAGTGAGAGATAGCTGTGTATCTTATAGAGAGGTACAGTGAGAGATAGCTGTGTATCATATAGAGACAGGAGTATTGAGAGATAGCCATGTATCATATAGACAGAGGAGCAGTGAGAGATAGATGTGTATCTTATACAGAGAGGAGCAGTGGGAGACAGATGTGTGTATTATAGAGATAGTGGAGCTGTGAGAGACAGCTGTGTATCTTATACAGAGAGGAGCAATTGAGAGATAGCTGTGTGTATTATAGAGAAAGGAGCAATTTAGAGGTAGCTGTGTGTATTATAGAGGTAAGAGCAGTGAGACAAAGCTCTGTATCTAATAGAGAGAAGCTGAAAGTGATAGCTGTTTATATTATAGAGAGATGGCAAAATGTGTGATAACTGTGTATATTCTAGAGTGATGGCAGAATGTGAGATAGTTGTGTATTTTACAGAGAGTGGATCAGATTTAGTCAAAACTAAGCAAAGGAGCAGGATGAGAGATGTTCATTTTACAAAGAGTGAAAGAGAAGTTTGTATGAAAGTTTGCTGCACTTTTTAAAGTGCCTCTAGTTTCTGCCTAGTTAAATCCTCCCCAACCGTACACATTGTTATAATGATCCCCCCTTGCACCCAGTGTTTCCCGTTACCTCCGGTTCTCATGTCCCGCAGGACTCCCACTAGAAACAGCAGCAGCCAGTGTCTTCCAGCCATGGTACAGCTACTGCTCACTGCAGACAGAGAGCGAGTGTGTGAGGGACTCACATTACACCGGGGTCCCACCCTGTCTGCTTAACCCCTGCACTGCTCACATAAATGATTGCATCACATAACAGCATGAGGGTCTATAAGTATGTGTGCATTTAGTGCCACCATTGTGTATATACAGCCATGTAACTGTGAATGTAATGACAAGTAACTGTTTGTGTGTGTGTGTGTATATATATATATATATATATATATATATATATATATATATATATATATACATGTGTGTGTATATATTATCATGCAGCTGTGAGGCTAATGAATTAAGGAGGAAAAACATATGGTACAAATGCAAAAATGCATGTTCTACAAATTCCCATTAATTTAAGAGGGACTTTTAACCTCATGTATGCAGACAATTCTAGCATTCAAGGGTTAAAGGCCCCATTTAACCCCTTAGTGACGGCCGCGTGCAAACGCGGCCGTCACTTAACGCCCGTCTAACTTTTTTTTTTTTTTTCCATTAGAATCCGGAGTCCCCGAACGGCGTGCAGCCGCGCGGGGATCCGGATTTCCTGGACGTACATGTACGTCCTCTGTCACTAAGTGACAGCCACAGAGGACGTACATGTACGTCCTTTGTCGCGAAGGGGTTAAATGAATGGAAAGTTTTATTTGTTCCCTGTTGTGTATCTCGTTAGCCCTGGTATTTTATGGTACTTCTTAGTACATCAGCCTTTATGTACACGTACTGCCAGATATCTTTCTCTATATCAGTGGCTATCAACAAGGGTTCCATGCACTCTGGCGTGCCGTGGGTACTAGCTTGTGGTGCTCCACTTTTACTATGCATATTTTGATAAAAATGTTAAAAGTTGAGTTTCTAATGTATATTATGGAAATTATTTTGCAGAATTTGTTGTTTGTTGTCATTCTTGCTGTGAGACCATAGAATAGTTATTCTCTGCCAGGGTGCCAGGACACTCTGGTGCGCAGTGGGCAACCACTTGTCTTTTATAAAGACATTGATAAAAAAATGAATGCTGAATTTCATGTATATTTATGGAAATTATCATGCAAGAATATCTATATATTACTTATTTGTAAACTTCATAACGCTCTTGAAAAAAGACATATCACATTTTAGGAGTTCCCCCAAAAAATGTAGATTGCATGCGAAGAGTATAGAAAGATTGAGAACCACTTCCATAGAATAACTATTAATTTATGTATTGTACCCTTCGCTAACCCTTTCAATGCCAGAGATGGATCCAACATGTTGGATACCTCCCTGACACTCAACAGTTTATGGCTTTGAGAAATTACCCATAAAATAATAGGGGTGCCCTGAAAACTCGATTATGTGTTAAGAATGCATCGAGTGGAAAAAGATTGAGGGCCACTTGTCTATATACAAGGCTTGGGCAACCTGTGGTCCTTAAATGGAGTACAGAGAATGATGGGAATTTTTCTTCTATAACATCTGGAAGGCCGCAGGTTGTCCACACTTGGTACATACTAACAAAAATATATCTCAATATGGTTAAAAGGCAAAAATGTTATTGAACCCAAGTAAAAGTTCTCATTTATGCAAACAAAAGTATAGAAATTCACTATTAATAGTCAGTGAACATTAACGCAATGCCCCCCCTTCAGCTTTATGTATGACATCACAGATTATAGTTCATATAATTAAAATAATCCATATGGGGAAGATATTTGATTCTTTGATCAAACGAGCTGTTACAAGCTTGACTGGCATTTTTTGTTTTGATTCAGTATGCAGAAGGGTGCACACTTGGATGCTTTTTTAATTGAATTATCTGTTGATTAAAAGCACTTGAGCGTGATCAATTTTTTATTTGTTTTCTTTTGACCCATTATGCATGTTTTTTATCTCTACCTTGTTTTTCATTGAGCAAATGTACTGCATTGTGTTTTGCTCAATATTGTTTTGATCAGTTAATGGATTGCGCATGCTTTACTGATCTTGCAAGAGTCAACGACCCAAACGTTTTATTTATCAATCAAGCACACGTCTTTCACATGATTAATTAATTTTATTTTTGATCAGTTATAATACACAAACATATCTTCTGCCTGCTTCATGTTTAATATTATTATATATTTTTTTTAATTATCTGTCCAATCCGTCAAGGCTGCTGCATGTACTTGATCGATTTAAGGTATCATTTGTTTGCATATAAGTTGTGTGAGCCAAATATGGATCTGTATATGCTCATAAATTATGAATGTGTGTAAAAAAAAATAGTACAGAGCATTGTCAAGATCACAACTTAAAAAAAAAAATCTCAATTTTTTTTTTTACTGTAAATGAAAGCAAATAACGTCTGTAGTATCACAAAATATCTATTTATGAGTGAAAATCGACATCTGTTTGTTCTATAGAATTTTCTATAGACCTGATAAAAAAACAAACAAGCAAACAAAAAGATGAAATTATCCACATTTATAATGGACAATTTGTACCACATTCTGAAATTACAGCCAAATTGGTCATTGTGTTCAAAAGTTCTAAGCATCTGAAAATTGGCATTTTCGAAGATGTTAGATCATAGAGTACAGGACATTTAAGTGTATATAATGCAATAATATTATAGGCATTACTGTTCCTTTATACATTTCGCAATGCATTTGAGAAGTCTCTCACACCCAAGAGATTAAAAACCCAATTAAAATTAACTGAAAGTATGTATTTCTTCCCTGCGGTGCGACTGGTTTATACTAGAATTGCTTTATGTTTGAGCATATGCCCCATTGGGATAACAATATATATAACTATTCAGTACCCTGAGGATTTTCCAGGTACTTTATTACATACTTTATTATATACCTCCCCTAGACCAATGGTGTCTCTGTATGAGGTGATGTCATGAAATTGCAGGGACTGTGGATACTTGAGAAGAAACCCTCATTGGGTAGGTACCTCAGTCCAGGCTTTATTGTAGTATGGTCCTAGTAACTGAATGAATTGCACTTGTTTTTCAAGAGAGACAAGGGTGGAGTAGTAGATGTGGCATATGCGGATTTTAGGAAAGTTTTTGACACTGTACCACATAGGAAGTTGATTCATAAGATGCATAGTTTAGCACGGGGCTCAAAAGTAGTTGATTGGATAGATAATTGGCTGAAGGATGGGAAACACAGTGTCATAATCTGTAGTAGTTATTCAGAGGAAGAATGGGTTACTGAGTGATTTAAATCAGTTGAGGAGGGAAACGTTTCTTGATCTAAAGTTAGAGGGAGTAAAATACAGAAGTAATGTGGAAAAAGTACTATGATACAGAAAGGGTAATAGACTCATGGAACAGCCTCCCAGCAGAGGTAGTGAGGGACAAATACTGATAAGGAATTCAAAATGCCTGCAATAGACATAAGCTTTTTCTGAGAAGTATGTAAAACTGTGCATTTTAATTTAAATAGGAAAATGAACAGACTGGATGGGCCAGATGGTTCTTTTTTGCTGTCAAAAATCATGTTTCTATGTTTCTTTGAGAAGAATTGAGAAACTGCATGGATTTTCCATCCATCAGGTGGCTAGTCTATCTAGATGAGTAGTAAGCACAGCTTGGACAGCTGAGGTTCGAATTCAATGCACTAAAGAGGTGACAGTCTATGGAAAGTAGTGTATTTTAACCTGAAGGCTGATGTTCAGGATCCCACTAACATTCAGGAGTACTAGATTTCCAGATATGACTCTGAATATGTAACTCTCCAGTGGGGAGGATTACAGCACCAAACCAGAACAAATGGAGCACCTGTCCCAACAAGTAGATACTGATGTCTATGGGCCCTATATTCTACTAAGAGAAGTGGAGTATTTTAGAGCAAACCAACTGTACAATGGCATAAAAATACAAAATTCCCAGGAAATAGGGATTGCAACCCCCCCTGAGATTGCAAGGAGTTAAATTAGAAGTAACACTCCCTAATTATAACCTACCACATCACTTCTTATCGCCAAAAATCCAATGTTGCCCCCTATGAATTTATCACTTGTACCGTTGTTAAAATTATAACCATACCTGAGAACTATGATTTTAGAAGTGGGCGGGGAGTCTGAGGGACAGACTGGGAAGATGCAGAAGTTTGATTAAAAACTCCCCACATCCGGAGGATGAGCCTCTGCCCCAGAGACCCAGTAATTATAGGCAAAAACCGGAGTCTCTGGGGCAAATACAGAGAGTTCCCAGCTATGGCCATAACATCTTTGATCAGTCCTTGATATCATGGGGTAGATTTAAAGGCAGGCGATAGTGTTTTAACGTGCAGTAAGCCATTTAAAGGTCCATCTAATGAACAGCTAACGGCCCCGATAAGGGACTCACTTTATCGCATAAAATTTAAGACCCAGTTTGTTTGGCCGTAATGTCCCTTATTGGATCTTTTGGCAGCTGACGCAGCTATTAACGGGACAAAAAAAACCTAAGTCCACAGTGGATGTATTGAGATGGGGCCCTAAGCCCCACATCACTACATCCAAAGTGCCTAAAACACATCCAAAGTTAATAGAATTAACCCTATGAGTGCCAGTGTGGGGTATAATTACCCCGCCAGCATTCATAGGGTTAACCCGACTAAGTAAAAAACAATATCACATTACAAGTAACACTTACTATTAATCCTGATGTCCAGCGGAGTCCTCAGCTCCCTGATCCTCTTCTGTCCTTCTCTTCTTTCTTCTCTTCTTTCTTCTTGTATCTATAACAGAGAAAAAAGTATAAATATCCCTTGAGTTGCGTTGCGGACCTCTCTGAGCTCAAAGGGTTAAGCAATGTAGTCAGTGCTCAGGAATATAAAAATATGGTGCCATTATGCCGTCAAATAATCCATGATACTAATAAAAAGTGTGCAAATATGATACGTATATTAAAAATATATAAATAATATGCTTAGCTTAATTTTATCTTTTAACTGTCTCCACTGCTGTGCGCAGCCGCAAAGGTGGCTGCCCTGAATCGGATGCAGAAAAAAAAGGTCCGTTGTCCTTAAGTGATGGACGCATGCACGATCGGCCATCCTTAAGGGGTTAAGGACCAGAGTGATGTGTAAAACATAGCTTAGCAATGCGTTACACACACACACCTATGGTCTTCTTCACTTTAAACAACTGTCAGCAACTGACATGTCTACCTCCAGGACTGGTTTAACTCTTCAAGTGCCACAGTGGTAGCCAACGCATTGAGGTACAATGTGTTGGCTACATTGTGGCACTCAAAAAGTTAAGGGTTTATCTCCTGAACAAATACACAAGGAAAATGGTCATTTAGGATTTTCTCATTGTAGTAAGAAAAAGGTGGGTTGTTATTAGGAGGTATTATTTCTCAAAAAAAAAAAATGGAAATTTGTCTTTCTCCCCTGTGATGCAGTTAGTTTGCCCCAGAAGTACTCCATATTTATTTAATCACAGGGCCCTAAGTTTCTAAAGGTTAGTTTCCTGGCAGTGCTATACACACACGTGTATCTGACCATTGATGGAAATCAGGTCTATGCTTCATATAACCTATTACTGGTTCATATATAAAAAGAGGTGTAGATGCAAGGGATGCTAATATTATCCTACCTCTGTATAAATCCTTGGTTAGGCCTCATCTAGAATATGAAGTACAATTATTTAGCAAAGAGTTGAGCTAAGAATAAGAAGTCATCCATTAAGACTAGAGGAAAGGTGCTTTTGACTAAAACAAAGGCAGGGATTCTTTACAGTAGGGGTGGTAAAGCTATGGAATGCTTTGCCTCGGGATGTTGTACTTGCAGATAATGCAACTGCTTTCAAAAAAGCAATGGATGCCTACCTAGCACGGAACAATGTTGAAAATTATGACAAATGGTTTCAAAGCAGATAGGATGTTGATCCAGGGAACTACCCGACTGCCATTTGGAGTCAGGAAGGAATTTTTTACCCACTTGGGGCTAAATTCGAAATTGCTCCAGAGAGCTGTTTTTGCCCACCTCTGGATCAACAGGGGTGTTTTTGGCATGGGCTGGGCTTGAAGGATTTTAACACAATAAAATGCAATCCTAACTGACTTTACTCATCATTTTCATCTATTAACTATAATAGAGAGTGTGTGCCGGTGTAATTCTTTTTAAAAAACTGGTTGAAGAGCCCGTAACACGAGCCACAGTGCCACTGCAAGCCGGTCTACTGCGCATGACTTTGTCGTTACACATGTTTTAGCGAATTATTATATAGGATATGCAATCTTCCGTCTCAATATAGAATTTGTAGTAGTGAGCTATATAAACTGGAAAATTAAAACCGAAAAAGCTAGCCATCTATATGTTTCGTACTTTTAAAATACCTCTTCAGGGATTGTTAATCACAAGATATCATCTCTTTTCAATAACTGCATTATATGCCCTCTGATGAACATTTTATAGTGAGCTATTAATTTTTACCCTATATTTTGTTTTTATTTTTATTGTGATCACAAAGCCATTTTTATTATTATGGTGCTATAACCATTATATTATCATTCTACTGTTGTATCAACATTGTATATAATTATCTGTTTAGTATATTTGGTGGAATAATTTGTTTGTCAGATCTACTCATATTAAAGAGGATCTATCATCCCTGTACATTTTGTTCTAAATACTTAGTTTATGTAGCGACTAGATGTTATAACGTTTTCATTTTTTAATAAAATTCTTAGTTTGCCGAAAATAAACGAGTAAAGATTACCCTGTGCCCTACGTCCGGACAGACTGTGGTTACCAACTCTGTACCGCAGCCTGTCACACTTCCTCTGCTCCCCTTCCTCTATCCAGCGTCCTCCGATGACGGAGGCTTTCTGTATGTAAGCTGGAGTGGTTTCTGGCCAACATGTATACGAATGATAGATCCTCTTTAACCCCTTAAGTACCATTGACGTGGCAGGACCGTCACGCTGGTCCGGCACTTAAGGACCAGTGACGGTCCTGGCACATCACGTACTTTTACTCACCGCGCTCCTGTAGGAGCGCGGTGAGTAATACCGGGCACTGAAGTTGATCTCTCCAAGACTGGAGCGATCTCTTCAAGTGCCCCGTTTGACGTGCCGCCCCACGTGATCAGTCACGTGGGACGGCACGTCAAAGTTTCCTATGTGGTCCTTAAGGGACGGCACGCCCCAGGACCGCTGGTCCTTAAGGGGTTAAAGTATATATGTTTTTTATTTTTGGAATATCTAAACAATGTTCTCACCTCATGAATAATTCCTCCTCAGCCTGTAATACTTTGAAGTGTCACTTTTTACTGTCACTCAGTGCAGATAAGATGAAGTCCATACAATCTGTATACATATACAAAAAATTGAAAAAAAAGACATCCAGGGCAACAAACTGTTAGTTTAAAATGAAGATTATTTAATTTACTTACCAATGTGCACACCAAGTTGTGCAACATAACATGACAAAAGAATCCCTGCAGACAGCATTGTCATGTAGCTCCCTGGAAGTCACCTAATGTACATACATAATGTACATACATGATACATAGATTGAAGTCATCTTCAAGTCTTTTTTGAACAAGAAGTTTATTGTCTTAGATGTCTTTCTTCTATTTTTCATACCTTCTATAGGATTGCCTCTCAGCATCCCCTGGCAATCATGACCAGTTCTGATTAATTTGCTTCAGGATTCACACTGGTGGGAAGACCTGATAGCTCCATCTATATTCTGACTCTGTAGACGAATGCCTTGTATTTTTTCTTTTTTTGCCCATAAAAAATCCTGTGGGATCAAGTAGATTAGTGTGGTAAAAAAGTATGCTATATAAGTTTTTTGTCACAGTCTCTCTTTCTATAGGATGAATTTGCATCAGGTCATCATGGGACTTGCATTGACTTCCTGCAAATCAGTATATAATAATACAGTAGTGTGTTGATGTTTTATTTTAGTACCATTACATGCTCCATGCTGGTAACATGACTCAGGGCTTTAGCATCCTCAGGCAAATGTTTTTTTCGTCTTTACCCCTTAAGAACCAATGACATGCTAGGACCGTCATGGCTGTCCTGCACTTAAGGACCAGTGATAGTCCTGGCATGTTATGGAATTCAGTGGTCCTCATGTGGCTGCACACAGCTCGGGGATCCCTGAATCTAATTCACAAAAAAAATGTCTTCTGGTCCTTAACTGCCATCCACATCATTAAAGGGTTAAATAAGATTGTTTTATTTACAGGATAGACAGGGGCGTTCCCAGAAACGTTATCAAGGAGGGGGCAAAGTCAGAATATGACCTCCAGGCCAGCCTGCCCAGCCCTTATGTTTATATGTAGGGGGCAATTGTCCCTTGTCCCTTCCCCCGCCGAATGCCCAAGAGGACATAAAAACATCATGAGACGGAAAGAAAATAAAACTATTATGTTTATGACCAATTCTTTGTGTAACCTTTGTGTGTGAGTCCTTTGAAAGATCAGAATACAAAAATATTGTCAATATGATATTTATCTGTAGTAAATGAAGGACTCATGGGACTTAAAATCAAAACAATTTATTCAAAACCACTCACAAAAAGTTGCTCCGGTGTTTTGGCTTAGACAATGCACGGTCTTGAGAAAGCTCTTGTCTGAGCCGTAATGTTGGAGCAAAGATTATTTGGATTTTAAGTCCTGTGTCAATACCTGGGTATTTGCCAAAGCAGTTGACCCTGAGATCTTAGAAATATTAACCCATAAAGCTCTCCAGACCATAGATTTTAGGAGTTATGTTCTTTCTTCCTCCAGTCAGTTTATCCAGTCAGTCCTCAAGGAAACATTTATATGCAACAACTTAGAAATCTAACTTGTTGATCATGTACACAAGACAAGTAAGGCTTCACCCTCCACTTAGTTGGTAGAAACTGCACTACTGCATAGCAAGTGCAGCTGTTATTTGTTCATGCTGACTCCATCACATAGAGCCTCTAGCACAGTTCATGATGACAAGTTAAACTGAAAATAACATTTTTATATAATCTTATTTACCATTAAAGGCAGTCTTAGGACCCTTTCACCCAGGAGATGTTGTCTCAGTGACCTGTCATCATAAACTATGCTAGAGTCTCCCTATGATGACATCACCACAAACACATAACAGCTGCACATGGTATTCACATAGCTTGTTTAAGGACAGCAAGGAAACAACATGCATATGTTGCAGCCAGAGTCCATAACTGGCCAATGTTGATGATGACTAAACAGATAATGACCAAGCACCTCTATCTAAGAATGTATTTAACATTTTCAATGAATTTCTATTTTAAATATTTTTCATTCCAAAAACCAAAGAAGACAAGGACTATCCAAATGCTCTCTGTTTTTTAACTGTAGATGGACTGCAATAAGCATAGTCAGTTCATTACTATTTTAAATTAACTATCCTCTCTGAAACCTGAGAAAGGGTCCACTGCTAAGCACACTGTGATTTGTAACCTTAGATGAACTAAAATGAGCAAGGTCAATTCATGTGTATTTAACTATGTTTCCAATAGGAGGACTACTATACACACTCACTATATTTTGAACCATAATTAGCACTGTCACTTAATTTCTATTTTAAAATGGACCTGTCAATTTGAATTCATGCTAGCATATTTGAAATTTTCAGTCAACTCTGCCTATGTATCACATTAGCCTAAAGACCAGCAGGTGCATACTTCAGAACATATTGATAATTTTATTTCTGAAAAAAAGTCAAATTCTTTTACAGTGCTGTATCATTTAATAACAAAGCTCTGTATAGCACAGAGAGCTTAAAGGGATAGTAATTGATTCACAACAATTAATCTTCATAGTATTTGAGCCATAGAGAGTGTTATTTCGATACTGTCAGAGTTGTAGTACAAGAGTAATTGAATGATAAAGTTTCCCCCTTCCGCCCCTTTTACTGATGTAACAATGCTCACCTCGGAGCAGTAAGAATGTCTGGATGGATCTCAGAGAGGGACAATCTACAGTGAGCATAAGGAAAAACCTGAAACCTGTCAAGGGGGGCAGGGTTTTCCTTATGTTCACACTGAGAATATTGTCCCTTGCTGTGAGCTGTCTGGTCTCAAGACCAGATTTCACAGAGGAGAGGTGACTTACACTAGGTAAAAGGGGCGGGAGGGGGACACTTTATCATTCAATTACTCTTGAACTACAACTCTGACAGTATTGAAATCACACTCTCCATGGTCCAAATACTATGAAGATTAATTGGAGCTGCTGTTTTTGTGAAACATTACTATCCCTTTAATCAGCATAATGTGGCACATTCATTGAGTTCACCATACAGAAATAAAATTATTCATATCTACTAAATGGTTAATCTCTGGTCTTTTGGCTTACATGATACATAACCAGTTTTGATTGAAGTTTTTAAATATGCAAACGTGTTTTCATAGTGACAGGTCCACTTTAAATCTTATTGCTTTCATTAAAGTGGACCCTACAATTTATAGGTTTAGTTAATTTTAGAGAAACTTAAGTACTGACACACACACACACACAAACACACACTGTTTTAAAAATTAATCTAGGCCTTGGGTCATTTCTAACAACACAGCGAGTTATAAGTCTGGCTGTGAACAGAACTGATTAGCATACTATGCAGGTAATTAGCATTAAGTGCCACACACTGGATGATGGTATTTGCAGTCTGGCAACAGCCTTATTTTGCCCAGCCATCCCTTACAATTTCTTTGCACCCCTCTTATTCTCTTTACTACTTTTTGCCCTTCCCTGTTTACAGCTTTTCTCCCTTCCCTGTTTACCATTTCCTTCCCTTTCACTGCTCTCATCCACCATCATTCACCTCCCTCCCGTTTACTGCATCTTCCCTCCTCATTTCATTTATCTCCTCCCCTGATCATTGTTCCCCTCCCTTCCCTGTTCATTGCCCCCTGCACATTTTCCCCCTCCCTTGTTCATGGTTCTTTTCCCTCCCTAGTTCATTATTTCCCTCTGTCCTGTTGACTGTTCCCATCCCCCTGTTCACTACTTCCTTCTCCTGTTTATTGTTTCCTTCCCTCTCCCATTCATAGCTATCCTGCCCTGCCATTCACTCTCCCCCTTTAACCACTTGCCTCACCCATTTACTGCCATTCATCACCTCCCTCATTCTCTCTGCCTCATAACAAGGTACAAATCTGGTATGACAGATGGTGTACTTGGGGTTCTTGGACTACCAGTGGAGCAATGTTGCTAGGCAGGGATGTCAAACAGTGTAACTAGGATTTTGGGGCTACCCCTGAGACAGTGGTACAAGGCTACAGAGTATATGGGGTTCTGGGACTACCAGTGGGGCAGTGGTAACAGTCTGTCGGGATTCTGGTTCTTCCAGTGAGACAGTGTTACATGGCTGGTGTCAGACAGTCAATCTGGGGTTCTGGGACCACCAGTGGGCCAATGGGACAAAGCTAGGGGTTAGACAATACATTTGGGGTTCTATGACTCCAAAAGGACAATAGAACAAAGCTGAGGTGTCAAGTTGTATTTGGGGTTCTGTAATTATCAGTGGGTAGGGTGTAAGTAAATGTGGGCATTCTGGGATTACCAGTGGAAAGGGGTTGGGGGTCATACAGTGCATGTGAGGCTCCTCTACCACTTGTGGTACAGTGGTAGAAGACTTGGGTGTTAGACAGAACCTATGGGATTCTGGGACTATTAGTGGTGCCATGGTACAAGGTTGTGGGTCAGACAGTGTATGTGCTTTTCGGGACTACCAGTGGGACAGTTGTACAAGGATGCAGATCAGACAGTCTATATGGTGTTCCGGGATTACCAGTGGTACAATGGGAAAAGTTTGTGGTTCACACAGAATGTTGGAGGTTGGGACTCCCAGTGGGACTGTAGAACAAGGCTAGGGTGTCAGACAGTTTATGTGAGGTTTTTAGGACTACCAGTGGAACAGTGAAACAAGGCCAAGCTTTCAATGTGTGAAGGGGTCTGGGACTACCTGTGGGACAGTGCTATTAGACTGGGTGTAAGACAGTATATGTGGGATTCTGGGACTACCAGTGGCACAATGGTACAAGGCTGGGGGTCACACAATGTATGTGGGTTCAGGGACTACCAGTGTGGCATCTGAATATGGTTGGGTGTCAAAAAGTATAGGTTGATTCTGTGGTTACCACTGGACATTGGTATAAGGCTTGAGGTCATACATTGGATGTGGGGTTTGTGGACTGCCAGTGAACATTGGTAGAAGGTTAGGATATCAGACAAATATGTGGGGTTATGTGACTATCACTTTTACATTACTTTATGGCTGGTTGTCAGAGAATGTGTGGAATTTTGGGGTTGCAGACTAAATAGGACTTGGGTCTGCTAGATCATGGTTTGCACTACCAGCCTTCTTCTCTCAGTTCTACTTAGCTTGCCTGAGCAGAACTTTCTTTAATGCACAGGAGCCTGAAGACTGAAGAGGAAAGAACATTTCTAATATTCAAGAGCGCACAGGTCCTGTGAGCATGTCTCTGTCTGTTTATTTGGCAACCACATTCACATAATGAAATGGCTGGACTGGTACACTACTTGACTCTGTTTGCTGTTATTATCAATCTCTTTGTTATTATTGGGATTTATTTAATTTTATTTTCATTCTCTTTTCTTTGTACATTATTTTTTATTTTTTTATTTAGTGCTACATGCATCTTTGTTGTATAGGATTGCAGTGCCTTTTTGAATGGACATGAGTGGTGGCCATATTGTATTTGGACACAGAGAGAGCTAGGGAATTTCTGTGCTATAGGTTCCAATCTCTTGGCTGCAAAGGATCTTTATTTTATTGTCTCTACTTGTACAATATAGTGGTACCCCAGGGGACATCCCTGATATCTGTGGAGCTATTGTGTGGTAGGAGACTAAATTACCCATAAGCCCACTTTTCCTGGGTTTTAAGGGATGTGAAGAGGAGGTTCCTCAAAGGTCCTTTTCCTTTTTGGCTACTACATACTTACATACCAATTTATCTCCTGCAATCAGATAAGTAATTTTAACTTGATTTAAGTATTTTTACTGTTCTGTATTCTACTTTAAGGGTCTCCTGGCTATGACTGAGCACAAGGGAGACATGGGAAAGACCAAGGCTACCAAAGTTTCAACCCTTTGCTCCTCATGTCAGACTAGTCTTCCTAGGGATTTCGCTGGTACTTTGTGTTCCTGTTGCTCTGTGGCCTCTGCACAGTTTCAGAGGTCCTCTTCTACTGAACAGGAGCCTGCATGGGTTAAAGCTCTAATTTCTTCTATGCGTTATATCCCTTCAATGGATTCTAGAGTCTTGGTCTCAGGACCATCCTGTTTCCTCCCAAAAGGTGTCACAGCCATTTCAAAGAGAGATTTTTTCCCCTCTGTAGGGAACTCATCAGTAGAGGAAGGGGACTCTGATGAGAAAGAGTTGGATTCATCCTTCACTACTGGGAAATCTTTTGAGGAGACCCTGGTTCTCTTGTTGAGTGTTTTATCTGGGCTGTCCAGGTCTCTGATGCCATATATTCCAGTTCTTCCTCTTCTGATATATTTAAAAAGCACAAAAAGGAGGCTGCCATTTTTCCTCCTAACCATTCCTTAGACCAGGTACTCCTGGAGGAATGGAAGAAGCATGACAAGAGGTTGTTCCTTCACAGAAGTATCTCTTTCTCTTGTATCCTTTTTCTGCTGATGTTTTAGTGCAGTGTGCAGTGTGCTACCCCCCAACAGTAGGCCCTCTAATCTTCCTCTCTCCTTTCCAAGATTACAGCAAGCAGTGACACTTAAGGGTCAGATAGATAAACCCCTGGATTATATCTTAATGGCAAACTTGGAGGCCTCTGGTCTGCTTTACTTCCCATACTCACTGTTGTTTGGGTGATTAGGGCCATGGCTGTTTACGAGGTTCAGCTTTTGGAGAATGTCCATGCTGACGCGCCTATGCAGAATATTATTGTGACTATATCTACGATCCTTGAAGTTAATGAGTACCTTGAAGAATTGGTATTTGATGCCGTCAGATTTACTGGAAAGACCTAGCTTTTTCTGTGGCCATGTGATGTACTCTGTGGCTAAAAATATAGTTGGCTGAACAGTCTTCCAGGAACTCCTTAGTGTCCCTTAGTGTGTCCAAGCAGGTGTTTTGACAAGAGCTGGAGAAAGTTATAAGTTATGCCACTTGAAGTAATAGTGCTTAAATGCCTCAGGTTACTCCTAAGCATTCCTTCTTTGCAGAAGAGGCATGGTTTTTGTTACCCTCACCAGCATGGGATTGCACCCAGGGCTTCTACTCATACAGTGGCCCAGGTGTACCCTAGCCCAAAACCCAATCAAGCCTGGACAAACAAAAACAATACTCATAAGGTCACGGCTGACAATTCTACCTCTGTATGACTAGCAGGAGTCTGGTCCCCCTTCAGGCAATAGGAGGTTGTTTGTGACTTTATTTCTGACATGGTTCAGTGGGGTTTTGTGGGTTATTTCAGAAGGGTACTACATAGACTTCAAGTCCCTTCTTCCCTGTCTCTTCTTCAAGTGCAGAGTTCCTTGAATATTACAGAGTCATCTGTTTTTAAATGCAGTCTCTTCCCTGGTAGATATGCAAGTCTTGATAATTGTTCCTTCTCATGAAAGGTTCATGAGATTCTAATAAAAACAATGGTGAATGCTATTCCATTCTGTACTTGAAGGTCCTAAGCTGTTCTTAGACCCTCTTCAAGATGGAGTCATTACTGCCATGTGTCTAGGGGAGTTTTGGGCTTTTCAAGGCCATCACTTTCAGTTAAATGCCCTTCTTTTTGGGCTGGCTTCCAATTTGTGGGTTGTTACAAAGGTCATGACAGCAATAATGGCTCATTTCCACACTCTAGGGATCTCACTGACTCTTTATCTGGACAATCTTTTGTTAAAGACTCCTTCAAAGGAGACTCTGTGCCTTCACATTCCGATTTGCATGTCTGGAACAACACAGTTGGGTTCTCAATGTGAAGAAATCTCCTATGGCTCTGTCACAGGTCCTTTACTTTCTTGAAATGAGATTCAACACTCTTCTGGGAAAGGTTTTTCTACAAGAAGCCATGATTCTGCCGTTGTCCTTCATAGGGGAAGATGCACTAAAGTTCCATAAGGGAGCATGTTGGCGATCTTGTGTCATATTTCTATCAATGGCATATTGACAGTATGCACTAAGATGTCTTTGCCATGATATACTTGTGGATACACATACAAAAAAAGAAGACAGTCCTGCGCTCCTCTATATACTGTGAATGTAAGTGCCCTGTATTTAGCATATGTAATAACTTTTAGTAAATCTAAGTGATGTCTGTTTTTAATTTAGATAGGGTCTTTATAGGTGTATTAGAGTAGGACTTACCACAAAGTGAGATACCTTGGCGTGGTGGCAAGCTTACACACGGATTGGCCAATTTGTGGGATGAAATTCTCACTTAGATTTACTAAGAGTTATTACATATGCTAAATACAGGGCACTTATGTTCACAGTATATAGAGGAGCGCAGGACTGTCTTTTTTTGTAGGTGTTTTCACTTTTGGGTTTAGGCCTAATGTTAGGGGGACTGGAGAACCCTCTCATTCCTTTGCTGCTATCTATATTTCTAACTTTATTCTTATATTTAATTTATAATATGATATGGATATTTTATGGTGAGTAAGCGCTGTGAGCTTCCTTCTCTTTTCTGTTTCTATACTTGTGGATATGCTGTCTTCGTCATAATTCCACCATGTTTTCCACAGGTTTACGATTTTGCACTGGATTACATTGACAGTTGCTCATTTGCATATTGAAATGCAGATGAGCAATTGTTGTATTCATGTGGGCGTGTTAATATGTTAATGTGGCAGATCATTACACTAAGCTCTGATGGATGCTTATACTGAAACAACAATAGTACATAAAATACAAAATCATTGGTTTATTTGATGCAGTACCAAATATATTTGCTGCTCCATTAGTTCTTCTCCAAACTCCCCCACCCCAAATAATAGAAAAAAATGGGGAGCTCAACCAGATGGTATTCGACTTTCTAGTTTGCCTAAGTGGTCCTCCAAAGGTGGACCTAATGGCCTCTAGGTTGAACCACAAGGTTCCTCACTTCTGGGCCAGATCCAGCTCTTGAAGCCAGCATCCTGAATTGCCCACCAGTTTTGCTTATGACCCATGAAGTCCGACATGTGTAGCTATTATGTGAGGTGGTGTGCCTCCTGTCTATCTATGTCAATTCATGTAGTCAAAGTTTTTACTAGATGAATAAAAAGTTCCTGTTTTCAAATAATATTTTTGCAACTGTGTTGTGGAGAGTTTGTTAATAATCACAAGGTTCCTGTGTTCCATGCTGGAAATTTTGTGTACTTACCAATAATTTATTTTCTCTTAGTCCATTCAAGAAGCAGGAATTCCTTCCTAGAGAAATAACAGCTGTTTGAGTTCCGGGCATTGAGACCATCTTGGGTTTTCTTGTTTAGATGATTCCCTTTTCTGTCTCTGTTCTGTTTTTATTTGATCTTTGCTATACTTTAAACTGAGTTAGATTGGTGGGGGTAACATAAAGCGGGGAGGGATTCTCTGCCTCTGAAAGCCTTTTAAGGCTCTGCTCTTCTGCAGGATCATGCTTTACCCCATTGTTCTTGTATTCCGCATGGACAAAGAGAAAAGCATTTACCAGAAAGTACACAAAATCCCTTTTTCTATATGGTCAGCGAAAGATCTTTTTAGTGCAGTTAAACATGCAAATTAATTTCTGTGCCGCACTGAGAAACTTTTGCTTGCACTTTTTCTAGAAATAAAAGTGTGAATATCTCCTTACCAATGTGTCTGCTGGACATTTGGCTAACATGATGCACAAGTAGTTCTGAATGTGGCTTTCAAACAAATTTAAGGTGATGGACATAATCTATAAATCTAAATAACTCAAAAATAATTTTTCTAAATACAAAATGCCTAATGCAATAGACAGGTGATTTTGTAATCCCTTTTTAAATCACCAAAGTAATTTTTTGGTGATTTGGTCTTTTTACTTTTATATAACCCTGACCATTTCTAGGTGTCAATGCTGCCTTAAGAGAAGAACATGCAGATCCATCCACCCTCATTGTATGTATGAAGCCAGACAAATGTTACCATTTTGTGGCTCAGATAAACTGTACCCTAGGAGTAAATTATTCTTATTTTGGTTTACAGAAGGCTTTTGATGTGAGAAGCTGCAATCTAGAGGCAGACCAGTAGTGATCACTATATACATGAAACTAAATACAATTCCAAAAACATATAGATTGATGTATGGCCAATCTACTTGGGTAAGCTAATCTGTTAAAAAGATACACTTAGTCCTAGGGCATAGTTCCTCTTTAAAAGTAACAATGTAAAAGAACAAGGGAGAATAATGTGGATTGTATGGTATGCACAGTTATCCCAATGTAATTGTAGATCATTTCATGAATTCCCAACTATTGCATAGATCCTAATATTGTGTTGTAAATGCCCTAAAATCCACCATTTGTGAGTAAAAATGTTGACCTCTGTAATACTGTGAGGCGGCTTGTGATGGAATTTTTTCCTCCAGGAAACCTATTGAGGTCTGCATGCTCTGTCCCATGACAGATAGAGACTCATTAATAAATTGCAGTGTTTGGGTCTGGATGTAGAAATAGTTGAATGGATAAGGCAATGGCTAAGTAATAGGAGACAGTGGGTTAAAGTCAATGGAGCATATTCAGATGAAGGGAGTGTTACTAGTGGGGTACCTCACCGATCTGTACTGGGGCCTATTCTTTTTAATATTTTTATTAGTGATATTGCAAAAGGTATTCAAGGTAAAGCATGCCTTTTTGCAGACAATACAAAGATCTGCAACAGGGTAGACATTCCTAGGGAAATAAGCCAAATGACAAATGATTTCGGTTAATTGGAAGAATGCCAAGACTGTGGCAGCTGCAGTTTAATGTTGATAAATATAAAATAATGAACTTGGGACATAAAAATCCATGCTGTGAAAGACAACAGAGGAAAGTGATTTGGGAGTATTTCTAATGACTTAAAGGTAGGCAAGAAATGTAACAAGGCAGCAGGGAATGCAAGCAGGGTGCTGGGTTGTATAGCTAGGGGCATTAGTAACAGAAAAAGGGAAGTTGTCATGCCACTGTACACATGGAGGGATTCAATAAAGTGCAGAAGGGAAGTAAATTTCAAAGAAATAAAAACGTTAGGACAAGAGTCCATAGTCTAAAACTAGAGGGATAGAGGTTTAGATGTAATGTAAGAAATTTTTCTTCACTGAGAGGGTAGTAGATAAGTGAAATAGCTTAAAAACAGAAGTGGTACAAAATCCAGTGATGGAATTCAAGCATGTATGGGATAGGCATATCTTGAATATAAGACAAAACCAAGGGACCAGGTTTGAGGTAGGAAAAATGGGCAAACTGGATGGGCCAAATGGTTCTTATCTACCCTCAAATTATATGTTTCTAGATACAGAATGTGTGGCGCAGGCAAATTGTGTGTTATGATGAGCTCTGCTGGATCTATATATATTTGAAAGAGACTTCCAAGCTGGACAGTCTCATATACTAGAGCAATGTTGGAGACCTCTTTAGCATTGAAGTAGATGAAATACCGGTTTAAATCAATGGCATTTTGGGGAATGTTCATTTCTTCCCTATGGTGCAGTTAGTTTGACCCCAGAATTGCTCCACTTCTACTTTGTACATACAGCTCCATATGTATTTTTGAGGAGTGTCAAATAGTGTCAAACTGCAGCCACTCCTTCAAAGTCTTATTTTTTGAAAAAACTATGATGTCATGATGTATAGTGAGAATTGTCTGCATTCTGTTGCTTTAAAGTGGACTTGTCACCCTAAGATGAGTTTAGTTAAATATACAGAGAATTAAAAACTGTTAGTATATTATTCTATTTGCTTACAATAGTAATAGTCTTTGACAAATACACCTTTATTTTCTGTTGGCACGGGGTGGCACTTTATGCTAATTTATTTCTGTATTGAGACAGTATTACCACACACACACTGTGCTATGAATGACTCTAGAAACATTTCTAATAGCGCATAGAATACGAAGCTTGCCCTTGAATACAATTAATTTGTGTACTTGCTTGGAATTTCCATAATGTACCACACGGTGGCATCAAAACAAAAATCTTGATTTCCAGAAAATAAAGAAAAATGGATAGTACAGCATAATTTTAATTGTTTTTAAAACAAACTGAATGTGTCTGAAGATAACAGGTTCACTTTAAGAAAGGATTCATTCTGGATCAAATTTTGGCTCAAAAACTTTGGCTCAAATAAATATTCCAGGGGTAGATGCACTAAAGGCCAATGCTGTTATAATTATTTTAATTAACGGCAACAAGGAATGTGACATTGTACAATAGTTGTGTATACCAGGAATTAACTAGGAGTGATGAACATTTATTTCCTAGTGTCTTGATCGATTTAAATATCTTGGTTCCTAATACTTATAAAGATATCCAGATCTGCCCCGTATTGATGAATGTGTTTTTATAATTCACTAATTTTTTTGTATTGTGTAATAAAGTATTATATTTCTATGAATAAAAGCACTGAACAAGTCTCTTTATTTAATTGGTACTAAGGGAGCATTGTGGTTGATCAATAAAATGCAGTGCTACCTTTAATTAGCCCAATTATTCTGTTCTGTCTTCTTTTCTGTATCAGTATATTTGTATATAAGTTTAAACTTGTGGTGCGCAGTTGGATACAATAGGCAATTTAGGTTTAGAAGCCTGTTGAACATAAGCATTGTGGGGAAGCATGTCGAACATCACCATTGTGAGGAAGCCTGTCGAACATAAGCATTGTGGTGAAGCATGTCAAACATCACCATTGTGGAGAAGCATGTCAGACATCATCATTGTGGGGAAGCCTGTCAAACATAAGCATTGTGGGGAAGCTTGCCTAACATCACCATTGTGGGGAAGTCTGGTGAACATAAGAATTGCCGGGAAGCATGACGAACATCACCCTTGTGGGGAAGCCTGCTGAACATAAGCATTGTGGGGAAGGATCTCAAACTTTACCATTGTGGGGAAGCCTGTTGAACATTGTAGAGAAGCATGTTGAACATCACCATGGTGGGGAAGCATGTGGAACATCACCATTGTGGGGAAGCATGTCAAACATAAGCATTGTGGGGAAGCATGTCGAACATCACCATTGTGGGGGAAGCCAGTCGAACATCACCATTGTGGAGAAGCCTGTTGAACATCCCCATTGTGGGGAAGCCTGTTGAACATCACCATTGTGGGGAAACCTGTTATACATAAGCATTGTAGGGAAGCATTTTGAACATCACAAATCCCTATGGATGCACAACTGATAGTTAAATTGTATATATGACATCTTTACCAGCCAAGGAGTTAAAGTCCATTTTGTTTAATAATGGTAGTACATTTCAAATAAGACTATGAAAAATGACACAGAGCTGAGGTGATAATTGCGTACTGGTTGCTGAACTTTTCTAACTCTCTGAGTGCCATAGGGGTGTGCAATGCAATCACACTCAAAGGGTTAAAGGGAGTGATGCTGTTGTGGTGCTGAAAGGATCCTCTCCACTCCCCTACAGACCAAGTGGAGAAGTAGAGAGAATGCTCTGACTTCAGATGATGTGTGAGAGAGAGAGCAACACTTCTACATTGCCAGCAATTTGACAACCATCCATGCTTGTGATTGATTGAGGGATGTTACAGGAAGATCCCAACTTCACCAGCCTCCAGTAGCCATAGTTGGGTCCGTGAACTCCAACAGAAAATGCTGCTATCAGAGTTTAGTGCATGTGGTGAAGTGCCACATTAACATATAAACACACCCACGTGAATAGAATAATGGCTTATTATCCTGCATTTCTATATGGAAATAGGCAATTGTCTATGTGATAAGTGAAAATCCATAAACCTGTCAAAGGCATGTTGGATTGATATACAGGTGGGCAGATTATTGTCAGATTGGTGGGGATATGATGTTGAAGACACTTCAGTGCATACTGAGCCCACTTTGATCTTTAGTGCATCTCCCCCCAGGAATCATTACAATCACTGTTCCATTTTAGGTGCAAAGTACAATATATAGTGGAAATATATATATATATCTGTAGACCACTGAATCAAGATGCAGTATCAAAATAAGACTTCTATCACCTAGGTTTACATCCCGCTTAAATAAATAGTAGCCCAAATCAATGGGAATGTTGGAAGTTTTAATTGTCCCATACGGTGCAATTGATTTGGAATTATTCCAGCTCCTCAGCTTCAGCGTGTTTACCACCTTACATTCTGATCATCTTAAAGGGATAGTAATACTTAAAATGAAAAAAAAATGTTGTAGGGTTTATTCCTCTGAGTATAACAAGGATACTCCCACTGCTGAAAGGTGTTTTATGAAAAATGTATTACAGCTCAAACGTTTTTACATTTTTTAAGTGCAGTATATCAATGACCTGAAATTATACAGTGGTGCTGTTAATACACCATCCTATGGAGATTTATGGTCAACTGACCAGAGCTGTCCATAGGATAGCGTACCAACAGCGCCACTGTACAATTACAGGCCACTGTGATATTGCACCTAAAAATTTTTTAACTTTAACCCCTTAACGACTGGCCGATCAGAGAGGAGCATTTTTTTTTCCCAAATTCCGGTTCCGGACTCCCCAAACGGCATGCAGCCGCGGGGGAGCCTGGAATTCCATGACGGTCATAGTACATCATGGGTCATTAACTCAGATCGACCCATGATGTACTATGACCATCAAGGGTCGTTAAGGGGTTATTAACTTTTAAATAAAACACATTTCAGCAGTGGGAGTACCCTTGTTTTACTCAGAGGGATAAACCATAGAACACATTTTAAGTATTACTATACGTTTAATGTACTGCGGAGTTCAATGTGTATGTTCCATTATACAGAAAGTATAATGGGTTTTGTGAGTATCACCTGTTCCTTAACAGGTCCTGCTGGATGTGGGTTTCTGTGTCACTCCCAGGGATAGCAGACCTGGTTGTCCATCTGATGCTAATGCTAGGAGACCTATTCATGCACTGGAATGCTCTGTCCTTCATTTCACTTCTGTAGAGAAACTGTGAAAAGCACTTAAGAAATCAGCGAACATTAGTTGTAGTTTAGTTACAGACAGCATCCCACGATTGATATAGAGGTCAGAAATTCACAGGAAAATCCATTATTCTGTATAATGGTTTTGGTGTATAAATGCAATTTTCAAAAGCAAATCATGTCAGGGGATATCCTATTTTCAAAGAATAATATCAAACAGACCCACTTTTGCTCAAATGTGTTCATGTCTCAGTTAGGCTTGTAATCTGATTGTTGTCATTTACAGATAATAAGTTAGAAAATTAACCATTCACATGGCTTGCCTCAGTATTTTCCTCCCATTGATGTTTTTATGCGCTTATACAGGATTTGTATGGAAATAACAACCTTACAAAAGTGCTCCCGAATTAATTTCTACTATAACAAAATGCATATAAAGCCTTTGATAATCCTTATTAGGTGGGGCATTATGTAGAAAGCTAAGTTATTCGGAGACTCAGACATCTTGCCGAAGAGGCATCTTTGCACCTGCACTGTCCATCCCTGTCTCCTCACTGATTGGCTATCGGGTGTTGCATTATACCTTAAGGTACAGACTGGGATGGACAGAGCAAGTGCACAGATGTCTCATCAGCAAGATGCCTGCTGGAGAGTCTACGAATAACTTCAATTTCTAAATAAGTCAGACCTGATAAGGATGATCAAAGGATTTTTATGCATTTAGCTATAGTAAAAATTAATTGGGGGGCACTTTTGTATGACTGATAGTTCCGCTTTAAATTTAAGCTAATGTTATCAGTAGATGTTAATGTTTCTTTAGACCAAAGATAGATAAAATACAGCCAGTGGGATGTATCCAGCAAGTGTGGACCTATTTTATCTAGCCCATTGGTCTGGCTGTCACAGACAATATTTTTGCTGCACAGATAAATATGCTTTCTATCTTTTTCTGCAGTGGAAGAATGGTTAATCTTATTACAAAGCATATGTTTGATACAGTGGGGGAGATGCAGTAAGATGTGATAAAAAGGTGCTAAACTGGTGATGACTTCTCCAGTGATATCACTTCTCCAAGTGCTATGTTATTCTATGGAGCCAATGCACTAAAACTTTGGAGATCATAGTGCATAGGCTCTGTAGAATATAATAGGAACTCGAGAAGTGATGTCACTGGAGAAATCTTCTCCACTTTATCACCTCTTTATCAATCCTTAGTGCATGACCCCCAATGTGTCACTCTTGTACTGCAGATAATTGATACATTCTCTGTGCAGCAGCATAGTTATTGATTCAGTGTTCTGTTCTGTTTGTAGTTTCTGTGCAACTATGGCCCATTGAAAACATTTTGAAGCGAGGTGCGACCCTCAGGCTAAAATAGTTACCTAGTCTGCTTTAGAGGCTCATATGGTCCCTGTTACAAGGAGGACAAGTTGTAAAACTATGAACACATTTTACTACAGAACAGTCAAATCTCTCCAGAGACTTCCGGGTTTCAACATAACTCCCCATGTTTAAAATTTAGCAATTTAGGTCAGAGAGATCAAAAGATGAGTACCTACTGCACCATAGAGAACAAATTCACAAAATTCTTATTGCTTTACATGATGACTTTAACCCCCTTAATTCTGGAGACCTCTAGTATTCAAGCAGTTAAAAGCCTCATTTAAATTAACAGAAATTCTTATTTTGCGCTATGGTGCAGTTAGTTTGCTCCAGAAGTGCTCATCTGTTACTTTTTGCATGATGTCCTATGGCAGTGATTTTCAGTTCCATTCCTTAGGGCACAACATCAGGTCTATAGACATTGGAGTGAATGAATGATGGTGATTTCACACTAAATAATGCACTGGAAACACATTTTTGTCCTTTGCCTGCTTAACACCAATTTATTAAGCAACATACACCAAAGATTGGACAATAGGGAAGTCTGTGGGCTTGTCGAAGCATACCTTTCCTCTACACCTTGTTTCCATCATTGTCTAAAACAAAGTGGAGAGGAAATTATATGAGTGCATGACATTTCCTTGTGTTATGGGGCTGGCATAAGGGTTTGCTCTCAATAAAGTCCTACTGATGGTGGAGATTGTCTGCCAGTATGCACTACAGCACTTATACACTGTAGTGCATTCATTGGCATTAGAGTTTAACACCAGTAGGGCTGTGATGATGAATTTATACATTTGCCCCAATGACGTTTCTTTCTCTGTAGTTTATAATTTACCTAATAGTTCTTAGAACACCTTGCCACTGTGGAACCATTTTGTTTCTAATTAAGGACTCAATTCTACCCCCCCCCGGATAAAACAACTGGTACGAGTAAACAAAACACAGAACGATAATCCCACCTATGTACCACGGCTATTCTATAGCTGGTGAGGTAATGAAACAACCAGTGTTGTTGACCAAAACTCACGCTTGCAAGCTAAATAGCGCAAATTGTGTGAACATCAAAGGAAAAAAGCCAACACTGAAACATTGTCAAACAACGAGACTGAGCTCAAAAGTCATCCTCTCCACTCGTCCCATATACTAACACTACACTAGCTCTAACATGACAATAAATAATACTGCCCCTTACACTATCCCAACACCCAGAAATGTAACCATTGCCTGTCATCGACTGTGTCTTCTTCAATCTCCTGCCTTCTTTCTTCCCTTCCTTTGTTTGTCTTTAAAAAAAAAGCCCCCAAAAGATGCCACAGGTAACCTTTTGAGTGCCAGAGGGATATCTCTTCAGGACTTAAAGGGTTTAAAAAGTGTGGCATCTGCCCTACGATTTTTTTTGCCATTTTTTTAAAAATAAAAGGTCTTTTATTGTCCATTTGTATAAAAAAAAAAGAATGCCAGCCACATGTCCTCCTTGCTGCCGAGGTCTCGGCTGGCGGCGGCAGACATGCAGATTGACAGAAGCCCCCCTTTTACACCTATCGTGCCATTGCCCGAGTCATACTGAGAGAATTTTGAACAGCGACTGGGTTTTATATATCAAGTGTAATCCCACTCCTACTACAGCTCAAACATTTTTTATTAACCTAAAATATACAAATTGAAGTGGTGCACTGCAAAAAAATATCACGTGTATAACAGCCCAGGTATTGAACCCTTACTACAAGGTATATAAAATATCATCTACTTGTCAAAAAGAAAAAACCTACAGCTAAAACACTGGAACAATATACCACACTGTTTTATAATCACATCCACAAAGGGGGAACTGGAAAAAAATCGTTTAGAATTCTACAAATGAGTCAGATGCCAATGTTTTAACCCTTTGAGTGCCAGCAAAGCAATGCGTTGTATACCCCTCTGGCACATGAAGGGTTAAACAATCTCACACAAACAGATATTCAAGGCTAAATCTCCTACAAATACTTCTGTACTAAAATGGCTACCAGATGCGCAAAAAACCCATATAGTGGTTAACAGTGTGATCTTAATATCCAGTTGGGCCCAATATGTCAGCAGGCCTGACACCAGAAAAAAAGGTTCTACATGGGTCTCCAATAAAATACACATTAAGACTCTGTGATTGTGGATATCACACTGTTAACCACTATATGTTTTTTGTGCATCTGGTAGCCTTGAATTGCTCTTTATGTGAGATTGTTTATTTTAAAGAAAACTGACATCTGACCTATTTTGCTGAATTCTAAATTATTTTTTTTCGATTCCCCTTTATGGATGTGGTTCTGCAATGTATTTTAGATATATCAGTGTGGTATATTGCTCTGATGTTTTAGCAGTAGGGTTTTTTCTTTTTGACATATATATGATATTTTTTATTAACCCCTTGAAGACAAAAGAGCTGTGCAGAGCACTGAACCAGAATGGCTTGAACGACTTCTGAGGGGTTATTTGATAAGATGTGATAAAGAGGTAATAATGTGGAGAAGACTTCTTTAGTGATATCACTTCTCCAATTTCCATGTTACTGTATGGAGCCATTACACTAAGATCTCTAAAGTTGGACAAATATTAGTGCATTGGCAACATAAAATAACATAGGACTTGTAGAGTTTAGAATACCGGAGAAGTCATCTCCACGTTATCACATGTTTATCATACTTTAATGCATCTCCTCCTGGTCTTGCACATCTTCTACAATTTTCTATTGTTGTTACCAACTGGTGCTGTTCCTATCACCTACTATAGAAAGCCATATGCCATAGCTCTCCCATTGTCATTGTCTGGATGGCAAATTGCCAGACACAGCCATCCCTTCAGATCTCGTACAGTACAATTTTAGCTCACACATATCCCTGTTGTTATGCACTATTATTCCAGAGAGTTTGTACACTAATGTTCTGAGACTGCTCTGCCATTGTGTCCTGATGGAATGTGTAAGTTCCATGCATGCACACGGTTTCAAGAGCTGACAGGTATTTATATCCGCTAAGAACTTTCTTCACTAGTCAGTCATCTTGGCCCTGTTACTGACACTTGACATTCCTGTTTTTTGTTTGTATTTATTGGTTTTGACCCAGCTTGCTGTTTAACCTCTCCTGCCCAGACTTTTGCCTGTGTTTCTGGACTGCCACCTGCCTCTGACCATTTGCCTATTATATCACTGCTGAACTTGTGTAGCCTGCACTGACCTTGCCTCCTGATTTGGTACAGCTCTTTCTGGATTTTATGGTATCATGTGCATTGACACACAATACTGGGGGCTCAGCACCTGGGGCAAGCAATTGCTTCATGCAGGTTTTGAGTCTCAGAACCTCAGACACTATGGTCATGCTCCAGCTATATTTGTCTACTCCATCAACTCAGTTACTGGTGTCCTGTCATCATGCTCCAAGTGTTACCAGGCTATTTCAGCCTCTCTACTGTTTTTTTCCTGATTTCTGGACATGTCCCTGTTTGAACTGCCACTGTGGGCCATTCTGCATTCATCTTCATGCTCATACCTCAGTGTAGTTTCATGCCCACCTGCCATTGGACTCTATCTGCAGAACAAGACCTATCATCAGGTACATGGTAGTATTGCCTTTTGAACTAGCCTGTGATCATTTTTAATGAAAAAATGCCCTTGCAGTGGGAATACCCTAGTGATACTCAGCAGGAAAAACATTACATTAAATACATTTCACTTCTCCTTTAAAGAATCAATAACAAATGTATTTAAATGCTACTTGGTATCAGTAACCTAATTATGGGATAAGATTTATGCAGGAACAGTTCTCAGGTAATTGTATATGATAATTATTTTTTCATTAGAGGTGACTAGATTACAGTGATTATTACTGGAGAAATCTAAAAAAACACACAATTGTTCTGTATAATGGCATAAACAGTCATTTTCACATTTTCACAGGGCCATAGCTGGAATCTATTGGTCCCTGGAACATGCACCACACATACACTGTGTCATATGCACAATACAAAATTGGAGTAATTCTGCAGCAAACTAACTGCACCATAAAGGAAAAATAACAATCCCATTTAGCCTTTTGGATGCTGAAGGCATCTCAGACTTATTGCAAAGCAATATGTTGGGTCATTTTTAGCTCAAAGGGGTTATAGGGGGCTTTTAACACTTCCCTTCGAATGCTAGAACACATATTCCTTTCCAAACCTATGTTGACCTCTCTAGCATACAAATGGTTAAAAGCTCCATTAGCAACATAGTAACAGTGAATTAGGTTGAAAAAAGACACCAACCCATCAACTTCAACCTTTGCCTCATAAGCCAGAAAAATGAGAATTATATAAGCCTTCCTGCCTGCATAGTTAGTATTAGTCTATTTACCAGAACTTTCTGTTTTACCTATTAATATACAGTATAACCCTGTATGTTCCCTTTTAAAATAAATGTGTCTAATATTATCTTAAATGTATCCATTGTATCTACCATTACCACATCCTTGGGCAAGGAATTACACAATTTAACAGACCTTTTTGTAAAAAAAAAAATCCTTCCCCTTCTGAAGTTGAAACCCCTTTTCCTCTAATCGTAAGGGGTAACCCCTGGTTAAAAGCTCACAAGAGAGATTCTTGTATTGACCTCTCATATACTTGTACATTGTGATAAGATCCCCTCTTAGTAGCACTGTCTCAAATTATTTTTTTGCAAAATCTAGATATACAATATCCACTGATTTTGCCATTATCTAGGTTGCTAATGACAGATCCGATTAGCAAGATCTATTCCTTATAAAAACTTGCTGATTCCTACTAATAATTTTGTTCTTCTCAAAGTAATCCTGAATACAACCCCTTATTATCCTTTCAAGCAGGTTTCCCACCACTGAGGTCAAACTCACTGGTCTATAATTCCTAGGTTCACTTCATTGGCTTTATGCTAATCTTGTGGCATTGAACCTATGGAGAGAGAGAGATTTTAAAGTTTAAATATAGTGGTCTTGCTAACACTGCACTGAGTCCAGAAGAACCCTTGGATGTATGATGAATGTCCTTGACCTCTTCTTAACCCAGTATCTGATGGTATAGTTTTATTGTTACTACTTGAGGCTCTTCTACCATATCTTGTTCATTGGTATATATTGATGAAAAGAATGTGTTCAGAACATCAACCATTTCCTTATCTTCCCTAATCAATTCACTCATATCATCTTTGTTTTGCCATTTATGTATTTGAAAAACTTTTTAGAATAAGTCTTGCTCTCCCTTGCAATTCTTGTTTCATCTTCTATTTTTGCTAGTCTAATTGCCTTTTTCCAATCTTTTTATCACTTTGTATTTCAGGAACGAATATTATGTACCTTCAAACTTAAATAGTTTTTCAATCTGATGTCAAATGAAACCATTTTGTTATAACTGTTTCCCAAATGTTCACCTGCTTTAATATTGGACACCATATCTATGTTATTCGATATAGTTAGGTCCAATACATTGTTATTTCTTGCCAGCACTTTCACTGTTTGTGCCATGTAGCTCTTCCTATGCAGGCTCACAAGCCTGCTTACCTTAGCACTCTGACATATCTTGTTTCTCCAGTTTATATATGGATATTTAAAATACCCCATAATTATAGCATGCCCAAGATATGCAGTTTTTTCATTTGCAATAACGACTGGGCCTCAATATTCTCATCAATATTTGTTGATTTCTAACATGTGCCCACCAACACGTTTTAAGCCACAGCTATCTCCAATTTCTACCAACAGGGATTCCACATTATCTCCAGTTTCCTCACAAATATCTTCCCTTTAAATTTTTATTTAGATCTGGTTTCCAATATAGGAACAAATATGGGCTGCTCCTCTTTTGTTAATCATGTCCCTTCTAAACAGGGAATAACTCTCAATATTTACAGCCCAATCACATATATCATCCCACTATGTTTCGGTTATACCAATTATGTCCAAATGCTCATAAACTGCCATTAAATTCAGCTCACCCATTTTTCTTACCATACTGCTTGCATTTTCAAAATAAAATTTGCCAACATACAATTAATTTAGTCATCATTATGTATTTTACCCACTAATTGCCTTTTTTTTCTAAATCTGAATTTAATAGCAATTCCTCCCTGCTAGCTACATTTATCCCCACTTCTTCTCTACCCCATGTTAGTAAAAAGCTAGTAACGGCTGATTTTGTGTCATAGTAAATACCCCCTTGCTGCCAAAGAGATGACAATCCTAAACCATTGACCTGTGGCGTCTAAAAATCCAATTGTTAACTCCTTTGATGCTAGAGATGTCTTAGAATGCATTAGCGATATCTCTAGCAATATGAAAAGGATTTGTTGGAAAAATAATTTTTATTATATTGTAGTGCTTTCCTGTTGAGTAAAGGAATTTTTCCCCCCATTTAAAGCAGAATTTGAAATTGCTATATTGAGGGTTTTTTTTGCTTACTTTTGGATCAACTATGGTAAACAGGAATAGGAAAGGGGTTGAACTTGATGGACGCAAGTCTATTTTCAACCTAAATTACTATGTAACTATGTAACTATATCCTTTAATTGTACCTCGTTCCTATCTTCACTATTCACCCCATTTTTACAAGCTATAGCTCTCTCCACTTCATAGTTTATAACTCCTCCAGCCTTCTAAGCCCTTGTCAGATCAGCTCCCTTTCCTTTTTAATCAGTTGGAATCCTTATTTGCTCCCTATGGTGCATATGGCTTCCCAAGGAATTCCTCCTCTTTTTTCACGCATATGGCCAAAAGTCTGCTACCACAAACTTGTTCCACTGTGCCCTATTACCTACAATTGTTCTGTGGAACCCCTTATACATCTTCAGGAAACCCCAGAGGGAACCACTGATTTAACCACATTGATACGAGTGAGGTCTTCGGTGAGTTACTTCAAAATGCATTGGACACCTCCTTGACAGCTAAGGGATTAAAATCTTGGTTAGTTCTGCATATTTTAGAGGTTATATATATTGTTCGATACCATTAAAATGCTAAATTATAAATACTTGCTCATATTATAGATTTCAATTAGCTAAAATATTTATTATAAATTCTATAATTAAACATCTCGTAAATGTAGGAAGATTGACTGTTGAGTTCTATCTCTCTGTATATGGGCAGCACTGTTTATTGTGTGGATTGATATCCAAGATAATTGATTTAGCAATTTTCTTTGTTATTGTAACTTTAAAGGGTAATTAACATGATTTTTATTATTTGTGCCAATTAACTTTGTATAGAAAAGAATAAAATAGTGACACAGTTAGCTGGTGAGCCTGACACAAAGACAATTCCATCCAGTTCACTTTTGCCAGATCACCTTTGTTGTACAAGGGCAAGGCAAAATACAAACAGAAAAAAACACTGAAAATGGACACAATAAAGCACTCCATCTTAATCCAAGTTCATCCTTTTTATTTATTAGGGCAACGGGTGCATGATAAATCAAGTTATACTAGGAAAATATGTTTTACGGAGAAACAAAAAATTGCCCTTTTTTCACTCTTAGATGACTTACTCCATCTATATTCAGGATGATTACTGACAAATAGTGTGGGGTAGTAGATTAAAATATAACGTTTATTGAGACACAAATAATTTTTTTTTTCAAACCCATCTAAAACATAGATATAATATTGCCTACAGGGGGTGCACATGGTGCAGTTGTGATGGGACCCAGCATCCAAGGGCATAGTTTCTAATTATGCCCCAGAAGACCTAGTTTTCAGGAAAGTGACCTGCACCTTTAGTCAGTGACACAGTACCTTTTATCAATTACTTGATACCTGATCAGTTACTTGATCAGTAACGCTAACCTTTTTTGGCACTTTATCTACCAAAACCTTTATTTTTAGGTAACCACCACTCTGCTCCTTGGAGAATGTTCTTTGTTAGGGGCCCATGAAAATGTTTGCACTGGGCTTCACCATGCATTTAGATCTATCCAGTATTAGGGCTAAATTTACCATTTAACTCAATGGGAAACTGGGGAATTTTTATCTTGGTTGGTGCCGATAGTTTTCCCAGGAATGACTACAGCTCTTCTTAGTACATCAGCCTCAATATTTGTGAAAAGATCTAAGGCATCTAATGTATTGAGATAATACCTATTTAGAAATGATTTTCTTTAATTCTTGCCAGTTTTACAGACTATCTTGCACCACCATTTCCAAGACACTTATTAAGATTGCATGTGATAATTGGGTCCTGAACAAAACATGAATGGATACCCTCACAAGGCACAATTAAAATGACAGCCGTGCATAATATTTTACATCAAACTGTCTATACTTTATTTCTTCATCTCCTTTTATATCCCTGAAAGAGAGCTTACTGAATTTGTCCTCAGAGAGCTTTCTATGTCAGATTGTATAAACCAGGCATGCCAAACATGTGGCCCACGGGCCACATGTGGACCCCTGCCTGCTACCTTGCAGCCCTCCATAGAGGGTAATTTTTAAATGACCAACAACCCAGCATCTTCTCCTTACCATAGCCTTGGGTTTCCACCTGTCCAGTTTTCTGTCTCTCAGTGGGTTTCACTGATCCTGAAAACCAGATAGAATCATTTTCAGGCTGCTGAGAGGAATCATGGGCCAAGCATTATGGTAGTGGCTATAGTCTAGTGATCTAAAGGACTTTTGCTGACATCACCAGTCAGTCATGCTTACACAGTGTGTAAGGAAGAGAGGGGTACATCACAGTAATAAAGATAGCTGCAGGCTATAGAGAGCAGGAAAGGAAGGTGAAGAGGTAAAGGTGAAAGCAAATCATTCTGGCCACTTTATTCTTCAGATAATATGGGTGTTATGGGCTGTACGTGTTATTAAGTTCTGTATTACCACTGGGGCTGATGTAGTAAGAAAAGTGGTGCAATTCTGCAAACCAACCCCAAGTCTTTAATTCTCCCCCAGCGAGGTCTGACTCTTTAGCCCATATCCCTCCATCATCTATGTCTTTCTCACTCTTCCTTCACCATGACTCCCACTTCCATTCATATGTCTATCCCCATTCTCCCTGCCATGGAGTAGTAAGAAGGGAGTTCAACAGGCCCCTTCTGCTCTGGGCTACAGTGCCTCTCACCAGCAAAAGTTCTGCCTCAACTCTCAACTGTGCTCAGAACCATAAAGTTATCATAACAAGGTGCATGTAGTCCATGTGATCCCCATGATTGGCTGCTAATTTATATCTCCAGTTCTCCTTGCACAGCATCCTTACTGAATGAGGGTACTTTTTAAAGGACTAGAGAGCAGTGCAATGCATTGTGAAAGAATGTGTTGCAAAGAGAGCTGCTATCAACCTAGTTTTCTCTTTATACCTAATCCCCAGTCCCAAACTCTAATACAATAAAGTTTCAACTTGAAAGGGCATCTAAGATAAAGTATAAGCAATTCAATCCTTTCAGCATTAGACCCCAGTACTGGGCTGCATTGCCAGGAGTTCTGCCCCTTACTCCAATGAGGGGCATGTCACATGTCCATGCCAGGTTAAAGCAGATATTCAGATAGTGAGGGATAGGGAGAGCATTTCAGCAGGAAATGGACCAGCAGTGGAACCTATTGGGGCAAGAATGATGCTGTGTAATTGATGAGTTAGTTGCCATACTTGGTTATGCAAAATTATACAGGACTGTATTAAACAATTAAATTCAGTACTCTGCCAGAAAAGGTTTATGCAGTGACCAGTACATACTTTGTATTTGTACATAATGTTGAATAACTGAATGTGACTACTGTATTTGATCTGTTGTCTGGAGCTGGTCAGACCTCTCACTGTCAGTACCAGGGTGGTTGGAGCAGTACAGAACACCAGGTTACTAAACGTACTTGGCAGAAGGTGCTACTGGTGAGTAGGGTTTATTATTGACAACTAGAGTCAAAGCCTCAGGAGCATTTGCCTGCTATTAGGCTGGTGTAATTACACATACCTGTCTGCTTTTGTTGAAATGCACCTTTCATCATTCAGTGGCTGGCTGATGAAGGTATTTGCACTCCAACAGCTGGAGAGTCACATGTTGTCCACCCTTGGACTGAACTGACAAAAAGCTGTGTGTTATATACAGACATATAGCTGTATATATTTTTGTAGCTGTGTTTGTATACACTGAGAATGATCAGTGTGCTCTATTGACTGATAGCTGTGTTTGTTACAGTTGCAAATATTTGTGTTTGACTGAGCATTAAAGCTGCCTGCTTATACAGACAGGCCTGTATCTCTGGAGGGATTTCTGTGATAAATCACCACTCTGAATGGCTCCTTAGTTCTACACAAAGGGTGTTTCAGTATCTCCCCTTCTAATGGGAAGAAAAATACAGATCCAGAACCCCCCAAAACAACAGGGAATTATAATAACACTAATAATAAAGAAATGATTGTACATTATGCATCACTCTGCTCACGTGTCTCTCTATAATCTATAAGGTACACAGGTATCTCTAAATGCTCCTCTCTCTATATAAGTACACAGCTATCTCCAACTGCTCCTCTCTCTCTATAAGTACACAGCTATCTATCACTGCTCCTCTCTCTATATAAGTACACAGCTATCTATAAGATAGTTATCTATCACTGCTCATCTCTCTATAAGATACACAGCTATCTCTCACTGCTCATCTCTCTATAAGATACACAGCTATCTGTCACTGCTCATCTCTCTATAAGATACACAGCTATCTCTCACTGCTCATCTCTCTATAAGATACACAGCTATCTATCACTGCTCATCTCTCTATAAGATACACATCTATATCTCACTGCTCATCTCTCTATAAGATACACAGCTATCTCTCACTGCTCATCTCTCTATAAGATACACAGCTATCTCTCACTGCTCATCTCTCTATAAGATACACAGCTATCTGTCACTGCTCATCTCTCTATAAGATACACAGCTATCTCTCACTGCTCATCTCTCTATAAGATATACAGCTATCTATCACTGCTCATCTCTCTATAAGATACACAGTTATCTCTCACTGCTCATCTCTCTATAAGATACACAGCTATCTCTCACTGCTCATCTCTCTATAAGATACACAGCTATCTCTCATTGCTCCTTTCTCTCTATAAGATACACAGCTATCTCTCACTGCTCATCTCTCTATAAGATACAGCTATCTCTCACTGCCCATCTCTCTATAAGATACACAGCTATCTCTCACTGCTCATCTCTCTATAAGATATACAGCTATCTCTAACTGCTCATCTCTCTATAAGATACACAGCTATCTCTCACTGCTCATCTCTCTATAAGATACAGCTATCTCTCACTGCCCATCTCTCTATAAGATACACAGCTATCTCTCACTGCTCATCTCTCTATAAGATACACAGCTATCTCTAACTGCTCATCTCTCTATAAGATATACAGCTATCTCTCACTGCTCATCTCTCTATAAGATACACAGCTATCTATCACTGCCCATCTCTCTATAAGATACACAGCTATCTGTCACTGCTCATCTCTCTATAAGATACACAGCTATCTCTCACTGCCCATCTCTCTATAAGATACACAGCTATCTCTAACTGCTCATCTCTCTATAAGATACACAGCTATCTCTCACTGCTCATCTCTCTATAAGATACACAGCTATCTCTCACTGCCCATCTCTCTATAAGATACACAGCTATCTCTCACTGCTCATCTCTCTATAAGATACACAGCTATCTCTCACTGCTCATCTCTCTATAAGATACACAGCTATCTCTCACTGCTCATCTCTCTATAAGATACACAGCTATATCTCACTGCTCATCTCTCTATAAGATACACAGCTATCTCTCACTGCTCATCTCTCTATAAGGTACACAGCTATCTCTCACTGCTCATCTCTCTATAAGATACACGGCTATCTCTCACTGCTCATCTCTCTATAAGATACACAGCTATCTCTCACTGCTCATCTCTCTATAAGATACACAGCTATCTCTCACTGCTCATCTCTCTATAAGATACACAGCTATCTCTAACTGCTCATCTCTCTATAAGATACACAGCTATCTCTAACTGCTCATCTCTCTATAAGATACACGGCTATCTATCACTGCTCCTCTCTCTATAAGATACACAGCTATCTCTAACTGCTCATCTCTCTATAAGATACACAGCTATCTCTAACTGCTCATCTCTCTATAAGATACACGGCTATCTATCACTGCTCATCTCTCTATAAGATACACAGCTATCTCTCACTGCTCATCTCTCTATAAGATACACAGCTATCTCTCACTGCTCATCTCTCTATAAGATACACAGCTATCTATCACTGCTCATCTCTCTATAAGATACACAGCTATCTCTCACTGCTCATCTCTCTATAAGATACACAGCTATCTCTCACTGCTCATCTCTCTATAAGATACACAGCTATCTCTCACTGCTCATCTCTCTATAAGATACACAGCTATCTGTCACTGCTCATCTCTCTATAAGATACACAGTTATCTCTAACTGCCCATCTCTCTATAAGATACACAGCTATCTCTCACTGCTCATCTCTCTATAAGATACACAGCTATCTATCACTGCTCATCTCTCTATAAGATACACAGCTATCTATCACTGCTCATCTCTCTATAAGATACACAGCTATCTATCACTGCTCATCTCTCTATAAGATACACAGCTATCTCTCACTGCTCATCTCTCTATAAGATATACAGCTATCTATCACTGCTCATCTCTCTATAAGATACACAGCTATCTCTCACTGCTCATCTCTCTATAAGATACACAGCTATCTATCACTGCTCATCTCTCTATAAGATAGTTATCTATCACTGCTCATCTCTCTATAAGATACACAGCTATATCTCACTGCCCATCTCTCTATAAGATATACAGCTATCTATCACTGCTCATCTCTCTATAAGATACACAGCTATCTCTCACTGCTCATCTCTCTATAAGATACACAGCTATCTATCACTGCTCATCTCTCTATAAGATAGTTATCTATCACTGCTCATCTCTCTATAAGATAGTTATCTCTCACTGCTCATCTCTCTATAAGATAGTTATCTATCACTGCTCATCTCTCTATAAGATACACAGCTATCTCTCATTGCTCATCTCTCTATAAGATACACAGTTATCTATCACTGCTCCTCTCTCTATAAGATACACAGCTATCTCTCACTGCTCATCTCTCTATAAGATAGTTATCTATCACTGCTCATCTCTCTATAAGATACACAGCTATCTCTCACTGCTCATCTCTCTATAAGATACACAGCTATCTCTCACTGCTCATCTCTCTATAAGATACACAGCTATCTCTCACTGCTCATCTCTCTATAAGATATACAGCTATATCTCACTGCTCATCTCTCTATAAGATACACAGTTATCTCTCACTGCTCATCTCTCTATAAGATACACAGTTATCTATCACTGCTCCTCTCTCTATTAGATACACAGTTATCTCTCACTGCTCATCTCTCTATAAGATACACAGCTATCTCTCACTGCTCATCTCTCTATAAGATACACAGCTATCTCTCACTGCTCCTCTCTATAAGATAGTTATCTATCACTGCTCATCTCTCTATAAGATACACAGCTATCTCTCACTGCCCATCTCTCTATAAGAGACACAGCTATCTCTCACTGCCCATCTCTCTATAAGATACACAGCTATATCTCACTGCTCCTCTCTCTATAAGATACACAGCTATCTCTCATTGCTCATCTCTCTATAAGATACACAGTTATCTATCACTGCTCCTCTCTCTATAAGATACACAGCTATCTCTCACTGCTCCTCTCTCTATAAGATACACAGCTATCTCTCACTGCCCATCTCTCTATAAGATACACAGCTATCTGTCACTGCTCCTCTCTCTATAAGATACACAGCTATCTCTAACTGCCCATCTCTCTATAAGATACACAGCTATCTCTCACTGCTCATCTCTCTATAAGATACACAGCTATCTCTCACTGCTCATCTCTCTATAAGATACACAGCTATCTCTAACTGCCCATCTCTCTATAAGATACACAGCTATCTGTCACTGCTCATCTCTCTATAAGATACACAGCTATCTCTCACTGCTCATCTCTCTATAAGATACACAGCTATCTCTCACTGCTCATCTCTCTATAAGATACACAGCTATCTGTCACTGCTCATCTCTCTATAAGATACACAGCTATCTCTCACTGCTCATCTCTCTATAAGATACACAGCTATCTCTCACTGCTCATCTCTCTATTAGATACACAGCTATCTCTCACTGCTCATCTCTCTATAAGATACACAGCTATCTCTCACTGCTCATCTCTCTATTAGATACACAGCTATCTCTCACTGCTCATCTCTCTATAAGATACACAGCTATCTGTCACTGCTCATCTCTCTATAAGATACACAGCTATCTCTCACTGCTCATCTCTCTATAAGATACACAGCTATCTCTCACTGCTCATCTCTCTATAAGATACACAGCTATCTGTCACTGCTCATCTCTCTATAAGATACACAGCTATCTCTCACTGCTCATCTCTCTATAAGATACACAGCTATCTCTCACTGCTCATCTCTCTATTAGATACACAGCTATCTCTCACTGCTCATCTCTCTATTAGATACACAGCTATCTCTCACTGCTCATCTCTCTATTAGATACACAGCTATCTCTCACTGCTCATCTCTCTATAAGATACACAGCTATATCTCACTGCTCATCTCTCTATAAGATACACAGCTATCTCTCACTGCTCATCTCTCTATAAGATAGTTATCTATCACTGCTCATCTCTCTATAAGATACACAGCTATCTCTCATTGCTCATCTCTCTATAAGATACACAGTTATCTATCACTGCTCCTCTCTCTATTAGATACACAGCTATCTCTCACTGCTCATCTCTCTATAAGATACACAGCTATCTCTCACTGCTCCTCTCTATAAGATAGTTATCTATCACTGCTCATCTCTCTATAAGATACACAGCTATCTCTCACTGCCCATCTCTCTATAAGAGACACAGCTATCTCTCACTGCCCATCTCTCTATAAGATACACAGCTATATCTCACTGCTCCTCTCTCTATAAGATACACAGCTATCTCTCATTGCTCATCTCTCTATAAGATACACAGTTATCTATCACTGCTCCTCTCTCTATAAGATACACAGCTATCTCTCACTGCTCCTCTCTCTATAAGATACACAGCTATCTCTCACTGCCCATCTCTCTATAAGATACACAGCTATCTGTCACTGCTCCTCTCTCTATAAGATACACAGCTATCTCTAACTGCCCATCTCTCTATAAGATACACAGCTATCTCTCACTGCTCATCTCTCTATAAGATACACAGCTATCTCTCACTGCTCATCTCTCTATAAGATACACAGCTATCTCTAACTGCCCATCTCTCTATAAGATACACAGCTATCTCTCACTGCTCATCTCTCTATAAGATACACAGCTATCTCTCACTGCCCATCTCTCTATAAGATACACAGCTATCTGTCACTGCTCATCTCTCTATTAGATACACAGCTATCTCTCACTGCTCCTCTCTCTATAATATACACAGCTATCTCTCACTGCCCATCTCTCTATAAGATACACAGCTATCTATCACTGCTCATCTCTCTATAAGATACACAGCTATATCTCACTGCTCATCTCTCTATAAGATACACAGCTATCTCTCACTGCTCATCTCTCTATAAGATACACAGCTATCTATCACTGCTCATCTCTCTATAAGATACACAGCTATCTCTCACTGCTCATCTCTCTATAAGATACACAGCTATCTCTCACTGCTCATCTCTCTATAAGATACACAGCTATATCTCACTGCCCATCTCTCTATAAGATACACAGCTATCTCTCACTGCTCCTCTCTATAAGATACACAGCTATATCTCACTGCTCATCTCTCTATAAGATACACAGCTATCTCTAACTGCTCATCACTCTATAAGATACACAGCTATCTGTCACTGCTCATCTCTCTATAAGATACACAGCTATCTCTCACTGCCCATCTCTCTATAAGATACACAGCTATCTCTCACTGCTCATCTCTCTATAAGATACACAGCTATCTCTCACTGCCCATCTCTCTATAAGATACACAGCTATCTCTCACTGCTCATCTCTCTATAAGATACACAGCTATCTCTCACTGCCCATCTCTCTATAAGATATACAGCTATCTATCACTGCTCATCTCTCTATAAGATACACAGCTATCTCTCACTGCTCATCTCTCTATAAGATACACAGCTATCTCTCACTGCTCATCTCTCTATAAGATACACAGCTATCTATCACTGCTCATCTCTCTATATGATACACAGCTATCTCTAACTGCTCATCTCTCTATAAGATACACAGCTATCTCTCACTGCCCATCTCTCTATAAGAGACACAGCTATCTCTCACTGCTCATCTCTCTATAAGATACACAGCTATCTATCACTGCTCATCTCTCTATAAGATACACAGCTATCTCTCACTGCCCATCTCTCTATAAGATACACAGCTATCTATCACTGCTCCTCTCTCTATATGATACACAGCTATCTCTAACTGCTCATCTCTCTATAAGATACACAGCTATCTCTCACTGCCCATCTCTCTATAAGAGACACAGCTATCTCTCACTGCTCATCTCTCTATAAGATACACAGCTATCTATCACTGCTCATCTCTCTATAAGATACACAGCTATCTCTCACTGCCCATCTCTCTATAAGATACACAGCTATCTCTCACTGCTCATCTCTCTATATGATACACAGCTATCTCTCACTGCTCATCTCTCTATAAGATACACAGCTATCTCTCACTGCCCATCTCTCTATAAGAGACACAGCTATCTCTCACTGCTCATCTCTCTATAAGATACACAGCTATCTCTCACTGCTCATCTCCCTATAAGATACACAGCTATCTCTCACTGCTCCTCTCTCTATAAGATACACAGCTATCTCTCACTGCTCATCTCTCTATAAGATACACAGCTATATCTCACTGCTCATCTCTCTATAAGATACACAGCTATCTCTCACTGCTCATCTCTCTATAAGGTACACAGCTATATCTCACTGCTCATCTCTCTATAAGATACACAGCTATCTCTCACTGCTCATCTCTCTATAAGATACACAGCTATCTCTCACTGCTCATCTCTATAAGATACACAGTTATCTCTCACTGCTCATCTCTCTATAAGGTACACAGCTATATCTCACTGCTCCTCTCTCTATAAGATACACAGCTATCTCTCACTGCCCATCTCTCTATAAGATACACAGCTATCTCTCACTACTCATCTCTCTATAAGATACACAGCTATCTCTAACTGCCCATCTCTCTATAAGATACACAGCTATATCTCACTGCTCATCTCTCTATAAGATACACAGCTATCTATCACTGCTCCTCTCTCTATAAGATACACAGCTATCTATCACTGCTCATCTCTCTATAAGATACACAGCTATATCTCACTGCTCATCTCTCTATAAGATACACAGCTATCTCTCACTGCCCATCTCTCTATAAGATACACAGCTATCTATCACTGCTCATCTCTCTATAAGATACACAGCTATCTCTCACTGCTCATCTCTCTATAAGATACACAGCTGTCTCTAACTGCTCATCTCTCTATAAAATACACAGCTATCTCTCACTGCCCATCTCTCTATAAGATACACAGCTATCTATCACTGCTCATCTCTCTATAAGATACACAGCTATCTCTCACTGCCCATCTCTCTATAAGATACACAGCTATCTATCACTGCTCATCTCTCTATAAGATACACAGCTATCTCTCACTGCTCATCTCTCTATAAGATACACAGCTGTCTCTAACTGCTCATCACTCTATAAGATACACAGCTATCTCTCACTGCTCATCTCTCTATAAGATACACAGCTATCTCTCACTGCTCATCTCTCTATAAGATACACAGCTATCTCTCACTGCTCATCTCTCTATAAGATACACAGCTATCTCTCACTGCTCATCTCTCTATAAGATACACAGCTATCTCTCACTGCTCATCTCTCTATAAGATACACAGCTATCTCTCACTGCTCATCTCTCTATAAGATACACAGCTATCTCTCACTGCTCATCTCTCTATAAGATACACAGCTATCTGTCACTGCTCATCTCTCTATAAGATACACAGCTATCTCTCACTGCTCATCTCTCTATAAGATACACAGCTATCTCTCACTGCTCATCTCTCTATAAGATACACAGCTATATCTCACTGCTCATCTCTCTATAAGATACACAGCTATCTGTCACTGCCCATCTCTCTATAAGATACACAGCTATCTCTCACTGCTCATCTCTCTATAAGATACACAGCTATCTCTCACTGCTCATCTCTCTATAAGATACACAGCTATCTCTCACTGCTCATCTCTCTATAAGATACACAGCTATCTCTCACTGCTCATCTCTCTATAAGATACACAGCTATCTCTCACTGCTCATCTCTCTATAAGATACACAACTATCTCTCACTGCTCATCTCTCTATAAGATACACAGTTATCTCTCACTGCTCATCTCTCTATAAGGTACACAGCTATATCTCACTGCTCATCTCTCTATAAGATACACAGCTATCTCTCACTGCCCATCTCTCTATAAGATACACAGCTATCTCTCACTGCCCATCTCTCTATAAGATACACAGCTATCTCTCACTGCTCATCTCTCTATAAGATACACAGCTATCTCTAACTGCCCATCTCTCTATAAGATACACAGCTATATCTCACTGCTCATCTCTCTATAAGATACACAGCTATCTATCACTGCTCCTCTCTCTATAAGATACACAGCTATCTATCACTGCTCATCTCTCTATAAGATACACAGCTATATCTCACTGCTCATCTCTCTATAAGATACACAGCTATCTCTCACTGCTAGGGTGACCACATTTCCCTTCTGCCATTCCGGGACGTGGTCACCCTAGCCGTCATACCTTAAGTCCCTGGTGGTCTAGCGGCGTAGAATGTGCCTGTGCCTCCTCCGGCACAGAGCTGAAGCTCCCACGCGGTATGCTCAGTAATGCAGAGCGCTGGGAGTGATGTCATCTCCCAGCGCTCTGTATTACTAGAGCGCTTGCCTCCAGGTAAGCTGCATTGCCGCCCTGGATGTCAGCCTGCAAGCGGTGTGTCATATCATGGACGCCGCGAGCGGCGTCCATGATGTGACACACCGCTTGCAGGCTGACATCCAGGGCGGCTTGCCTTCATTCCGGGACACTTCATTGTCCCGGTTGAAGGGGACCCGAGACGCGGGACATGTCCCTGAAATAAGGGACAGTCCCGGACGTTCCGGGACCCGTGGTCACCCTACTCACTGCCCATCTCTCTATAAGATACACAGCTATCTATCACTGCTCATCTCTCTATAAGATACACAGCTATCTCTCACTGCTCATCTCTCTATAAGAAACACAGTTATCTCTCACTGCTCATCTGTCTATAAGATACACAGCTATCTCTCACTGCCCATCTCTCTATAAGATACACAGCTATATCTCACTGCCCATCTCTCTATAAGATACACAGCTGTCTCTAACTGCTCATCTCTCTATAAGATACACAGCTATCTATCACTGCCCATCTCTCTATAAGATACACAGCTATCTCTCACTGCTCATCTCTCTATAAGGTACACAGCTATCTCTCACTGCTCCTCTCTCTATTAGAGACACAGCTATCTCTCACTTCTCATCTCTCTATAAGATACACAGCTATCTATCACTGCTCATCTCTCTATAAGATACACAGCTATCTCTCACTGCTCATCTCTCTATAAGATACACAGTTATCTCTCACTGCTCATCTGTCTATAAGATACACAGCTATCTCTCACTGCCCATCTCTCTATAAGATACACAGCTATATCTCACTGCCCATCTCTCTATAAGATACACAGCTGTCTCTAACTGCTCATCTCTCTATAAGATACACAGCTATCTCTCACTGCTCATCTCTCTATAAGATACACAGCTATCTCTCACTGCTCATCTCTCTATAAGATACACAGCTATCTCTCACTGCTCATCTCTATAAGATACACAGCTATATCTCACTGCTCATCTCTATATAAGATACACAGCTATCTCTAACTGCTCATCTCTCTATAAGATACACAGCTATCTCTCACTACTCATCTCTCTATAAGATACACAGCTATCTCTCACTGCTCATCTCTCTATAAGATACACAGCTATCTCTCACTGCTCATCTCTCTATAAGATACACAGCTATCTCTCACTGCTCATCTCTCTATAAGATACACAGCTATCTCTCACTGCTCATCTCTCTATAAGATACACAGCTATATCTCACTGCCCATCTCTCTATAAGATACACAGCTATCTCTCACTGCTCATCTCTCTATAAGATACACAGCTATCTCTCACTGCCCATCTCTCTATAAGATACACAGCTATCTCTCACTGCTCATCTCTCTATAAGATACACAGCTATCTGTCACTGCTCCTCTCTCTATAAGATACACAGCTATCTCTCACTGCTCATCTCTCTATAAGATACACAGTTATCTCTCACTGCTCATCTCTCTATAAGATACACAGCTATCTCTCACTGCTCATCTCTCTATAAGATACACAGCTATCTCTCACTGCTCATCTCTCTATAAGATACACAGCTATCTCTCACTACTCATCTCTCTATAAGATACATTTATCTCTCACTGATCCTCTCTATCTATAATATAAACAGCTATCTCTCACTGCTCCTGTCTCTACAAGATACACAGCTACAGTATCTCTAACTGCTTCTCACTCTATAAGGCAGAGAGAAATGCAGAAATATAGATTTTAAGGGCAGAAAATTTCCATATGGTCCATCCAGTCTGCCCATTTTATTAGCTAATGAACTATACAGTCTAACATGCGTACCAAATCCAGCCATTTTTGAATTCCCAAACAGTATTATTCCATACACCTCTGCTGGGAGGCTGTTCCATAAGATTATCACTCTTTCTGTAAAGTCGTATATAACTTCTGAATTTTCTACCCTCTAACTTTAGATCATGACCTTTCTTGTCAATGTTTTTTTTTTTTTTTAATCTTCCTTCCCCAACTTTATAAAAGCAATTCATATAAATAAAGGTTTCTATCATATCACCCCTCTTCCTCCTTTCTTCTAAGCTGTATGTATTAAGTTATTTTAATCTATCCTGGCACCCGGTGTCATGAAGACAATGACCCATTTTGGTGGCTCTTATTTGAACTGCTTCCAATGCATTGATGTCCTTCTGGAGATGTGGTCTTCAGAACTGTACACAGTAGTCCAGGTGAGACCTTACCAGTGATCTATAGAGTCGCATTAGTACTGCTTTCATCTTGCTGTTAATGCCTCTTTCTATACAACCAAGAACCTGGCTTGCTTTACCCAATCCGTTACTGCACTGAATGCCTAAATTCAAGTCATCTGAAATAATAACTCCCAGGTCCTTTTCTTCTGATATTTTAGTCAGCACAGTACTGCATTCAATCTCTGGGTTTGTCTGTCCAAATGCATTATCTTGCACTTTTCAGCATTAAACTTCATATACCATAATTTTGTCCGTCACTACAGTTTTCCCAGATACTCGTGAATTTTATTTGTCATTCCTGAAGAGTCAATTCTGCTGTAGATTTTTGTATAATCTGCAAAGAGGCACACCTTAACCTGAATACCACCAATAATATCACTAATGAAGATACTGAAGAACACAGGCCCTAACCCTGACCCCTGTGGTATTCCACTAGTAACCCATCCTTCCTCTGAATCAACGCTATTGATTATGACACACTGTTTTCTGTCCTTCAGCCAATTATGTATCCAGTCAACTACATTTTAGTCCAAACCTAAAAGCTTTACTAATATTCAAATGTGAGAAATCTGAAGTCAGAACAGTATGTAACATAGAGTGAGAGATATATCATGAAATTCACCACACATTCAACCCTTCTCTGTGATTTCTTTAGATATAATTTATATCTAATGAAATCCAGCACTACAGCCCACACTCCTGTTCGCTTCAGCCAACCAAATCATCCAAGTGGAAGAACTTTGGCTCCAAAGAGCCAGTAGTAACTATTCGGTTAGGAATTAAACTTATACACAGAAATCTGGAATTCATGGGGATATTCATGTGGGACTATGAGGGAAAAAGATCACACGCTGCTATACACTGGATTGTTAGGTTTCTGGTTATATTATGGGGGACTGGGACATGTGATGTGCATTGCTGGACCTGGAAGGACTAGCAAACTTGAGGAAGAGGGGGGTGATGAGGCTGACCACTGGGGACTTCAACAGCCTGCCAGAGAAATGCCAGGAGGTTAACGGTCTCATCATTTGAGAGTCAGTGCCTTTTCAATTAAATCACTTGCACTGATTTGCTGTCTGGAAAGTTTTCCTTCTGTTTCTCTTTGTATGTGGTTCTGGTAAGAGATAGCTTGGTTGTGTCTGATACTGCATTGTCTGCATGGTGATATGAGGGCGTGGTTTTGATCTTTTGGGATAGTCACATTGTAAAAATCTTGACAGAGCAACGCAATGTACGTCACTTTGGATTGAGTAAATGGCTGGTCCTTACTGTTCATAGTTCTATTAAACCCTTGCCGTGCTGAGTTGTGTGCAGACATGATTTTGCCATTATAGTCTTTAAGGTATATGTTGCATTGATATATTATCCTTCCTTTTCTATAGCCATACATTATTATGATTGCTTAGGATTATAAAGTAGTATGCAAATTTTAACTGGGAAATGCATTTCATTATTATGTGTTACATCCAGAGGTATGCATATTGAAAACAGCAGATAAACAGTTAAATTCTATATTAGCAGATCTGGGACCTCCTGTCTTTCAGATAGGTTATTCATTCTTGCAATACTGTGCATGTGGTTATAAAGGGTTGTTACGTGACACAGTTCAGTGTTGATCTCACGTGACAAATCTCCTGCCACTTTTGTGCACAACTTGGTTAAAATTCATAATCGGTAATAAGTCATTCACACACAAAATCTGCCTTTAGAATTGATGATATGGTGCATGTACCCTGCTCCGCGGGGACTGTTGACACTACTGAGCAACCTTCCATACCTCTGTCCTCATATGGGACCTGCATGTTTCTGGGGCACTTATTGTATCTAAGGACATCAGTGCCACATTCAACAGCTGCTGGAGATGTGATGGCAGAGCTGTAAGTACTGGATGTGGGGTTCTCATCGCCTGACCAAACATTTCAAGAAACATGATGGGGTGGTGATGCTGAGAGTAAAGGGGATGATGCTGGCCTATGTTGTCAAAATGGCTAAAAATGTACAGTGATAGAAAGGTGTCAAGGCCCTCGGATTATAGTTTTTCCAAGGGTTTTGGATACCTTTCTGTGACAAAGAAGTGGCTCATATTTATGATAACCTTTGTATGGCAGTAAAGCTTCCTCATCTGGTTCAGTAAAAGCATTATAAGGAGGTGTCCATGGGACTGATTGCTGGGCCCTTTGATGAACCACCACTGACAAATTTTAGGATGAAATGGTGTCAACCAATGAACTGGATTTAATCACAGAATGATACTACAGATCTTATAACTGAAATATAATGACACTATTGATATCACAGAACTTACAACTCTGACTACCAATGGATAGTCATAGAATTATAAGCTCTGTGGTATCACTAGTTTAATTATATTTCAACTGGGGCAACAGAGAAGACAAAAGTGGAAGAGGAGAGCAAACTGGGAGAGAAAGTGGAAAGGTAGGAGATAAAAGACAAAGGAGGAGAGAAATGGCAAAGGGGAGAGAAAAGGCAAAGGGGGAGAGAAAGGGTACAAGGGGGAGGAGGGAGGTCAAAGGGGGAGAAAAAAGGAAAGGGGAAGGGCTAAATGGAGGAAGAAAAAATGAAGGCATTGAGGAAAAAAGAAGACTGAAGGATAGAGTAAGGAAAATTATGAGATGGAAGAAGCAGCTTAACAAAGGGTTGAAGGGATGGAAGAAGAAGCTGGAAGGGGAAATAAAGGATAGAGGTAGAAGGAAGAAGATGAAGTGAGGGAGGGAGAAGAGAGAAGGAGAAAGAAATTGAACGGAGGGAAGGGTAGAAGAAGGAAGATGTTTGAAAAAGCTGTAGGCAAGGAGGATAGAAGACTGGAGGAAGGAAGAAAATGGAAGGAGGGATGATGAAGAAAGAAGGATGAAGACAGGGAGCAAGAAGATGGAATGAAATGCTAGAGTGAAGAAGAAGACACACACACACACACACACACACACACACACACACACACACACACACACACACACACACACACACACACACACACATAGGTCTTATCCTCTATTTCTTGCTACCACTCTGACTCTGGTTACCAGTCCTCTAACAAGTCCCTTCAGCCATAAAATAATCACCCCAACGTGCACACAAACTCCAACCCATTTCTCTCCCCCCATCACTTGCGTCATGATTCCCTCAATTGCTCACATTTTTTTTTTGTCATACAGGGGATAGGAGAGGTCCAGTATAGAGACACTAATGGTGGGGGAGGCATGCTTCACCATCAAAGTTACTGGTGATGGAAGCGCCAAGCCTCCTGCATCACTTGCTGTGATAGGCTGTTCTAGTACTGTCACAAGGAGTTCTAGCCAATCATGGTGACAGTCATACTAGTCAGAAAGCCCTGAGGCTACTTCGCCAGAATGTTGCTGGTAGCACTGCCTAAGTTGAGCTGTTCATGCACAAAGAGGGGGCCCCCAAATGGTGTAACCCCATAACTATGCCACTGGAACTGGAATGAAGCTAAAGCCAAATATTCTGCAGAAACCGTGCCTCAGCCTATTGCCTATGGACTACATGCTAATACTGCAACATGACTGAATAGAACTGTAATAAAGAAGCTGGGGGGCTAGACACCTACTGCTTCTGGTCTGGCTTTTAGAATGCATTTCTGTCTCCAGTTCAGAGGCAATATGTAACATTAGCATAAAGATCATAGGCAGAAGGCCACAGCACAGTTTCTACAGAAGGCCTGGCAGCCTGCTTTAAGTTGCAGAGTGAAAGTTATGGCATTCTTTGCTCTCTGGCCCCACTTCTTTCCTAGGCCCGGGACACCTGCCCCCCTTAGTGGCAGCACTGATGGAGCTGTTCTGAGGTAAGGCAAGGCATGTGCCAGGACAACAGTAGGAGTCCTGGCACATGCACTCTTAAGCTTTGTGGACATGATTGGATCTGGGGAAAACTGTCCCTGTGACTTGGTGTAACAGGGACCCCCATGATGCGGCTCTGCATGCTAGGGATCATATGCTATAGTATATAACCTGGTATGTAGCTGCAGGAGTTAGAGGCTAAAGGGCTAAATTGGACTCCTTTAACCCTTTTAATGCTTTACGATGCTTTGGAGATCTTTTTGCCATTCAGGGGGTTAAAACCCCATTTTAACGGACAGGAAAACACCCCATGATTCAGCTGGATTACTCCTATTTTCTTTTGTACCTACTGTATGGTCCATTATTACAGAGGATCAGAAAAAAAACTAATAAGTTCAACCCTTTCAACCCAATATGTCACAATTTGCTAAAAAGGAGTCCAAGAATTTCTTGGCTAATACTACTGTATCTGCCAATACTACATCTCTTGGTAGCAAATTTCATATGTTTATTGCTTGTACAGCAGTCTGAAAGAAGGTATGTTTCCAGATTAATTAAACTTATTTTTATGTTTTGAAATGAAATGAATATCAACAGCTTCTTGTTAACTGGAAGCCAAGATCTCTCCTTTAACACTTTGGCCAGTGTCCTGCTGAAGAGACTCATCTGTAGCTCCATACCTCATCTGTCCAGAACAGTCGTGTGCTATGAATGAATGACTAATCACTAATAACTTGGCTTGTATTCATGACCTTTTGGATTTGAAGCAAAGGGGACAAAGTCCTTTCTACTTTCTCATTTTAGATCAAGAGAAAGTGTCTGATTTCACAGCATATATGATGATTGACAAAGCTGTCAATTTAATGCAGTATTATTCTTTTCCTTTGACCCTTTATGGAGGACTTAGGCATAGGAACTGGAGACTAAGTTGGTGTCAATAGGGAGAACTTACACATCCTCACTGCAAAAAAAATAGAAACAACATTTATACCATAAAACAGAAGTCAGCAGGGTCCTACATATCCCAAACCGGCTTCTGTTTTTACCATTGCCCCATTATAACCTAAACATGGTCATCATAATGCGATGACTTCAGCACGTCAGGCTGACCCTGCCAAGGACAGAATGGTGCAATGGTATTGACCGAAATCTGTACTGAATGTGGGGGCCCTGTTGGCAGCTATTCTAAGATATATAAATATAAATGTGTTTTTTTCTTTAGCAAGGAGGATGTATAAGTGTAAGTCCTCTCTCTGATGGTGCCTTCTCCCACACACAAGGCCGAGGAAGCAGTGTATGTGGTTCTCTGACTAAAAGTGGACAGTAGAACAACACTGGAGTGGTAGACAGTTTGAGCTCGATTTAAAGAAATTAGATAAAATATGCTGTAGGGCCAAACTGAGTACTGACCGACATAATAAAATGTCTAAGTCGGTATTCAATGGCCCTAGCAGCTGAAAGCACACTGGACGTTAGGCCACAGAAATGGTCTTGTGGCCAAACATCTGTTTTGTGCATAAAATTCCCAAAACGTAGCTACAAAGCAAAAATATGGGGAACTTCAAAGGAAAATTTAACCATCAATGCCTGACATACTATTAAACACCAATAGTTAACTTATACCTGTCATCCACTGTCCATCTCCTTCTATCTTCATTTTGTATTCTCTTCTGTCTTCTCTCTTGTATCTTCTTTCTTCTTGTGTTATAGCTGTAAAAATAAAAGTAAGTATCAATACATGTTTGCATAAAATAACCCGCACACTTATACATAGTATAACCCTTGAGTGCTAGAGGGGTGCGTGTTGTGATCTTCTCTTGGGCTCAAAGGGTTAAACCATTTATTAGTGTGTGGGTGAACATCATATAACATGCCTCCGGTTATAAAATATGTTGCCACTGGCTAAAATAATTATTCAGATATTTATACGATATTTATTTATCTTTTCCTATTTCTCAACCTCAGTGTATGGCCAGAGAGAACAGAGACCGACTTTATATATGAGCAGTTTCTGTTCCATTTCCCTCACAGCCATTGGCTGGGATGAGCTTACACACTTCCCAGCCAATCAGCTTAGAGTGGCAGAGCTTTGAGTTCTGTATTGCATCTTTAGGGCTAATGCAGTCTATTGAATGGCAACTTATGGCTTTTCTATTTTCAGTGAGCCAAAACTCATCTAAATTTAGCGTCCAGCAGGGTTTTTTTTTGCCTGCATGTTTTCTTAGCACAGGTAACTGAATTGCTTACTGTGCTTGAAAAAATGCTGTCACTTGTTTTTTTTGGCGTCGGCTGCCTTTAAATCGAGCCCTTTATGTGTGGCTGTGAGACTACCAGTGGACAGTGGTATAAGACTGGAGTCTCAGACAATGTATGTGTGGTTATGTGACTACCAATAGACAGTGGAACAAGACTAGGTTTACAGACAGTGTATGCATTCCATGACTACCAGTGGACAGTGGAACAAGGATGCAGTGCCAGACAGTGTATATGTGGTTCTGAGACTACCAGAGTACAGTGGAACAAAGCTGGTTTGTCATACAATGTACTGTAAGCATGGTTCTGTGATTTCCAGAGAACAGTGAACAAGGCTAAGTGTCAGGCAATATATATGTTTCTGTGACTACCAGTGTATAGTGGAACAAGTCAAAGGTGTCAGTGGATGTGTCCTTCTATGGTTAGCAATGGACATTGGAACAAGGCTAATGTGTCAGACATTTTATGTGAATCTCTTGTACAAACAGTGCACACTGTTTGTACAAGAGTAGGAGTATGAGAAGAAGGATGATGTACTAGGAACGGTAGCAAATGTGGAGTCAATGTTTCAATGAAGCTTCTTGCGGTACAAGCTGTAGCGCACATCTTTACGTTACATCCCATCTCTCTTTTAACCCAGCCTACAACCATTCCCACCTATTGCTTTGATCTGGCACCCTATTTTAATTACGCACAGAGACAGTGAGAGAGGGCAGTTCGAAAAAAAAAAAAAAAAATAGTGAAGGGGCAGTTTTTTCAACTCCCACTGACAACTCCAGGGAGGGAGAGTGCTCCCAACCAATATTCAAGTCATCAACATGGCACACTCTCCCTCTTTCTGTCGGGGAACAAGTGAAGCATTGTAAACACTAGCTGAGATAGTTTATACAATTGAATGTATTTTTTATTAATTAATCGGTGGGAAACAGCGATAGTGGAGGTCAACTGACTATGTGAAAGTTTTTGTTGTTCACAGTTCTCACATCATAGTTTGAATTGTGCCCATTGAATAGGCAAGCAAGCAACCTGTCACTCACCTGCTGCTTTTGGATTCCAATTATAGACTATACAGCTTCTACTTGCTATCCAACAACAACTGGTGAGTGACAGGTTTACCACCTCTATAACTCTTAAATTGAATAATATATCTAATCCTTTCTGCAGGGCTGTATCTGAAATCTGATTTTTTGATTTGCTGATTGAAACTTATTACGAGAACTAATTTTAAGGATTAGTAAAGATTTTTTTTTTTTTTTTTTAAGAAATAGGGATTCTTCTGATGATTAAAATAAGGGAAATCCCACTGATGTGTGATGTTTCACTCAAAAGTTAATACAGCATAAGCTTATTTTCTTTTAACTAACAGCCTGCATTTTAGGGAAGATCTTCAGTCACTCACTATCGCACCCCACAGTAAAAAGAGTAACACCTGGTGACCAGAGTAGAAAACTGCAGTTTAATGAAAAAACTTCAGAAGTAATTACTTTGAATTAAAATTCTCCTACAAGTGGGAGTAACCTAGTTTACTCAGCAGGAATAACCCTCTAGCATACAATATTTAATAAAAATGTATTACGTTCCCTTAACGTTGAATCGACAAGGACCTTACATTTTAAGAAGGCTACTTTAATACTACTAAAAGCAGTATTCCAGCACAATGAACATGTAATTTTAAAGAAAAAAATGGGATTTGTTCAAATTGCATTTGGATAAATATATTCAAATGTATTTACAACTGGGAACCAAATGCAGAGGAACAAATTGAGACACATTTTTCTTAATATTGTGGTTAGTAAGGAAATAGAATTTATATTTACATTAATAATTTAAAAACTATACAAAAAGCGATAAAATCTTAAAGAGCAATTAGGTTAGCTAAACTGGAAAATGAAACACAAACTGCAAAAGAGAGTAAGACATATCATAAATCAAATTTGTATGTGTACAAACGCGAAAAATGATGAAGGTAAATATTGGGCTCATTAAAACTGAAAACTTAAAATTATTGAAGACAAGGAAATGATAGACTCCTTAAATTATTTCTGCAGGATATACAGAGAGCAGCAGAGACAGTTAGAGCATTACATCATCATGCACTTGATTTACACCGGGCAAAGTCCAAAAGAGACTGGGAAAGATTCAGCACCTGGACCTGATTCATTCTTATCAGGCATAGTGTCATGTGATTGGAAGAAAGCAGATGTGGTACCATCAGTAAAAAGGGGTATAAAATAATCCCTGCATGGATATTACAGACCTTTAAGATTGACAAGATTATACATGGGTTACTAGGGGATAATATTCAGGGTTATTTGTTAACAATTATATTATAATCATGTCCAACAAATCTACTAACTTTTTATAGGAAAGTAGAAGCATATACTTTTGCTATACTGCAAATGGATTTTGCAAAACATTTGATACTGCTCCTCACAAGAAGTCTTTGCAGAAGTTAAAGGGACAGAATTACTTATATGTAAGAACTAAATATTGCAGGGTTTATCCTGGTGAATAAAACAATGGTATTCCCATCGTAGAAATAGATGTTTTATTCAAAGCTATCACAGTCTACACTTACATGTAATATTAACTAATACTGATATAGTCATATTTATCTGTGGGTGAGAGCCTGGAGACCAGTGATAACTAATTAGGGTGGTTTAGTATACAGCTAATGAATATGCAAAATCATACAACCGCAAACATCTTAGAGTAAAGTTACAGTAAGTAAGGTCTGCCTGGAGGCCTGAGGGGCCATGGTTGCACCTTTCACATGAGCTTAGTTGAAGGTTGTGATTCTTTTCACAACTTCCAATAAATGGCAGATCCATGTGTGCCCAAGCACATTGGCTAGCATTCATGTGGGCTGATAGGAAGACTTCCCTCTTGCATTCCAGATCGACAGAGAGAGGTGAACGGGCAGCTTTGGAGACTGAACTGCCTCAGGGGAGCAATCTAAGTCACGCAGACAGGAAACTACAAAATAGCGAGCGCGGCGCCAGAGACGTGCGCCCGCCGATAGTGGCAGACCAGAAGGTGTGTCCGGAAATCGCCACTGGATAGCAGAGCTGGCAAGGAATCACGGGTAACGTGATAGTACTCCCCCTTCAATGACCCCCTCCCCGCGGGGAAAGACCAGGCTTATGGGGAAAACGAGCATGGAAACTGTGAATTAATGCAGGAGCATGAACATGTCCACAAGGTATCCAGGAACGTTCCTCAGGCCCATATCCACTCCAATGTACCAAGTATTTAAAGGTGTCCTCTGACTCTGCGAGAGTCCAAAATGGGCTGCACCTCATACTCCTCCTGGCCATTGACCTGAACAGGCCCAGGAAGGACGGGCATAGAAGTGTAGTGGTTGCAGACCAAAGGTATGAGTAGTAACACATGGAAGACATTTTGAATACGCATGCCAGCCGGGATGTCGAGGGCATACGAGACAGGGATAATCCTACACAACACTCGGTAAGGACTCATGAAATGAGGAGCTAATTTTCTGCAGGGTACTCGGAGGTTAAGATTACGGGAGCACAGCCATACCCTCTCCCCCACCTGAAATACTGGACCCGGCTTGTCTGACATTCCTACTCCGTGATCCGGCCCGGCTGTTCCTGCTTCGTTGTGTCGCTTGGGCGACATTCTGACTTCAGCTTTGACTGGGCCTACCTGGCAGAGTGTTCTGTGTTGCCTCCATTACTGCTACGGCAGTGTACCTATTGCTGAGCATCCCGTTAACTCTTGCAGAGCTTACTGTTGCCTCTGTTACTGCTACGGCAGTGTACCTGTTGCTGAGCCTTCCGTTAACTCTTGCAGAGCTTACTGTTGCCTCCGTTACTGCTACGGCAGTGTACCTATTGCTGAGCCTTCCGTTAACTCTTGCAGAGCTTACTGTTGCCTCTGTTACTGCTACGGCAGTGTACCTATTGCTGAGCCTTCCGTTAACTCTTGCAGAGCTTACTGTTGCCTCTGTTACTGCTACGGCAGTGTGCCATTGGCTGGGCCTCCCGTTAACTCTTGCAGAGCTACATTGTTGCCTCCGTTACTGCTACGGCAGTGTGCCATTGGTTGAGCCTTCTGTTAACCCTTGCAGTACTCCTTGTTGCCTCCGTTACTGCTGCGACTGTGCGCCATTGGCTGCATTTCCGTTCAGCTCTTGCTGAGAACCCTGTTGCCTCCGTTACTGCTACAGCAGTGTGCCATTGGCTGTGTTCCGTTCAGCTCTTGCAGAGTACTGTTGCCTCCGTTACTGCTCCGGCAGGGTGCCATTGGCTCTATTCCGTTCAGCTCTTGCAGAGTATAATTGTTGCCTCCATTTACTGCTACGGCAGTGGGTATAAGTCTCAGCTCTGCTCCGGCAGATTACCAGTGCTCTGTCTCCATTCTAGCACTACAGTCTCCTATTCGCTGTTATTCCATCATACTGGGCGTTACTGAGAACTCACCACAACAGAGACTAATTATATCTATTGGGACTTTAACTCATGCTGCGCTGCTACTCGGGTTATTCACCCTATCATGCCTGACCTGTGACAGTATATGAACTCTCTCGCTTCCTTTATACTGGGCCTGTGTAGGCATATGTATCTAAGTCCTGTATAGCACCTGTATATTTCTGCTGAAATACGCTATATACCCGTTAATCCCTTAAGGACCGGCAGTCCTGGGACATTTCCGTCCCATAATGACCGCATAGGAGCACTTGGACGCGCTGGTACACGTGACCTGTCGCGTGTATCGGCGCGTCATTATGGGGCCTGATAGAGATCTCTCCGATCTTGGAGTGGTCAATTTCAGGCCCTATTTTTACTTACAGCGCTCCCGGTAGAGCGCTGTAAGTAAAAAGTACGTGACGTACTATGACCGTCATCGGTCCTTCAGTATTTCAAGGACCGTGACGGTCCTGGTACGTCAACGGTCCTTAAGGGGTTAAGGGTAATTATCATTGTGTTTGTTTCAATAAAATTGTGTTTTATCCTAAACCACTGTGTCTGAGTGCTGAATAAACCGTTACAGTTAAAAATGCCTACTCCATACCACTTATTATGGAACTATTTGACAGGTTAAAGGGTTCCTCCAACTTGATCTACGGGCCGCCTATAACCTGATCAGAATAAAAGCTGGGGATGAGTGAAAAACGACATTTAATACCAGATCTGGGCATTATGAATACCTAGTTATGCCATTTGGCCTCTGTAACGCACCTGCGGTATTTGAAGAATTTATTAATGACATCCTCCGTGACATGCTTCAGTCCTGTGTTGTCGTATACCTTGATGACATACTTATACACTTAGCTAATCTATCCCATCACATCAAGGTTGTGTCCGAGGTCTTGCTTAGCTTACGCAAGAATAAACTATTCTGTAAATTGGAAAAAATGTGAGTTTCACAGGTCCAAAGTGCCTTTCCTGGGTTTTGTGATCTCTAATGATGGCATTGCCATGGACCAGGAGAAACTCGCAGCTGTGTTACAATGGCTACGACCCAAGGGGCTATTCATCGCTTTCTTGGCTTTGCCAGTTATTATAGGAAATTTATCCAGAACATTTCCACGATTGTTAAACCTCTGTCTGACCTTACGCACAAGGGTGCTAATCCATCCCAATGGTCTGAGGCAGCCGAAAACGCTTTTGAGACATTAAAGTCTGCTTTCGCATGTGCTCCTGTACTGTTCCACCCCAACCCTGCTCTGCCATTCACATTGGAAGTTGATGCCTCTGAAATAGGGGTAGGGGCAGTACTGTCCCAGCACCCAGTTGCGGGAGACACCTTGAGACCTTGTGGGTTCTTCTCAAAGAAACTTTCTAGTGCCCAAAGCCACTATGAAATTGGTGACAGAGAACTCCTGGCTATTATTCTCGCTTTGAAGGAATGGCGTCACCTAATGGAGGGTACTAGAACTCCCGTATTAATTTTAACTGACCACAAGAATCTGACGCAGGGTGCCATCATTGTGTTTGTTTCAATAAAACTGTGCTTTATCCTAAACCACTGTGTCTGAGTGTTGAACAAACCATTACACTAAGATGCTCATCTAGAGACGGAATCTCTTGTGCCTCGAACGAGTCATGTAGCAGAGCAGGCTGAAAGCCATAATTAATCAGGAATGGAGAGTTCTGTGAAGAAGAACTTACGGCACAATTCCTGGCAAATTCCACCCCCGGTAACAAATTCGCCCAATCATTGAGATGGTCCAAAATAAAATGTCTTAGGAATTGTTCTAGGAATGTCTTAGGAATTGTTCAGCAACACCATTTGACTGAGGGTGGTAGGCCGAGGAGAAGGACAGCTGGATGCCCATCTGCCCAGAGAATGCTCTCCAGAACCGGGATACAAATTGGCTTCCTCGATCCGAGACCAGTACCTTGGGTACCCCATGTAGCCTGAATACCTCCCTGGCAAATATCTTGGACAGCTCTTTGGAGGAGGGAAGACCTTTTAATGGTACAAAGTGGGCCATCTTGGGGAACCTGTCAGCAATCAAAAGAATGACCGTGTGCCCTTTGGAGACAGGTAACTCCACCATGAAATCGATGGATTGGTGAGACCAGCGACGTTCACCATTAGGAACTGACTGCAACAGTCCAACTGGAAGATGCCTGGGAATTTTACTACAGACGCATGTGGCGCAAGCCGCTACGAAGGCGGAGCAGTCATTTCATAGGTTAGGCCATCAGATAAGCTGGGATATGGACCAAATTAATTGGTCACAACCAATATGCCCTTTGGCCTTCGAGGATTGATAAGTCTTCAGCAGGTGAGAACAGAGAGATTCGGGAACTAAACAACTGCCACTAGGTTTGTCTGAGGGAGTGGTAGCTTGGACTGCCAAAATCTCCTCCCCTAAGGGAGAGGTAATGCCAGTGCGAATGGTAGCTAGGATGTGATCGGTAGGAATAATAGGTAACGGGGTGCTCTCTGCCTCGGGATCCGAACGAAATTGTCTGGAGAGAGCATCAGCCCTTACATTCTTGGTACCGGGAAGGTATGAAACCACGTAATTAAACCTGGACAGGAACAATGCCCATCTGGCTTGTCTAGGAGACAATCTCTTGGCCTCTGAGAGATAGGTCAGGTTTTTGTGGTCAGTGAGGATTAGAATCGGGGAGCTTGTCCTCTCCAGAAAGTAGCACCACTCCTTAGATGTGAGAATAATAGCCAACAATTCTCATTCTCCAATATCGTACAGACTCTGTACCCTCAACAATTTTTTAGAAAAATATCCACATGGGAGTAGGGTCTTGTAGGGTCGAGCACTGAGACAGGAGGGTGCCTACTCCTGACTTGGACGTGTTAACCACCAGGGTAAAGGGGAGGGTGGGATTGGGATGCGACAGGATAGGAGCCGTAGCGAAGGCAGCTTTTAGATTCTCAAAGGCTTGTATAGCTGTGGGGATCCAGTTAGTCGTATCTGCCCCCTTATGTGTCAAATCAGTAAGTGGTTTAACCACTGAGGAAAAGATCTTAATGAATTTCCTATGATATAATAGTTTGTGAACCCTAGAAACCTCTGTATAGCCTTTAGACCTACTGGAAGGGGTCACTGCAGAACGGCGGACAACTTAACTGGATCCATGGCCAATCATGCAGAGGAAATCACGTACCCTAGAAATGTGACCTCATACCTGTGAAACTCGCACTTCTCCAGCTTGCAGAATAATTTGTTCTCTCGTAAGAGTTGCAAGACCTGTGCCACATCTGCCTGATGTGCTTCTTAGTTGGGTGAGTGGATAAGAATGTCATCCAAGTATACTACTACACACCTCTGCAGTAGGTCTCTTAAGACATCATTGATAAATTCTTGGAACACTGCCGGAGCCTTACACAATCCAAAAGGCATTCATTATGTCTGCTGTGAGTATTCCACTTATGCCCATCTTTTATTCGCACAAGATTATAGGCAGCCCTTAGATCAAGTTTCTTGAATTCTTTCGAGCCCTTGATTCATTCGAACAGTTCGGAGATCAATGGCATGGGGTATGCATTTTTTACCATCAGTTTATTTAGACCTCTATAGTCAATATATGGTCTCAATTCCCCATCATTCTTGTTTACAAAAAAAAAAATCCTGCGCCAGCAGGTGAGGTGGACTTGTGAATGATCCCTCTGGCCAGTGCATCAGACACATAATCCTCCATATGTCCCAGTTTGTTATGACTCTCAGACACAATACCGGGTAAGGCAGCCTGGAAGGCTAGCAACCGAGGAGATGGAGGCTCTACCGGCCTTGCCAATATACCGGGCAAGGCAGCCGTGAGACTGGTACAACGAGGAATGAGGCTCTACCGGCCTTGCCAATATACCGAGCAAGGCAGCCTTGAGACTGGTACAATGAGGAATGAGGCTCTACCGGCCTTGCCAATACCGGGTAAGGCAACCTTAGACTGGCACAAGATGGAATAGGTTTTACCGGCCTTACCAATATACCGAGCAAGGCAGCATGGAGGCTGCAAGTACTGGAACACAGACAGGGATGGCCTCAGCGACTGGCATAAAGGTGTAGCTAGCCAGTCGCCTATGATGGACAGACAGAGGCCAGCTGGGTTATCATGATGTAGAGAACACCCAACGAAATAATGGAGTGAACCAGTACCCGCATACTGGGTACCCAGTCTCTACCGGTGCTGTAAGGAACGCAACAAGCAGCCGGTTAACATGGAGCGAACCAGTACCCGCGTACTGGAGTTACACAATCTCTACTGGTGCTGTAAGGAACGCAGCAAGCAGCCGGTGAACATGGAGCGAACCAGTACCCGCGTACTAGAATTACACAATCTCTACCGGTGATGTAAGGAACGCAGCAAGCAGCTGGTGAACATGGAGCGAACCAGTACCCGCGTACTGGAGTACACAATTTCTACCGGTGCTGTAAGGAATGCAGCAAGAAGCCAGTATACATGGAGCGAACCAGTACCCACATACTGGAGTACACAATCTCTACCAGTGCTGTAAGGAACGCAGCAAGCAGCCGGTATACATGGAGTGAACCAGTGCCCGCGTACAGGAGTTAAACAATCTCTACCGGTGCTGTAAGGAACACAGCAAGCAACCGGGATACGTGAAGCGAACCAGTACCCGCGTACTGGAGTACACAAACAAAGTGAATGAAAATGTCGCCAAAGGCGACTGGAGGAAGGAGACACTCTGTAGGCATCCAGGAGCAGGAACACAGGACAGGAAGCAGGACCATCAATGGCAGTCAACCGGAGCAGGAACGGCAGTAGGAACAGCAACCCCAACCGGATCAGGAACAGAAGCTGTAACCGAGGAAGCTGTCAGACAGGAACTCAGGCGATACTGGAGAGCATAGATAGTAGACGGCCCAGGAAGCTCAGGAACACAATGCAGGTGCAGGCGACATAGAGACACCACGAAAGGGCAACCAAAGGGTGCCCAAGCCCAGTCTATATAGGCAATACTGGGCAGGTTGAAAGCAGACAGCCAATGGTGAGCCTTTCAGGTAACTGACAGGAAAAGGCAGCAAATCACGGGCACCGTGATGCCATAGTCCTCCAGGGACAGGCGGTAAACTTGCCCCTTCCGTGGTGTGGCTCCTGGGATTAAATCAATGGTACAGTCGTACGGCCTGTGTGCCGGCAATGTACTAGTCTCTACCTTGTTAAAGACCTCCTTGAATGACTGATACACTGCAGGTAACGAGGTAGAGGTACATAGTATTCGGGTGAGGGGACCATGACACAATGTCGCATGTCTGCCAGTGTATCCTAGGACCCAGGGGCCAGGGGAACCCTAGGATGATCGCAAAATGCTGAGACTTTATTATCTGTAATTGTAGGGTCTCCATCTGAAACGTCCCTACCCTTAGGGATATCGGAACCGTCTCATGGGTGACGTGTGACGGCTGTAGTGGTCTACCGTCAATATCCTCAATGGCCAATGGAGAAGAGCGAGGTGACAAAGGAATATCGTGCCGGGCCGCAAAGCCAGCATCCATGAAGAATCCAGCAGCTCCAGAATCCACCAAGGCCGGAGATGTGACAGAGGATGTGGACCAGGATACCACAACATTAAGAATAGGTTTCCCAGACTGAGAATCAAGGGACTGTGATACTCCACCTATGATTTGCCCCTGACACAACCCTAGGTGCGAGTGTTTCCCGGCCGGGTAGTGCAGGAGATTAGCAGGTGCCCTGCCTTCCCACAGTAAAGACAAAGGCCCTCTCTCTGTCGGAACGCCCTCTCCTCCCCAGAGAGGCATGTAAAGCCCAGTTTCATAGGTTCTACCCTGCCAGCCACGGAATCAGGAGGTATGGGAGGCGAGGGAGGACAGGGTGGGGTAGAAAAGCTGGGAGCCAATTGATGAGTATGTTTCAGACCCTGGTTCCTGAACGCAGGCCTCTCTCTACGCCTGGTGTGCATTAAAATTGCAAAGGAAATCAGTTCGTTTAGGTCTCCTGGCAGCTCAAGGGCTGCTGTCTCATCTTTGATGGTGTCGCACAGACCCTTTGTAAATGCCTCATTGTTCCAGCCTACTTCTGCAACCAAAGTTTGAAATTCAATGGCAAAGTCCCCCACAAATTCTGAGAAGTTATTTACAATAGGCTTCTTTGTCTCCCATAATGGATTAGCCCAGGCTAGAGCTTTGCTAGACAACAGGGAGATCACCAGCCTCACTTTGCTTCATTCACTCGGAAAGTCTTGTGGTACCATTTCTAAAAAATGTCCACCTGGTTCAAAAACCTTCTGCAATAGGCTCCCCTTCATAATGTTGAGGAAAGGGAGCGGTACCTGATAACCTTCGACTGATACTGCTTGCCGGGTTCGGAGGTACTGCCGGTGCCAAATCTGGGGAGGCCACCGGTTGATTTGGAGCTCCCAAGGTATGCGGTATGGTTTAATTAGGTCTGCAAAGCAAAAGCTAATTGATCAATCTGTTGATCCTGTGAGTCCATTCTGGCCAGAATGCTCTGAACTGGTTCACTTGGACTTTCAGTACTCATGGCCCTTTCGTACTGTCACGATAATTCAGGCAAATAATCACACAACACAGTACAAGTATGTTTAACCAGTTTATTGAAGAAAATAAAAGTAGCAATAGAAATAGTATGAATGATAATAAGAGCGAACACTTCCTCACCCTTGGGGAGACAGGCGTAAGTACAGTGTGTCAGGGCCAACTAATGCAGGTAAAAACCTGCAGGGGAGGGAGTGCTAGGGTGCGAGGCTAGGGTTCGGAGCTAGAGAGTGGAGACTACCTGAAGTAAGGTCTTGCTGCGGCCAAGGCCGTATAAAGATGCTGGCCGCAAAGCCAGATGTCCGATCCCAGTTGAGCCGGGACCCAGACCAGGATGGCCAACCTGCACACAGTACAAGCTCCCCTGCAGGGAGGAGCGAAGGCTGGAGGACGGTGCCTAGGGAGTGGTGCTAGGGTGCGTAGGCCACTAGGTAGCTGAAACTCCCCAAAAATATAAATACACACCCCCCCAAAGCCAGAAGGCACTGACCTGAAGGATTGGAAGAAGCAAGGAGCCAAAGAGGAATCCAGGGGCAGGAAGATGATGTCACTGGCTCATTACACGGGTGAATCCGGAAGCGCAGAGCTGCTCCATGAAGAAAAAAGGGCTAGAATTAAGCAATGAGGCAATCTGTATAGGGCAGGAACAAAAGTGGAGGAGACAAGCTCCACCAGAGAGGAAAGCCACAGCAGGCAGGATTCACAGGGGAGGAGAAAGCCTCTGCCGGAGAGGTGAGCCGAAGCGGGAAGGAAGCACAGGGGACGTGACACAGTGTAGTCCACTACTCAAGCTGACACTGATCTGCAATTAGATAATAGATAACACGGGTACCGAGCCAGACTTGGTTCTCACCTGGAAAGCCAGGAATAGTAACAGAGAGTACCTGGACAACCTCCTGAGAGAGATGTCAGATGATAGTGCACAGTAACGTACAGCAAGGTACCGAATGAAGGCCACACAACGGAGGTGCACTAGGAGGCCGTCAAATACATAATTGCAGTAGCACAGTGAGAACCCAGAGAGAGCCAGGCAGAGACAGCAGGGAGCACACAAAGGTAGTGTACCAGAAGGCAACTGGTATAGTGAAATAGGTAATACTACAAGCCCTGGGGCAATGGGATCGCACAGTGCGGAGACATCAACAACTATACCAGCAAGGAGAGTTGTACCTGCTAGGTATTGCCTGGAGGCAAAGGGATCACACAGTGTGGAGGCAACTAGCAACGCTACCAGCAGGGTAGCAGATGCACTGAATAGGTAAAGTGCACCTAAAGCTATACCTGGGGACAGTGGTAGTCAGACAGGAGCAAGAGTAGCATGGAGCGTAGCTCAGACAAGCCACAGTCAGGAACCGAATCGGGTAGTCAGCCACAGCCGGGGTCAGCACAGAGCGGGTAGTTGGAGAAGCCAGAGTCATACACAGATCAGTTAGTCAGGCGGAGCCAAGGTCATACACCGGATCAGATAGTCAGACAAGCCAAGGATCGAGAACCAGGAGATATCGAACGTCAAAACAAGCAACACTGGAATGCGCACAGAAACACCACGAAAGGGCGACATACTCATCCAGTGTCCACAGACATTGGAGGTGGAGGAGTAGAAGGGGGGTGAGAGGCATGCACCTTCACAAAGGGTTTGAGAAGGGAGACATGGAAAACTGGGTGGACCTTCAGAGCCTGTGGAAGGGTCAAGCGGTAGGAGACTGGGGAGAGACAGGTCTCAGCCATTAAAGGTCCCAAGAAGTGCTCCATGTTTTGGTTAAGCCATTCCATTTGGCATTTTGTCAGGGGTTGATACATGGGCTAATACTGTAAGTGCATACCCAGCCTGTAACAAAACGCTTTCCAGAAGCATGAAATGAACTGGGAGCCACAGTCAGAGGTGATGTGTGAGGGATCCCATGCAGGCAATACATGTGTTTGACAAGTAGGTCAGCCAGTTCTGAGGACGTTGGCAATTAGACCAAAGGAACGAAGTGCCCCAGTTTGGGAAACCGGTCCACCACAACCCGTATTATCAAGTTACCGGTAGAGGAAGGCAAGTCCATAATGAAGTCCATAGATATATTAGTCCATGGTAGGGCTAAAGAATGCCCAATGGTCGTGTCCTAGCCTTTTTCATACAGGCACAAAAAAGGCAAGACGAGAAGAAGGCAGAAATGTCAGTTTTCATTGCATGCCGCCAAAAATACTGGGAAATGAAATCCTGAGTGCAAAGGAGGCCAGGATGACCGGCTGTCACAGAACAATGTCCCCAATGAAGGATATCCGTATGGTACTGTTCTGGTACCTAATAAGTATCAAGAGGCATAGTGGCTCCTGATGGCAAGGTGGACCGAGCTTCCTAAATATGGGTGAGGAGGACAGTGGACAAAGAGGACGCTATCTATGTAGAGGAAACAATGGGTTCAGGAGTGGTGGCAGGAGTTGTGGATGGATCATGTTGGCATGATAGGGCATTGTCCTTTATATTCTTTGTACCAGGTATATATGATATAACAAAATCAGAACGGGAAAAGAATAGGGACCAACGTGCTTGACAAGCATTCAGACGTTTAGCTGATGGCAAATACTGGATGTTTTGGTGATCTGTCAGAATAGTCACCATGTGAGGGAATCCTTCTAACGAATACCTCCATCCGTCCAGAGCCAACTTGACCGCCAACAGTTCTCTATTCCCATTGTCATAATTCCTCTTCTTATAGGAGAAGTGCCTAGAGAAGAAAGAACACGGGTAGAGAACACCAGAATCAGAGGCCCTTTGAGAGAGGACTGCTCCGGCAGCGGTCTCAGAGCTGTCAACCTTGAGAATGGACAGAGCCAGAGGATTGGGGTACTTGAGAACAGGGGCAGAGGTGAAGGCCTTGTTCAGAGTCTCAAATGCCAACAGGGCCTCAGGAGTCCAACAGTAAGAATCGGCTCCCTTACAGATCATGGCTGTGATGGGAGCTACGAGTGCCAAAAAACCTTTGATAAATAGTCAGTAATAGTTGTCAAAGCCAATGAACCATTGCGCTGCTTTTAGACTGTGTGGTAAGGGCCAATTGGTAACCAGCGAACAATTTCTGGGGGTCCATGGCAAGACCCTAAGTGGAAATGGTATAACCCAAGAAAGCCAAGAAAGTGGTCTCAAACTCGCATTTCTCAGTTTTACAGAAAAGACGGTTCTTCCTTAACTGGGTCAATACCGGCACAACGTTCTTCCAGGGTAGAAGAAAATACTAAGATATCATCGAGGTAAACAATGGCAAAGGTTAAAAGTAGATCCCAGAAAACATAATGAACAAAATTCTGAAAAACCGTCTGGGCATTACTGAGACCAACGGGCATAACTAGTTACTCGTAATGCCCAAACTTGGTGTTAAAAGCCGTTTTCCACTCATCGCCCTGCTTCATCCTCACCAGGTTATAGGCACCACTAAGGTCAAGTTTGGTGAAGTAACGGGCACCCTGAGTTGGTCTAACAATTCTGGAATAAAAGGCAAAGGTTAACAGTTCTTTTGGGTTATTGTTACAGTTTCAGCTTACCTTGTTTCCAGCAGCATCTACAGGCGCGAGGCTTCTAGCATGCAGCAGGCCTCTGTTTTATCTGTTTGTTTCCTGTAGTCTCCTCCTACCTACTTCCTACTTCCTCCCTCTGAGCTGCTCCTCCTACTTCCTGTGGAGGGTTTTAAAAGGCAGACTGAGTCCTGACACAGTCACCCTTGCGTTGTTGTTATTAGGTGAAGTACTTGGGCTCTGTGTGTGACCTGGCTATCTACGAAAACCTGCACTGTGTATGACCTGGCTATTTATGAGAACCCGCACTGTGTATGACCCGGTTAAGTAAGAGAACCCTTTCTGTGTATGACCCAGATAAGTACGAGAACCCTCTCTGTGTATGACCCAGCTAAGTACGAGAACCCTCTCTGTGTATGACCCAGTGATCACTGTTGTGGGCAGGGTCTGATTGGTGACTGCAGGCGTGAGTCACAGGGTCTCGATATAGTGACTGCAGGCAGAGTCACAGGGTCTGGTGTAGTGACTGCAGGTGTGAGTCACAGGGTCTCGTGTGGTGGCTGCAGGTGTGAGCCACAGGGTCTTTATATGTGACTGCAGGAGTGAGTCACAGGTGTCCGATATAGTGACTGCAGGCAGAGTCACAGGGTCTCTTAGCGGTGACTGCAGGCATGGGTCACGGGGTTGCTGCAAAGGTGTGGTGTTGCTGGTTTGACTGATTGCAGGCGTGGGTCAGTTCTCCAGTCCAGCAGTCCTTGTGTTCCTGTTCGTCGGATGAAGATTGCTGAGCCAGTGTTCACAGTGGTCGCTTGTTCCAGTCGACGGATCAAGAGTTGGCTTTCCTGTATCCTGCTGAGACTAACAGGGGCTTCGGCCCAGTCTCTCACATTGTGGTCTAGAGTGAGGCCTACTATTTCTGGTAGTAGTGTCGCCAGCTAGTAACCCTTTGCTTGTTGTACCACTTATTTATCACTGTGATTTATTCTAATAAATATTTTGCATTATATTACCGTACTGAGTTCTAAGCATTCCTGGGTGCCCGTGACAGTTATTTTATTTAACCCTCTGTAGTCAATGCAAGGGAGAAGACCATTGTCATTGTTGGATACACAAAAGATACCAGCTCCTGCAGGAGAGGTAGAAGGATGGCTAAATCCACTGGCCAAACTGTCCTTAATGTATTCCTCAAGGACCCTGGTCTCAGGGACAGACAATGGGTAAACCCTGCCTCTGGGTGGTGTAGTACCGGGTAGCAGATCAATGGAACAATCGTACAGACGATGCGGAGATAATGTCTCTGCCTTGACCTTGCAGAACACATCTAAAAAATCATGATATGGTTTAGGAAGGAAAGACAGAACAAGCTCCAAGGTGCTTTGGACAAAGAACAAAACCTTAGATGAATCCAACGGGACATCAGGGAACGAAAGGGTCCCAAAAGCCTATCAGTGGTAGGATTGTTCCTTTGGAACCAGAGATAACCCGGAATAATCAGGTTAGCAGGACAAGAGATGAGGTCAAACGACAGAGTCTCTGTGTGGGAGAATCGCAGCTGCAAAATAATGGGGACAGTAGTAAGGGTGATGAGAACAGTCAATTGTGACAATGTGAATGGGTACCTCCTTGGACAAGGACGGAATGCCATGTAGAGTGGTAAAAACAGCGTCCGTGAAAAGGTCCGCGGCTCTGGAATCCACAAAGGCTGAAGCATGGATGGTCTTGTGAGCATGGCTTATAGAGATAGGAACAAATAGCTTTTTGTCTCACTTTGAGGAAACAGAAAAGAGACTTAGGGTAGGTCCCTCACCAAGCCCTAAGTACGAGCGTTTCCTGACTTGTTTGGGCAAGAACAGGCAAAATATCCATGCCGCGTGCATAGGCCTGACATATGCCTTCTAGTTTTCTCCTCTTCGGAGAGATGGAGAACTCAGACTACCTCCATAGGTTCCTCAGTAACTACGGTAGAGGATACTGGATTTTGGAACCTAGGTGTCATAAGAACAGGTGGTTTGACTACTGGTTGTCTGGTATGGTCTCTGTCACTTTCTGTACAATGCTCCTGGATTTGGTGCTCCAAGGTGGAACATAGGGCTATGAGGCCCTCAAGGGTATCAGGAATAGGACCGATGGTAAGTTCATCCTTCAGGTGGTCAGATAAGCCCCTCCTAAAAGTGGCCTTCAAAGCATGTTCACCCCACTCAATGTCATATGCCCAGGTACAGAATTTGACCGCATATTACAGGCAGTCCAGAATGGCCGACTCTGCTCTTGGCTGTCGCCCAGGGGCATCAAATACAGAGTGGTATGCAGATATAAAGGAGTCAAAATCTACTAAAATAGGGGACTGATGATCCAAAAGAGGTAAAACCCAGGCCAGCGCAGGACCACGAAGCAGAGAAACCACAAAGTAACACTAGCCTGATCTGAAGCATAAACCTCAGGCTGATTTCGGAAATGGAGATAACACTGGTTAAGAAACTATCTGAGATCAGTAGAGGAACCACCTAGCAGTCTGTTAAAGGCATTCTACAGGGTAGAAAACCAGAAACAGACATAGTGACAGGAGAAAGCACAATGGGAGGACTCTGAAGAGGTGCTGCTGTGTCAAACCATTGCTTCATGTGTTAGAGCATAGCTGCGATGGAGTCCAACTTAGAGTCCATCTGAGTGATCTACGTGGTATGCTGGTCGAGTTTGGAGCCCTGATGGGCCACAACTTGAAACATATCCTCGGGGGTCGGTCATTAGCGTGATCGAAATATGATAATCTGACTGGAACGCCCAATCTAAGCTGTCTGAGATGTACCTTGCGGAGGAGAAACACCACAAAGGAATAACAGACTGCTGATTTAATATGTATATAGTACAGACAACAGAGAGCATACAGTGATAATTACTCAGTAGGCCTCAGTGAGCCAGCGGCTAGAGTTCGCAGGTTTCAGAGCGCAGCTCATAAGCGGTGGCTGCTCCAAGGAAGCTTTGTTGTGGCCTAAGACATGTAGAGGTGCAGGCCGCGAAGCCTGATAGCAATATGACAACCTAGACACAGACAATTACTCACTGAGTCAGGAATCAGCTTATTTAACCTACTGGCAGTATAGTTGTTTCTGTCTAAAACTGGAACAACAGTCATTGAACTGAGGGTTCAAGGTTACCGTCCAACGGGGGGTCAAACTGAACATAGTCGACAATATCGAACTGGACTGGATGGGAGATAAAGTTGAACAGGACACACTGGGCACTGAAGAACCTTCAGAGTAGTTGACAAGCCAAGTCGGTAACAGGTGGGCAAAGACGGTACCTGGGATGAGACAGAAGAATAGTCGAATAAGCTAGGGTCAAAACCAGTTGAGCAAAATGGTACAAAATCAGCAGGCAGAAGATAAGTCATATAAACAGGCTGAGGTCAGAACCAATACAGGAAGTCGAAACAAAATCAGGAGAAAAGAGACATAGTCGAGGAAAGCCGGGTTCAAAACACTGGAAACACTTGGAACAATATGAACACTAGGATCTCAATAACAACATCGCTTTGATCGTGCACCAATACAAGAGTATCGGACTTGATATAGGCCCAAACAAGGGCATCACAACAGCAAGGTGGAGACACTAAAAAAAAGGAGAATCCGAATATCTGGTAAAAAAGCCTACAAAACCCAGAGAACATGACACTGACCTTTAATATTGGAGAAGACTGGCGTATAGCTACAGAATGCCTTTACTGTCTGATTTACAGCCAATCGTTGGGAGGACCATGGAGGCACACCGCCCTGTCATCTGATGTTGCCAAGGCGTGTTTGACAAGGTATTTTGACTTGGAGTTTTAACACTTTTTTTCCTCATTAATTTTTATTCAGACCTCATTGTGTGTGTGTGTGTGGGGGGGGGGGTCAGGACCCTTCCTGATACCCCGCCCCCCTCAAAGGAGCTCTGGATAAAAAATAATGAACTCTGTAAATGAAATCTGTTTGTGTCACAGGGGTGCAATGGATTGCAAAGTAAAAGTTAATTTTTTTTCATGATTTTTTTATTCTGACCTCACTGGGGGGGGGGGGTATCAGGACCAATCATTGCAAAGCAATGTCCTGGACTTCCCTTTGGCACACACAGGTTATTTTTTTAAATAATTTATTAATCAGACCTTGATGGGGGGGCATATCAGGACACCTTCTGAGTCGCCCCCAGCTATTAATCTCCCAGACAATCATGCAGGGGGATCAATACTGGCAACACAGGAGAGCAACCAAACTGGTAGAAGTGGGTGGTTTCGGTAAAAGCCCTCTCACGTCACCAGTGATCAGGTCACCAATGAGTGGACTCTTTGCCTGATCCCATTCACTCCTATCTGGAAAGTACTCCTGCATCTCCATTACTGATCTCCCAGCGTGATCAACTGGGAGAACAATAGCTGGAGGGCATCAGGAGGGGTCCTGATGCCCCCCCCAACAAGGTCTGAAAACAAAACAACAGGTTAAGGAAAGGGAGGGGGGTGGACCCCAGCCACATGAGGGGCACGGGCTTGGCAGCAGTACATATGCCAATCCCATGCCCCATACATGGCTGGTACTATGGGGGTTAAAGGACCTTAGGCCTGTGCTTGCAGCACCTTTACCTCAGCTTCGTAGCCAATCACTGTTGATAGGCGTGGTCCCGGATAACTAGAAATTGCCATGTAGTGTCACTGCACAGAAAGGGATGTAAGAAGGATTCTGGCAAGCCCTAAAATCTGACATCTGTATCTGTTAAAATAATGGAAAATCTATTGAAAGGAAGAATTTTTGCATATATGAAGTCTAATGAATTGCACGTTTCACATCAGTATGGCATTATGACAGGAATGTTATTCAAGTGTTAACAATTGTGTAGCAGTAACTGTAGCTCATACCTCCCAACAATTGAAATGACAATAGAGAAACACCTCTCCCTCTCTGTCTCTCTCTCTCTCTCTATATATATATATAAAATATGATTAGTGGACCACGTTGTGTGTGCTGTGGAGAAATATATTTTCACATGAAGAAGGTATATGTGAAATATGTAAGCCTACACCAAGTTTACTAGGCAACCGATTAAAAGGGGCACATAAAAAGTGCATACTGTAGTGCTGAAGTAGTAGCAACCAAGTACTGAAGTATGCATTTTTCATAAGCAGTCCTATACACTATACAGGCTGATACCCTGAGAAAAAGTGGACTATTGTTATCTTTGACCAGTAATCCCACCCCCCAAACAGACATGTGAACAAGCTTGCTATCTAGTGACCCACATGAAACATCAGGTCTTTCATTCTGTTATGACTCACATGATAGCAGAACTTGCATTCCATAGTGACCCATTTGACAGCATAGCTTCCATTATATAGAGACCCATGTGACAGCACAGCTTTCATTCTATAAAGACCCATATGACAGCAGAGCTTTCATTTGATAGTGACCCATATGACAGCAGAGCTTGCATTTGATAGTGACCCATATGACAGCAGAGCTTGCATTTTATAGAGATCCATATGACAGCAGAACTTTCATTCTACAGAGATCCATGTGACAGCAGAGCTTGCATTCTATAGTGGCCCATGGGAAAGAAGTGCTTCATTGTATAGAGACCCATATGATAGCAGAGCTTACATTCCATAGAGATTCATGTGACAGCAGAGATTACATTCCATAGAGATCCATGTAACAGAAGAGAATGCATTGTTTACATAGCCAGCAGAGCTTGCATTCTATAGTGACTCCTGACAGCAGAGCTTGCATTCTGTGATGACCCATATGACAGAACCAATTGTATTCTATATTGATGAATGACATCAGAGCTTGCATTCTATAGAGATACTGAAAGCACTGCTCCTCTCTCAGTAAAATACACAACTATCCATCACTGCGCCTCTCACCGAAGGATACATAGCTATCCCGCACTGCTAACCACATTATAGAATACACAGCTATCTGTCACAGCTTCTCTGTCTGTGTAGGATATACATCTACCTGTCATTGCTCCTCTCTCTGTCAGATTCATAGCTATCTGTCACAGCTCTTCTCTCTGTAGGATACACAGCTATCTGTCACTGCTCCTCTCTCTGAAGGATAAATGGCTGACACTGCTCTTCTCTCTGTAGGATACACAGCTATCTGTCACTACTCTTCTCTCTGTAGGATACACAGCTATCTGTCACTGCTCCTTTCTCTCTGTAGGATACACAGCTATCTGTCACTGCTCCTTTCTCTCTGTAGGATACACAGCTATCTGTCACTGCTCCTCATTCTGTAGGATACATGGCTATCTGTCACTGCTACTCTCTCTGTAAGATACATAGCTATCTGTCCCTGCCCCTCTCTCTTTATGATACACAGCTATCTTTTGTTGCCCCTCTCTGTACAATACACAGCTATCGCTCACTGCCCCTCTCTTTCTGTAGGATACAAAGCTATCTGTCATGCTTCTCTGTGTGTAGTATACACAGCTATCTGTCACTGCTCCTCTCTTTGTATGATACACAGCTATCTGTCACTGCTCCTCTCTTTGTATGATACACAGCTATCTGTCATTGCTCTTCTCTCTGTAGTATACACAGCTATCTGTCACTGCTTCTCTGTCTGTGTAGGATAAATAGGTATCTTTCATTGCTCCTCTCTCTGTCAGATTCATAGCTATCTGTCGTTGCCCCTCTCTCTGTAGGATACACAGCTATCTGTCATTGCTCTTCTCTCTGTAGGATACACAGCCATCTGTCATTGCTCTTCTCTCTGTAGGATACACAGCTATCTGTCACTGTTCCTCTCTCTGTAGGATACACAGCTATCTGTCATTGCTCTCTTTTCTCTAGGATACACAGATATCTGTCACTGCTTCTCTCTCAATGTAGGATACACAGCTGTCTCTCACTGCTCCTCTCTCTGTAGGATACACTGGTATCTGTCACTGCTCTTTCGCTCTGTAGGATACATGGCTATCTGTCTATATTCCTCTCTCTGTAGGATTAAAAGCTATCTGTCTCTACTCTCTCTCTCACTCTCTGCTATCTGTCATTGATTCTCTCTCTGTAGGATACACAGCTATCTCTCACTGCTCCTCTCTCTGTAGTATACACAGCTATCTTTCACTGCTCTTCTCTCTGTATGATACACAGCTATCTGTCATTGCTCTTCTCTCTGTATGATACACAGCTATCTGTCATTGCTCTTCTCTCTGTATGATACACAGCTATCTCTCACTGCTCCTCTCTCTGTAGTATACACAGCTATCTCTCACTGCTCCTCTCTCTGTAGGATACACAGCTATCTGTCACTGCTTCTCTGTCTGTGTAGGATAAATAGGTATCTTTCATTGCTCCTCTCTCTGTCAGATTCATAGCTATCTGTCACTGCTCCTCTCTCTGTAGGATACACAGCTATCTGTCACTGCTCCTCTCTTTGTAGGATACACAGCCATCTGTCATTGCTCTTCTCTCTGTAGGATACACAGCTATCTGTCACTGTTCCTCTCTCTGTAGGATACACAGCTATCTGTCATTGCTCTCTTTTCTCTAGGATACACAGATATCTGTCACTGCTTCTCTCTCAATGTAGGATACACAGCTGTCTCTCACTGCTCCTCTCTCTGTAGGATACACTGGTATCTGTCACTGCTCTTTCGCTCTGTAGGATACATGGCTATCTGTCTATATTCCTCTCTCTGTAGGATTAAAAGCTATCTGTCTCTACTCTCTCTCTCACTCTCTGCTATCTGTCATTGATTCTCTCTCTGTAGGATACACAGCTATCTCTCACTGCTCCTCTCTCTGTAGGATACACGGCTATCTTTCACTGCTCTTCTCTCTGTATGATACACAGCTATCTGTCCCTGCTCATCTCTCTGTATGATACACAGTTATCTGTCATTGCTCTTCTCCCTGTAGGATACACAGCTCTCTGTCCCTGCTCCTCATTCTGTAGGATACATGGCTATCTGTCACTGCTACTCTCTCTGTAAGATACATAGCTATCTGTCCCTGCCCCTCTCTCTTTATGATACACAGCTATCTTTTGTTGCCCCTCTCTGTACAATACACAGCTATCGCTCACTGCCCCTCTCTTTCTGTAGGATACAAAGCTATCTGTCATGCTTCTCTGTGTGTAGTATACACAGCTATCTGTCACTGCTCCTCTCTCTGTAGGATACACAGCTATCTGTCACTGCTCCTCTCTCTGTATGATACACAGCTATCTGTCACTGCTCTTCTATCTGTACAATACACGGTTATCTGTCACTGCTCTTCTCTCTGTAGGATACATAGCCATCTGTCCCTGCCCCTCCCTCTGTATGATACACAGCTATCTGTCGTTGCCCCTCTCTCTGTACAATTCACAGCTATCTGTCAATGCTCCTCTCCCTGTAGGATACACAGCTATCTGTCACTGCTCCTCTCTCTGTACAATACACAGCTATTTCTCACTGCTTCTCTCTCTGTAGGATACACAGCTATCTGTCACTGCTCCTCTGTCTGAAGTATACACAGCTATCCCTCACTTAGCTCTCAGCCCCTTATTGTATACACATCTTTTACCTAGGAGTGGCTAGCTTCTGTGGTCATAGGATCTAATTAGTGAAGCTAAATGATAAAAATAATTGGAGGAATTCTGGGGTAACCAACTTCACAGCAGGAGGACAAATAAAATTCCTCATATATTTAAATAGGGCATTTAACCTGTTAAAGGGATAGTAATGTTTCACAAAAACTGCAGCTCCAATTAGTCTTCATAGTATTCTGGCCAACGAAAGTGTTATTTCAATAATGTCAGAGTTGTAGTTTAAGAGTAATTGAATGATAAAGTATTCCCTTCCCACTCCTTTTACCTAGTGTAAGCCACCTCCCCTCAGATGTGGAATCTGGTCCTGGGACCACACAAATCACAGCAAGGGACAATCGTCTTACTGTGAACATAAAGAAAACCCTGCCCCCTTGACAGGTTTTTCAGGTTTTTCCTTATGCTCACTGAAGATTGTCCATCTCTGACATCCATCCGGACAGTCTTGCTGCTGTGAGGTGAGCAGTGTTACATTAGTAAAAAGGGCAGGAGGGGGATACTTTATCATTCAATTACTTTTGAACTACAACTCTGACAGTATTGAAATAACACTCTCCACGGCCATGGCCTGCTTCTCATCTGTCTCCACTTCAATCTGTTATCAATTCAGCCGCAAGAATCACCACATTTGCTCCCAGATACCTTCCTTCTCATCTCCTCCTGAAATCCCTCAATTGGCTACCTATAAATTATCATATTTCTTACAAGATTCTCCTCCTTTCCTGTAAGTCTCTCTGCTTCTCAGCATCCTCTTACATTTTTGCTTTTATCTCCCGCTACACCCCTTCCAGTCCCCTACGGTCTTCTCAAGGGTTCTTCCTGTCCTCTCCCTACACAACTCGAGCTATCTCTCGACTACAAGCTTTCTTACTGGCTGCTCCTTGACTCTGGAATGCCCTCCCCATCGCCATCATCCACACTCATCACTTTCAGGTATCTCCTCAAAACCCACCTGCTCAGGAAGGCATCTCAAATAGCTATATCCTCCTCTTGCACACTGACAGTCACAGCAGAACCCTTCTGCACTTCTTTCACCACACCTTGTACCTGTACTTATAATCCTTCTCCTACTGTCTCTGTTTGTCATTATGAATTCAACTTAGATTGTAAGCTCCTTGAGGCAGGGTCCCTTTCCCAGTCTAGGATTCCCTTGCTGCGCTTTCCCCCATGAAAAATGAAATGATTCCACTTAAGCTTAATGCTCTTAATCCAATTCTGTAGTTTTGTATTATATTGTTTCAACTTTTGTTAAGTGCTGTGTACATGTTTGGCTCTATATAAATAAAGATACATACATACAAATTACTATGAAGATTAATTGGAGCTGCTTTTATTGTGAAAGATTACTATCTCTTTAAATGTTAGAGAGGTCTCTCAGTGTAGATTTACAGTGGTTAAAAGACCCATTTAAATTAAAGGAAGATGAGGAATTTTTTTTCTCCCCTGTGGTGCCGCTGGTTTGTTAGAGAATTGCTCATGTTCTATTTAGCACATTGAACTCAGTGTTTGTGTTGGGTCTGTGCAAGCAGCTTGCTCTCATTCCTTTACTTCCTGACTTATAAACAAAAGCTGCATGACACAAACAAAGCCATGTAAAGGCAAATGAGCATTGTGTGGTAATAGCATGGCCATCCAACCACGCACTCAGAAAGAGGGTTAAACTTGTGTGTGTGTACGTGTATATGTTTATATATATAATCACCAAAAGTGTACTCATAACATTACAGTAATACTCTTACCAAAGGCTGCCATGACAACACAGTAAATGTTTGTATGTTCAATGGTTTAGGGGATGGAAGTTCAGGTTAACCTACTGGGCGCTAGAGAGAGCTCCAAGTCCTTGAGATGTAGACTACTCTAGCATCCATGGGGTTAAAGAATGTGGGCCACATGTACAAAAACAAAAGTGGAACAATTCTGAGGAAAACCAACGGCATCATAGCAGACAAAAAATCCCATTGATTTGAGTGAGGTATTCAACCACTTGAACACTTAAAAAGTCTCTCTTGATTAGCTAGACCCTCACTGCATTGAAGTGGTTAAAAGTCCATTGTATATTAACTAAATTTGTTGGAAATACATCCACAAGATGGACTGGCAAAAATCGAAAGGCAGACTCCACATTAGCTTTTACCAACAGAGCCCCATGATCCAAGATCCGAACCATAGCCATTGCTTCTTCAAAAGAGCTGTAAACCACCTTACACATGTCATGATCAATGGCATGATTGACCGATCTGTACGCGGGTAGGTGTCCGGCTCCTTTTTAGGCACCACCCCCAATGGAGAAACCTTCAGGTTTGGCAAGGGTTTGGACTGGAAGGGACCCACTATATGACCCAAAGCAATCTCCTTAACCCCTTCGCGACACAGGACGTACATGTACGTCCTGTGTGGCTGTCACTTAGTGACAGAGGACGTACATGTACGTCCCGGAAATCCGGCTCCCCGCGCGGCTGCACGCCGTTCGGGGACGCCGGATTCTTTTAGAAAAAAAAAAGTTAGACGGACGTTAAGTGACGGCCGCGTCTGCACGCGGCCGTCACTAAGGGGTTAAACAACTTATTATAAAAATGTCCTCATGCTCCAATGCCGACCTCAAATTCTGTTCACCCCCAGGCACACCAAGGGTATCCACCATAGGCATAACTAGAAACCACCGGGCACTGGTGCAAAAATTGCCATGGGGCCCCCATGACCACATTGCCCCCATTGTACACCTCCACATTGTCCCCATTGTCCACCTCCACACTGTCCATCTCCATATCGCCCCCATTATCCACCACCACAATGCCCCCACTGTCCACCTCTACATTGCCTCTACTGTGACCTCCACAATGCCCACATTAACCACTTCCACATTGCCCCCACTGTCCACAGTGCTTTCACATTGCCCCATTGACCACCTCCACAATGCCCCATTGACCACCTCCACAATACCTCCATTGACCACCTCCACAATGCCCACATTGTCCATTTCCACATTGCCCCCCCCCCCGTCCATTCCACTTCCATATTGACTCCATTGACCTTGTCACGGTACACTTAGGATAAGAAACACACTACACAGGTACAGGTGAATTTAACCAGTTTATTAAGATAAAAGTACAAGAGTGAATACACTTCCCCAACCTTCCCAGGGACAGGCGTGAGGACAGTGTACAGTCCACTACCCAGGAGCTGGCACTGAGCTACCATCTCTGCCCACGGATCGCCAAGGCAGCATGGTGGTAGAACCAACCTATGATTCTACTGAGCGAATACTGGCGGAAGCCTAGAGAACTAGGGATCCAGATACAGGAGTGAGACCGGGGTAACCAGCGGGTAGTAGCCAGGAGGCAATGCTAGTCTGGGGATGCCAGAGCGTAGACTGACCAAGCAATACCTTAGGTGAGACCAGGGTAACCAGCAGGTAGTAGCCAGGAGGTAATGCTAGTCTTGGAATGCCGGAGCATAGACTGACCAAGCAATACCTTAGGTGATACTAACCCTGAGACTGCCGAATGGAAGGTTGGTCACCACAGTACCAGGGAGGTACGGATACTCATAGACTGTAAGGAGCGAGAGATAGAGACAGCCGATTGAGACAGAGTGGAAGTCAGACAATACCGGGGTCATACATGGAGTGGGTAGTCAGACAGAGCCACAAGTCAAAACTGGATCAGATAGCCAGAGCCACAAAACTAACAGAGCGGGTAGCTAGCCAGAATCAGGGTCAAGCACGGTACGGGTAGTCAGACAAGGCCTAGGTCTTAATGGAGTGGGTAGTCAGACATGGCCAGGTCATACACGGAGCTGGTAGTCAGACAAGGTCTAGGTCAAACAAGGAGTGGATAGTCAGACAAAGCCAAGGATCAAGCCAGAGGATAATCAGAAGCCAAGCAAGGGTCAAATGAGAGAAAACAGTAGCAATGCGCAGGTACACCAAGAAAGGGCACTGAAGCTCAGTCTTCAGGCCACATTTAAGGCCAATGGAGAAGGCGGGACATCAATCGGCCAATTAGTGCCGAAGGTACAAAACAGCGAGCAAGACATCAGTGACGATAGTGACCAGCAATGCCGCTGCTTGTCCACCAGAGGGGTCAAGGTAACACACAAAGCAGGCCAAATCACGGGCACTGTGATAGACCGATTCCACTTTTCCCCCACCCCATTCCATCTCTTACATTAGATGTCTCAGGAGGTGGGGGGTTCATCCCTGGTGGTCCAGCAGCATGCATTGTGGCAGTAGAGGTTCGTGCTGCATTTTGCATAGACCTCTATCAGCAGCTTTCGCGTGGTCCTCTCTTCAGTAAAGCAGAGTGCTCAGCATTAGAGTGCCAGGACAGAGAGGGAGCTGCTCATAGAGGTTTGTGCTGAAGAAGGCATAGACCTCAGCTTGCCGATGGGAAGATCACTCTCATCTTCCCACCGGCCAAGCTTAGTGGTCTAGTAGGGGGCGGTGTGGCTCCTGGACTGATGGTCCTGGTCACAGTTGCGACCCCTGTGACCACTATTGTGTCACAGCTTACCTTGACTCCAGCATGATCACAGGCGCGAGGCTTCAGCAGGCTGCAGGCCTCTGTTTTATCTGTTTGCTTACTGTAGTCTCTTCCTACTTCCTCCCTCTGAGCTGCTCCTCCTACTTCCTGTGGAGGGGTTTATAAGGCAGACTGAGGCCTGACTCAGATGCCCTTGCGTTGTTGTTCTTAGGTGAAGTACTTGGGCTCTGTGTATGACCTGGCTATCTACGAAAACCCACTCTGTGTATGACCTGGCTATTTATGAGAACCTGCACTGTGTATGACCTGGCTAAGTAAGAGAACCCTTCCTGTGTATGACCCAGATAAGTATGAGAACCCTCTCTGTGTATGATCTAGCTAAGTACGAGAACCCTCTCTGTGTATGACCCAGTGATCACAAGTATCCCTTACTGTGATCAATTTGTGCTATTGGCTTTAGACAGACCACTGTTGTGGACAGGGTCTGATTGGTGACTGCAGGCGTGAGTCACAGGGTCTCGGTATACTGACTGCAGGCAGAGTCACAGGGTCTGGTGTGTGACTGCAGGCGAGAGTCACAGGGTCTCATGTGGTGGCTGCAGGCGTGAGCTACAGGGTCTTTATATGTGACTGCAGAAGCGAGTCACCGGAGTCCGATATAGTGACTGCAGGCAGAGTCACAGGGTCTCTTAGCGGTGACTGCAGATGTGGGTCACCGGGTGGCTGCAAAGGTGTGGTGTTGTTGGTTTGACTGATTGCAGGCGTGGGTCAGTTCTCCAGTCCAGCAGTCCCTGTGTTCCTGTTCGTCAGATCAAGATTGCTGAGCCAGTGTTCACAGTGGTCGCCTGTTCCAGTGTTCCAGTCGATGGATCAAGAGTTGGCGTTCCTGTATCCTGCTGAGACTAACAGGGGCTTCGGCCTTGTCTCTCACATTGTGGTCTAGCGAGAGGCCTACTATTTCTAGTAGTAGTGTCGCCAGCTAGTAACCCTTTGCTTGTTGTACCACTTATTTATCGCTGTGATTTATTCTAAATAAATATTTTGCATTACATTACCGTACTGGGTTCTGAGCATTCCAGGGTGCCCGTGACATATTGTTATGCCATCCACCAGGATTTGAAAACCCACAGAAAACATGTCCCTTAAAACGCAGTCGAACAATCAGAATACAGGACGAGCCACTCTTCCATCCCTGCAACGTCCACGGAATCACTGGTCTTACCAAATGCCATTTGAACAGAGACTTGTTAAAAGCCCAGCACGACCCCTTGGACCCAGTCCCCATATTCCCCTTTCCATATCCTGTCCTTCAAACACTGGTCCAAATGTAAACCTAATGCAACTCCTCTCGTAAATTATGCCTCCCTATAGTTGCTGTGAGAAACCAATGTCTGACCTTTATCTTTAGTGCCCACTTGTTGATACCCACCACTCATAGACACCATCACAGCAGAACTCACTGGAGCCGAAAGAAACCAAACCTCTTGCTGAGAACTACTTAAAGTAACCAAATTGTATGGACTAGAACCAACCAAGCTGCCAAATGTACCCCCAGAAACCACCTCCCCATCTCGGGAATCAACCTGACTGTCATGTAGGGAAACATCACTGGCAGGTATAGCATTGCCTCCACAGCCTGTATTACCCCAGACTCCAAGACTGACTCCACCACCTGCTCCACTGGTACTTGGGTAGCCTCACCACAGGGCCCAAGCCAATGAACACCTGCAATAGCCCCTCGACTACGTAATGACCCTGCGTCAGCACCACTGGGATACCACTGGGAAATGCCCCAAGGCTAGCTGAGACCCCACTACCAGAATATGAGTGTAAGTACACAGCTCTAGAGGACTCACCAGCAGGGGGAACTGAGTCAGCCCCAACATACTACATACTACAACATACAACTGGCACTGACAGATGAGCCAGACCCTGGAACAACCGATCCATCTGCAGGAGAAGGCTGGGACACCACCAACTCTCATTCTCAGCTCCAAATGCTGTTTTATGGAATTAAATTAATGCAACAGGTCTGTGAACTGCCAACCATGAATCATGCACATTGACCACCAGCCAAAAAGACTCAAGCAACAGAAAGGTGCCCCAGAACCCGATTACTCTAGGAAACCCTAAATCTGACACCAACCCCACTGGTGTCCAACTCCCAGGGTCAGATTATGGAGGTGGGATCTGACTGAGCCACCCACAGCAGCACCACTCTCCCCAGCACCCACATACAGAAGCCTACACAGCACAAAATTGCTGTGATGCAGGGGCATCTGGGCCCAGAGAGTTTCCAGTACTTCTTCCATGCTAGAAATTGGGTGAAATCAAGCAAGGGATCATGTAAGATAAGGGGAAGGGAGGAAAAAATGTCAATGGCAGGAGAATTACAAAAATCTGTTTGTTTTTTTGTTGTTTTTAACTGGTGAACAACTTTCCAGGGTGCCAGTATGGAGGAAAAGGAAGTGGGAGAAATCCACCACTCTCTCTTACAGTCTCCTGGCTGAGACCACCCTAGCTACCACACTTCACCTACAAACCAACCCCTACCCATTGCCATGGGCCATCCCAGGCCCAAGTCATGGCCTGGACTGGACTGTTGCACCAGACATGTCAAACTCTGCAGTACTCATCCTCTGTTCTTTATTATTTATCAAATGTTATCATTCTCCCTCTTGGCGACATAATCCCTAAAACTAAGCTGGCTCCCCTGTGGAATCCTGGGAGACCCTCTACAGGAAGAAATGAAATAAGGAGAGATGCTATACTGCCGCGTTACTAGAAATTTCTGGGATCCAGAAGTATAACCATAGTCTATGTACCTTATACACAACAGAAAATTGAAGCAATTCTGGGGCAAGCCAACTGCACCACAGGGGACATTTAAATTGGGGGTTTAATCCCTTGAATGCTAAAGTGAACTCCAAATCTTTGTGAAACAATTCGTTGGAGGCATCTCTAGACTTAAAGGTAGCCATTAGCAAAAAAAAAAAAAAAGCACTAATAGGTGCGTTAACGTGTTGTAAGCCATTTAAAGGTCCGTCTTAAGAACAGCTAATGGCAGTTCACAAATCCTTACAGCCGTTAGACTGACGTGCATTGAGACGCATAGAACAAAATTCCCCAGAGCTAATTAAAGGAGTGCGGTACTGCTAACGGCTGAAAAAAAAGAGATACAGTTAACGGATAAAACTTAAGACCCAGTTTTGTTAGCTGTTAGACACATACAGGTCAAAAAGAAACCACTGTTAAAGACAATCCACATACCGCACAAGCATGTAAATGGCAAAATTAACCTGTGCAATAACACAAAAACATGAACAGACACCACAAATCACTGTCACACACAACAACAAGCAACACCACAGGGACATGGACCTCCAAAAAACACCAACACAACATGGTACAGAACAATGGAGGTTATCACACAACACAGACACCTGCAAATACAGAACAAGCTCACCTGTCCAACATCACCACATGATCCAGACGCAACCTACACCCCCAAAACTTCAGACTGTCAAATGATAGAGACACAGCAATCAGAACACACCACATTTTAAAATACAGACACACCTGCAAACACTTACCTGGACAACAAACACCTTCCCACTGGTCCTCACTCACCTCATCATCACACCTACACAACTCCCTACCAGGTGCTTAAAGGGAAAGCTCACCACACTCACTTGTGGCTTGTTTTCCACTCAGGGAGAGAGAAATAGAGAGAGATAGAGAGAGAACAATAAGTATGTTGGGATACTTATTGATGAGAAGACTGGGGAGAAGGCGTGCAAGGGCGAGAGCTAGGGAACACCAGCAAGCCCCAGGCACACCTGATCAACAGCCTTCACCTGTTGCAAATGAGGCTCTGGCTCAACAGCCACACAGGAGCCCATCCCCACCTGGAGGACAGCACCTGCCTGCAGATGCACAGCTGCAGCAACAGGATGCTCCACAGCAACAGGATTCTCCCCAGCTGCCACAGGGATCCCTGCAGCAGCGGAGGATGTATAGACCATCACCAAGGCCCAGAGTATGCCGCCCAAGGGTCACCATCTTTGGAATGACCGATGATGAGTGATTGATCTCTACAGGTTGAGGCCTGACAGCATCATTGCCTTGTATGAGGTCATCAAGGATGAGGTGGATCCCATCTACATCCACAACCATGCCCTATCTGTCCTGCAAAAACTCCTCTGTATCATACACTTCATGGCAAGTGGCACCTTCCAGTACACTCAGGGTTACACATCTGGCATGTCACAGGCCACATTCTCCAGAGTGCTGGCCCAGGTGTTGCCAGCCCTGAAAAGCAAGGCCAGTACATGCATACATTTCACCACCACCGACATGGAGTGGATACATCTCAAGCAGGGCTTTTATGCAAGGGGCGCCATGCCCAGGGTCATGGGTGCTATAGATTGCACCCATGTCTGTATCAAAGCCCTAGCATGTGACGCACATCTATTCATCAACAGGAAGAACTTCCACTCAATGAACGTGCAGATGGTGTGTGTGAGACAGCAACATGAGCATTATGAATGTTTGTGCAAAGTATCCTTGCAGCTCTCATGATTCATACATTCTCCAAAACTCCTCAGTCCACAGAGACTTTGAGAATGGAACTTATACAGGGGGATGGCTTCTAGGTGAGTTCACAATACAAAATCACACCACATACACAGGTGTACACACAACACTGCTCACCATGCTTCTGACTCACAGCTTGTACGTCCACCACACAAAACATCATTCACACAACATGTGCTCCTTGTCTCACCATGTGACTCACTTTCCGCAAGTGAGGCTGGCTATGGATGCAAATCCTGGCTACTGACCCCGGTCACCAGTCCCTAATCAGATGCCCAGGAAAGATACAGCCAGGCTCATGGCAGAACGAGGAATGCCATTGAGCAGACATTTGGCCTCCTTAAGTATCGATTCCTATGTCTAGACCATTCGGGGGGAGCACTACAGTATGCCTCAGGAAAAGTGTGTGACATCATAATGGCGTGTGCAATACTGCACAACATCGCAGTGGACAGCAGGCTGGTGGATGATGTCCAGGCCCTCCCCATACCTGAAGTGCCCATGGACATCGGCCATGTTGAGGAGACCCTGAGAGGGATACAGATCAGAGACAGGCTCATAACGGACCACTTCAGCTGTGAGTATAACACAGGCATTCAAACAATCCATTCAAGTCCTCCATTAGTCCTGTGAATTGGTGCCAACACACTAACCACACCGCACATGATGTTCTGTTTTACCCCACAGGATCATTGACACAGCTTTGCACTGCCAGCATTATGGCCCCAAACATCATCCATATGATGGACGTGGCATATTGTGTGTGCGGATTCCAAAACCATCTTCCATTCCCTTCTCCACGTTGACATAGATACCTCAAGGATATCACGCACACCCCCATGAGAACCAAGGTACAACACATAACCCATGTTCAACATCTTCCAAGGCTTGATTGACAGAAACTAACGTGATTTGCCATGATCATAGCCAGAGCAACCATGGTAGCCTTGTAGCAAAAGAGTGCTATCCAGTGCAATGCATTGGATAACAATCTGTCCCATTAGGGGTTAAAGGGCCATTGGAGTCAACATGGGACCTGTGCTTTGCTATAGCTAAGAAGAGCAGCAGAGGGATGGATCTACAGTGGTATTGGTACACAACATAGAGGTCATGAAATGTGGATCAGATCTCAAGGGACACCATGCTGACCTGTGTGTGTGCAGTGATATGTGCCCCTGACATGAATACACACATCAACAAATATGTCCTAGTAGTTCCATGAAACAAATACAATTGGCCTGCTACTGTCACTCTCACGCTAGTACATATTTGTTGATGTGTGTATACATGTCATGGGCACATATCCCTAGGGCTGGTTGACATCCCCTTAGTTCTCCCCATAATGGGTTACAGATGAGTAAACAACACATTACAAAGCAATGATTTGTGTACTCCCCTGTAACGGAAAAGATTAAGGGGATAATGATGTGAAGGCTGTTGCGTGACGATCAGTTTGAAGGTGCTGCTCCAAATCCTGTCCTCTTTCCCACAGGCATCCATATCATGATCCATCCTTGAACAGGGAAGTTTCCATGTGACTGGACTGAAGCCGTGACAACACTTCCATGTGTGCTAACATCCAGGTATCAAACCTGTACAGTAAGAATGCTCATCTACAGAGCTAATAAACCTTGTGGACAACATATGAGCAGTTCAGTAGTGTTTCTAAGGTATTCATTTTCAACTCATACAAGTGATCAATGCATATGTTGGCAATATACCCAGAAAACACATGTATGTTTTACTGTAGTTTGAGACACAATAAAGGAGAACCATCATTATTCTGCCTGTGTCTGTATGAATAAATGTTGAATTAGACATGTCTCAGTGTGGAAACACACTCAAGGCTAGAGTATCCCTCATACATGGGAAGGCATGACCCACATCACAGGAGTCCACTACTTGTTTGGACGTGAGTGGACTCTGTGATGTATTCATGCAAACAGATGGTGGCAGTGATACACTAATGTGTTGTGGGAGTGATAAAGAGGTGATACAGGGGACATACTTCCACAGTGATTTCATGTCCACGGTTTCTGTGTTGCTCACTATAATCAATGTCCTGAGATTGCTTTACTTTGACATATCTCAGTACATGGGCTACATCAACAAACAACCAGTCCAAGTGGACAAGTGTTATCACTGGTGAAGTGTATTACAACAACAACACAACTTAATACATAATAACCCAATGCTCAGCCTACGATTTTAATGTGTGTGCTACACATTGAAATCTTAGGAAGATCATTGGGTTATCCAGTAAGTGAGGCTGTGATTCAAACTCTTGTTGTGAAACTGACTTACTGGAGAACACAATGCTCACCCTAGGATTACAATGTGTAAATACACATTGAAATCCTATGGTGAACATTGGGTTCCCCAGTAAGTCAGTTGCACAATAAGACTTTGAATCAAAGACTATTTTGCTGCATGTTCCATCTGTCCTGCTTGTTAGTTCTCTGCTAAGTCAAATAGCTGTTTGTTTGGTTATCCTCTTAAACACAACAATTGATGCAGACGAATGTTCAGTGTTGCACCAGTTGTTGTGCTAAGGGGTATGTTTTGTTCAAATTCAACCCACATCCTGGCCATATAACACTGTCGTGTTATATGGCTCCTGGGATGGATTGCCAGTTGAATTTGGACAACGGTGTATGTGTGAACCCATGTTGTAACATCCCACAAACATTTCCCCCAGGCAGAAGTTGTGTTCACTTCATTGTTTGGCAATGCATTGGAGACAACTCTGCCTCCCAATCTATAACTGAATACAAAGCAGATAAGACAGGATTCAAAAGCACAATGTTCTTTTATTAAGGGGAAAGAACAAGTTATGCATTTTATTTCTTCTGTTTTTGGTGGGGACTTTTGAACGGGTGCCAGAGGTGGATGTCCTGTCTGATTGCCTGAACACCCTTTCCCCCCTAGGCAGTGGCGTAACTAGAAGCCACCGGGCCCTGGTGCAAAAATTGCCACCCCCCCATCTTCATATTGCCCCATGTCCATCTCCTACCTCCATCACCTGCTCCCACGCGGTTCTTAGTAATGCAGAGTGCTGGGAGATGATGTCATTTCCCAGCGCCCTGCATTACTAGAGCCCCTGGAGATCAGCTGAGCTGCTGTGGATGAGTGGCGATGGGTTCGCAGGGGGTGTCTGGGCCCCTGGAGTGACGGGCCCGGTCGCAGTTGTGACCCCTGCGACCCCTATTGTTACGCCACTGCTCCTGGGTGTCACAATGGAGGGAGTTGTGGGTGCAGTGGACCCCTCTGTGGAACGCAGCTCCCTCTCTACACTCAGGTTCTGTCTCAGATTCATGAACTTAGAGAACCCAGCCGGAGTGCTGCAGAGAAGTCCCCGGTGATCTATCCTGCATGTAGCTTATCACACAGGGCCCAGGGCACTGAGGAAGGACTGGACTCAAAACTTTTACCCAGATGGAATAAAGTTTCTGCAACTTCATCATATTTAACCATTTGCGTGCTCTCTACTTGTGCAATCCAGGTGTGGTGTGTGTGTATATATATATATATATATATATCTGTATATAAATATATATGCATTATATAGGATGTGCACCAGTATTTAACAGGATCAGTTGTAACTATGTGTGCCACCACTGCCTCCATTTATATATGAGAGATCTATGAAATAGTAAACCATTATGTTCTCCATAATGTAGATTCTTGGCAGCATGTCCCTGTGTGCTGTAACCCATAGTTTCCAGTCAGTTCCCTAGGAACCATCAGCATGCTGCATCTCAGAGAACTGACATACAGATCTCACTATACACACACTCATAAGAATGAGGCTGCCACCAGCAGCTTCACCTTTTGCGGAAGGTGGAACAAAATGTCCTGGAAGGACCCAGGGCTGGATTTACATCTCAGAAGCCTGTAGGCACAGAAATCTGAAGTGCCCCCCCATTGGCCATCTCCACTGGACACCTCCACAATACTCCTAATCTCCACATTGCCCCCCATCATCTCCATGTTGCCCTCACATTGCCCCCCATCAGCTCCATATTGCCCCCATCATCTCCATATTGCCCTCACATTGCCCCATCATCTCCATATCACCCTCACATTGCACCCCCCCCCCCCGTGTCCATTTCCTACCTCCCTGGTGGTCCACCGGTGTGATAGGAGAGGGCTGTGCCCCCTTCTGCACAGAACTGTAGCTGCTGGATGACAATGTCATCTCCCAGCGCTCTGCATTACTAAAGAGCCGATGAGGGAGCTCGGCAGCTACAGGTCTGTGCAGAAGGCGGCACAGGCCTCACCAGGTTGCGGGTGGGTTATTTTTACACCACTGCAATCCCAATGACAGGCGCCCCTCTGTACGGTGCACCTGTAAGTAGATGCCTACTCTGCCTTATGACAAATCCAGCCCTGGAAGGACCTGTACAATTAGGGCTGTAAGTTTATAATGCAATACCGCAATTAAAAAGTAACGTACAGATCATTAATACATTTTTTCATGTTAGTTACACCTTAATTTGTAAAGTATGCATTCAATAAAATGGAGGTATGGAAAACTAGATGGATGGACTTGTGTTCAATTTAGGAGAGCCATGGCCTATCTGTACCTACAATACTGTTGGGGTTACAGACACTTCAATTCCATTCCACAGGTAACCTTGGTGGGACTGGTGTTTAAGATCCATCAGAGGGCCCAGTTCCCTGCATGAAATAAATGACTTAACCTGTTTTTAGTTCCTCTTCAGATTTACCATTGGAAACATAGATGTAGGTGTAGGTGTGTGTGTTTCTTTGTCCCCCCATTGTATTTAATGCATGCACTCACCACAGAAGAAGCTTAATTAAATCAGGAACCAAGATTCATTCAACAGCAGCACTCATTTCCATACACAACACTGTCATAACAGGGCTGGGCTTCAGCGCCTAGCCTGGACTAAGATAGCTAGCCAGGGCCAGTGCTACCATTAAGGTAGGACAGGCAGCTGCCTTAGGGCGCCGCAAAGGAGGGGCGCCGAACAGGGGGAAGCTGGAATTTTTTTTTTTTTAATATATATATCTGCCGCGAGGGAGCGCTGATTTACACTACCAAGCGCTCCCTCGCGGCGTCAATGTGACACACCACAGAGAGACCCAGGCTCTGTAATAATACAGAGCTCTGGGAGATGACATCATCTCCCAGCGCTCTGCATTACTGAGAGCAGCACGCGGGAGCTTCAGCTCTGTGTCGAAGGAGGCACAGAGCTCAAAGTTATGGCACGCTGCTAGACTACCAGGGACTCAAGGTAAGGGATGAAGGGGCAATGTGGAGATGAAGGAGCATTATGGAAGGGGCAATGTGGAGATGAAGAGGCAATGTGGAGATGAAGGGAGCATTGTGGAAGGGGCATTGTGGAGATGAAGGGAGCATTGTGGAAGGGGCATTATGGAGATAATGGGGCATTGTGGAGATAATGGGGCATTGTGGAGATTAAGGGGGCATTGTGGAGATAAGGGGGCATTGTGGAGATGAAGGGAGCATTGTGGAAGGGGCATTGTGGAGAAAAGGGGGCATTGTGGAAGGGGCATTGTGGAGATGAAGGGAGCATTGTGGAGATGAAGGGGCAGTGTGGAGATAAGGGGGCATTGTGGAAGGGGCAATGTGGAGATAAGGGAGCATTGTGGAGATGAAGGGAGCATTGTGGAAGGGGCAATGTGGAGGTGGGGAGAGTGTGGAGGTGAATATGTGGGCAGGGGCAGGGGATTGTGGCAAGGCTGGGGGTGGGCCTCAAAATGCACCTTCGCCTGTGTATACAAAAATCCTTGCACCGGCCCTGTAGCTAGCATATGAACAAATCCAATTAACCATTTAAGAGTCAGAGATTTTGTAAAATATTTAATGCAATGCATTGAATACCCCTCTTGCATTTAGTAGGCAAGCATTCTATTAAGAGCAGCCGGACATCCACAGTTTGCCCAACTCTGGCCTATACAGACAGCCTTATGTTTATACCAGGATTTGGCAACCTAAGGTTCTCCAGCTGTTGTATAACTACAATTCCCATTAGCTGAGGATGAAGGAAGATGTAATTCAACAAAAAGCGGAATGGTAAAGTCTACCCACCCACGCTTTGATGCTGCAACAAACCCTATTATGAAGCTTTGCAGTATGCACTTTTCAAAAAGACTGTTTTTTACCTTTTGAGAAGAGGGATGCACTCTGCAATGCATTTCACATACATCTGGTCATCACAGGGTTAAAAGCAGGGGAGTTGCTAGGTTTACAAAAGACTTGGAGCTCTCCACAAAAGACCCAGGGCTTATACAAGCTAATTTCATAATTATGCTATGACAGAGTACCACAATTACATTCTCCAAGCTGGAAACAAGAAACAGGGTTTTAAGCATAAAACTTGCCCTTTATGATCCAAGGTAGCACTACATCCAATATACAGTTGAGGGAATTAAAGCACTCTCTGATTTCAGTTTCATTCTGGGGATTAGCCTTTAATCCCTTTATTGTGCTGCTGACAAAGAAATGTAGATGAGGTTGAGTTATCTGATGATAAATTGACTGTTTGTACAGCTTTGTACTTTCCACCAGATGGCAGCACCTCTTCAGAGTCATAGTGATTGCACATAGAGTACAAGGAATGACTTTTAAATGTTACTTTTTACCATCTTGATGAACACTGTGACAAGCACCTACTTTCATGAAAACCTAACCAAACCTGTGACCATATAGTGAAATGATAGATTCAGTTAACATGGCGTCCATTTAAAACATGCTTGGGTTGGCTATAATGAACTGTTCAGCATTGTACAAAATACTAGATATTGTAAAACAGTGTTACTCACAAAAGTTTCCTTCTCAGCTGCCAGAATAGCAGACCTACTAAGAAATTTGGGCATGATTCAGAGCCCCAGAGTGTCAGGGGATAGCTGAATAGGGATCAGAAAAGTGACTGCTGGTGTTCTTTAGCTGATCCTATAAGAGAGTCTGGACTGAGAGACTTGAAGTCCTCAGTTCAGACATGTATGCTAATACCAGAGTCCCTGTAAACTGCTTGTGAAGGGCTTTCAAGTCTTACACTAGCAGTCAATGAGATTACTGTCTCACTAAGTGAAATATGTGGTTTAAGTCACAACTTCCTGGTTTTGTCCAAACCCTCAGTCAACCGAAGGGATCCATTTTCTCTCTCACGGAAATGTGATTTTGGGGCTTCTCAATGCAACCCCATGCTTTTTACTGTGTGTGTGTTCCTATAAGAACACATTCAAAGAAGTATGGTAAAAACGTCATTAAAGGGATAGTAATACTTAAATTTGAACGATTTTAATATTGTAGAGATTAAAAATATGAATATGATGAGCTATGTCCCATCTTTCAAACTTGTATAGTTTGAGAGATTGAACCGTCTAAAGTTCCTGTTTCACAGAAGTCTGCCCTCTGGCTGAGTGAAGCAGTTTCTGGTCCCAGGGCTGTCCTGAGGCTCTTCAACAGAGCCGAAATAGCACGATATACAAATAAGTACTTAATTGGAACAGTCTACAATGTGTGCCTGGTTTGCAAGCACACATTGTAGACCATTCCATTGAAGTGATTATTTGTACATTGAGCTATTTCTGCTGTGCTGGAGTGCCGCCGGCTGGTCAAATGACCGGAATCTGCTTCTGTCAGCTAGAGCACTGACTTCTGTGTAACGGGAACTTTAGATGGTTCGATCTCTCAAACTATACAAGTTTGAGAGATGGGACATACCTCATCGCATTCATATTTTTAATCTCTACAATATTAAAATTGGTTATATTTAAGTATTACTATCCCTTAAAAGGCAACAATCATTAGCCATTACTCACGTAGCATTCATTAAGAAATCTACCAGAATGGTTACCGAGCGTAGGCTCAAAAAATGTACGTAGCTCCAAAACCTGTATTGCATCTTTTTTGACCTCACAGTGCTTCCATGTCAGTTGAAAATAAATGTACATTAACTTCAAATAAAAAAAGATAACAGCTGATGTTATTTAGCAACGTTAAACGTTGTCAACACAGGTCAAACTCACAGCTAACCACACACACACACCAAAGTAACAAGTACATTAAAATACACACACACACACAGACACACACACACTCATATGTGTCTGTGTTGTAGTTTTTGTGAGCTAAAGCACAGGACCCAGAAGCAGAGGATGGCCATAGGCAGAGAGGGAGGAGTATACATCTGAGCGAGGTAGAAGGAGTTGGGAGCAGAGAGAGTTGATACATCTATATTGACACATAATACACCTTGGCACATCTTGTATACAAGTGTACAAACACTAAAACAATCATACACATCTCTTTTTCGTTTTGCATACATAACACAACTTTATCTTTTATTTTGACAGTGTGTTTCAGTGAGTGCAAGGAAGTGACAGAGAGTGAGTGGGAACGAGTGTGTCTGTGAGGGTCTGTGTGAGGGCCTGAGTGTGAGTTGGTGTGAGATGGCAGGGAGAGGAGAGAAATATAGAGGGATGGGGAGAGGAGCAGGAGAGGAAGAAGGTGAGCAGGGCATCTGCAGTCCGGGAAGTAGTGGGAAAGGGAGACCAGCTGGGCGGAGGTATATACGAGTAAGAAAGGGACAGAACCGCCAGTGAGACGAGGGTCAGATGTCGGGTAGAACCCCACACAGTCAGCACAGGTAAGGCCTGAAAGCCACAGCTCTGACACATACCAGGATGGCTCTGATAGGAGAGGCTGCTGGACCCCAAGTACTCCTACGAGGAGAATAGGGCCCCTGTCCACAGCATTCTGGAATTCTGGAGAGGGAAATGTGACGGTACCAGGATTTCCCAGACCCTTTTGGGGTTGACGGTTCCCGAACTGCTGCTGCCCATCTTCCAGGGCTGGCTGAAGCCCTGCTATTTCCTGGCGGTCCAGAGGTCCTGGATACCCAGGCAAACAACTGGTTGCTGCTCCCTGGCAGACTGGCAGAGCTAGTGAATTTAGCTGCAGAACCCTAGGTGGGGTTTCCAGAGGCTCTGCGCCAGTAGACTTTCGAGGCAAGTGAATTCTGCAGTGGCTAAGGTGAGAATCCCCAGCCCAAGCCCCCTCCAGAAATACAGCCAAGACTTGTATTAAGGAGAGTAGAACAGACAGGCTTTATTGATGAAACACACTGTTTATTTACACTTTCAGACACTCTTATCAAGTTTAGAATGTAAACTATGGCTTGGGACAGTGTTGCTATGCTTGACCAATCAGAGAATGGCCTACATTTCCAGACACTCTTTAACTGGACCATAATAACTTCCCCTGATTGGTCAAGGAAGCACAGCAGGAGTCAATCAACATTCCAATTATTCCCTAGCACAAGTTACACAGACCTGGAGTATATCGTAAGCAAGCCAGAGTGCTGGGATTAATCTTTATTTTCTCTCCACTCTGGCTCCCAACTGCCAAATCCCTTTACAGGACTTACAGTATAACTCCACACCAACACTATTACATTATGTCAAACAATGTACAACACAGTGATCAATATTTCAAGTGGTATAGTCCTAAATCGCTCAATCTGGTGACAGGAAAGTATCCTGTACCCAAGGGAGAGGGTCCATGGTATGGGCTCAAAGAGGAAGGTGCCCTGCATTAGGTCCTCAGAAGGGTGAATGCAGTATCCAGCTGTAAGAGGACCCTGGAGTCCATCAAGAAGCAGCGGGGTGACTGCAACATGCGTGTCAAAAACAAAATGGGAGCACTTGTCATGCGTGCCTGAGGCACTGGAGGTGGGCCCCCAGTCAACATCACCCTAAACCCCTGGGAGCAGATGCTGAGGCAGAGTCTGTCGGCAACCGATGTTGAACAATGACAAACAAGTATAAACAATGTGAGCAATGCATACAGGCAAAGCAAACACACAAACAAACATAGGCAGAGAACACAGAAACACAAGCAGCTGGAGGACACATCTTTCACACACCAGGAGAACCACAACAAACACACATCCAACATGCTATGGTTGAAAATTGGTTATCATATGTATCCTGAAGAGTGGGCATGGCAAGGAGGTATTTTTTGCCATACCCACTCTTCAGGATACATATGATAACCAAAGCTCAACCACTGTAGGCTGTTTACATCAATGTACAGGATTTTCTTAAGCTCATCAATCTATGAGTGCCAGGATGTATCCCATGCATTGCAAAGCAATGCATTGTATACCATCCTGCCACTCAAGGGTTCATGTCAATGCCATTGTCTTGCATCCCTCTCATAATAGTTCAGATGACTAATCACACCATCTCATTTACCGACACAGCATTCATGTCTGAAGAACAGCAGGAGCAGGATGAGGAGGCCCTATGGCTTCTCCCCTAGTCACACAGCCCTTGAGGAGCCAGGAGAGGAACCATGCAGGACACCTCACCCCCCTTGTCAGAGTATAGGCTACCACCAACAACAACCTCGAAATACAGGCTGCCACCCCATAGCCACAGTGTGAATGCCAAGTGGGAGCTGGATTCCCACAAACACCCAAGGCCGGAATTGAATGGCACCACCACCAGCAACACTACCACCACGATGGCACTGGATGCTCAGTACTGTAAGCACCCCACAATACGGGTCATATGGGCCCACACCATGGTCACAGCCACTCACCTGGATTCAACCATAGCATGGGCCCAGATATGACTTATGGTTATGACAGATACAATGGATACTTTTCAGAGAAGATTAGAAACATTTCCTCTGTGTCCTGTCCACAGCAAGTGTGGGTATTGTCTCCACCTTTCAGCTGGTAGGACCAATGAAAATCTTTAAAAATCACCTGAACACCCCTGCTTCAGTTATTTTTGGTCCTACCAGCCGGAGGATGGAGGTGTCTTACCTCTAGTCTCCCACGTTGTCTAACGCAATGATCACTTATGAGCCAACAAATGTACGAAACATCTTAGCAGCGCACAGATACCCTTAAACAGGGTTGCATGGCTCGCTGGTCGGAGGTCTGGGGCTGATGCTGAACCGGAGAGCAGCCTTACAATGCTCAAGATGCATGAAGGACTCTGCAGGAAGTGCAAGGAGTGTTTTATCAAATTCAACCGGAAGTGCAGGTGGCATGCTTTCGATTGGTGGAATGCATATACCGCAATGAGGCTCCCCTACATAAGGACGCTGGCTTCAGGCTCCAGATTAATAGTAAGTGTAATTTAACTTAATTCCTATATATTTAAAGGCTAAATCTTGTCTATAATTCATGTCTGCTCTTTCCAAATGTTCTCAGACAGACAAATCTAATGCAATTTCTGAGCCCTCTATATCAAAAGAGGAAATAGTTGACCAAATGCCCAGGACTTGTGCTGGTTGTGACTCAAAAATTGGCCCCAGCTGATACCTCCAAATTATGCATTGAATGCATGAAGAAAATAGTCAGCATTGAGATACCCTCACATTTTAAAGATTTTTTAGGATGGATGAAGGCCTCCATACAGGAGACCTTCACAATCAGCAAAAAAGAGACAAAGAGTATCTGATCCAGAGGAAGCTACTTTACAATGCCTAGATGACGAGGAAGTATTAAGGAGGTTGAATATGCTTTTTCTTCTGCTGAAAAGGACAAACTCCTAGAAGAGTCTGGCAGTTTCAGTTTAGACAAACTAGACGGTTGAATTAAAGCCATGAGAAAATCATTGCGGTTAACTAAAATTCAAAACAATTTAAATATTATGTATACTGTATTTCTGGGCCATAGAAAACAGGCTCCTGTTTTCCTATACATAGTTCAGTTCAATACACTATCAAATCTGAATGGAACCAGGGAGACAAAAAGTCCACCATCTCCAGGTGAATGCTGAAGATGTATCCCATTTTCTGAGAAAGAAACAACATACTGGGTCACTCCTACTAAGGTAGGTGCAGCAGTTGCCCAAATTTCTAGACAAACAACTATCCTACTAGAAGATGGGACTACCTTGGGAGACCCCATGGATAAACATGCAGATAGTATGTTAAAGAAGCAATTTACTACGATCGGCCATAATCTAAAATCAGCCACAACTATGGCTTATTTTTCAGAACCCTGAGAATCTGGCTAACTGAGCTTGAGGATAAAATAGAGTCATCTGTATCCAGGTCAAGATTACTCAAGGAGGTATCTTCAATCAAATAGGCAGTGAATTTTTCTTGTGATGCCTCCCTGGATAATATTAAATTACTGGCAAGATCACCTGCCTTGTCTATTATGGCATAAAGAGCTTTATGGATTAAAGCATGGGAGGCAGATGCCTCCTCCAAAAACAAGCTTGTATCTCTTCCCTTCCTAGGTAAAAAGCCATTTAGAGATCAATTATAAGACATAATTAGAAAGCCACCAGGTGGGAAAAGTGCCTTTCTACCACAGGAGAGAACAAAAAGGGGTTCTCTTCAGACTATAGCAGACAATCCTTTTGGAAGGCAAGGAAATACAAACCAGGTAAAGGATATGACCAGGTGGAAGCAGACGGGACTTCCAGAGGAGGGTGCAGTTTACCAAATCCTACCAATGAAGGGGATCTTACCCTATCTCCAGTTCCAGTTGTGGGCAGGCTTGAACTATTCCAAGAAATTTGGAAGACTTCTCATCCAGCCCAATGGGTAATACAAATCATGGAGATGAGGTATGCAATTGAGTTCAAAGCTGTCCCCCCGACATTACCAAGATTCTAGTCATCCTGAACATTAAACAAGACTTCAAGACTGAAGACCTGGTCTGCCTTGCAAAATTTATTGAAGAACAGAGTCATAGTGGTAGCCCAGAAGGTCAGAGGAACCACGGGGTCTACTCAATATTTTTCACTGTTCCAAAACCATCAGGGGAGATGTGATTGATCTTGGACCTAAAATGGTTAAATTCGTTTCTCAAGATCCACAGGTTCAAAATGAAAACTATATCATCAGCCATGAAGGCAGCCCCTCCAGACACATTCATGACCATCGTAGATCTTCTGGATGCATATTACCACATACTCATAAGAAAGTCTCACAGATGGTTCTTGTGTTTCTGTATATTAGGCAGACATTAACAATACACAGCTCTGCCCTTCGATCTAGCCTCCGCTCCTTGAGTCTTCACAAAAATATTTGCAGTGGCCATAGCTCACTTAAGACAACAAGGAGTGCTCTCAGTTCCGAATCTAGATGACATCCTTCTGATAGAAGACTCAAAACAGAGCTCAATAGAGCCCTCGCGAACCCACCTGGAAAAGCCTAGGTTGGCTCATCAATTACAACAAAAGTCATCTGAAGCAATCACAGAGTCTCACTTTCCTAGGTATAGACTTCAACACAAAAAGGGACTTACAACCTTGTCTCTAGACAGACAGAACAGGTTAAAGCAGAATATATTCAGCTTTGTCCTAAAGCAATTCCAGACAACCAAGGAATTCTCCAGGCTCCTGGGACACGTAAACTCGGCAATACAGATTGCTCCCTGGGCCAGAGCCCATTTATGCGAAACCCAAAACAACTTCTTGAAATTTTGGAAGAAGGATACATCGGATTACTAACAAAAAATTTTGGTCCTGATCTCAACCAGGAAATAAATAAATTGGAAAAACTGGTCTGTCCCTGGTCTATGGACAAAGAAGGAGCAAAAGTTGCATATAAATCTTCTAGAAATGAAAGCTGTTTGGAATCGCCTCTTCAATCTGAAACAAGAATTGATGGGGGCAGCAGTCCTAATCAGATCAGGCAATGTAGCCAATATTCACAAAAATATTGGCAGTGGCAATAGCTCACTTAAGACAACAAGGAGTGCGCTCAGTTCCATAGCTAGATGACATCCTTCTGCTAGAAGACTGATAACAAAACTCAATAGAGCCCTTGCGAGCCTACCTGGAAAAGCCTAGGTTGGCTCATCAATTACAACAAAAGTCATCTGAAGTCATCATAGAGTCTCACTTTCCTAGATATAGACTTCAAAACAAAAAAAGGACTTGCAACCCTGTCTCTAGACAGACAGAACAGGTTAAAGCAGAATTTATCCAGCTTTGTCCTAATGCAATTCCAGACAACCAAGGGATTTTCCAGGCTCCTGAGACACCTGAACTTGGCAATCCAGATTGTGCCCTGGGCCAGAGGCCATTTATGGGAAACCCAAAACAACTTTATGAAATTTTAGATGAAGGATACATGGGATTACTTACAAAAGATTCCAGTCCTGATCTCAACCAGGAAATAACTAAATTGGAAAAACTGGTCTGTCCAGGGTCTCTGGACAAAGAAGGAGCAAATGTGGCATATAAATCTTCTAGAAATGAAAGCTGTATGGAATTGCCTCTTCAATCTGAAACAAGAATTGACGGGGGCAGCAGTCCTAATCAGATCAGACAATGTAGTCATGGTCAGATACCTCCTCAATCAGGAAGGTACAAAAAGTTCCAGTCTAAGCAAGCTCTCCATAAAAATCCTATTCAGGGCAGAAAAACACCTGAGAGCCTTAACTGCCTCACACAAATCAGTCTATTGATGTGGCGGGGGAACAAGCTTGCATGCTGTCCCCTGACACTGCCATTAGCTGTTTATAAGATGGCTATTTGTATGGCTTACTGTACTTAAAAAACTGCAGTTAGCTGTTTTTTTGGCGCGGGGACATTTGAATTGAGGCTTTAGGGTCTTATATCCAAAAGTGGAACAATTTTGGGGCAAAGCAATTTCAATAAAGGGGGAGAAATAATGTCCAATAATGCAAGAAGGGCTTTCAACCCCTTAAGGGTTGTACTTCTGTCCAGTCCTGGATGATACAGAGAAATATCCAAAGCTTTCACCAGTTGCTTTGCAATGCATTGGAGACCTCTAGAATTAAAGGGTTTAAAAAACCAATTTAAAATCATTGGCGGGTATTCACTCCTGTGCAGCTGGTTTGTTGCACAATGCCACCTCTTTTACTTCCTGAATATGGCCCTAAATACACAAAGAAAAATATATACATTGTGATCATGCAATAGAAAAATACATTTAGATGTATTTAGAATTAAAAAGTGAGTACAGGTGTTACCTTTGAGTATATGATCTTTAAATCTGATTTATTGCCAGAGATGTGAACAACACATTGCATACCCCCGGCACCCAAAAGGTTAAGTCCTGGACTGTGAGTGGGCCCCGAGCAGAGGCACTGGCCTAAATAACAGATCAGAATCTGAGAAGCAATTGCTCTATGGCTGACATTGCACTTTTGTGCTCCAGACACTCTTTGTAGCTAAAAATCTAAGAGTGTCTGTATTGAAGAACACAAGCTTTGAGAGGTATTACATTAAACTGTCTCAGCTACAAGTGGGCCTGGAACACAAAATAAAATTGCTTCACTGATAGTCGTGATTTCAGTGGTTTTGAAACTTGTATTCAGGAACCACTCATAAGCCTGGACTTACTTTGAATGCCATTTGGTTGTGTAGCACATTGCTCTGGAAGTATATACACCCTCTGTGGTATACATATGGTTAAAGATGTTTCAGCTTCAACATGGAAGTGAATAAACAGAACTAGCCTCAGATTAACCCTTTGAATGCCAGAGGGGTAAGCAATGCATGTATCTGCATTTCACTGCTCACCACTTTGGCACTCAAAGAGTTGACTGCACAATGCTAAAATATGGACTGAATGTGTTGAGTTTCAGCAGAGATCCATGGAATGTGAAAATCAAACAGACTCTTTAGGGAAAGTTCTGTGGTAAACAGTGTTCTATTACTCAGGAGGAAGTAGATACAAGACTCATGATTTTCTATAATAATGCTATCCAACCAGCAAATAAAAACACACAATCCTAAAATATTTTGCAACATTGCATAATTTAGTGTAGATTCGTAATAAAGGCAGAAAAATACAAAACTGTAGTCCACACTAAATTCACTAGACCTCCCCTTTAGTGCTGGACACACTCAGGTATACCTGGACCTGTATGTATAATAATGTAATTTATATAAAATCTCTGCATTTAAAAGGACATTTTGTCTTATCCAGAGTAGTGCAGCAGTACCTGTGTAGGTACCTATTTTGGTGACAGTAGCAGATTAACCCCTTAATGACCGGCCACGCAGGAGTGTTGCGGTCGCTAAAGGACCACGAACGGCACGCAGCTGCGGGGGGAGCCCGGAATTCCATGACGGCCATATTACGTCATGGGTGGTTAAGTCAGATCTACCCATGACGTACTATGACCATCAAGGGTGGTTAAGGGGTTAATGTTGTCTCCCAGTACTGACAGTCAAGCATGGATCAGTAGCAGATGTGTCAGGGCTTTGTGCCCTGCATGAATCTTGGTACTACAGAATGGAAAAACACCGTGCATCACAACTGGAACACAAATGGATAATATTAACAATGAGTCAAATGAGGGGTAACTTGCCTTTCCACTCCTTGTTTGGTGTGCACAAATGTTTCCAGAAAGTGGTACTAAAGGAAAAAAATTGTGTTTTGTTTTCTACATTTCCGCCACTTCCAGTGTAGTGAAATCTTCACTATGGAAGTGTCGACTATATCCATTAGCTACTGCTACTATGAGAAAAATGGCACCCCACTGGTATGAGTTACCGTGGTGTAGTGGATACTCGAAGCACAAAACTAAACTAACTACAATCTAAGTTTTTTTCTTTACTTTTTTTCATTTTTTTCAAAGATGACTTACCTGTACTAAAATGGATGCAACAGCTACAAAAATTAAGACAAGCATACAATTTTGGAAAGAAGACAACCCACTAAATAAGCAATTTCTTACCCTAACCTGGTATGCACAAATATTTCCAGAAGGTTGAGCTTAAACTAAAAATTGGCATTTATTTTTACATTTCAACCCCTTCAAATGCACCAAAATCTTTAAAAACGATGAACTTTCCTGTGTTAACCATAGGCTACTGCTACTATGAGAAACACGGTATACAGTATGGGGTACCAGAAGCACAAAACTAAACTAACTATAGTGTAATTTTTTTTTTTTTTTTACATTTTTTCAAACATGATTTCTCTGTACTAAAATGGCTGTAACAACTACAACTACAGAATTGAAGTAAAGGTAAACAATGAACACCATTTTGGAAAGAAGATAACTCACAACATCAACTGAGGGGTCACTTGCCTTTCTACTCCTAACCTGGTGTGCACCAGTGTTTACAGAAGTTGATGCTAAAGGAAAATATAAGCATTTTGTTTACATTTACATCCCTTCAAAAGTAATGAAACTATGTGTGATTCCTCAACTACCAGTGGAACAAGGTTTGTGGGGAATTAGAGAGCTAATACAGGAATCTGTAACTAATAGTGGGCAGTAGAAGAAGGCTGGGGGGGTGTCAGACAGAGTATGTGGAGATCTGTGTGACTTCCAGTGGGCAGCGGAACTAGGCTTGGGGGTCTTGTAGTGTATGTGATTATATGTGAGTGCCAGTGGGCAGTGGAATCAGGTGTGTGTGGGGGGTCAGACAATGTATGTGGGGAACTGTGAGTACCAGTGGGTAGTGGAACCAGGCTACGGGATCAGACACACTATGTGTGTGTGTGTTGGGGTAGGGACTTATGCTTACCATTGGGCAGTGGACCAGGAGGCAGGGAAAGTGTGAATTACAGAGGGATGTACAACGCAAAGTAATGCGTTAGTCACCCCTCTGGCACACATCTTACTAATTTCTTTTTTCTTTACTCAGACCTCATTGGAGGCATCAGTAAGGCCACTTGTGAAGCCACCAGCTATTGGAGATCAATAGCTACAACTGCGAAGAGTAGTGTGACTCTCCACTTTTGAAACTTTTTAATTTTAAATTATTTAATAAACCAGACTGCTCCTGATGTCCCCCAGGTATTGATCTCCCAGATGATGAGGCTGGGAGATCAATAGAGGAGGAGATCCTTATATGCCAGGACCGTTGTGATGCTCCTGGCATTCACAGGTCCTTAATGGGTTAAAAGATATTAAATGTTTAACAGCTGTCCTCCCACCCACAACTCTGATATCAGCTCCTTCTGCAGTGAAATTTCTTTGTGTGGATGAGCACCACATGGGATACCATGACAACAGCAGGATTAAGTTGGTCAGCCCCTTCTCTTGGAGACGTGGCTGATATCGGGAAAAGGGGTGGGATTAGATAATATTAAACATTTAAAGGCACCAAAAAATAACATGTTTATATAACTTTAAATATCACTTACTAACAGCTAGTATATGTTAGTACATCCCTAAATAATAATCCTAAACTTTCTTTTAAATTCCTATGCAAATTGTCATGTTTAGGGAGCATTTATTTGTTTGTATTGAGAGATAATAACTAAAGTCAATTAACGTGTTCATATATCTCTGAGGATACAGCCAATATTTTAAAAGGGTTTTTTGTTTACCATACATCACTGACCCTTTAAAATCGACCTGTCACCTTAAGACAAGTTTCATTTGTGCTACAGAGATTTAAACTATGCCTGTATATTGTACTAGCAATACTTTAGGTTAATTCCATGCACAGTATGCTAATTAGTTATGTTCAGTCTAAACTCATCACCCACTTTGCTATTTGATATGGCCTCAGTATGTGGGCTGTGCCCAGATTAATTCATAACACAGAGTGTGGGTGGTAATATTGCTGCAGGACAAACTATTTAGCATAAAGTGTCACACTGTGCCACAGACATATAAAGGTTAATTTCTCAACACCTATTTATATTCCAAACGGCTAGCACAAAATATAGGCAATTTTTGGTTCTCTTTAAAATTAACTAAACTTATGTTAGCATAACGGACTTACTTTAAGTACACTGTTTACTGAGACTTTTCCTTTTCTGAGTATTAATATTATGGACTTGTGTTGCCTGGGCTAGTGAAGAGCCAGTAATTCCATACATATAAACTCTTTACATGAGGAGTGTCTCAATGGTCTTAGTACATTTCTGAGTTCTATTGTGCACTTCTAAACTTTCATGAGATTCCATGTAAATGAAAAACATTCAGTCTGCTTACATTAAAAAATAAAATTAAAAGTACAAGGCCAATTTATTGCACATTCTGCACAGTGCTGTCTGATCATGGCCTGCCATTATTAGCACTAATGGTTATTAATGCAACATAAACACAGTGTAACCCTGAAGAGTTTAGGGGTCAAGGACCACATAGCCACACACATAAAAAGAGAAGGTGAGCTGGAAAGTACAAATGCAAATTACTCCTGGAAGGACGATGTGGGTACACCCTGGCATGGCCAGTGTCTTTTCATGTCGTCCTAACACAAGCTAAGCCCAGGGGTGTCTGGGGGCTGTTTATGTGGGTGAAGGGAGGGCAAAGCCATAATATGATCCCCAGGCCAGTCCTCCCAGCCCCTATGTTTATATGGAGAGGGAAAGTATAGGGAGGGGACAAATACCACCTTGCCCCCCCAGACACCCATGGCTAAGCCAGGGACAACTCTCCAAAAATCCTGTTCTGTCACCACCTCCCCAGCATATGAGGTTTGTACGCCAGATGTTAGCACTTTAGGAATCTCTAAATTAATATAATAACATTCTGTTCTGTTTTCCCCATCTGTATATGTTTTAGTCCTCCGTACTGTCATGTAATTTGTAGTGTGGAGCATACACCAGGTCTCAATAAAAATACACAATACATGGGCTTTCTATGAATGGGTGCTTTGCTCTTTCTACTCCAGTGCAGGAGTTCATTCATTAAAATCAGGGTGGCCCACTTTTAGTGAAAGAGCTCCTGAACCAGCTTTCTACCAAAAGGCACTCTACTCAAGCGCTCACTGAGAGAAAGATGGCTTTATGGAGGATAGCAGCTTCAAGGGTTGCCGCACTGATCACCTATCCTATTGGATACGTGGTCAATGCCAGTGGGGACATCTGATTTTAACACATACAAAACTGACTTGTTTTCTTAACAGTAAACCTTTGAGTGCCAGAATGTTACACAATGCCTTGCTTAGCAATGTGTTGCATACCCCTCTGGCACTCAAAAGGTTAACTGTGTAAAGCACCTTAAGTCAGAATTCACTGAGAGGGCAGCATGTTGGAGTTTACTAGCTGGGTGGGGCTCATGTCAGAGTCGATAGTGTTTGGGCAGCATGTTGGAGTTTAGTGGGGTGCATCATGTCATAGCTGATAGGTGGAGGGCAGCACAGCATGTTTACTTGTTTACTTGGGGGGCATCATGTAGGAGTTGATTGTTGGAGGGCAGCATGTCGGAGTTTACTAGGGGGCATTATGTCGGAGTTCAGCTGGTGATGTGTGAGGGATAGCATCCCTTCCATATCGACAGCACTTAGACAACCCTGTATGCTAATGAGGACCTTCTCCTCCCCTCCCCTTTCATCCCTCATTTTATATGAATTTGATGATGTGTCTGTACATCGAAATGTTGAAGGCTTTGAGCACATCGACAAAATCACATTGCCATAGCATCGATTGTTAGTGAATCTCCCCCTATGTGTCATGTCGGATATCTTTGCCATGGATAAGCTAGCTCCTCATATATTACATAAACTATGTAACCAATTTTGAATGTAGTCTGTGGGTAAGTAGACACAGATTATTGAAAATCAAGAATGTTTTAAACGTCTGAGGGCGCTAAGATTCTATAGTCTTGCTTAATTAATAATCATACCCACCACAGCTGCCCTCACTTTCAATGTATTAAACTGACTTTATGGTTAGCCAATCTAAGATCATGTGATTTGTAGCTTCTTCCTACCAATTGGTTAAAGACCAGAGACCCATTTACCTTATGATCAATTGAACTTTATGGGATTAAACAGACCAATAACTTTCTTTTTCTGTTTGAAGACTAGTCAGTTTATCACATACTCAGTTGTGCTAAAGCACATAGCTGTGTTCACGCTGGTAAATTCTTAACTGTTTGAGAACCTTGGGTGTGTGTAAAGTATTTTGGAGCAAAGTGCTGTACACCACTCTGCAATGCATTTTTTTCACAGACCTATGGCATTTGCATGGTTAAGAAAATTCATGCTTAGACATGAGTGAGTCAAAATGACTGTGCCATATACACTGCGAACGCATCTTATTTTATTAATGATCCCCACCATGTTCAGAGATAACAGAGCTTGACATCTAGAGGGAAATTGACTCTTATAGCTTATAGGAGAACTGGTCCACAAAGTTAACATTATATACACTGACTGATTCACAAATCTTACGACCTATTAGTTAACAGGCAGATCATTCCTCACAGCTTGAAATCTATATTACAAATAAAGCAGAGAAATTATAGACAATCAAAAGTGCAGCACATCCCATCTAAAAATCCTAATAAACTATACAGAGCCCATCAAACTCCTACTCCGTTTGATGTTGCATATTCAGTCAGAATTACACTTTCTCTATGTGCCTTCATGATTGCAAACCATGCAGAGGTTTTAAAGGCTGTTATATTACACTGAGTAATAGGCAACACTCCTCCCAGTGACACACACATTGGGCGCTTGTCAACCGGCTTCTCAAAAGTTTGCATCAATAGTTTCTGTCTCCACTTCACCTATACCTAATATGGTAGAACTCTATGGAAAGCCTTGAAAAATATCCCTTTCAGAATTTTTATGGTAACCCCAAAGTACTAAGGAGTTCTTCTTTTTTAACACAATAAGGAGAACAAGAAGGAGGAAAAAAGGAGATACAGAGAGAATGGAAAGCTAGAGAATGAGTAGTTTTGGATGACAGACCCAGGTATCCAACTACATGTCAATACCCAGCAATGCACAGTCCAGAAAGATCATGAGTGGAGTAGGCAGATGAATACCAGGTAGACCAGACTGAATTGTACTTATGTAACAAGCTAGCCAGGACCAGTTCCATTATTTCATAGATGGCATTTTTGTGAATTAACAGCAATAGCTTACTGCTTTGTTGGTGGATTTGCATTCTTCAACGCTCTAACAACTGAGTGTCTGGAGGCCATAAGAATTTGATATGAGAAACCTCTGTCTTTAAATTAGAAGGTATGCTAAAATCTAAAAAGTCAGTCTCAGGTGCAGTCTTAATCTGTTTACTACAGTTTTGAGATATAATCTGAAACTTGTGTTACCAAAAGGGTTTAATTTTGGGATATGACCATCATATATAGTACCCTCTTTACCACAGTTGTGCCAATAGTGGTTTGAAGCTGAAGGATCAACAATCACAATTCTATGTGACACCATATACCATTGCATCATGACTATTCTTCTGGTTTCAAAATCAATTATGCATTTAGAGATTCAGGAAAAACTTTCATAACAGCAAGACCATTGAGCATCAAAAAATATTTTTCTCATGTCCCTTCCCATTTCAACACATAATGTGTTTCCTGAAAGGTATTAGGGTTCACAATGTGATAGTAACATGAGATGCCTTTAAAGGGATAGTAATATTTCGTTTCAACTTTATTTTATTTTGTAGGCATTAAAAAAACATGAAGAGAGTCTTATCTCTCAAACCTTTATGGTTTAAGAGATATTCACAAGCAAAGTTTCCCCCTCCCGCCCTTTTACCTAGTGTAAGCCATCTCTTCTCAGATGTGAATCTGGTTGTAAGACCAGACAGATAACAGCAGGGCACAATCTTCTTTGTTTGAAAAGAATGAAAGCCCTTCCCCCCTTGACAAGTTTTTCAGCTTTTTCCCTTATCTTAATTGAAGATTGTCCCTCTCTGCAGTCTACCTGGGCACCTCCCTTCTGATCTGGCTGAACGGGGGGGGGGATACTTTGCTTGTGAATATCTCTTAAACCATAAAGGTTTGAGAGACAAGACTAATATCGTTCTTCATGTTTTTTTAATGCCTACAAAATAAAATAAAGATAAAATGAAGTATTACTATCCCTTTAATTAAGCTTGCTTGGCTATAACAGTCTTTCAAACCAGTTTTGAAGAGATTTTTAAAATGTGAAACCTGGAGATATGTATAATAATCAGCAGTAGTTGGAGATCGTCAAAGGACCTTGAAGATCTCAGTATGAAAATATCTAATAGAAGAGTGACACCTAAGGTCATCCAAGAATTCAAGGACAAATACAATAATAACCTGTGTAAGGGTTATATTGGTAGAAGTGGAGATAAGTATTTCTTTAATAGCGGTTTGTGGCAGTATGTAGATCAAAGATTGCATAAAGAAGGAATCCTATTGGACTTAGGTGGAGGGTCAAATAGAGCATGTCTACTGGGAGTGTAAATGGAAGTGAGTAATATTGCGCTATTTCTATCCAGCATTTTCATGTAGCTGGGAGTTGCAACTTGGCAAGTTGATCTGGAGCAGATACCAAATAATAAGATCTAATACAGGGGACTCCCAAACCACCCCATGTCACTGCATAACAGAGGGGCCCAGTCTGGATATTTTGCCTTGCCTAATAAAAAATGAAAAAAACTCTTAAGCTTCAGCGAAGAATGGTCTAGGGATCAGATTAGTAATTGTACTTAAAGATAAAGTAATTTAGGTAAATAATTCATTTATTACAGAAGTTATATGCCTAAGTCAAGAAATTTCAAAACTGGTACAGACATCCATATCATGTTTAAGTCTATGGAGAAGAAGAGGAAAATTAAAGGAGAATAAAGATTTTGCAGACTTTGGGATGTTAATTCATAAATAATTGATACATTTTTCCACCAAAATGGAAATCCAATTGGAAGGGCCTGAGTTATCATTAAATTCAGTTTATAATGAGTTGCTCTACCAGTGTCTTGCAGTACACCTAAAAGTTCATGAAGAGAGGATATAGGACTTGTTTACAGAGAGGATGACATCATCAGTAAAGAGGCCTGTTTTATATTGGGAAGTACTTATTTGGAGACCAGATATGCAGGGATGTGTCTAATTAATTGTGCTAGGGGTTGCATGATTAGGGTAAAGAGCAAAGGTGAGAGGGGGCATCCCTGATGCATGTAGTTTGTTAAGGGAACTAGATTATAACGGGTTCCTATATTCTTATTGGTGTCATTATTGTTTGAAGAATTAGACCCTATATGCCAACTTGGAGCTAAGTTGCTCTGCAAAGTTATCATCTAAATAGAAGAGAAGAAAGGGGTTACTACAAAGATATGCAGGCTGGACCTTACTGATAATCCTACATGTGGCATCCAGGATTCAATGGTTTGGGATAAACACTACGGCCTTGATTCAGTTGGCCCTGTCCGCCCACAAAAAACACACCCAACTGTATTTTTTCAAGCACATTAAGCCATGCAATTACCTGTGATATGGAAAAATACTGGAAAAAACATAGCTCGGGTGATAACTGCATGTGCGTTTTCACACATTGACAAACCTCTGAAATATGCTATTCACACATTTGGTTTAAAACCTTTTCATGCCCCACCATTATTCCTTGTCAGCTGATACTTCATTTGTTCCATGGAACCTTTTATACCTCTTCTGGGATCTCTGGGTTTTCATGATACCAAGTTTGAGAACAACTGATATATTTAAATCATAAATGTTTATTAGTGGAGACAGAAACAATTATTCAATATTAAAATCCGCGGTCTGCTAACTATTTTTTTCATGTATAAAACATTATCAATGGCTGTTTATCAAGTATTCTTCTGCTAAGTACTTTGTCACCCCCAAAGCAAAAGAGACAAGCGAATGAAAGCTCAACTAGTCTCCTTGCTGTTGAATGTAGGGCTCAAGTGAGCAAGTACAGCCTTTAAAGGGATAGTAATGTTTCATAATAAAAGCAGCTCTAATTAATCATTATAGTATTTGGACTTTGGAGAATGTTATTTCAATTCTATCAGAGTTGTAGTTCAAGAGTAATTCAATGACAAAGTATCCCCTCCTGCCCCTTTTACTGATGTAATACTGCTCAGCCAGAGCAGAAGGGAGGTGCCTAGGTAGATTGCAGAGAGGTACAATCTTCAATTAAGATAAGGGAAAACCCTAAAAAACTTGTCAAGGGGGGCAGGGCTTTCATAGTTCTCATAGGAAGAAGATTGTCCCCTGCTGTTATCTGTCTGGTCTTACAACCAGATTCCGCATCTGAGAAGAGGTGGCTTACACTATGTAAAAGATGCAGGAGGGAAACTTTGCTTGTGAATATCTCTCAAACCATAAAGGTTTGAGGGATAAGACTTATATCGTTCTTCATGTTTTTTTAATGCCTACAAAATAAAATAAAGACAAAACAAAGTATTACTATCCCTTTAATTACCAGTTGGCCATCCTAATTGTATTGGTCGATCAGCCTGCATTTGACATGCTTTACTCTTATTGCAAGTTTCATGACCAAGTGTGTTTGTGTTTGTAATGTAAACTCTGTCTGTCATTTGATAGATTTTAAACTTGGAAGGCAAGTTTTCCTGTAGATTACAAGATGTACAAGTCTTTAGGGCTGATCTACTAAGTAAAATGGTTCAATTCTGGAGCAAACAAACTTCACCATAGTTAACAAATAAAAAATCCCCAAACTTACATTGATTTAAATGGAAGTTTTAATCCCGTGAATGCTAGAGATATCTCCAAAGCATTGTTTTGCAATGCATTGAAGATCTAGATAGAATCTGAAATAATAAAAGTCATATTAAATCAAATGGAATGTTTATTTGTTACCTATAGCTCAAACGACTTACTCCAGAATTACACCTCTTAGTACATAGATTGTAAAATATATGTTTTTTTTCCTGTTGATTGCAGGCTCAGAGCATAGGTTTCCCTGTAGATTTCAAATACTATAGTTTAGATTTATTCTTACTTTAAATTATATTGGTCTGTTTTAAAACACTGAGGATCCTTGCTATTGAAAACTTTGTGATTCAGTTTTGTTGTTTAAACTTAGTGAGATATTTGGTTTGTCATGCTGACTAATAAGACAGGGAGGTGGACCGCAGGTGAATCAACAGGTTATAGAATGTTGTTTTAGAGTGTGGCTATCAGGACCCTGTACTAAGCCCACAGCATTGTTACTACTGAGATGGTCTTGCTACACTTACTATGTAAAAAAAATACATATATTGTAGAGCTTATCCTCGTGAGTAAAACAAGGCAACTCCCACTGCTGAGAGGTGTTTTATTAAAAAGTTATTACAGCTTAAAATTGTTTTTTTTTTAGATGCAGTATGTCAATGGCCTGAAATCTTACAGTGGCGCTGTTCTTACACCATCCTATGGAAGTTTATGGTCAACTGACCAGAGCTATCCATAGTATGGTGCAGCAACAGCGCAACTGTAAGATTTCAAGCCATTGAAATATTGCACCTAAAAAAATAAAGTTTGAGCTACAATAACTTGTGAATAAAACACAGCTTAGCAGTGGGAGTACCTCTGTTTTACAAAGGAGGATAAAACCTAAATATATATATATATTTTTACATATTAAGTGTTACATATTTGACTGAGCACAGAAAATGCAAAATAGCAGGGAGCCAGTAATTGCAAACAACAATGCTCATGAGCTGGATCATCTTCTTAACCAAATCTGTAGCTGAGGAGTGAAGTCGATCTTGCAAAAGTACTCAGAAGACACAATACTGGTGGCAGAGGAATTGGTGGTCATATAACTGTCACCGTCTCTTGGTCGGCGCCTTCTTCCTGCCCGTCCTCCTCTCTCTCTTTCGCGTGGTGGCTGTTGTTCTGGGTTCCGGCTCGCTCCATGGGCCATGCATGCGCAGGATGCCGCTGTCTCTTTCCTTGGCGTCTGCGCATGCGTCTGGCCTGGCGATACATTGGGCAATAGCCTCCTATTTCGCACAGCTCTCAGGAGAGCCCCCCTCCTGTCCTCCTCTCATTGGCTCCTCTCCATTATTTGAACGGTCTGCTCCATGCTGCGGGTGCCTGTTCCACGAGCTCTCTTTGTTTGTTGCTCACCTGTGTGTCTTCTGCTCCTTGCTACTGACTCTTGGCTTGTCCTGACCATCCAGTGTCATTTGCTCCTGGCTACTGACCCTTGGCTTATCCTGACCATCCAGTGTCTTCTGCTCCTGGCTACTGACCCTTGGATTGTCCTGACCATCCACTGTCTTCTGCTCCTGGCTACTGACCCTTGGCTTGTCCTGACCATCCACTGTCTTCTGCTCCTGGCTACTGACCCCTGGCTACACATCTATACGTCTCCTCTTGTCCTGCTCTGTCTCCAGCCTGTATTATCTGCCTCGTTCTACATGGTTCCCAGGTACTCCCATCCTTATTGGACCCCGGCTCAGCCAGGGTGGAACAATCTGATTTTGTGACCAGCACCTCTAACCATCTTCTGCTGCAGCAAGGGAGTACCTGGCACGCCGTCACCGGTCGCAAGCCTCGCACCCAAGCTCTAGCACACGGGTCCTTACCCTCCGTGTGCATGACAGTTGGAACGGGCCAACTTAACAGTCTACTATGGATCCAGCTAAGGTATCCCGATTGACGGCAAGATTAGATCACCAGGAACAGGTGCTGGCCTCCCATGCCGCACACCTGCAGAGCTTGGAGCACAAAATCGATGCTGTGCTGGATCTGCTGTGTACCTCCGCAGTGCAGACCTTCGCTGCGGCCGCTCCCGCTACAGTCTCTGACTCTGGCGTTTCGGCGACACCCCCTCCTGAATATGTGCCTCCCCGTATCCCACTTCCAGACAAGTTTACAGGCCGGTCAACGGACTTTTGAGGGTTCCTAAACCAGTGCCAGCTGCACTTTTGAACCCCGCTTCAAACGTTCTGAACACATGCTGCCCGGGTCTCCTTTATCATTTCTCTCCTTAAAGGGGAAGCATTAGCTTGGGCATCTCCCCTAGTGGAGCAACAATCACCGTCGCTTGATGACTCAGATGCCTTCATTTCCGCATTCAAGGCTGTATTCTATGCACCTGGCAGAAGCGCCTCAGCAGAGTCTGCACTCCTGACCCTGCGCCAAAGATCCAGGTCTGTCAGCCAATATGCAGTGGAGTTCAGTACTCTCTCTTATGAGATGGACTGGAATCAGGGAGCCTTGAAGGCATGTTCCGGCATGGGCTTAATGAGCACCTTAAGGACGCCCTGATCTGTTGCGATGTCCCAGATGACTTGGAAGAGTTCATCTCTTTGTGTCTGGACCTGGACAGGAACTTGCAAGACAGACAGATGGAGAGAGACCACAGCAGGAGGTGTTTACCAGCTGTTGCTCCCCCAGAGAGTGATCTGCAGCTGAGACTCCAGTGGAGGTCGGGGGCATTACCCGTTTGTCTGACGAGGAGAGGAGGAGACGTCGAACCCTAGGCTTATGCATGTATTGCGGGCAGGCAGGTCACATACTGCGTAAGTGTCCCGTCCATCTGGGAAAAGACACTGCTTAGCCGACTTCCGAGGCAGTCGCCTAAGCCCAGTTCAACAGCCTCCTTACAGCCAATCCAGAGTGTTCGTTCCTGTGACCATCCAGTGGGCAGCCCATACCGTCCCTACTGCCACCTTTGTCGACTCCAGAGCTGCCAGACTGTTCATGGATGGCTCCTGGGCCCGAGTCCATGGAGTGCCTTGTTGGCTCAAGGAGATGCCCATGCTGGTGTCCTCATTGGACGGAGGACCCCTGGGCTCGGGTAAGATCACACAAGAGACCAAGCTACTCGCCCTCACTACCAGGGTCCTACACACTGAACACGTGGTGTTTGATCTGGTGTCCTTCCCTTTTGCACCAGTCGTCCTGGGACTCCCCTGGCTTTGGTGCCATAATCCTGTTTTTGACTGGAAGACCGGCAATCTCACACAGTGGAGTGAGACTTGCTTCAGGACCTGCCTCCCTGTGAACCCAGTCTTCTCCCACCTGTATGTCTCTGCCTCCATGTATCCTCAAGATGCCTTGCCTGGGGCCTATAGCGCCTTCCGGAACATCTTCTCCAAGGCCCAAGCCGAACGCCTTCCCCAGCATCGGCCTTGTGACTGCCTGATTGATCTTCTGCCTGGGACCCAGCCACCCAGAGGAAGGATGTTCCTGCTTTCTCCTCCTGAGATGAAAGCCCTCTCCACTTACATCCAGGAGAACCTGGCTAGGGGCTTCATATGTCCATCCACCTTGCCCGCCGGGGCAGGGTTCTTCTTTGTCAGCAAAAAAGACTACCGGGGTCTGAACTGCATTACCAGCAAGAATAAGTAATCTCTGCCTCTCATCCCAGAGCTATTTGGCCTTCTCTGAGGGTTCCACCTGGTTCACCAAGTTAGATCTGAGGGGGGCCTATAACTTGGTTCGTATTAGGCCTGGGGATGAATGGAAGATGGCCTTCAACACCAGATATGGGCACTATGAATACCTGATTATGCCCTTTGGGCTCTGTAACGCCCTGGCTGTCTTCTAGGCTTTTGTTAACGATGTGTTCCGGGATATGCTGACTTCCCATGTCGTAGTTTACCTGGACAACATACTCGCCTTCTCTCCTACTCTCCAGCAGCACCGAGTACACATGAACGCTGTACTGCAACGGCTGTGTGAAAATGGCCTTTACACCAAACTCGATAAATGTGAGTTTGAGAAGGAACTGCTCCCCTTCTTAGGGTACATCGTCTCCATCTCCGGTCTCAAGATGGGCCCAAAGAAACTCACGGCAGTCACCGACTGGCCGCAACCCATGGATCTGAAAGCAGTACAATGCTTCCTTGGCTTTGCCAACTACTACAGGAGGTTTATCCAAACTACTCCTCCCTAGTAGCTCCCATCACCGCTTTAACTAAAAAAGGTGCTAATCTGCGAATCTGGCCCAGGAAAGTATCATGGTGGTGAATGCAGACGATACTTTCCTGTCACGTACATTCTGGGAACCAAGAACATCAAGGTAGATGCCCTATCTCGTCTGTACAGCGCTCCTGTCTCCAGCAACCCGCCAGAGCATATCTTCCCATCTTGTAAAATCCTCTCAGCACTGTCCACCGCAACGTTAGCTAAAATTCAACATTTGCTCATCTGTGTGTCTTCTGCTCCTGGTTACTGACCCTTGGCTTGTCCTGACCATCCAGTGTCTTCTGCTCCTGGCTACTGACCCTTGGTGTATCCTGACCATCCAGTGTCTCCAGCTCCTGGCTACTGACCCCTGGTTACGCATATATACATCTCCGCTTGTCCTGCTCAGTCTCCAGCCCAGTTCACGTCCAGGCTATAAAGCTGATGCCAGAAGGTGGAGCATAATTGCTAAACTGGCAGGAAGTATAAAATAGCGAGTGCAACGTCAGTGATGAGCTCCCGCAGATGGATCGAGTCAGATTCATGCTGCTCCACTCCAGAGTACCGGACAGGCACAGCAGGCAAGGAAATCACGGACACCGTGATACCCAGGTATTTCTCTGGCAACCAGTCCCCTAAAATGACTCCATTAAGTTCATAGGTAACATTGGAATTTTTTCTTCCCAAATGCATGAATTTAGACTTTCCCACATTAAACTTCATATTCCATTTGGTTGCCCAATCTGCCATTTTATGCAAATCCCTTTGTAGAGAGCAAATATCCTGTTCTGAATTAATTACCCTGCATAATTTAGTGTCATCTGCAAATATTGATATTTTGCTTTCTATATCTATTTCCAAGTCATTTATAAACATGTTAAAAAGCAGTGGACCCAGTACTGAACCCTGAGGTACTCCACTCTCTACTTTAACTGAATTGAAGAATTGTCAATTTACAACCACACACTGTTCCCTATCCTTCAACCAGTTTTCTATCCAATTGTGAATTTCATCTCCTAGCCCCGATTTCCTTATTTTATACCCCAGCCTTCTGTGTGGCACTGTATCAACTGCCTTTGCAAAGTCTAGATATACTACATCTACTGCCTTGTCATTATCAAGGTTGCTGCTTACTTCCTCATAGAAGCTGAAAAGGTTAGTTTGGCACGATCTATTCTTCATAAAACCATGTTGATTCCTGTTAATGATCTTAGTTTTGGTGGTGTAATCCTCAATATAATTCCTTTCCTGAAGCATGCTCACAAACCTGCTTCCCTTAGCACTCTGACAGGTCTCATTATTCCAGTTGATATCTGGATAGTTAAAATCTCCCATAATTATAGTATGCCCAAGCTGCGCAGCTTTCCTCATTTGCAATAGCAGTTGGGCCTCAACATTCGCATCAGTATTTTGTGGTTTGTAGTATATACCCTTTACCTTTTACACCACATTTAGGGCTCTATTTAAATTTCACATTAAAACCATTGTTAACTAAAAAAAGGCCGTCGCTACTTAGCCAAGATCGATTGACGAGAGAGTCAAATCTCCGTTAACCAGAATGGCTAACGAGCGAAGGCGAACAAAATACACGTACACCTTAAACCTGCGTTGCATAAAATTCTGACCTTATCGACGTATAAAAACCACACAGCGTACAATACGTCCATATCAAAGGAAAAAGCGAATGTCCACCGTTACAAAGTTCCACAGCCAATCACAGCACACCAAAGTATCAAGTGCATTTGAATAATCTATATATAGACCCAAAATAACTGATGCATCTTTGCCTGTATTTCGAGTTTGCTGAGTTAGATCAAAGGACCTAGGAGCGGAGGCTAGCGAAAGAGAGTGAGGTAGAGAGGAGCACACACTTCAGGTAGAAGGAGTTGAAGAGTTTGTTACACCAAAAGCAACACATAATACACTTTTGCACATACCCAATACACGCATTCAAACACAAACACACATTCACACATAGCTTTTTTTTTTTTTGTAACACATCACATACATCTTTTATATTTTTTTTTTACAGTGTGAGTCTGTGAGTGCAAATGAGTGACAGTCTGAGTGAGTATGTATGTGAGGGCCTGAGTGAGTGCCTGGGTATGAATGGGTGAGAGATGGAGAGAAGAGCAGGAGAGGGGGATGGGGAGAGTAGTAGGAGGGGAGGAGGAAGTGCAGGTGGCCATCCCTGGTCAGGGTAGGAGAGGGAGATCCCTGGGGCAGAGGGGTACACATGTCAGAGGAGGCACACAAAGTGTAGGGGCAGAGCTGGCAGTGGGATGAGGGGTAGTGCACGGGGAGCACCCCTACGCAGCCAGGGCCATTGCAGATAGGGCCTGAGAGCCAGAGCCAAGTATCTCAAATATCCTATGGCGGTGTTGAGGAGGAGGGGCTGAGAGACCCCAAGTATACCACCGAGGAGAACAGGGTCTTGCTGGTGGCCATACTGGCACATAAGCGGATCCTGTTCCCCAGGCAGAGGGTCACTGGCATGGGGCCAAAGAAAAAGGCTTCCTGGAGGGAAGTGGTGGACAGCATCAATGCAGTGTCCAGCTGCACCTGCTCCCTGGATAAAGAAGAGGTCAAAAAGAAAATGGGTGCATGTTAGAGGCACTGGAGGTGGACCCTCCCTGCACATACATTATGCAGACTGGGAGGATGTGTTGCGCAGGAGTATGCCGGCAATAGCTGTGTGTGGTGTCCCAGGAGGGGGTTACACCAGAGAGGAAAGCAGCCTACAGACTACCTGTAAGTATATCAAGGCCTACATACAAATCACACAAATTCTTAGAACATCTATGGCCCAACACAGTGACACCTGAACATATGGCAAGCATTCTTCACCACAAGTTCAGCAACACAGCATGGAGGGGGTTCAGACAAGGACAGAACGACAAACCCAGCACAAATGGGAACAGTCAAGTCCCTGTTTAACCCCCTTGATGCTGTCTACATCAACCACACTCACTGCACAAAATCAATGTACACCATCATGTTCATACAACATACTCTCCATGAGATTATGTGATAACCGGAATATGAGATTATTGGAGGGGTTCTCTCCACCTTATCTCCTCCTCCTCACACCTTACTGTATCTCCATGTATCAATACATCTCCAACACCATGAATGGTAACAGTATTCATGTCTAGAAGCATGTGTTGTGAAAACACCTTTGTTAGGTACCATAAATATAACTCCTAACTGTTTATCATTCTATTCATATGGATACTCATACATCAATACCAGACGTATTTCAATTTGGATGGGATTTCTTTAATATGTGTTACAATACAGTAGAGCATCAACATGTTATTATTGTATGAAACATATCACATATGCTCATAGGTTGTAATTGACATATAATAGCAACAGGTGATCCTCCTGCATGTGTCCCATTTTCAAGGTCCCTGTGTACTGAGGAGTTTGTGAGGAAATATGAGTCATTGCAACCTCCAGGATATTTTGCACAGATGTTGGTAATCTTCATACTGGCATCACAGACCATCTGTATATTAATGGAGTGGAAATTCTTCCGGTTCACGTACAGGGGAGTGTTGCACAAGAGCTCTTATTCTCATATGTGTGCAATCTATGGCACCCATGACCCTGGGCATTCATCCCCTAGCATAAAAGTCCTGTTTGACACGTGCCCACTCCATGTCATTTGTGGAGAAGTGAATGTAGTTACTTGCCATCCTCTTGAGTGCAGCCAACACTTAACCAGTGCCCTTGAGCAGGTGGACTGGGACATGCCAGACACATGTCCTTCTGTGGACTGTAACGATCCACTTGCCATAAATTGGATGGCACACATTAGCTTCTGCAATCCAGACAGGATATGGTTTGCATTGTAAATGGGATATATGTCATCCTTAATGACTCATATAGATGTATGATGCTTTCTGATGTCAACCTCCCTGATTTCAACATCTGTCATTCCCAAGAGTGTGACCCTTGTGCAGTATATCCTGGGCCTTGGCAGTTGTCTCTCATACCTATGCTTCTCCACCGGTCCCTGTGGCAGCTGTGGCAACTGGGTGGCCTCCTGTTGAGGTAGCAGGGGTGCTGCTGGCATGTGCAGTCGTCCAGGTGAAGATGGTCTTCTATGTGGCTCTTCAGCTGGAGCATCATCACTTGTAGTAGGTGAAGGCTGTTGAACAGGTGTGCTTGGGGGAGGATGGTGAGCCCTATCCCTCGCACTCCTTTATCTCCACTGTCTTTTCAAGTATAGGTATGTGAACATACTGGTTGAGATCTTTGTCTGTCTCTCTCTCTCTCTCTTTCTCTGTGTCTCCTCCCTCTCGCGCTACATCTGGGGAGGGTAAACTGTCCATTTAAACAGTGGTAAGGTGTTGTCCAGGAGCAGTCATGTGGTCAGACTTGACCAATGGGAAGGTGGGTTTAATGCAGGTAAGTGTTTGCGGGTGTGGTGTTTCTGTGGTTGGTGGTGTGATTAGTTGTAATTGGTATGTACCTGTCAGGTGTGTGTGTGTGATGTTGTGAAGTTAATGTTGTGTCTCCATTGGCTGTTGAGGTTGCATAGGTGAGCTTGATTTGTTTTGAGAGTGACACGTGTGCATGTTGTGTTGTTTTTTAACCCCTGTTGTTCCAGGGTGTGTTGGAATGGCTTATGTTTTGCTGCTTTGTGTTACCCTTGTCCATTTGGGGTTGCTGGGTTCTTGTTGTTTGTCTGACTTGTTGGTATGGTCGAGGTCTTGTTGGTGTGTTTGCTTGGTATTGCAGGGGTTAGTTTTACCTTTGTATTCTTGGGTTATGTACTTGTGTTGTATGAGCTACTGTTTCTCTGTCTTCCTTTCTTCGACAGTGGTTTTTACTCTGCGTTGTGTGGTGTTCACCTAGAATAAGTGGGTCTTAAAGTTCTTCTGGTAAATGCTGCAATTTATCACTCACTGTCCCTACAAATATTTGCATGGCTCTGGGAATAGCTGTTGCATTGGCTTTAATGGGTGATGTTTTCACTTCCGCTGTGTTTTCATTTATCCCCACCCCTTCACCACCCCCATGATCATTTATTTGGACCCAGTTCCTATTTACTCTATCTACCCAATTTTTGCTATCTATAACCCCCCTTTCCTGGTTTAAAAGCTTATCCAACCTTCTTAGCATTCTCTTCCCTAGCACGTGGCTCCCCTACCATTTAGGTGCAATCCATCACTTCCATATAGATTGCACCCAAGAACAAATTCAGCCCAGTGCTCTAGAAACCCAAACCCTCCTTCCTACAACAAAGCTTGAGCCATGCATTAAGTTCCCTGAGCTCCCTTTGCCTATCTGAACTGGCGCATGGCACAGGTAGTATTTCAGAAAACACTACCCTAGAGGTCCTTGTCTTGAGCTTGCACCCTAAATCCCAGAAATCATTCTTTAGGGACCTCGATCTTCCTCCTGATTTGTCATAGTAGGAGGAAAATTATACAAGAATATCCTCCTCAATAGGAATATTTTTAAGAGATGTGGAGGAGAATTTAGGTTCAGAGGCAACAAAGTATGTTATAAGCGGACTAGTTCTGTCGAGCATAGACCAGAGTGATATTTCCAGTACAGAGTTGTTAGTCTGACCTTCTTCTTCCACTCACACTATCTGTATCACGGTGCCCGTGATTGCTGCCTTTGTGTGTCAGTTACCTGTAGGGGGCTCTCCATTGGCTGTCTGTGTTCAGCCCGCCCTACATTGCCTATTTAGACTGAGCCTGGGCACCCTTTGGTTGCCCTTTCGTGTTGTCTCTATGCTGCTCGAATCTCCATTGTGTTCCTGAGCTTCCTGGGCCCCTGGTTGTGTTCCTGCTACCTGAGATCATCAAGTTCCTGAGTTACCTGTCCATTGGTTCCTGTTTCCGTTCCTGATCCGGTTGAGGTTGCTGTTGTGTCGCTGCTTCCTGCTGCCAGTCCTCCTGCCGTTCCTGATCCAGTTGACCGTCTGAGTGCTGGTTCCTGTTTCCATCTGCTGGGCTCCTGATCCAGTATCGCCTGTGGTCATTCCATCTGCTGAGCTCCTGTTCCAGTATCGCCTGTAATCGGCTGTCCTCCCTAATCGCCTTGGCGACATTTCTACTCCTTGCTGGTATTCCAGTACGCGGGTGCTGGTTCGCTGATATTGCACCTGTAGAGATTTGTGCTCCCAGTACACGGGTACTGGTCTGCTTACATTCACCGGCTGCTGTGCACCGGAAGAGAGACGGTTTACCCAGTACGCGTGTACTGGTTTGCTCCACCATATACCGGCTGCCGTTGCACCGGTACAGTTATATTACAGTACGTGGGTACTGGTTTGCTCCACAGCCACCCGGCTGCTGTTGCACTTTGTGTATTGCGTCCCCAGTACGCGGGTACTGGTTTGCTACCCAGCCACCCGGCTGCTTTGCACATTGTATATTGTGTCCCCAGTACGCGGGTACTGGTTTGCTCCATAGCCTTCCGGCTGCTGTTGCACCTATCGAGTTTTGTGTTCCCGGTATGCGGGTACTGGTCTGCTTACATTTAACTGGTTGCTGTGCACCGGAAGAGAGACGGTTTCCCCAGTACGCGTGTACTGGTTTGCTCTACCACCTACCGGCTGCCGTTGCACCGGTACAGTTCATGATTACAGTATGTGGCTACTAGCTCGCTCCTATTCACCGGCTGCTGGTGCACCGGATGAGAGATTGGTCTCCCAGTACGCGGGTACTGGTTCGCTCCACCACATTCAAGTACTATTGTACCGTTTTAGAGATATTGTGTCCCCAGTACGCGGGTACTGGTTCTCTCTATGCGATCTCTGCTGTCAAAGTCCTAGGCAGCTCTGTTGGTTACCCAGTACGTGGGTACTGGTGGTCTCCTGTAAGTTCCTTGGCTTGCCACTTTAACTCCTTAGCCTCTGCATGTCATCCTTGTGAATGTTGTGCCACCTAACCAGTCACTGAGGCTTTAGTGGTTGCCATTCACGCCGTATTAGGCTGCCTTGCCCGGTATATAAGTAAGGGCGGTAGAACCTATTCCTCGCTGTACCATCTTGGGTTGCCTTACCCGGTATTGGCAAGGCGGGTAGAGCCTTTATACTTGCTGTCTGCCTATAGGCTGCCTTGCCCGGTATATTGGCAGGGGCAGTAGAGCCTACTGATTCCCTGTGTACCAGTCTCCAGGCTGCCTTGCCCGGTATATTGGCAGGGCCGGTAGAGCCTACTATTCCCCGTGTACTAGTCTCCAGGCTGCCTTGCCCGGTATATTGGCAGGGCCGGTAGAGCCTATCTATTCCTTGTACCAGCTTCCAGGCTGCCTTGCCCGGTATATTGGCAAGGCCGGTGAGCCTATCCATTCCTTACCAGCTTCCTGGCTGCCTTGCCCGGTATATTGGCAAGGCCAGTAGAGCCTATCTATTCCTTGTACCAGTTTCCTGGCTGCCTTGCCCGGTATACTGGCAGGGCTGGTAGAGCCTTATCGCTATTACCATTGCTTGTTTCCTGTCATTGCAATATATATGTATGAACGTGTATGTTACCCTATGGGGTTGTCTTAAACTTTTCAATAAAGTTGTGTTTTTACCTAACTTGACGTCTGAGAGTTTTAACAAACCGTGACAGTCTGCCACTCTATCTCCCCCATTCCATGGTCCCATCCCTTACTTCTTTTCTATTCCCCTTCCCCACCTCCTCTCTTTTTCCCCACCAGCCCTCGCTTCCCTCACTTACCATATCTTAACCCTCCATCTCCCCATGTCCACCAACTTCCCTCCTGCCTTTCCAGTTCTATGTGTATCATCACTTCTATTCGACCATCTCCCTCTTAATCCTCACCCTCCTCTCTATGCCCTTCCATTCTCTCAGTCTACCCCTAACCCCCATCACCTGCACCTTCCTGTTTCAGGCCCTGAGTCTGTATATTGCTTTCTGTCAAAGGTTACATTGGGCTTAGCTCGAAAAAAGAGTCCACAATTGCCTTGTCTCAAGCAACATATCGTGATAAATAACGTTAGATAAGATGGGAAAAACAGTTAAGTCCGGATTCCGCCAATGTTGGTGTGATAGAGCGACAGGTCATTAACTGAGAACTGGAGCCCACTCTCAAGTTAAGGGCATCGTGTACAATAAAATGGGGACATCAGAAGGGTGTGTAATCAAAAGTTTGCAACATAAAAGAAGTTGTTATCTGTCAAAACACAAGGAGCGTGAGGGTGGTGAAGGAACAATAGGCAGTCAAAACTTATAAGTAGGGAAGATCCAGCAGTGAAACAGGATTGGAACCCACCAGTATAACTAGAGGGCATAACATTGCTAAATCCCTGGACTTGCTGGAACATCGATGAGTGGTTAGAATTTGAACCTTAGGGTCCAAAATGGGCAAGTATATTGGACAAAAGCAGAGCATAAAACCCCCCAGGAGCCCCATATTGTTTGTGCGTTAGGGTCATCCAGACCATTAGAACCCCCCCTCCCTCCATCAAAAGGACCATGGGTGATATTCACCCATCGAGTTTGGAGGACAGTGGATAAACTGTGGACCCCTTAATAAGGCATATAAATACAGACATATAAACACAGCCCTTTAGCTACCTAAAGAACAGTATGGAGCATAAATCCTTAGTCACCCAGCTCGGAAGGCATCATGCATTCAGAGAATTGCAGGCCCAAGTCAGAACGGCCGAGGACTGTCAGCTCATGACCGGACACCCCAGAGAGAATCAGGCCACGAGTCGAGGGCCCCCAACCAAAATAACCAACAACTCAATCTCATCAACCCAGATGTAACATAGTGGCTGAATAGATAAAATACATAAAATATAAAAATCAGTGGTGGGTGGGGGTTGATGTGTTTGTAAAGAACACAATCTCTCCAACCCAGCCAACTCAGGAAGAAAGTATTATGTCTTTCAGACCCTAAGAACCAGTGTCTTCAAGGACAATGGTATGCAATGATTCAACATGAGTAAGCGTTTAAACTTCATCCGTGTTCTGACGAATGGGCAGATGGATAGTCCACTGGGGAGCCTTGAGTTCGTTGCTTGCATGGTACAGGATGCCATTTTTTCCTGACAGCAGGAGTAGGTAGCCATTGCGTAGATGGGGAATCAGTGACAACGATGGCAGTAGGATCCTGACACGAAGAGCATCCGCTAATGCTTTGATGTCTCCCTTGTAGTGCAAGACATGTTGAAATCCATCTACTGTGGCTATCAGATGAAGAGGAAATCCCTACCTATAATGGATGAAGGCTTCTTTCAAGGCCAAAGTGAGAGGCCTAAGGTCCCGTCTCCACTGCATTGTGATGGCGGAATAGTCCCCGAATACATGAATGGTATCTCCTTCAAATACTACAGAAGAAGAGCTTCTGGCTCAAGTATAAAACTCATCCCTCTCTGGGAAAGAAAGGAAACGCACAATGGTATCACGAGGTGCATGTTTAGGAGACATTTTGGCCTTCATCACTCTGTGTGCTCTCTCAGTTTTGTAGTCTGCAGCGACATCAGTTTTGGTGATGAAGAAAAAGAGGCTTCAGAGATAAGTAGATAATAGATTGGGACTCACCGTCTTAGGGATGCTGCGGAATCTGAGATTGCAGCTCCTGTTTCTATTCTTGGTGTCATCCAGTTTAAATAGAAGCTCCTGTTGTTCTTGTTGGTACAACTGGATTATTTTCCTAGTAGCTTCAGTTTTGAAGGACTGGATGCCGTCCATGTCATCCTCCAGATTATCAATCTTGTCTCCCAGGTGGATGATATCTTTCTTCACCTCCTGAAGTTCCGATCTCAAGAAGGCCTTAAATGGATAGTAATGTTTCCCAAAGACAGCAGCTCCAATTAATCTTCATAGTATTTGAGCCATAGAGAGTGCTATTTCAATACTGTCAGAGTTGTGGTTCAAGAGTAATTGAAGGATAAAGTTTCCGCCTCCCGCCCCTTTTACCTAGTGTAAGCCATCTCTTCTCAGATGTGGAATCTGGTTGCTAGACCAGACAGATAACAGCAGGGGACAATCATCTTCCTATGAGAACAATGACAAATTTGACACATTTTTCAGGTTTTTCCCTTATCTTAATTGAAGATTGTCCCTCTCTGCATTCTACCTGGGCACCTCCCTTCTGCTCTGGCTGAGCAGTGTTACATCAGTAAAAGGGGCGGGAGGGGGATACTTTGTCATTGAATTACTCTTGAACTACAACTCTGACAGAATTGAAATAACACTCTCCAAGGCCCAAATACTATGATGATTAATTCAAGCTGTTTTTATTATGATACATTACTATCCCTTTAAGGTCAGTTAAGAGGTTGTGGAGGTCTCTTTAGGTGGATGGTGAACTCATTGGATCTACATCTTCCACAGCTGGCAGTGGCGCTGCTGCTCCTGCAGAGGTATCTTGTGCACCTTTTGGGTTGTACAACGCCATTCTATTAAATCTGTCCATCTGTGTAGAATCCCATCTTGGTGGGAAATACCGCTGTAGATTGGTATCTCGCTTCTGGTCCTTATGTCTGGCCATAAAGAATGATCCAGATATGCTCCTGAGATTCAGAAATAGCTTCAGTCCAAAATCACCGGGTTTTGAGGTGTGTGAAAAGTAGTTATAAGAGCCCTTGTAGCAAAGCCTAAACTCTATGCAGCCATCCAATAAGAAGCCCAGCAGGGGGTCTACTTTTTAACCCCTTTGCTACATGTGAGAACGAATGCATTTGTTTGCAATGAGTTGCAAACTTTGCACTTAAAATAGGGGGTAATTGGGTCAAATGTAGTGCCATATTTATCTGCACTATAAATATCTCCTCTTCTGCATAATGCAATGCAATTCATTGCATTTTAATGTGTTGCATTCCTTACATAAATTATCATTTTATGGGGGGTTTCACTGGTGGGACTACCCCATAGTGCATGTTGTTTTACTGCATCTCCTGTAGTGCAGTTAGGGCTATTCAAATGCTCCCATTTCCTACAGTGGATCCAAAATAAAAATACGCATGCATTATCATTTTGCATTAAGCACCATGGACAGCATGCAAGATCAAAATGTAATGGCCTGCAGCAGGTGCCTCATTATGCTTTAAACCATATGCAGACGAATAAGGTATCATTGCCTGCCTAGCCTCGAACAAACAGAATTCTTAGCCCATATGAAGGGACAAGACCTGTCATGGAGCAGCAAGATGCCTTGCATGACAATCTTGTCTGCTTATGGAGAGAAGGTGAGAGTAAGTGACCTATTATTATATTTCTACACCTCGTTACAGAATATAAGGTTGAACGTGCATTTTTCCTACTGTGCTTAAAGCTGATGTTAGTACTGTTGCTTAACTCCTTGAGGACAGAGCTGTGTTCAAAGTGTTACTTTGCAATGCATTCCCCTGTGGAATTCAGTGGGTTACCCTTTGAGTAGCAAAGCCATGCTTAACAATAACATGGACAACTCTTTGAAACAGAGGATTAAAGAAACACTAACATTTTGAACCAAATAGAACCTGCTATCATTTGAAATAAATGTCTATTGAATCACTCACAGATATGTGTGTAAAAGTCCTCATACCTTGATAAAACCTTAGATATATAGTACTGCATGTGCTGCTTTTCGGCAGACTGGGTGAAGAAATACCCCTTTGTACTTGTGTTTTTGGATAGAAAAGAGTTCTGTTTCCTAACTAAGAAGTAATGAGTGTAAAAGAAAACTGCACCCCAACCCCCCTCTCAATCCAAACTGCTGAAGAACAGAGATTGCATTTTAAAAGATATGAAGTTCTGTTAAGGATTAAAAAAAATTGTGCATATTTATGAATGTTACAAAGCAATCTTTCATAAAAAAGGAAGAAGTGTTTTAGAATTTGTTCATGTAAAGGGCCACTGCACCCTAGCTGAAAACAGTAATTTGTTTCTTAATAAGTACCGCACAGAGGAGTTGATCCTTGATTACCAAGTGAAACTGCACACCTTAAAAACATATAGTTAGATTTTGATATTTTCACCATTAACTGAATGTCTGCAGGTCCTCTAAATTCAGTTGGTTTCCTCTCACTTGTACACTTTTTTTCCCATAAGCCCTCAATTGCTGATCAAAACCCAACTCCACTGAAGTGAATTTGAAATAGCAGCATAAGCAGAGAGAGCTGGGCGGGATGAGTAGGTGATATTACAAGAGTATAATACTTTCAGAGCAGACTCTACCCATTGTCATAGCAACATAAATATCTTGCTATAAATGGTTTTCTAACATTTATATGACAATAATAAATGTAAGGACAGCAGTCAAAACACAGATTGTATTTGTTTTCTGCTACCATAGCTATATAAATGTCATTGCCTGGAAGCCATATTAGTAGGTTAGTTACCAGTCATAAACATTAAGATACCATGAAATGGAGCAATTCTAGAGGTGATCTTCATTAATGCTAGCATTGTGCTCCTTTAACCCTTTGAGTGCCAGAGGGATACTCAACGCATTGCTCTTCAATTCGGTGCAAACCCTTCTGGCACTGAAAGAGTTAACTCCCTTTCCTTTTCAGAACCAATGGTCCCAATGGGACACTCATCCTGGAAGTGCACTGCTGCAAAAGACAAGAGAGATCTGCTGTTATCACAATGAGATGAACATGCTTAAAGAGATGAGAGAGCACATTATAAAGGTGAGAGGAAAGTAGGATCAAGGGACAAAGCCCTGGACCCAAGAAATTAAAGGTTGGTTATAAGCATTTATTTGCTACAAATGTCAGGAAGAGGGACATACATCTCTAAAATACCATTTGCTTCAAGACGATATCCATAAAAAAGGTTGTTAAACAATGCTTTTAACTTTCCAGATTAATGGGTGAAAGAGTCACCATGGTGAACCACTGAATGGCATTGAATCTCCAAATGACTCAGTGAAGAAAATGTATGTACATTCTGAACCCAGGACATTCATGTTTTTCAATGCATGAGCTTTGTTGGGGAAGCTGGCAACAGGTAATTCTTATCTATCATAAATTCTCAGATGATCATCATTAGCATCTTACATTGAAGTCCATAACTCAGGATAATTTATCTTTGGACCTCCAGCTGTTTTATCAGCCACTGATATTTGATCAACCACTGATTTTTGGAAGCTGTGATCAGACCACATCTGCCAGTGACTTCATTCCCACTCAATATAGGAACTGTGAGTGATATAATAGCCAAGATTGGAAGGGAGTTTGATTAAAAGACTGGTCATTACCAGAGCAGTGGGGAAGAAACAAGTCTTTTTCCTAAGGTGAAGTGTCATATGTTATGCCGTGAGTGCCATGCCAAGGTCACAAGCGATGTTCCTGATGTCCATAAATATTTGATAGAGATAAAAGCTGATGAGATTAACCGTGAATCCTGCAGTCCATATGTCTCACCCATACTGGTAGTGAGGGGAATCAAGGCAACAATGCAGATCTGTGTGGATTACAGCACTCTCAATAATTGCACCACTCCAGATCAGTATATAATTTCCAGTATTGAGGATTTCCTCAACACTTCATGCATTTAAGTAGGATCCAATGATTCAGTACCTTGGAATGGAGGTCAGAGTAAAGTTAGATATTTAATGCAGTGGTGTGCTAACACACTGGTATTATCTCCTCAAAAGGAATGCCTAAGTTCAGGTCAAATAAATGCACAATATTTACACATTTCACAGTTCTGTTCTGCAATTGTCATGTTTCAGTTATGTCAAGTGGCATTTAACCACTTAATCATCAGTGGGGTGTGTAACGTGTTAGAAAGCAGTGCACTGCTCAAAGGGTTACTACCATTTGTCAGAATAAAGCAGCTATATGTACAGACACATATTAACATTAAAGGGTGAATGTTCATAATATAATAAATAACATTCATAGAAAGTGTGTACCTAAATAACACATGAGGTCATATGCACTGATCCAAAAGTTCTGGGGCAAATCAACTATATCACTGGCAACAAAGAGTACTTAGTAAAAATGTAATTGATATAAACGAGAGTTATAAGCCATTGATAGATATAGAGGATTCCAGCATAATGTGAGGCTATGCAGTGGAGACCACTAGCATTCAAGGTGTTAAAGGGATAGTAATACTTAAAATGTAAAAAAATGTATCCCCCTGAGTAAAACATGGGTACTCCCACTGCTGAAAGGTGTTTTATTCAAAAGTTATTACAGCTCAAAATTGATTTTTTTAGATGAAATATCACAGTGGCCTGAAATTGTAAAGTGGCGCTGTTGCTACACCATCCTATGGATATTAATGGTCCCGGGACCAGAGCTGTCCATAGGATGGTGTAACAACAGCGCCACTGTACAATTTCAGGCCACTGTGATATTGCACCTAAAAAATTCAACTTTGAGCTGTAATAACTTTTGAATAAAACACCTTTCAGCAGTGGGAGTACCCTTGTTTTACTCAGGGGGATAAACCCTACAACATATTTTTATACATTTTAAGTATTACTATCCCTTTTAACACCCCATTTTAATCAAAGTACATTTTAATTTGTCCCTATATTGTAGTTGATTTGCCACAGAACCTTTTCTTTTAGGACTAGTTCACACAGGTTACTTTGTTGCAGCAGTTTTGTGCCGAAATGTTGCAACAAAAGATTGCCATTGAAAATCACTGTAGCTGTAAAAGTCATGCATGAGAATATAAGATATAATGTGAACCAGGTCTTACCTTAATGAACATGGTCGATGGAATGTTGCGGCCATGATTTTGCCATTGGTATGCAACTGTTTCCTCTATCATTGCTTTGCAATGCAATACAGATGTGTATAACATGCAAGAGGTTAAAGGACAACTGTCATTATTTTCTATGTTTGTTCCCAAGGGAGGAAACATTGAAATTAGCCAGAACATGCACTGTGCAGTCTTAAATGTGCTCCTAGCTATCAGCTAAGTTGAGGGTCAGAAAAGTGATCCTTGCAGTTAGATGTCTCAGAGGCTGAGCTAATTAAGTGAAGGCCCCAACTATAGACTCAGACTTCACTTGAAGTAGGCTGCCTTCTCTCCCCATACCTCCCAAGTGTCCCTGTTTAGGAGGGACAGTCACTTTTTTTGGACCCAAATCCCTCTGTCCCACTTTTCAACCCTCGTGTCCCTCATTTTAGGAGATCAAAATGTGTGGTTTGTATATAAGTGTATCACATTGTTCCAAAGCAATAAAACTCACATTAATGTTGATGTAATCTTCATTATAGGTCACAAAATAACCTAAAAATTATTGGTGATGTCCCTCCCACCAGTCACAACCCCAGCAAACCCACCTAAAACTAAAGTGTCCATCTTTGGCCATGTGAAATGTTGGGAGGCATGTCCCCCTCTATCAAAGGGGTAATACATTTTTGGACATGCAGCTTTTGGGGAACTACAAGTCCCATCATTGTAACTCTCTCCTTGAGACCGAATGGAGACTGCTCCATAGCTTATGCAAGTGTTTCCTGAAACTCATGGAAACAACCATGAGGGGTCAATTTCTAAGCCTCACAGTGGTTAAAATTGTGTGACCTTTCCCCATTAAACCCTTAGATACACCAAATGTCTATAACTCATTGCAAATCAATGCACTGGAGAGGTCTCTAGTATCCAAGTGTTTAATAACCATATAAGTCTATAATACTTATACTAAAAACTATAGCACTTAGATATTAATATGAGATATATTAGGTTCAGAAAGATGGAGATTACAGAATTAGACAGATTCTTATTCCTTGCACCTCCTCAGGCTTTATCATTATGTGTAAAAATCTGCTGACTGTGTTATTTCCTTCCAGTGTGTTAACTCTGTGCATCCTTCTTACAAGTCAGAACTGTTGCCCAATTCTAGAAGCTAGAACAGAGATTTTTAAGCAGGGTACCGGGACACTTTGGTGTGCCACAGACAACCACTTAGGGTGCCCCTTCATTTTCTATGAAGACTTTAACAAAATGTTAATGTTGGATTTCAAATGGACATTTTATGCACAATATGTTTGTTTCTGTTATTCTGATTTGATACCCAAGAATAACTGTATATTGCTTATTTGTACCCTCTATAACACCCTTGACAAACAGCATACAAAATTTTAAGGATGCCACGGAAACATCTAGATTGTTCCCTGGAAAAATAAAAGAATTGAGAACCACCAGGGTATTATTGACAGGACCCTTCAAAAGCCTATTTGCTTCTGCTCCATGGACCTAAATGGAACCCTACCATCTCCTAGGAATAGTCCCACTTGCCGTAAAGTAGAAGAAACCTTTCCTTATAATACCCCTTTGCTTTCCTCATTATGACCAAAAATTCTAATCGCCCATATACATTTTGCTTTTGTTTAAAAGATAACATATTCACTCAGTCCCAGATGTCAGGTCAGTGGAGGTGGACATGACATTTGCTGGCAGGGTACATGACCCTATATAACCATTTTAAGACCAGGTGGTTGCACAATGCACATCCCTGTAGTGCATGAAGGGATAAGATTACCAAGTATGGTGGGTGCAATCTGTGTCCTGTGGTCCTGCTAGCAACTGTCATGTCTGCCTCCATGGATATGGCATTCAGGACAGACTGAAGATTTTATCTTTTGAAAAAACATACAAAGACAAACTTAATAGGGGCCAATAGATTTTTTGCTCAAAATAAGTTTAGTGGGGGGTGATTAATATTAGGATGTGTCATTTATATTTTAAGCTGAGCAGGAAATCCTATGCACTGTGAATCAATTCTGCAGGGATTGGTTCTCTTTAATTTGTACCAGATATCATGTCCAGAGGTGTATTGTCAGATTCCAGACTCTTCTCACGTCTTTCTTTCTTTCTTTCTTTCTTTCTTTCTTTCTTTCTTTCTTTCTTTCTTTCTTTCTTTCCTTCCTTCCTTCCTCAAACAATCATGTCTGTTTCAATGGACATAACATCTAGCCCTAATTAAAGATTCATGTTGGAGAGCCAATCCATGCAGGACTAATTCATACTGACGATTAGAATTATCTGCCCAGAATAAAGTAATTAGATGGATGTTATTAAGATATGTTAAAGTGCCCTTAGAGGGACCCCTTCTTCTATGTTGTATATTGTGCAGTCAACATCTTTTTGGGTGGTTGAGAGATGGCAAACAGATCAACAATCCCCTGATAACCCGTTGCACATCACCAATTCTAATTTGATTGTTTCTTACATAAATTTTTGGAGTCATAAATATTGATTAATAATAGGTAACAATCACTGTACAGCTTACAGAAGGGGTGGACAAACTTCAGGGCTGCAGCTTTTGTTGAACTACAACTATCATCATTCTCAGCCAGCTGAGAATGATGGCAGTTCTAGGTCGGCAACAACTGAAGCCTGCACACCCCTGGAGGTAACATTGACACTGAGTAATTCAGTGTTGGGAGGCCATGGCCTGCCTCCTTCTGCTGCCTATGACTACTGTATGCTCCCTTTTAGAGACTGGATTCTAATCTGATGGTTTACTGCATAGGGCATTACTTTTTCTTCCTACTTTTCTTTGAAATAATGAGTTTATGGGCTGTATGGACAAAGTTATTCTGTGCGGAATCAAGTATTAGAATCAATTTCAGACCCAAAGAGTGCCTAACCCCAATTTACTGAGATATGCACGCCAAAATTCTTAATAGAACAGGCACCAAGAGGAGTACACCCTAGGGGTGCTTCAGCATGTTCCTTTCATCTACATCTTGGTTTAACACTGTAATGCATTACAGCGATCATACACTGTAGTACATACCCTGCAGCATATCGCTACAAAGTTTGTAACAACGCAGTCATGCGCAGTAGAGACTGCTGTGCGTGCTTCAGTCATGCGCAGTAGAGACTGACCGTTTTGAGGCTGATACAGAGCAGGGAGCTCCGAAGGAGCATCCAGCTCTGTATCAGCTGCGGCGCGGGCAGTCTCTACTGCGCATGACTGCACCGTTACTGGCTGGCAGTGGCACTGTGGCCCGTGTGACGCGCTCTTCAACTAGTACACTGATACTAGAGTCCAACACAAGTTGAGCTGCACTGGCCAATTCGTACATTCAGGTCATGAATAAGCGTGTTAAGTGCGAAACGCGTTGATCGGTAAGGGATCGAGATCATACACCTGTTGGTTCTAGTTGTACCGGTCACAAGTCTCTCCTCCATTGCTCTGAATTTTCAGAATTTTCAGGATGTAACCAAAGTATCTACATTTTTATTTGTTTCAAAAATAAAGGAATATTGTTTTTATTTACATTGCAGTTTATGCGGGAGATTATTTCTGCATCACAAGGCTTAATAAGACTGTTTGCATGTTAGGTCTTATCAATAGACGTAAGAGCTGTCAGTTTTCACAGTTTGCAATTCGTACATTCACCCAAAGTATCTTCTGAGAGACTGGGCTAGCTTCTATTGTAGGTAATAAAAGTATCACTGGTTTTGTCTGCTAATCTCCCCTCAAGTCCCCTTGTTTTGTGATAACATACACATTACAATAAAATCCAGCCCAGCAGGGATTATATAGAAAGAAAGGTTCCAGGTTACCTTATTCTTGGTGTAAAGTGCTAAAATAAGTAGAGAATCACCTACTAACCCTTTGAGAGCAATGTGTTGCACACCCCTCTGGCATTCAAAGAGTTAAAGGTATCAAGTCACCGATCTGGCTGAAAATCAACTCTGATCCAGACCAGTTTTGATACAAACCTACATGTTCAACCCACTAAGGAACATTTATGAGATGAACTGCTGTATTAGTCATTCCTTTCTGTTGAAATAACAGCATAAAACTAAATAAAAATAGTAAAAAGGAGGCAACACTCACAGAACAACCCTTACAAACAAAAGAAGTATAACTTTGGGGCAAACCACATTTTGGGACAAATAACAATGCAATAATTCCCACTGATTTAAAGGAACACTATAAACTCCTAGTAATAAACTTCCACTTACTTTAATATGTACAGAGAATCTTCATGACCACTATGAATCTTGTGTGGGCTGGTTCCCTAGAATGAATGTTTAATTAGTATTGGATATCCTGACATTCGTCTTCGTCTTAGCAAACCTATAGTGGGATGAGTTTGGAGTCCTTTATCAAAGGAGTGCATCAAAGAATCATGTCTACTTCCATGGATATGATATCCCATTCTATTTAAACAGTCATTTTGAAGAACCACTCCAAATGATTCCTGCTGGTCATTAGGATGTTTCTGCCCAGATTAAGGTAAGTGTGGATTTATTATTGGTTATGTTAATGTTCCTTTCTGGGGTGTAATTACAGGAGGTGCAGAGGGTGTAGTTGTGAGGGGCCTGGCATGCAAGGGTATCCACTGGCCTCAGCCCCAACAGGTTCTTCGTGGTCAGATTGCTTCTGTGCCAGGTGTCCCACAAAATGTTTCACAGAAACCCTAGTTACTCCCCTGTTTTTCGTTAACCCTGTGAGTGTCAGAGAGGTAACTCAATGTATTGGATACCTCTCTGGTACTCAAAGGGCTAAACCTTTTTTTTTTTAACCCTTGGAATGATAGAAAAGTCTTCAGCACGTAAGACTGCAGCGCACTGGAGACCTCTCTAGCATTCAAAGGGGTTATGCACTAAGGAGTGCTAAAGAAATGATAAAGCAGAAATGCGTTCTCCAGTAATATCACTTCTCCAATTTCTATGTTATTCTATAGCACCTATACACTAAGACCTCCAAAGCTGGAGAAATATTAGTGCATTGGCTCCTTAGAATAACATAGGACCTGGAGAAGTGATCTCACTGGAGAAGTAATTCCCGCTTTATGCAAAAAGAGAAAGGAGAAACCAAAGGGAGCTCCTTGTGTATATAAATTTTTCCAAAAATTAGACCACCACCAACACCCTATGGATGTGTACTCACAAAGGAAGTGTGTTGGAAAAAGGCTTATGCCTGATCCAACTCTCAAAGCAACTGGAGAAATACAGTGCCCCCAGAAACAGTATCGACACTTGATGTCTTCAATTTGAATGGCTGCTTGTGCCACAAATCATGATCTCCCAAAGCGGTATGAAAATCCAGAAACAGAAGAAAAAAGAAAGCTCTAAATGGTATAATAACATAATTACAATGTTGCATAGATGCAAGGAAATGTACTCATATTGAGATGTGGGCAGACAGTTGATACCAAACAATCTGTCAGACTCATTTTCGGAGAACTTAAACCTGTTTCTGCTCGGGTGACTCACAGCAGTAGACTTCCATTTGGATTAGGTGGAGGCTTCACTTTCAGGTGAAAAATATTTTATCAAAAGTTTAAGATTTACAGGCTCAAACACATACGCGTTTCGTGGCTCCAAGCCACTTTCTCAAAGCTAACAAGTCTTACAATATAAAACTAACAAGCCTTCAATAAAAGCTTTGCTGTCACCTTTGTTGTTTTTTATTGTAAGGCTTGTTAGCTTTGAGAAAGTGGCTAGGAGCCACGAAACGCGTATGTGTTTGAGCCTGTAAATTTTAAACTTTTATTAAATATTTTTTATCTGAAATTGAAAACTCTGCCTAATCCAACTGGAAGTCTACTGCCATGAGTCACCTGAATGGAGACGGGTTTAAGTTCTCTGAAAAAGAGTCTGTCGGTATCAACTGTCTGACCACATCTCAATGTGAGTACAGTTCCTTGCATCTGCGCAACATTGTAATTACGTTATTATACATTTGGCACTTTATTTTTTCTTCTGTTTCTGGACTCCGCTTTATCACCTCTTTATCATGCCTTAGAGCATCTCCCTCAAGGTGTTTAAAAGCCCCATTGAAAATAACTGGGATTTGCATTTGTTTGCTATAGTGCAGTTCGTTTGTTCCGGACCTCTCCTCTCTTTCTTTGTCCATAAGGTCAATGGTGTTATACTGTGATTTACAGCAATGCCAGTATAGAGATGTTCATTTATACTCATACTTCATGATGCTAATACTGTGCCTAATCACGTGGATGCTACAGATGTCTCCAATGCATTGCAAAAGTATCCAAGGCAAGAGTGGGCAAACTGAGGCCTACTAGATATAGAACTACAATTCCAATACTTCCCCAGCCAGGCTAGGTGGGGAGGATGGGAGCTGTAGTCCTCCTTAACTGAGGGGCCTCAGGTTGCCCACCCCTGCCCCAAGAGGTTATACACAGGAAAACAACTGAATTTATAGGTCTACTAACCCCACCCCATGAAGGCATTATTGACAGGGCATCAGTAATGGTATGGGTGGTTTGATTAAACCTTTGCATGCCGGAGAGTTATCCATCCATTGCATTGCATACCTCCCTGGAACTCAAAGGGTTAAGCTTGGTGCTGTGTTTTAGCCTGTTTTTTCATATAATTTTAAATAAACACAGTCATAATTTTTGAATGTTTTAGCTTTATTGTTTAATGTATCCTTAGTTTATAAAGTTTCTTACTTGCACTATTCCTGCCAGGATCTTAACATGACTCATCCCCTGACTGTAATACCCATGAAGGGGAATTACATTCTCCCCTCTTGCTATCCCGTATACATGCACATTGAGGCTATCATAAAGTGTGACTATAAATCAGGTGATCAACATGAGGGTTACTGAGCAACAACTCTCATCATCCTGACTGCTGGAACATGATGGGACTTGTAGTCCAGCAACAACTGGAGCATCTCACATTGACCACTAATGTCAAAAATGAATGCTTGCATGTGGGTTGGCATTGCTGTAAATCACAGTATGACTCTTTGGGCTCTAACCATGAACCACTCAATAAATCAAAATACAGATTAATACAATTTTATCACTACTGCTTAGTTCACAATATAATCCAGGATTAAAATGAAGATGTTATCATGTATAAGTGAAAATGTATATTCATATCAATCAGAGTGTGCAGTTAAATCAAATTGTGAGAGAAAGTGCTGTAATGGACAGAGATTTTTCAGGAGAACAAAGCAATTAATAGATTGTGTGTTCCTTACTGGCTGCATAGTGCAGAGGCTGGGACCACGAACCAATCAGAGGCTGCTACAATGGCTACAGGCCAATTTAAGTTATAGGTCAGGGAAAATTATGGCGTAAGTTGCTAAACATTAATTTTTGGGCTCCACATCCAATCATGTTTTATAACAGCAAATGTTACGCCTAGTATTTTCTAATTATATAAACTAAGAAAGTATATCAAATGTGTACATTATATAAAGTATGTATACAATCTCAACTAGTCAATAAGAATTTGAGTTATTACTGATTGAACTGATAGCTATAAAAGACTCTTTCTTTAACATGTAAATGTTATGTGTAGTTCCTTGAGTGTTTTTATTGCATTCATTATTGCCTAAATTTTGTTTAGCGAATTGAAAAGCAAATTAAGAAATGCTTTAACATTTACAAACACATACTTCACATAAAACAAGCATATGGACCATTATTGAATAGAGCTCTACCAGCAGTGTCCCCTTTTACTGCATCCGCACTCTGCTGGAGTTAAATACTTAAAGTGGAATTAACACCTTATAACAGCTTAGAAAGAGCGTCACGTTATCCCTTTTTATTTCTAATAATAGTTTATGATGTTTAGTTTTTTTGTCAGTTTATACAAATTAGCTAGTGCTGGTAGGTATGCCAGCCTGAAACTAAAATTCCACATTGCTCTCCCTCCCACCTGCCACTCCCTTCTGGCCTGTACTAGCTCATATGCATAAGTGATTAATTTGAGTCATTCATATCCTGTCAATATGGATGCCCCCACTGAGATCAGAATGTAAACAGCTTATAATGTAGGCTAACCAGACCTCACTTTTAACCTCTTATGAAAAATGAATTCTCAGGCCTGCTTTGATTTAATTGCAGCTCTGACTTATGCATATTTCCTATGTGTCACAGTTAAAGGTGATGTCTGGTCATTCTTTCATAGTTCCACTTTAACCCCTTAACGACATGTGCCGTACTATGACCGTCACGGTCCTTGAAATACTCAAGGACCGATGACTGTCATAGTACGTCACGTACTTTTTACTTACAGTGCTCTACCGGGAGCGCTGTAAGTAAAAATAGGGCCTGAAATTGACCGCTCCAAGATCGGAGCGATCTCTATCAGGCCCCATAATGACGCGCCGATACACACAACAGGTCACGTGTACCGGCGCGTCCATGTGGTTCAATGTGGTCCTTATGGGATGGAAACGTCCCAGGACCGCTGGACGTTAAGGGGTTAAGGGGATCAGTATCAGTCCCCACTTTGGAGATATGTGTGCGGTGACAGTCCAGTATCTTATATAAATCTAGCTATATGTCCATTTGCTTTGTGAAAACTTGATCACAGTAGCACAACTGCAGTGATTCTCAGCTTCATTCCTCAGGACACATCAACAGGTCAGGATTAGCCCTTTGATTTCCAGAGGGGTTCCCAACGCATTGCAGAGTAATGCGTTGTGTAGCCCTCTAGCACTCAAAGGGCTAAAGGATATCCCTAATTAGGCACAGGTGGTGGAATCAAAATGACTGAACACTAATTATCTACCTAAGAACAAGAAGGGATGTATTGAAACATAATATGTGGTGTATCCCAAGGACTAAAGATGAGTGACATTATTACCTGATGAGGCGCATCCTCTGTTTTTCTTTCTGTTCAAATTATTTCTGGCTGTACCGACGGAAAGAAAAGTCTATTCTGGTTTAATTTAGCCACAAAGCCTACACCTGCCACTCTTAAACAAGTACAAACTAACCCCTTGGATGCTAGACATGTCTCTAACCCATTGCAAAGCAATGAATTGGAAGGCTCTCTAGCATCCATGGGGTTAAGCTCATATGATTAGATTGCTGCATTCAAATGGACCTAGTGGAGGAATATTAATCATGGCATGATTCATACAGATTCTCATTAAATTCCCATAGTCCACAATCAGTCACTAAAAGCAGCAAGATAAAGCACCAACTGCTCCTGGAGACATTTGTTTAAAGACATAAGTGGAGGAACTCTGGGGCAGAACAAGTTTAAATTAATATGTATAAAATGAACACACTGAATGCTACAGATGTCTCTAATGCAATGGTTTTCCATACCTTGGAGACCTCTTTAGCATCCAAAAGGTTAAAACAAATCCCCATTTAAATTTTGTATTTGTTCAATAAGATGTAGTTTTTTCTCTTTTTTGCCTCAGAATCCCCCTCTTTTTGTATTTTATACATGAGCCCCATAATCCCAAGGAAAAATCATTACTAAGCAGAGCAATTTAGAAGGATTCCCTGGGTCAGCTGGTGAAAGAGATCCTCCCCAATGTAGAACAGTGAGCACACCAACAGGTCAGGTTCTGTGGATCTCTCTAATTAAACACAGGCTGTCCAGTCACAATGACTGAGCCACTGAGTACTCACCTGTGATTAGGCAGGGATATCTTGAAAAGCGGACCTTTTCATATGTCCCAGTGGCTAACATTGAGAAACACTGGTCTAGAAGGAACTGCCTGATGTACATCAAAGTCTGTCCCTCTGTAGACCCCCCTGTCCTTGATGATCTGGAACACACACTACAGTCTGTTGGAAAGCTCAAAAGGCATGAGCTTGAGTACAATAAAGTGATCGACACACACCGCAGTGTTGCACCAATGCCTGTGTTTTCCAGCAGAATGAAGTGCTCATAAACATCCCTGATTTAAGGTGTGGGCACCTTAGACTGTGTATCATTCTATGAAGCTAAATATATGTATAAAAAAATACATATTACAAGGGTGCATTGATCTCAATGCAGCCCTGAAATGTGCATATTTCCTGTTGAAGGCGATGTCTAGTGTGAGTAGTTCCACTTAGCAGGAGAGATAATTATTATGTAACCCCTTAGTGCTAAAGCTAGTTGTGGCTTAAAACTGCTCTGTTGATAATTTGTAAGCATTACCGATTCTTGGTTACTGGGTAGCTAGAAGAAATGGATCACATGTTGTCTACATGCATCTGGCATGGGTGTTACCTCTGGATGAGGGCAAATGGTTCACATCCTATAATCACCATGATCTTAGTGCTTTAAAGAATTATCCTTCAGTAATGTATATATATATATATATATATATATATAGATATATATATATACAACTCATAAAACACTTCTGGATGCTGCTACTTACATTGTTTATATCTTTATCATGGGTAGTCAACCCAGATCCTTAAGAGCTGCTATCAATGCATGCTTCTAGCATTACCCTGTCCCAATATAGGCTGATCAATTTATATGATTGAGCTACTGGTTGATTCACCTGTACTAAAGCAGAGACATTATAAAAACATGCACTGTTTGTAGCTCATGAGGACCAGGATTGGCTACTCCATATATATATATATACGATTTACTATTGAAATGGTATCACCTATAATGTTGTCCGTGACAAAAGGGAGACTTAAAAATGTCATCCCTGTCAATGTTGCACAACAAAATATTGCTCCAGTCAATGCAGCCTGGCAAAATGCCATTTCTCCTGTGCTCTCTTTCCTGCTATCTCTGCTACCTACCCTCATACCTTCCACAGTGCACTCCCCATCTCCCCTCTATAGTAAGCTGAAAGATCAGCTGTGTCTGGACGCTGGTAGGTCAAGTGATGGGAGTGCATCCTCAGTTTGAATTGGAAGAACTCTGGAGCAGGAACCAGGTACACTGCATGCCTGTAGCTAGCTATTGTAGTTCATCATTTGCAGCGCCAGCACTCTTAATCTTATCATCATGTTCTTAACCTCCAATTGTGACATTTTGTTGGGGACAACATTTTTCCACAAAGCATTGACAGGTATGACATTTTGAAGTTGCATTTTTGCCATGGGCAACATTTTCATGTCGCTGTTTTGATTATTGCCATGTAGGCAACGACATTCCAATAGGATACCAATATATACACACCAATAGATTGTAAACTCTGTTCTATTACCTCTGACAAGTACTAGAATTGATAACAGTAGTTGTTCAGCATTCTATTACCATTGGTGTAAACTGCCAACGTGCAATAAATCATGCCAAATTGAGATTTAGTTAGCCCATGAAGATCAATGGAACAGCTTTATCCATGTGCCATTCTATTGTGTGTGGTCAGTGGTAATGCATGTTGAGGGGATACATTCTCTGCTGGAATTACTGCACCCACAAATTCCAGGTGTAGAATACACAACACATGGTAAAAACCCTCGACCAAAAAAATGCAGGGAAGAATAAACACACACGTGCATTCTAAAACATTACAAATAGATCATCTGTATGAATAACCCCTGAAATTCCATGAAAGCACCCCTGAAAACTCTCTCAGTGTCAAAGGCCTATGAAAAGCATTGTGAATCAATATATTACACAGCCTCCAGACTACCAGGGGTTAACAGAGACCAATATGCCATGCCCACCCAAGCTAATATACATGCCTGTCCATTGCAATCTATCGTAACCTAGTGAGTGCAAGAAAGATGCCATAGCGTCATGTCTTACACCAGCCAAAGTCACATCTTCACATGACAGGTAACAACCAAATAGCCCAACCCTACTCTACCAGCAACAACCACACTGCCACACACACACCAGGACAAGCCCCTCATGCCCATTGGCCTGTTGTGCCTTGTTGACTGCTTCTGCTCACCACTCCACTCTTTCCTTAAAGTGACATCTCACCATTGTGTGGACCTAGCCTGTTTCCTGTGATCCCTCTCAGACCGCTCTAGAAATGTGTTCCCACTGCATTTCCTGTGAAGGCATCAGAAAAATGGGCATATGAGGGGTAGGGGGGCCCTGGAGCATCAAACTAAAAGTGGCTATTCACCATTAGGTTGAAGGTTGGATGCTCTGACTGAAGAAGAACTCAGAATGCCATCCCCAGGTAGAGGAACAGGTGAAGCAGCAGCACCTGAGCTGCCCAGAGCAGATATCTCCCCAGCCAAAGTGCCAGAGGGACTTGTAGAGCAGCCCATATAGTGGAGAAAGCAAGCATATTCCAGACAAGGGTCACGCTGTTTAGCACGGTGGAGAATGAAGTCAGAGACCGTTACAGGTTGACATCGCAGAGCATCATCAACTTCCGTGTGATAATCAAAGATTGCATTGACACCATTGTCACATCTATCATGTAGAAGCTGCTGTGTGCCATTCATTTCATGGCATCTCAATCTTTTCAGTCCACTGAAAGCTATGTATGTGGGATGTCCAAGCCTGTATATAGCTGCACACCATGGCTACTAACACCTGTTGATAATCCCCAAACATCAGCACAGGACAGGTGCAACAAGGCTCACATAAAGGCAAGGCATGTTATATAATGCACCTTTGGCCTTCTAAAAAGCAGATTCAGGTATCTTGATAATACTCGTGGAAACCTAGAGTACGTCCCCAAAAAGTGTGTGACATCATTCTTGCATGTTCTATACTACAAAACACTGGACACATGTTTATGGTTTGCTTTGAAAATTTCACCCTCTGTTGGGCACACAACACAATGGTGCATTAAAAATATTGTGTTGAAAACAGCAGTATCACAATGCCACCTGCATGAAAATAGCGAAATTCTAATATTGCATGCCAGAATATCGTGTGATCATGCCGGAATATTGTGTGGTTCTCACACTGCTCAGCTAATGCTGCATTAACCCCTTGAGTGCTCTTTTAGCAATAACATTAAACCCCTGAGTACCCCCTTCAGTGCTCTTTTAGCAATAATAAAAAATGGCCACATACTTTCACAATTTGGGGCAGATCCTGCCTGTCGCTATTTTCATGCAGGCGCATTCTGATATCGCCCAATACAGGGGACATTTTCAAAGGATACCCATGTTTCTTGGGGGGATATACATCCTGATCTCATTGTGGCAGTGGATGAGGAGACCTTAAGCGAGGCAGAGACATGGAACAGGCTCATCGGAGAATTCTTTACTTGTGAGTGCCATGCATGATTCCACTACAATGCATGTATTACCGTAATATAACTAATATGCATGAGGAATGTGTGTAACACAATCGCACAATGAATTTTGATGTTTTACTGGACAGGTTACCGAACTCCTGCTTGACCCCTCTATACTGGATGTAACTGGAGGTGAAATGAACCTACCTCCTGGACTTCCATTACTGAGTTGTAGCCATCTTACCCATCCCCATGGAACATGCATGCTTAAACATCCCTGGTACATAGCCCTCTCTGTATTAAATAGATACAGATGAAATACAATGGATGGCTTCAAGTGACCCTGTCAGTTCAAGTGACTTGTGCAATTTTGTAATTGCCTTATGACACTGCCAGTTTAAAGATATGACCTATCCACCTGTAAACTGTGATACATGATACCAATGAACAATTGTCATTTTTCCTACAGATATCCATGGCATGACACAGCATGGAACCACGTGTCTGGAGGATGCACAGGTTACCTTTCTGAGGTGATGCCCTCCCTTCCCCTCCACTGCTGTTCCTGATCTCTGTCACATTGTTACCGTATGGCAACGTGTGATGTCATGTAAATGACGTGAGACATATGCTATGAGCTGAAGAGGGGAATTATGTTGCTGCTCAAATTAGGAGGAGACAAATCCCCCAAGCCATATGGATTTGAATGTGGCTCCGAACACATTGAGGTTAGAGTTCCTCAATTCCATGAAGAAGCAATGTGTTGTGGACTTCTTCATCCAAGAGTTTGAGAGCTCAAGTGAAATCGTTTGGAGTCCCGTTTGAGGTATTTTGCCCAAATTATGAAATGCACTTTCACAGGTCAGTACAATGTGTAACAAACCTTTCCGCAAGATACCACAATATCAATGTTTGTCTGAATATTCTTTCATGATAACATGTGGATCTAGCTGGTTCAAGTACCATAGCCTTTTGAATGCCCAATGGGTACTCAACACTTTGCTTCGTCATGTGTTCCTCTCTAGCATGTGTTCGTCATGTGTTCCTCTCTAGAATCCTCCTGTTCTTCCCATAAACACACCGTGATGAACAGAGACCTTCCAGGATGCACACTTTTGGCTGCTAGGGATATGGAAATGAACATGATAAATACCTGAAAGAAACACAGACATGCTGAGTGGAAGAAGTGCATATTTATTGGTGAAAAACATGCCACACATCGTATAATTTTTTTCTTGTTCGGAGGGGATACAGAAGTAGATGCCCTCACTGACTGACTATCTGGTCAAGTTGTCACTCTTTCCTTTTCCCCTCACATTAACTCTGTGACTAGAACATCTCGCTTCTTTCTCAGCAACATTGCTAAAATCCACCCATTCCTCTCCCGAAAAACTACTAAAATTCTTGTTCATGCCCTCATTCTGTCCCGCTTAGACTATTGCAATGTCGTACTAACTGGCCTACCTGCTACCTATCATTCCCCTACACAATCTGTTTTAAAATTGGCTGCACTAATCACCACCCTATCCCCAAAAACTGAACTTGCTCACATCATTCTTGGACATCTGACATGGCTCCCTATTCAGCAAAGCATCACTTACAAAGTTCTTCTTCTCACCTTTAATGCTTTCCACACTGCTACCCCTCCTTACATCTCTTCCCTCATCTCCTCTTATGTGACACGTATTTTATCCACTTTTATTTATTGTAACATACGTCGTCTATTGTAAGGCACTGTTCATACTGTGTGGCTCCATCAAAATAAAGGTATACATACATACTATTGTTTGTGTTTGTGTTGGGGTTTGTGAGGGTGTCACAGTTGATGAGGAGGTGGTTGCTGTTGACTCCTCAGCTGACTTTTGTTTTTTCTCCTGCAGAAGCCTCTGGATGCTCACGTAATTCTATGAGCAGCTGTCCAAGCTTGTCACTCAGTACAGACCCAAAGTGTGGTATCTTAGTGTGGACAGTAGCAGGCTGTGATTCTAGACCACAAACATTGTCAGCAACTCTCCAGGGTGTGCATACACCTTCTGTTGAAGTGTCTGGTATCTCTCAACAGCCTCCTTTGGATGGCGATGTAGTTCTCATCCACCCTGGTGGTTACACCACCTGCTACAGATGATGCTGTGGATGTTCCACATTCAGTTGCTGCTGATGTATCTCCCCATTGTTCTGTGGGTGCTCTCTGTTCAGTGGAACTCTCTGATGCTGAATATCCTCTGAATAGGCAAGGCATGTGATGCAGGTGAGGGTGACCTGTCTACCCCTACCACATCGATAAACTTCTCATTGCCTGCAACATCTAGTTCACAGAGTTCTGGATATGTTGGTGGTATGTATCAGGTCTGTGGTTGGGCCCTCTGTGGCACACCCATGAGTGAAATGCTGGTAGACCAGTGGTCATGGGACATACTGTGGCCACAGTGGTGATGTTTCTCCCCACATGTGGCTGCAGACTTCTTTGTTGCTGTGGTGGAATCCATCTTCATGCTGGTGCAGATGATGTGGTTCTATATGTACCGTAGCTCTGTGTGATCTACATCCAGTTGTATGGCATTGGAGGTGGTGGTGAGGGCATCCAGTGCTGAACAGAAGTTGTTGGCATCCAATGCTCTGTGATGTTGTGGCATCCACTGATGGTACTCATGTGGCATCCATGAATGTGAGGTTGTGGATGGCACCTGCTGTGACTGTGAGGGTGTTGGTGGCATCCAGCTAGTGTTCTCTGCAGTATCCTGAGGGGCTGTCGCAACGGGGGTTTGTGTGTGCTGATTCATTCATTCCTCCTGCTCTGTTACAAGCACAGAAGCTGTAAGGGAATAGTGGCAGATGGAAATTAGTAACCATGGCAATGGAAACAAGGGATGCAAGACAGTGACATTAGTTTATAACAGCTGTACATTGTCCTGTACATTGTACAATGGGCCAAGAGGTAACAAGCGGCAGAGGGATTTTTAGCCTACCATCCTGCCTTTTTTGACACTTGCAGTGGCTCAATAAATTATATTTTTCAACACTTTTGACACTTCAAATGCCTGCATGAATTTAACCCTTTGAGTGCCAGAGAGGTATGCAAATCTTTGCTCTGCAATGCGTTGCATAGCCCTCCATCAGTCAAAGGGCTAACAACTGCATAGCTTGGATTCGTACGTTTGTAGAGCATATTTACTTTTGATTATTTTTCTTCTTTTCAGGTACATCTTTGCTACAAAGAAGAAGAGCAGAAGATAAGAAGACAGAAGATGAAAAGAAAGAAGAAGATGGAAAATGGAAGATGACAGAATAAGGTGGACAGTGGACGACAGGTAAGTGTTACAGTTCTAGGTGTTAGGCTATTGTTAAGGCTAATATTGTTGTATGTTTGAGCTCACGCTTGGTGCTTGACAGTGTGTGTCAAGCACCGATCGTTAGCCCTTTTTCTTTGATGTTCCCATTGCTCACGCTATTTAGCGTCGGTTTTGGGAACTTAAAACACATTATGGACATTGGGCCAAAAGTCAGGGTGTTTGGCCCAACGTTCTTTGTGATGTTGGCTGGTATGGCAATTGAATGCTGATTTTGACACAGTGGGTATACTGATCGGTAGCCATTTTTTGCCTAGCAGCTGTTTTAGCAGCCACAATGGAATCCAGGCCTTAAAGTCTTCAAAAGAACATTGGGAGCCTATCAATAGTTCCACAGAACACCAATGGAAATTATTGAAAATGATTCAAACAATTAGACTGCAGCCAGCTGGGACTCACAATATTACTTTGGCTCCTAATCATATAATTTCTACTGTCTTTTTGACATTCTTGCTTATTTTACCCAGTATGACATGAAAAGAGTTACAACACACAATACATTACTGGTTTCCAACACACACACACACACAAACCCATGCGTGGCTAGTGATCTCTACACTAGTCACACGTGGCGTTTTGAAATGGGGCCCTAAGTCCCATATTAATACATCCAAGAAAATAAAAATGTGATTAAAATCAAAAGAAGATTAACCCTATGAGTTCCGGTGGGGTATGCAACGCATTGCAGAGTGTTAAATACCCCACTGGCACTCAAAGAGTTAATCGCCCTAAAGTTAACACATCCCCTGAAAAAAAATGCTTACCTGTAATCTTGATATCCAGCGTAGACCTCAGCACCCTGGTCATCCAGTGTAAATCTTCTTTAATCTTCTCTCTTCCTTCTTCTTGTTTCTTTTCTTCCTTCTTTTTCTCTTATCTTCTAAGCTTCTTCTTCCAAAATCTGTTTTTAAAAATGAAAAAGTCCAATGAAAGATGAGTCCAAAAAGTATGCCTCAAAGGTATGCCTGTCTTAACCCTTTGAGTTCTGGAAGAGTATGCAACGCATTGCAGAGCAATGCGTTGCATACCCCTCTGGCACTCAAAGGGTTAAATGCATGCTGGTATATCAAGTCGAAATAAGATACAGTCATCACAAATCATAAATAGATGCTGTCATTCCTTAAAAAAAAAAAAAAAAAAAAAAAAAAGCCTCATGCAGGTATTCTATCTTTCAAAATAATACTGGCATCCTAAGGGTTATATAGCCAAACAACTTCTAGTGTTTGTATGACAAAACCTGATAAAAGCTGACTGACTGGGAGGTGTGTAAGCACACATCCTAGCCAATTGTACTGTGGGAGCCATTTTGAACAGAGACTGACCATGTAAAAAGCCAGTCTCTGTCAAAATTCCCTCATTATGGCTGCAGCAGAGGTGGCGGAAACATTGTCTAATTAACCCTTTGGATGCCTGGATTATTTTGAAAAATGGAATTCCTGCATGAGTTTTTTTTATGCCAGCCTCTATTTCTGATTTGTAATGGCTGCACCTTAATTCGACGTGATATGCCAGCATGCATTTAACCCTTTGAGTGCCAGAGAGGTATGCTCCGGCACTTAAAGGGTTCAGATAAGCATATCTTTGGGGGATACTTTTTGGATGCATCTTTCGTTGGACTTTTTTCATTTTCAAAATCAGATTTGGTAGAAGAAGAAGAGAAGAAGGAAACAGGAAGACAGAAGAGAGAAGCTTAAAGAAGAAGACAGACAGTGGATGACAAAATCAGATTTGGTAGAAGAAGAAGAGAAGAAGGAAACAAGAAGACAGAAGAGAGAAGCTTAAAGAAGAAGACAGACAGTGGATGACAGGTAATTGGCGCAGTTCTAGGTGTAAGGATAGTGTTAGGGGTAGTATTGTTTAATTGTCATTATAGGGGTAGTGTAGGGTTAGTGTTTGGGAGGTGAGGGGAGGGTGACTGTTTTGAGCTCATTCTCCTTGTTTGACAGTGTGTGTGTGTGTGTGTGTGTGTGTGTGTGTGTGTGTGTGTGTGTGTCAAACGACAGTTGGCTATTTTCCTTTGATGTTCTCACAACTCCTGCTATTTAGTGTAATTTGTGGGAACAAAAATCTGCAACAAATGTTTGGCCACAATGTGGATTTTGTCCACTAATGCTGGTTGTTCAATGTACCGGTCCAGTATAGGATAGATGCGGTACACAAATGAGTTTCTATTATGGTGTTTATTTTTGCAAACCAAGCACGCTTTGTAGACCATTCCAGTGAAGTAGTTCTTTTTCTCTCTCGCGATCTCGGATCTGCTGAAGAACCTCCAACTGTCCCGGGACCGAATTTCCCTGCAGTCAGCTAGAGCACTGACATGAGGGAAAGGGGAGGGAGGGGGACTTTACTGCTGAATATCTCTCAAACCATAAAGGTTTGAGAGATGGTACGGGGGGCATTTAGCTTAATTTTTAATTAGCTACAATATTAATTTTTTTAAAGATTGACAATACTATCCCTTTAAAATGAAAATGTACCACTGATACATTAAGCCAAGAGACCTGTTTTTTTCAGATGTGGCCATCATGCAATGAATAAGATCACAAACCCATGGATGCATGGGAAGGCATGTGCTAAATAACAGAATTACTAATTAGAGTGCAAACTGTCATTTTAAATGTATTTTCTACAAAGTACTGTGCAGTTTGCACATTAATGTGATCACTGTATGATTACTTCACCATCATTACAAGCTAAGAGGATGGCAATTGTTGACAGTAAGCTCATTAGCATGTGTCTGTGAGGCAATCACGAGATAACTGCTGTTTAAGGGAAATTGGCACTAATAGCATTTTCACATTTGGAACCCCTGAAGATACGCAAATGTCAGTTCTGCATATTATAAGGGTTATGTTAGCATTCTGCAAAAGGGAGGTATGGCCAAACTAATAGAAGGTGTTATATATAGCAATATGAATATGAATCTGTTATAAAACAGACAATAGAATGTATTAACTAGTATTGCTCCTACCCAACGCCTATTTGCTAACATGTTTTTACGCTTCAGATTCAGTGTTTCAGGTTGTTCCATTCCACAACCTTTAAAGAACCAGGGGGGACACAAATAATTGCTTTGCAATGCAATGAGCCTCTCTCTGGTCCTTAAAGGGATAGTAATGTTTCAAAATAAATGCAGCTTCAATTAATCTTTATTGTTTTTGGGTCATATAGAGCGGTATTTTCATTTTCTACGATGTGTAGTTCCAGAGTGATTGAATGATAAAGCATCCCCCTCCTGCTCCTTTTACCTTTTGTAAGCCGCCTCCCCCTCAGATGTGGGGGGAGGCGATTTAAAGGCAGGCGATAGTAAAAAAAAACAAAAAAAAACATCATCTGGTGTTTTAACGTGCACTAAGCCATTTAAAGGTCCGTCTAATGAACAGCTAATGGCAGTTCACAAAGTAATACGGCAGGTACACTAATGTGTGTTTTGGCCCATTGGGAAAAAAAAAAAAGCTCCATGTTGCCAGTTAATGGACTGCGTTACCTGTAAAAATCCGATAAGGGACTCACTTTATGGCATAAAATTTAAAACCCAGCTTGTTTGGCTGTAATGTCCCTTATTGGATCTTTTGGCAGCTGACGCAGCTATTAACGGTCCAAAAAAACCCTAAGTGCACAGTGGATGTATTGATCTGGGGCCCTAAGCCCCACATCAATACATCTGAAGTGCCTAAAACACATCCAAAGTTAGTAGAATTAGCCCTATGTGTGCCAGTGAGGTATAATTACCCAGCCAGCATTCAGAGGGTTAAGTCGACTAAGTAAAGCAACATCACATTACAAGTAACACATGAATCCTGATGTCCAGTGGAGTCTTAAGCATGCTGGTCATCTTCTGTCTTTCTTTCTTCTCTTCTGTATCTTATGTCCTTCTCTTCTTTCTTCAGTCTTCTTGCTGTAAAAACACCCCCAAAAAGTTATAAGTGCAATGCAGAAATAAGCGTCAAATTAATACATACTTTAAAGCCTTGAGTACCAGAGGTGTTCGCAACACATTGCAAAACAATGCGTTGCGTACCTCTCTGGTGTTCAAAAGGGTTAAAGAATGCATTAGTGTGACACTACTGTATTAGTGTGGGCTGATGCCCGTTACACACTGAGGGAATTGGAAGTAAGCCTTCCTTTATATATGAAATAGAAGAAAAGGACTGCACTCCAATGTAGTTTAAAAACCAAATGCCGCTTTATTCCAAAATATCAAAATAGGACGCGGCACATACTATAACAGTCTCACGCGTTTCGCACCTGGGTGCTTAATCATAGACTAAAAAAGCTCCCATCACTCCTATTTCTTAAGGTCAGAAACAACCCCTCCCATTCCTAATAGCCAATTCAGCAACCAAAAGATTCAGCCACCCCATGTCATTAATGAGAAAGGCAGCCAAATCCATTAACCCACTGCAGAGACTTCCCTTGGGTGTATGTCACATAGCCTACAGAAAGGGAGTGGAGCGAGATAAGCCCACAAACCAAAATATTCACATAAAATATACTAATCTTACCACATCATATATTAATGACAACAAAAATTACATCACTCAACATTATTTATAAAAGAAGAAATATTCTACAAGATAGATGCATACATTATTGTCCCTCCCAAATGTAATTAACGTATATACAATAAACATCGAAACCATGAGATGGTAAATTAAAGGGTACTGATCACTGCTTAATCCTTCAACCAATCAAAACTCAGAATGGCAATTTCACTGTAAAACCCAATTATGCAGTATATTAATGTTAATCCATTAACACCTTCATTGGAATCTAAACGAAAAGTGTAATATCAAAGATCTTGTTGAGTCCAAGCGGCATTCTTGTAGACAGGGTGAAAATCCAGAACACCTCTCTCTGGGACAAAAATCTCTCTCCATCTCCACCCCTAACAGGTGGTACCACTCTTTCTATGCCTACTACAGAGAAGTGTTCTAGACTTAAACCATGACTAATACTAAAATGTTGAGCCACTCCAGTTGTACAATCACCACAATTTATGTTGATAATGTGCTCTCTTACTCGTTCTCTGAGAGACCTACATGTCTTCCCTACATATTGTATATTAAAGGCCTTACAAGTTACAACATAGATCACAAGTTTAGTGGCGTAGTTAATATACTGCTTGATTTTATGTTGGGGTCCATGTACAGTGGACTGAAATTCCTTTTTGGGAACAATCCATTGACAGCAACCACATTGATAGCTGCCACATTGAAAAAACCCACTGTTCTCAACCAAATGTACTTACTATCCTGTTTGCTATCCTCCACAAACATGCTAGGAGAAATACTCCTAGCTAATGTCGGTGCCTTTTTTGAGACAAACTTACATCCCTTTCCACAAAAGATTGAGACCCCTATCAGCGAGTAAAATGGGGAGATGTCATTTAACTATACTTTTAATCTGTGTGAATTCAGTACTAGTGCTGAAGACTACCTGATCTTACAACTTTGCTCTCCGATTATATGATTCTCCCAACAATGCATCCCATTATTTTTCTCTCGCCATAGACTCGGCCCTATCAATCATCCATCCTGGATACCCTCTTGCAAGAAACATATCTTTTAGTTCTGTACAGACTTTATCAAAGAGAGCATCGGTGGAGCAGTTAAAAAGTGCCCTCATAAGCTGCCCCACCGGTACTCCCCTGATGGTGTGCCATGGATGGCAACTCTCTGCCTTAAGCAGGGAATGAGCAGCCATAGGTTTTTTATGTATATCCGTGACTATGATATCTGACTGTGAAGAAGATGAGATCTCAAGATCTGAAACTACAGTTTTGTAAGGTGAACCACTAATACCTGCAGGCTCCCCTTGTGATATCTAGCAAACTTGACCATATCCTGAATCAGCTGTAGCCACTTCATACAAATAAAACCAAACCATGATATCTCTACGTCAGGCAAGGGGAATCCCAGCTGAAGGTCATTCCTACGCACTATCGCTCGCATCCGTGCCCAGTAGACATAGCAATGCTCGATAATCCAAACCTCCAAAACCTACAAGCGCATTCAGAAAACCCAAATAAACGGATATTGAGTAAGGGGCAGCTCTGGGGTGTGAACCAGGAGCAGACCAGGCCCCACCAGATGAACCCCCAAAAATTCCCGCAGGAGCTTAACCAGGCAGAAGGAAACATCAGTTATGGCACACAAAATCACCCACACACCTCTACCCAAGACATCAGTCTTGGATTCTTTAATCCTAAATCCTAATTCCCCATCAAAGAGTAAAACATCCTCACACTCAAGACCCCCAGGCCGTATCTTACTTCAACTGACCAGTTTCCCCCAAGAGCACCCAAGAGCAAGACATGTAAATTAGGGAAAGGTGGAGCAACAAAAGGGCCCATCGTGCAACCCATGGCCACCACCTTATCCAGCTTCTCCTGAACCACCCTCACAAATTCCTTAGCGGATTTCAAATTACCGGAAAATTGCCCTACACTCCATTCAAGGAAAGGAATCCAGAAACTGTCCGAAAACTCCTCCTTCAGAGCTGCTGCCACCTGACTATTGGGGTACCGGGCGAGCCAAGGGTGCATGCGGTCGAGCCGCACCGGCGTTGATCCTTTTTTCCTACAAAGGAACTTCCTCTGTCACGGGACTGTTTATGCAAAAATTTGAAGAAAGAATACGGTCCCCCGCATCCTGAGCATTTGTGACGTAACCGACACAACTGCCCAAACTTGCTATCGTTTTAATTGAACTACCAGCAACAGCCAGGCTTTCTAACTACTGAGGAATCGATGGGGAGCCCCTACCCCCTGAGCCAGCCTGAAACGACAGGCATTCCAAATAGTATCCAGGTAGTAAAAGAGGGCCAAGCACTTCTGCGGAAACCTCTCTCCAATAAGGCTAGCCAGGATCGAGAATGCCCACACTCAGTTACGAAATTATCAAAAATCTTAGGGATCTTCTGGTAATGTCGACAATCACGGTCCTCACTCTTACAGTCGTCCTTCTCCTCCCTGTCTGGAGGTGCATCCTGTAAAGGCAGTAGTGCACAAAGTTCCACATACTTGTTCCGCCAAATTTTTTCCATGACCTCCACCTTGAGGTGTAAGCCAAGAGGACCTGACCAGCGCAAATATGACACGCCACAGGCTGCCTCAGGAACCCTGCACAGAACTGCCAACTCTGTTCCCAATGAGAGCTTCTCAGCCCCGCGAGGAAAGAACAGCAGGGGAAAGAACAGCAGGAGGAGTGGGCATAGCCACTGCCGGAGGGACGGCTCTAGGATTAGAAACCCCAGCACACAAGAACCAGCAGACCCCAAATGTGCAGCCCAAGAACCCACCGCCCTCTCCTCCAATGAAGCTTGTGAACCCTTCCTCTTGTGCAATAAATCAATCAACTGTTTTTGCCCCCCACCCCGAACCTCCCCACATCCCTAGCCCTAAGAGACATACCTCCAACATCAGGGGTTGCATCTGCCAGTGCACTTCCTTTTCCAGCCTCCGGGATCCATGTTGCAGATGAAGCCCTCCAACCATGTCCACAGCAAGGGGAGGAACCCTTGTCAGTGCCTGAAGAAGGAAAGAAGAGGAACTCAGTGGATCCACCAGGAGCCCACCTGGAGGAGGGACCTGCATGCCCACTGCAGCATGCAACCCATGCCTAGTGACCGTGTCCTGCACAACCCCAGAGCTGCCAGGGATTCCACTCCCACCGCTCCTACAGGGGGCACTCCCAAGGCCTGCTTCCCTCCATCAGTCACTGGCCCTAAGCTAGGAAGAGAAGATGGCCCCAAAGCCAGCCGCACAGCACTGGGATCCCCAGGAGCACCAGCAGAGCTGTGCACAATGGAACTCCTGCTCCCCCAGTCTGTAGGTCACCTCTCACCTTCTGCCCAGTTTCCATCTGGCATCCTGATGACTCCTTCTGCATGCTGCCCCAGTCCATCCTGCAGAGCCAACTCCAGCAAATTCAGCACTAGCAGCATGCACTCATGAGGTTGAACCTCTGGCCTGTAGAGGGCGTTGACTGCGCCAGTTACTTCTCTGCTTGCTACAAGTAGGCTCACTGTTAGCCGCAGACCTGGACCCAGACGGCACAGGACTCCTGCTTCACCATCTTCTCCCTGATTCTGGGCTCAATTGAGATGGAGGCCGGGCCCTGGTACTCCACACAGGCCTCCCAGCTGATCTGGAAGCGTGGGTCGACACACTGGAAGGGGGGAACCGACTCAGTCAGCCTCCTCTCCCATTGTGCCCACAGCCAATGCCCGCTGCCTCTTCAGTTTCCTTCCGCAGCTCTCCAAACAAAACAGGCCGGCCATTGCTCAGTAAGTCAAAGGGAGGGACGGGCGGCAAAGAAAGGGACAAGCCACACAAGCGTCCACCAAGCTTCCTGCTCCTGGATTCCAGGTGCGAATTGCACTACTTCCTGTCCTAACTACCCCTAACTTATCCAACTCCCACCCTCAACTACCTCACTTCCTATACCCTACCCTTTTACATGCCTCCCCCTCAGCTACATTCTTCTGCCAAACTAATAACACCTGTGCAAAATCATGGATATGCCTGAACCGTCTCAGCCCTTTAGGAATGCAGTTTGATACCCCTGCTTTATTTGGAAAAATAGGGGGAGTTATGGGAATTATATGGAAGAATAGCAGGAGTTACAGGGAAAGGTTATATAGAACAATAGGAGGATTAAAAAGGACAGCTTTACAGAGGAAAAGGAGGCATATGGGAAAGATTATGTGAAACTATAGGAGACGTTATAAGCCAACGTTATATAGAGCAATAGGAGTTATAGGGAGACGTTATATGGAGCAACAGGAAGAGTTATAGGGAAATGTTATATGAAGCAACAGGATAGAGAGATGTTATATGGAGCAATATGAGGAGTTATGGAGGGAGGTTATATGGAGCAATAGGAGTAGTTATAGGGACAGGTTACTTGGAGCAACAGGAGGCGTTATAGCGAGATGTTATATGGAGCAATAGGAGGAGTTATAGGGACAGGTTACTTGGAGCAACAGGAGGCGTTATAGCGAGATATTATATGGAGCAATAGGAGGAGTTATAGGGAGAGATTATGTGGAGCAATAAGAGGAGTTATAGAGAGAAGTTATGTGGGGAGATTAGAAAAGAAATACAGGGTTATATGGAGCAATATGAGGTGTTTTAGGAAACATTTACATAGAGAATTTGTAGGCATTGAATTGAGGTTTATATAGACCAATAGGAGTTACATGGAGTGTTTATATCAGTGGATATTTTTAAAAATAAGGTGCTTGATTTAAAGAAGGCTGGTAAAACTGCCATTATAGTAAAAAAGACCAACGTTTGGTAATAATATATGTTTCACGTTGTATTCATGACATAGTCTACAAGAATCAATAACAAGCATAGGCCCAACAAATCCATGTAACATAAAATCCTGCGGCACACCTTTTTTCACATCATCGTGCATCCCAATCAGTCGATAAACAATGTAAGATATGTCTAAAGCCAAGGAAAACCATAACGGTTAATGTTCTCTAGCAACTTCTATTGCTGTCAAGACAAATTAAAACCCACAGCCAATCACAACACACCAAAGCATCAAATACATTCAAATACACCTATATATATATATATATATATATATATATATATATATATATATATATATCCCAAAATAACAGACATACCTTATCTGTGTTTTGGCTTTTGGTGAGATAGAGCACAGGAGAAAAGGATAGCAAATTAGAGGGAGAGAGGCATGTACATTGGAGGCAGGTAGAAGATACTGAAGTGGAGAGAGTTGCACTTAAATTAACACATAATAAAGCTTTGCACAAACACACAAACGCACATAGTTTTTTGGTTTATAACACACTGCACATATTTATCTTTTATTTTGACAGTGTGACTCAGTGAGTGACAGACAGTGACAGAGCCTGAGTGGGATCAAGTGTGTCTGTGAGGCCCTGTGTGAGTGCCTGGTTATGAGTGGGTGTGTGATGTGAGGAAAGCAGGAGCAAGGGATGGGGAGAGTAGCAGGAGAGAAGGAAGTCAAGACGTCATCCCCGGTCAGTGTAGGAGTGGGAGAGAGGTCAGTTGTTGGGTGGAGGGGAACCCTGCCTAGGAGATGCACACGAAGGACAGTGTCACCACGAGAGGGTAAGAACCCTCGTAGCCTGGGTGCTGGTAGTAGCTAGATTTCGGAGCTAGGGAGCGATGCTTGGGTGTGTTGACGGTGTGCCAGATACTCCCTTGCTGCAGCCAAAGCTGGGTAAAGGTGCTGGTCGTGAAACCAGATTGTTCCACCCCAGTTAAGCAGAGGTGCAACCAGGATGGGAGTAGCTGGGAACAGTGTGAATCAGGACCAGGAGGTTAGCGGAGGGAAGGGCAGACAAGCCAGGTCAGGATTCCAGAGAGCCAGAGGTGGTCAAAAAAGCCGGGTCAGGATACCAGAGAGTCAGGAGGTGGTCAGACAAGCCAGGTCAGGATACCAGAGAATCAGGAGGTGGTCAGACAAGCCGGGTCAAGATACCAGAGAATCAGGAGGTGGTCAGACAAGCCAGGTCAGGATTCTGGAGAGTCAGAAGTGGTCAGACAAGCTGGATCAGGATACCAGAGAGTCAGGAGTATACCGGAAGCTAGGAATACAGAACAAGCTCGTGGAACGGGCAAGGACTAAAGGGAAGGCTGGTATTTAAACATACATCCTCCAATAGGAGGAGGACTCACTCCCTAATGGGCTACTGGCCCAGCCTAATCGAACAGTAGGACTGGCTGGGAAACTTATGAGGTGTCCAATGGGCCAAAAAATAACACATACATAGGAGTGCGCCCAAAGGGTAAACTGGCCAATATAGCCTCTTGCATTGGGTATAGGAAAGTGCCCAATCAAAGAAAGGAGGACAGAGGGAAGGGAGGTTCTATCAGTCCGCAAGCAGCAGACTATACAATGAACGCATGCATTCCGGCAGAGGAAGCAGGAAGAGCACGTGCAGAACAGGGACAGAACTGTCAGTGGGACGAGGGGTAGTTGTTGGGGAGCACCTCACACTGTCAGGGGCAGCGCAGGTAGGACATTCCAGCCACAGCTCTGACACCTCACAGGCTGGAGCTGATAAGGAGAGGCTGAGGGACCCCCATTAAACCTACGAAGAAAACAGGGCCCTTGTCCAAAGTACCTTGGAGAGGGAGAGTATCCTCTATTCCCAAGCCTGGCTGCTAGGAAGAAGGCCACCTAGAGTCAGGTCCTCAGTAGGGTTAATGCAGTGTCCTCCTGCACCCAGACCATGGAGTTGATAAAGAAATGCTGGGCGATTGCAAGCACCTGGTGAAAAACAAGATGGATGAGGTTGCCCTGCATGCCCAAGGCACCGGAGATGGTCCATTTGCCCAGATCACCTTTAACACCTGGGAGGAGATGCTGAGGCAGAACCTGTCACCAGCTGCTGTTGATGGGGTCCCTGGAGGATCTGACACTGGGGACAAAAGCAGCTTCGACACTACCGGTAAGTGTATCATTACATAACTAGACACCACACCAACCCACATAACCAACACAGCCAAACATAGTCACACCAACACATCACTCAGAGGGTTCAAACAAGGACAGAATACTGAACAATACAAGCACAAATGTGAAGGCGCAGCCAGGCCCAGTCCTGTCCAAGTCCCAGTTTAACCCTCTTGCTGTGCTGATCAAACACAAGCCACACAAAGTATGCTTGCCAAAAAGTTTCTGGATAAAGATCCTTAATGTTCCTCCACAATGTCACCCATGGACCCACAGGGAAGTCAGCACCTAACCACTTGAGTGCTAGAGGGATGATCAATGCATCGCTCCACAATACATTGGCTACCTCTCCGGCACTCCAAGGGTTACCGACAACAAAGACAATTCAACAGGGTTACAATTCAATGCTCCATGGGGACATTCACTAAGTAGTGATAAACAGGTGATAAAGTGGAGTTGACTATTCCAGTTATCACTTCTCCCATTCTCATGTTATTCTATGGAGACAATTCAATAACATTTCTCAAGTTTTGGTGATCTTAGCGCATAGGTTCCACAGAATAACATAGGAACCAGAGAAGTGATAAACTGGAGAAGTCATCTACACTTTATATCCACTTTATCACCCTTTCATCACTGCTTAGTGAATCTCCCCCAAGATGGATCAGGTCTCAAATCACAGTTCAACAAACTGGGTGTATGTGCAACACACTGGCCTTGAAATAAACAACAAGAAAGGCACTGTTGAATATAAGGATAACCAAGTAGATTACTCATACTGGGAATCAAATGTATGCTGAAGAGTGGGAATGGCAAGGAGGGGAATTGGTGTGGGTCGAGGACATAGTGTTGTTGTTCCCTAGGCCTATCTGTTGTGTATGCAATTGTTTGCTCTCACTTGAACTGTAATTTCTTACATTTGTTTGTCACATGGATCCTCAGGAGTAGGGATGGCAAGTAGGGATATTAGGCCATTCACTCTTGTCAGGACACATATGGGATCTAAACATTAACTCCTGTAGGTTGCTTACATTAATGTACAACAGGGCTGGCCAAGTTTAGCCCTCAAGAAGCACCAACAGGGAATGCGTGAGGGATATCTCTTATTAAGAACGTGTGGATCACTCAAAAAGAAGGATCTAATGATCTTTCATTTCTGGACTGTTTTGTGTCCCTGAGGACTGAACCTGGACAGGCCTCATGTACAAGATCCTGTCAAGGTCATCAATCAGCACTTGAGAACATCAAGGGTTGCGCTTCATGAAGTGGAGTCAAGGCTTCAGTAGAGTCAGATGGACAATACTCTGCTCCATGATGGGTCATACTATGTATGCCTGTAGGACAAGATGACAGGATTTTAGCAGCATCCTCTAACTGCTTGTCATGCAACAGCTACACCACAGTTACAGGGGAGTACATAACCCATTGTTTTGCAATGTATAGTCTACTCGTCTGTAACCCATTATGATAGAAACAAGGGGATGTCAACCAGCCATATGGATATGTGCCTGGGACATCGGATCAACACATCACCAAGTACATAAACAGAGCCCCATGAAACACAGGATTTTGGGCTGACAATGTCATAGTGCTACACAAACAACACACACACACACAGGTCATCATGGTGGGCCTGGAGACCTGATCCACATTTGTGACTCCTATGCTGTGGAACACACTACCGCTACAGATCATCCCTTTGCTGCTCCTTTCAGCTATCCCTAACTAAAGTTCCCATGTTCACTCCAATTCCCCTTTGTTATGGCTATGATCAAGGCAATTCATGTTATTTGCTGTCATCTGAACCCATGGGTAATGTGTTGTACCTTTGTTTACATGAGGTTTGCATGATATCCTGGAAGTATCATTTTCAACATGGATGAAGGAATAGCAGATGTCAGTTGAATGCACACCCTCAATATGACACTTACATGGAATGGATGATACATGGGTTCCTTACCGTTGGCAGTCAGGGCTGTGACTCTCATTGACTCTGTGGGGTGAAAAAGGACATCATATGTGGTGTGGTTAGTGTGTTTGCACAGAGGCTAATCATGGATATACATGGATTGTCTAATGTCTGTGCTATACTCACAGCTGAAGTGGTCCCTGATCAGCCTGTCTCATATCTGCACCCCTCTTAGGGCTTCCTCATCCTGGACACAGTCCACAGGTACATCAACTATGGGGGGGGGGTGTATAATATCCAATAATCATGTGTAATGGCACATGCCAGGATTATTTCGCAAGCCTCCTCTGGTACATATTGTAGTGCTCCCCCTGAGTGATCCAGACATCAGACTCTTGTCTTAATATGCCAAAAGTGCTCTCAATGGCATTCCTCGTTCTCACATGAGCCTCTTTGTAGCACTCCTGGGCATCTGTTTGGGAATTTCCAAATGGTGTGAGGAGCCAAGTTTTAACCCATAACATGAATCACCTGTGGAAATTGAGTGATATGCTGAGACAGGGACCACATGTTGTGTGGATGATGTTGTGTGAGGGATGTTTTCCACAGTCATTGGTGATTCTTATGTTGGAGGCACACACATCTGCATGTTAATGGAGTGGCAATTCTTTTTGTTGATGAAGAGATGTCCCTCATGTTTTGGAACTCTGTTGCATACATGTGTGCAGTCTATAGCACCCAGGACCTGGTCATGCCTACCATTGTGTAAAAGTCCTATTTTACACGTGTCCACTCTGTGTTGGTGGTGGAGAAGTGGATGTATCTGATGTTTAACCTTTCTGTGGACTGGAAGGCTCCAATTGCCATGAACTGTATTGTACACTACAGTTTTTTCAATCCAGATAGGGCATAGTTGTGGATGTATATAGGGTCGACCTCATCTTTGATGACCTCATATAGGTTGATGATGCTGTGCGCCATAAACCTGTAGCGGTCTGTCACCTCATCATCGGTCATTCCCAGAAACTTGACCCTTGTGCAGTATACTCTGGGCCTTGTTGGTCGTCTGTCATCCCTGGGCTGCTCCAGGGGGCCTGTGGCAGCTGTGGAGCATCCTGTTGCGGCAGCTGGGGGGCATCCTGATGTGGCAGCTGTGGTGCAGCTGGCAGGTGTTGCCCTCCAGGTGTGGATGGGCTTTTGCATGGCTCTTTAGCCAGAGCTTCCTCACTTGCAACAGGTAAAGGCTGTTGAACAGGTGTGCTTGGGAGTTGATGGTGATCCCTAGCCCTTGCATGCCTTCTTTGCAGTTTTTGCATTAATAAGTATGCAGACATACTTGTTTTCTCTTTGCACACTCTCTCTCTCTCTCTCAGTGGTCTCACTGTAAGCACGCCACATCTGAGGAGGGTGAGCTGGCCCTTTAAGACAGTGGTATAGTGTGGTATGGTCCAGGCATGGTCATGAGGTACAGTACTGTGCAAAAGTTTTAGACAGGTGTGAAAAAATGCTGTAAAGTAAGAATGCTTTCAAAAATAGACTTGTCAATAGTTTATATTTATCAATTAACAAAATGCATAGTGAGTGAACCAAATAAAATCTAAATCAAATCAATAATTCCTGCTAACCCCTTGAATTCTAGAGAGATCTCCAATGCAATGCAAAGCAATGTTTGGGGGCCTTTCTAAAATTCAAGGAGTTAAAAAGCTCTATTGTAGTCATGGGAATTTAGGAATTAATATTCTCCCCCTATGGTGACTATGATTTATTTCAGTCTAATGTCAGTTTGCTTTTAAAAATATGGGCCTATATTCTTTGTGCTCACATTAATATTGCTTATTTGTATTATTTCATGAACTGTTTAGTTGTTAATGTTTATTTTGCTATGGAAGAGCAGTTTGAAATCTGCTACACAAGGTTGTCTGCTAGCTTTGCACTACACAGTACTATGGACAGTAGTGATGCTCTGTAATGTGAATGCTCAGGGGAGAAGCTTCCCTAAGAACGTTTTTATAAATGTTGGCAAGCATGAATCATGCTGCACTTGTATGCATTATAGATCTATATATCTATATATAATACTGTGCAAAAGTCTTAGACAGATGTGAAAACATTTAAAGTAAGAATGCTTTCAAAAATAGACATGTTAATAGTTTATTTGTATCAAATAACAAAATGCACAGTGAGTAAACAGAATAAAAATCTAAATCAAATCACTATTTGGTGTTACCACTTTTTGCCTTCAAAACAGCATCAAGTCTTCTAGGTATACTTGCACACAGGGTGTTAAGGAACTCAGCAGGTAGGTTGTTCCAAACATGTTGGAGAACTAACCACAGTTCTTCTGTGGATTTATGCAGCCTCAGGTGTTTTTCTCTCTTCATGTAATCCCAGACAGATTCGATGATGCTGAGATCAGGGCTCTGTGGGGGCCCTTCCATTACCTCCAGGACTCCTTGTTCTTCTTTACACTGAAGATTGTTCTTAATGACTTTGGCTGTGTGATTGGGGTTGTTGTCATGCTGCAGAATAAAGTTGGGGCCAATCAGATGCCTCCCTGATGGTATTGCATGATGGATATGTATCTGCCTGTACTTCCCAGCACTGAAGATAGCATTAATTCTTATCAAATCCCCAACTCCATTTGCAGAAATGCATCCCCAAACTTGCAAGAAACCTCCACCATGCTTCACTTTTACCTGCAGACACTCAGTCTTGTACCGTTCTCCTGCCCTTTGGTGAACAAACTGCCTTCTGCTGCAGCCAAATATGCCAAATTTTGACTCATCAGTCCAGAGCCCCTGCTGACATTTTTATGCATCCCAGTTCCTGTGTTTTAGCGCATAGTTGAGTTGTTTGGCCTTGTTTCTACGTTACAGATATGGTTTTTTGGCCACAATTCTTCCATGAAGACCACTTCTGACCAGACTTTTCTGGACAGTAGATGGGTGTATCAGGGTCCCACTGTTTCTGCTAATTCTGAGATGACGGCACTGCTGGACATCTCCAATTGCAAAGGGAAGTAAGCATGATGTGTCTTTCATCTGCTACAGTAAGTTTCCTTGGCCGACCACAGAATCTACGGTACTCAATGTTGCCCGTTTCTTTGTGCTTCTTCAAAAGAGCTTGTACAGCACATCTGGAAACCCTTGTCTGCCTTGAAATTTCTGCTTGGGAGAGACCTTGCTGATGCACTATAACTACCTTGTGTCTTGTTGCTGTGCTCAGTCTTGCCATGCTGTACTAATTTTGACTTTAACTATCTTCAGCAACCGCTCCTTGTTAGCTGAGTCTGGCTGTTCTTCACCCAGTTTTATTCCTCCTACTGTAGTTTCAGTTAATGATTGCGTTTCAAGCTACATATTAAACTGATTATCATTAGCACCTTTTTTGTATAATTGTATAATCGTACACCTGATTCTATGCCTATGACTTTGTTCAAGTATAGCTAGAAAAACTGATGCTGTTTTGAAGGCAAAGGGTGGTCACACTAAATATTGATTTGATTTAGATTTTTTCTTCTGTTCACTCACAATGCATTTTGTTAACTGATCAATATAAACTATTCACATGTCTATTTTTGAAAACATTCTTACTTTACAGCATTTTTTCATACCTGCCTAAAACTTTTGCACATTACTGTATGTAATGACAAATGGCAAAGTGTTTGTTGTCTAGGTAAGTGTTTGCCGATGTGTTTGTTGTTTATATTCTGATGTGGGCTGATTGTTGTGTCTCTGTCAGGTGCGAGTGTGACTTTGGGAGTTACAGGTTGTGCCTCGATCAGCTGGTGATGTTGCACATGTGAGCTTATGTTGTTTTGTTAGCCCCCATTGTTCCATATTGTGATGACTTGTATTGGTATGCTTTTTGGAGCTCTTGGGTGTTGATGGGTTTTTGTAATGTGTCCAACACTTATTTGTGGGGCATGGGCATTGTTTGTGTGTTATCTTGTCTCTACAGAGGTTAATGTTGTCATAGGTGCACTTGTGCTATGTGTTGTGTGAGCTGCTGTTTCTCTGTTTTATTTTGTCTGATGTTTTTTTTTTTTGCCATTATGTGTTTTTTGGCCTACAAAACTGGGTCTTAAATTTTATCCTTTAAATGTATCTATTTATCATCCGTTACCAGTACTGCACACCTTTTAATGGCTCTGGGGATCTCTTTTTCATAGCTCTCACTGGACGTTATATTATCGTCCGCTATGATTTTAAAACCGCCGTTAGCTGTTCATAAGACTGGTTTTTTGAATTGCTTACCATGCTTAGAAAACAGCAGTCGGCTGTTTTTTTTGCCCGCCAGACCTCTTTAAATCGAGCCCAAGGTGTCATAAGGAGAGATCAAATATTGTGATGTGATACAATGAGGAGAAGAGAAGTTACAAGAAGGGCCTTTTGCACTAAAGTGAATTATATGTAACTGCTACAATATCAATAGCGAACAGTTATATTGGGCAGGAAAAAAGTTATAGGCCACAGTGATGTGAATTAATAGGAGGGATTACAGGGAGCTGTTATATAGAGCACGAGGAGGAGTCAAAAGGAACAGTTAGAGACACAATCTGACAGGATTCTTCCCTCCAGGTCCTGCAGTTCTTCGAAGCATGTGATATGAGGGGCTTAGACAAAATTGGGTTAATGAGATTAGTAGCCGGGAGCAATGAAATGGCATTAATATGGAGGGGTGTGTTAGACCAGCGTCTGTATTCCTCAGGATGGGGGCCAGAGCCGTTCAGGGGAAATGAAATTACTGCTTATCTACAGAAGCGTCAACACAGATACAGTGAGAGCTTAATTTCTTATTGCAGAAAAACAGATGAGATTTATAATGGGGCGGTTCTATTGTAATTAAAAGAATTGTACTGTACAATGGTTATCTTTAACCACTTGGATGTGAAGGAATTCATTAGAGACCGCTCCAGTATCCAAAGGGTTAATAGAAAGACTGACAGAAGAGATCTGTAACACACAAAAGTCAATGACTGATAATAGCTACTTGGCTCTCCCTGTCTGCCCTCTCCCTCTGTGAATTAAAGTCTTAGACATTGACATTATGAGATATATATATATCTATATATATATATATATATATATATATATATATATATATATACAGACTAGTTACAAAGCCCGTATACACGGGCTGATCCGGTGCGGGGAGTCTGGATGGCTCACAGCCTGTCTGTGCTCCCAGCTCCGGGGCAGCAGAGGAGGCGCTGGGTGACAGTTTGCCACCCAGCCGTCTCCGATATTGCCCCGGAGCTGGGAGCACAGACAGGCTGTCAGCCTTCTGGAGCTCTCTGCTCCTGATCAGCCCGTTCTGCGAGTCCCTACTGCACATGTGCGGTTACGCACACAATGAGAGACGCATTCTAGGACTTTATGTTATAGGATATATATATCAATCAACCTCAGAAGAGTGCTAGTGCCTCTGTATATAATAATATAAAAATGTTTTAATGTGACGTATACAAATATGAATAAAATATATCAATATAAATAAATATCTTACAAGTCCCTCTGTATCCCAAGAATTAAAATAAGATATAGCGCTATATCAAAAAATCATGGATTAACTGGAAAGATATTAATAGAAAACATGAATAGTTGTTCTAGATATGTAGATATCACCTGGATATAAAAGCCCAGGTCCCAACTCTCGAAGATGGTAAAGGTCTGCTGAGTTTATTTAGCGGGCAGGTGCTCTGTTGTCCACGGTGTTCAATTGTCCGCTTCTCTCCAATCCTTTATCTGTAATCTTCCTGCGTGGGTCCTATAAATGGACTTCCAACTCCCACAGTGGGCAGAGGCCTTCAACGTGCTCAGCACCAATATGTTCCAAGCACCTCCCGTCCTTTAGCTTCTTATGTTCTCGTCCTGAGTTATTACAGATAAAGGATGGGAGAGAGGCCAACAATTAAACATTCTGGACAAAAGAGATAAGCATAAATAGAAGAATGGGAGGCAGCACCAGTGGGACTTTTTCAAAGATTTATTAACAAGGCAAAAAAATGAAAAGAGGGTCAACGTTTCGGTCCTACAGCAGGACCGATCTCAAGACTCATTTACATATATATCTATATATAAATAGTTGTTTCTGGTTTGCTGACTGTCCCACTCCAGGTGGCAGGAGATGGAACACACCTGTACCCAGAGAATCCCCAACATGACTTTGTCAGAAGTGGTCGGGGGGAGAAGAACTGCTAGCCACTCCTGTGAAAGTCTCTGCAGGGAGACTCATCGTCATCAATATCCAGTGATTCCCTGACATACACGGTGTGCTGAATCCAACAGGCAATGCACTGTAGCTTTCGTTAGTGTATGAATCTGGTTCCCTGTCAAGTGGCGTGGCTGGAAAATGCACTCAGCTAATCACCACTGCCACTGTTTAAGTAAAAAAAAAAAAAAAAACCTTGCCCACAGTTTACAAAACAAAGTGAGATCTCATGGTGGGGCATCAGGACCCTCCTGATGCCCCAGCTGCTGACCTCCCAGCTGATTTGGCCTGGAGATCAATAGTAGCGGTGCAGAGGAGCAAAAGTGTTCCCCAGCTTCCATTCTATGCAGAGTACTCTGCTGTCCCTCAATTAGGTCCAACTTTTAATGCAATTAAAAAAAGTTTTGCCACACAGCCATAGCTGTACCACACACCTGCTAGCATAAATATGTTATATATCTATAGAGATATACACATATTGACATTCACTGACACTTATATGCTGCCACACAAACACGTACATCAGTGTATCTCAACATTTTTCCTCAGGACACACCAACAGAGAAGGTTTTCAAGATATTCCTGCTCGTTACCAGGTGTGTACTCAGAGGATCAATCATTGTGATTTCTGCATCTGTGCTTAAGCAGGAATATAATTCAGACCTAAACTGTTGGTGTGCCTCGAGAACTGTAGATGAGAATCACTGACAAACACCAGGACCGGCCCAAGACATTGTGCTGCCTGGGTCCAAGGATGAAATGCTGCCCCCCACCAAAACCATGCCCACATCCATTATTTTATATCATGATAATTAAAATTAAATTAACCTTATCAGGAAGTTAGGATTTACATTCAACTATTAGATGTAACAAAACCTTCTAAGATGAATTCAATCTTGTTGTAAATCTTTAAAAAACAAATTAGCAGAGCTGAACGACTAAATAGAAGTTAACACATTGAGAACCAGCGAGTTGTGCAAAGCAATACTTTGCAATGCAGTGCACACCTCTCTAGTCCTCAAGGGGTTCACAATGGACAATTACTCGAAAGTTACATTAGATATCTCAACAGTTGTTTAATTCCAGGCCTGGCCATGTGTAGCACTCCAGTTGTCACAGTACAACTATCATCACCCTTAGTCTCCCAGCTGAGGATGATTGAAGTTATGATACAACAACAACAACTAAAGAGCCACTGGTTGCTCAGGCAGCTCTGGTTTGTTCCCCACCCTGTGCTTGTAGCTGTGCTCCTAGTGTTGTCCCAGTAGTATAAGAGTCCCAGGCTGTGCTAACTACTATCCTGGTTATATATTTCATCTGCTTGTTAATTTCAGCAATAAATAATGAAAGCTGTTCCATCACATAAGTTAGTATTGTGTTATCCTCCCTGATCCTGTGTGGTTTTTTTTTGCTAAAATATTGATAAATGTTGGATTGGGAGGGGGAGAGTGCTTTCAGATACCTCTTAGGATATAAATGGCCAATGCCAATGACAGCCCTGATCCCCTAGATTTCCAAACCGTTTTCACCATACTAATTGTAAACCCATCATTCATGTAGACATAATTGACATACAGTTAAAAAAAACCCTCTTTATTGCCCCTGCCAACAGCCATTCACCCCTGCAATGCCCTACAACAAAAGTATCCTTCTGACATTTGAAATGTTGGGAGGTATGATGCTGGTCTGGGATTTGGTGGATCCCATCAGTTCGCCTACAAGCCTGTTTTTCCCATCTCTGCCTTTCTTACATTGTGATCCACATTTGCACACACTGAAAAAGTGCATGCTGGGCGGTCCATTTACTTTATTCCTGCTGTTTCCGTAAGGTTAGTTATATGATATAATGCAACCCTTCGAGTGCCAGAGGACTATGCAGTGAATTTTCACACCCTTCTTTTTCTCAAAGCATCACATTACATGACATAATAGACCTTATTGAGACAGCAGGAAGAAAGCTGATGGGCGTACTGCTTTTTTTAAGATTTTGGGCTGATCAGGATCCCAGTGTGGGTAATATAAGCACAACATCCAAAGTGCCCAGAAATAGAATGTAGCCAGCTGTCCTTTCCTTTTGTCTCCCACTCACTTTTAATATTACAAGGAGTCAGGATGTAGAAAGGAAGGCTGATTATAGATTGCCTGTACAGCCTGTTTCATTGAAATTTGTCAGCTACTGCACTCTACTCTACTCTCTACTTTCTCCCCATACCTTACGTGGTGGGCTGCCTTTAATTTCTGCCATTTCTGCCTTAGCCATTCTCTTTGACGCGGAGCTCTTATGTCCTCCCTCTTCATCGTGCGCTGCTCTCTCATCACCACATTGCAGCACGTGAGAGAGTCAGCAGGGAAGTTACAGGCCCAACCATTCCTCCTCAATACATCCGATTGGCTGCCTACCCAAGCCAGCAACCGTGCTCCGTAATCCCCTGTCTGTTAGAGTTTAGCACAATATTAACTTAGATGTTGGCCCTGGCACAGATTCACCCCTGTAGTTACAACCTTAATTGCCTCCAATTGCCCGACTGCTCAGTCCACTCTTGCTTGGGGCGGCAAATTGCCGCCCCTGATAAAGTGCCGCCTGGGTCCCATGTACCCCCCAGGACCCATGTAAGGGCCGGCTCTGACAAACACACTCACATCTATAGGCTCATTCAGACATATACTCCTTCCGTGAAAAACTTTAATTGATGGCTAGAGAGCATGGATGATTTTGCCACCGCAGACACTGGGGGCCTTATAGACAACGAAAAGGAAGAGCAATTCTGGGGTGAAGCACTATGGGGGGGGGGCAATTTCCCCTTATTTTAATTGAGATTCTTAGTGTCAAGGTTTGGCTGAGCTGCTCTTTCTCTGCTGCTTGATTCTGCTGTCTGAGCTAATCTAGTGCTCTGCTATCCATTGCTACTGCCTTCCCTGTTCTGAGTCTGGCTGAATCAGATGACCTCTCTGTGATTGCTCACCTGACTGCTATCAGCCAACCCTCCCCGGGTATTTAAAGCAGCTTGGCTCACTTCCTAGTTTGCCCTTGTGTTTGCTTTAAGAGTGTTCTACTGCATTCCTGATTTCCTGTGCATGACCTGGCTTCCTCTGACGTCCCTTCTGGTTCCTGAACTGCTGGCATGTTTCTGACATCGCTGATCTCCGTATTCCTGACCTAGGCTTGGCTGAGTACCTGTCTTGGTTCCTGACCCCGGCTTGTCCTTTGGTTTAAGCTTCTGGATCACAATTTTTCTTTGTTTGCATTTGTTATTTTAATAAAGGTGTTTTGCACTTTATATTTTTTGTGTCTTTCTGTGTCCTGGTCCCTAGCACTTAGCTTCTCGAGTTAACATTCAGGGGGGTCAAAATGAAGGGGGTCATAAAACGCAATGAACATTTTTGCACTGGTGCAGTTAATTTGCCTCAGAATTGCTCCTTGTTGTCTTTAAAGGAGCACCAATGTCCCATAAAATGTTTTTCTTACTTTGTAGAGTTTAAATAATAAATAAACACAGTTTCGGCTCTGCTGAAGAGCCTCCTTGAGTCGGCCGACATGGATCTCCTTCGTGCAGATGGTTTGCACCTGAATTGTTCATCTTCAGCTTCCTTAGAGGTACAATTAAATAAATGCAAAAATTTCCACTGAATTTAGTGGAGCAGTGATAATTCTCCTCAGACTACATGATAGCTATGGATGTCAACAGCCTAGCAGCTGACCCTATATGGAAGCAGCAATTTTCCTGGGCTGCTCCATAATGACTTTGGGGACTACATGAGAATAGGAAGCTAAATGCAAAAAAAGTATCTCTCAAACCATAGCAGTTTGAGAGATATGTTTTTTTGCATTTAGCTCATCTTTTTAAGCTCTTCTAAATGCAAAAAAAACTTATTTTTGACATTACTAACCTTTTAAGGGGGGATTTCATTAGATAAATATTGCATCTTATGAAATATTGTGGGGTTGGGAGTGTGCCTGCAATGTTCATAATAATTTTGTAGTGTAATTTAAGCAGAGTCGACAACCTTTGTAGTCATAGCAATCCCAGTTCCTCCCACATTAGGTATCTGCTTCTGGTTAATGGTGGCCACTTTATATACTAGTCCAGATAAGCCAAAATGTAATAAGTTCATTAGGTCCAATACTGGAGCAAACCAACTACACGATAGGGGACAAACTTATTAAACTGCTATTAATTCAAACTGGGTTTTTAACCTAAAGCAATAGGGTTCATAATATTTTTGTAGTGTAATTTAAGCAGAGTCGACAACCTTTGTAGTCATGGCAATCTGTGGCATTCCCGGAGTAGCCTCCTCTGTAGCTCCAGGCATCCCCCTGATGTGTGCAATGCTGGAGGTGGATGTGCCTGGCGACTCTGCTGGAGGGGTTGCTGCTGATGGAGAGTCTGCTACTGAGTCTGCTGCTGCTGAGTCTGCTGGTGGTGATGAGTCTGCTGGCAGTGCTGTGAAGTGGCTGCTGCAGATGAAGGGTGTGTGTCCACCACATCTAGGTACTCAGAGCTGCCAAATGATGTCTGTGGTGGTGGTGGGGTATAGTGTTCCCTCGGTATAGGGTGCTGGGGCTCCCCAATCAGGCCCAGGTGTTGGTAATCCAGTGGCCAAGGGTCATACCTTGCCCACTGGTAGGTGTTTGGCCCCCACCTGGGATCATACCTGGGGCCATGCCTCAATGAACACATACCTAGTATCTCCCACCTTACTTAGATGGGATATACTAGGTATGTTTTTATTTATGATATCAATATAAATTAGATTTTCATGGCTGCACATTTATAACCAGTAAGGCAATCACACATACTGAACTGATCTCTGGGTTCATATCTTGTTAGGATATATTTGAACCCATATGAAAGATACATATCCACATAGATAACAGATAATTTTTCTTTGTGTACATATCTTTTTTTAACAGATCTGCAGTACGATTCAACTGTTATTCATCCCTATCTTATTAGTTTATCCTGTAGAATACAATATTTTGAGGTAGTTTACATGTGTCTCTCTGGTTATCATTATGGTACCCTATGCATTGTGATGCATGGGATACCACCCTGGCAATCACAGATTGATGAACTTGACAGAATCCCCATGAGGTCTGTTCCAGTTCAGTCCTGAAGGCCAACAACCAGGCCAGTAGTGAAGGATATATTTATTTAAGGCCTGTTTTTTTCTGGATAAGCCCATCCATCCTTCTGAGTGAGCCAGCCGTACTCAATCATAGATATCCATCATTCATGGCCTGTTGGTGAACAAACTACAATGGTTAATATTGGGTTCCCAAGTGTATCCTGCAAATAGTGGCTGGTGTAATATTCATCCATGGCATCACCACTCCAGAGGATCCATGTGGGAATCAGCTGTGAGTTATGTAATTTCAAGTTAGAGTAAATGATTGCATACACAACCCAAAGGCTTACTTGTTTGTCCTTTAGTTCTGGGGAATTATTTTAGGCATGTGTGTTGCACATACACCCAGTTATTCTCAGTGGCACTGTGATGTGTGTCCTGATCCATCTTCTTTGTGATTCAGTGAGCGGTGATGAAGACCTTATGAATTGAAAATGATGATGACTTCTCCTGTGATCTCATTTCCCCATTTCCAATGTTTTCTATGGAGTCTATGCAATGAGATCTTAGCAACTTGAATCATGTTATTGAATAGTCTCTATAGACTAACATGGGGATTGGTGAAGTGAGCTTATATAAGGGTTAATTTCTCTCCATCATCTCTTTTTCACCACTTAGTGAATGTCCCCTGTGTAGCATGTAATTGTTACTCTATTGACTCATGTTCTTAGTATTGGTTAACCCTTTGAGTACTGGGAGAGTTGCCAGAGCATTGTTGAGTGATGCATTGATGATCCCTCTAGAACTCAAGGGGTTATGTGCTGGGTTCCCTGTGGGTACATGGGTGACATTGTGTAGGAACAGTTATGATGTTTAACATACAACACTTTTCTGAGCATGGTTTGTGTTTCAAAAAGACGTCACTACAATAATACATTATTACTAAGTGTCTAATAGGAAACAGTTCTTAAAGGGATATACATAAGTCATACCTTCATATATAAATCAACAAGAAAAAGACAACAAGAAAAAAACAGAATACTTATATATAGTGTAGTACGTCGGAGGGCTATTACTTAATAGACAGTTCAGCGTATGTCAAAGAGAGTGAGACAAAAATAATTAAATATACGAACCAGATCAAATCTGTATAAATTAGTAATATAAACTAAGATCCCATTCCAGATTCAAACCATCCAGAATACGAGTCTTCAGTTGAAAGATCCAGAACATCTCCCTACGAACTAGTTTGGGAAAAATATCCCCACCTCTAGCCGGTCTGGACACTTTTTCAACACCCTGGAACACTAGAAAACTAAAAACCTTTAGCAGTGGGGGTTAGACAGCCCTGTGCAAAAGGTTTTATATAAAGATTTGGATAATCCATCTGGACTTCACATTCTTGGATGATTTTATAGGTAATTGTTGTTCTTCTGGGGAAATATGAGCATTTAAGAAATACTGTCATCACTGAGATTGTAGGGGAGGTAAAGATATGGTCAGTTCTAGAATTGCTGCTGTAGACATGGACGTAAAAAGTAAAATGCTTAAAGGTAATGTCCAGTTTTCTCCATACATCTAACAGATGATATTGAGAAAGAAGGCTATGAAACTGCCCAGCGAGGGACTGCACACAGCAAGAACTCAGGGGACTGATGGGGGGGGGGTATCCATGTCTGGATCCAGGACCATATTAAAGTCTCAGCCCAGTCTAATTTCAGTATATGATCTTTTTAGGAAGGAAATCTGTTTCTCGTTAGAGATATACACAGAAGTTAAAGTTAATTTCTTGCCCTGGATTTGGCCCCATAGAATAAGATATCTGCCTTGATGGTCTACAAATCGATTTATTTAATAGAATTGCCACTCTCATGTTTTTTTTATTAGATGATACCATAAAGAATAGGAATCGCACTGACCAATCGTAATAAGAAACTCCTATAATAAAGACCAAATGGCTGAGGTGCACTAGTAGGTATATAGAAATTATAAACATAAAAAAAGGGGAAGAAGGGGGGCCAATTGGCATAAATCTGCCGAGTGACACCCCCTCGTCTCTATAAAGAAACCCAATCAAACAGGCACACTCTAGGAGTATGAAAAAATAGAAAAACAATTTTATTAATAACACAAGATACAAAGTGAGCACATAAAATCAATTAAAACCAAAACTGGCTCAGGAGTATAGAAATACACATGTAAAGCTCCCTAATACAGATACAATATAAACAGTAAGTATCATGCAATACCAAAGAATTCAGTTTATCTGGGGACATTTTTATAAAGTACAAAACAAAAGAACAAAGGAACATAATTTAATCTTGCAGCACCAATCTCCAACCAATGAAGATCAGAGTGACAAGTGAAAACAACAATGGTAACCAATCCGGACGACTCAGTCAATCTTGTTGCACTGGCACCCCAGTCAATGGGAACCAGAGAGACAAGATAGTGACAGATGGCGATCAATCATAGAGTCGCCTAATTCTCAAAGAAACTTCATGCTCTGTATGGCATTTTTCAACAAACGGCGAGCAATGAGAAAACCCCTACCTGTCAAAAACAAAGTGCATCACTCACATAGGATGGTTAAGCGGCTAATCAGAAAGCTGCATACTTTTTAACATAAGGGCAGCATTTATTCTGCTACCCGGCAGCCGTGAGGTGTGGGCTGCTGGGAGGTTAGTTCTTGAAATGCAGTCCTTAAGTGGCAAAGTTCTTGGACACTAAGGGTTCTTACAGTAATGGCCTATGACCCATTAGATTACCCCACTTTTCAGTCCCCAAACCAGTGGACAGTTGTGGATGGTGGCTTGGGCAGAGAGGATTTTCCTCCCAGTCTGGCTATGCATAGTCCTGCCGAGACTAACCTTTGGCATTACGATTATTCCAGCCAGACCAGTACTGCACAGTAAAGTTGAAAGGTAGGAGTTCCAAACTCCAGCACAACAGGCGCCTGATGTCCCCTGACACCCGATTTAATCACACCAGAGATTGTTGTTCGTGAGGACTGTAAATTCACATCCATACAAATAGGGCTGAAACTGTCTGATGGCCCAGATGAAGCCAAACACTCTTTTTACACTGCTACATAACTGAACCTCCTGCTCCAACACTTTCTGTCTCTGGTAGGCAACCGGCTGTTCATCTCAGTTCTGGTCCACTTGGCTCAATAGAGCCCAGAGTCCCACATTTGAGGCATTTGGACCAAACAAGTTTTGTTAAAATCAGGAGCAGCTAGTACCGGTGCCTGTCCCACTGCTGTTTTCAGGGAGTTAAACATCACACTCCGGGGTCCAGGTTACTAAGCGGGGCAGTGCTTTCTTAGGGCGTTTAGTGGTTTAGCAATGGCACTGTACCAGGGCCCAAATTTCCGGTAGTAGCCTATGGTTCCCAGGAAGGCCATTGCCTGTTCCTTAGTGTGAGATTGAGGCCATCCCAGGACAGGCACTATCTTGGCTGGTTCGGGCCTCTGACTCCCATTACCTTCCCAATGGCCTAGGTACTGTCACTACCTCATCCCAATTTGGCATTTGTCAGGGCGTACTGCCTGATGGATAATGCCCAGGATAGCTTTTACATGCAGTAGATGGTCCTCCCAGGACTAGCTGAAGATAGTGATACTACCTAGGTAGGTGCAGGCAAACTCCTGGGCCCCTGCCAGCAGGTGGTCCCCCGGCCCCTAAGTAGGGCGCCCATTCAGATGCACCTCCTGAACACCGGTTGTCAGACAAGGGCAATTGGGCTAGGACTACTTCATAAACCTGGCCCCATTTGGTATTTCCAGACCCATGTTGGGTGACTTCCAATGGACTGGACCAAATGTATTCTTCCCCATTGGCAATTGGGGGCCTCGTTGGACACACAATGGGACTGATATGTTAGGGGTCTCCCGGCTCCTCCTGAGGCTCCAACACGAGAGAGGTCATGGTGGTTGGAGGGGCTGGATCTGTTCAGGAGGTACTGATATTTGAAATGGCCTCGCTGGTGGCACCCAAAACACTCAGGGCCAGCATTGCTGGAGTGGCGAGCTGGCTGGGGGGCCCAGGATTGACCGGAGGTGCTGGCTGGCGAAGAGAGGCCATCACCACATGGGCATCTGGTTCCTGGGGAGCTGGAGGAGTAGGTGTCAGGACCATGGATCATTGTGCCCTGAGGTCCCACCTGCCTGGTCTCCTCAATCTTATCCACCAATTGGGTGGCCATGGCCATGGTGCAAAGGCTCCTGGTCCCAGACCCAATCCTGCACTTCTGAGGACACATGAAGAAAAACTGCTCCATCAGCATTTGCTGGCAGCATTCATCAAATATGGTGGCTCCACATCTCTGAAGCCAATTCCGATAGGCCTGATCCAGAGTATATACCCAATCCATGTGGGTATCCTGGGGTTGCTGGCAGGCTTCCCAAAACCGCCACAGGTATGTGTCTGGTTTAATGGCATACCGGGCCTACAGACACTGTTCTACCTCTGGGTATTCCACACTCCAGTCATCTGGGGTAGCCTGGTAGGCATCCGCTGCCCGACTGGTGAGCTTCCCTGTCAAGATAGCAACCCAGTCCTGTGGAGGGACTCGGTAGAGGCAGCACTGCCTTTCGAAATCCTGCCTTTCAAAACCCATCAATGTCATGGCTGCTTCCAGCGGGTCGGCCCTGGTTCAGTTCAGTCAAATATTCCTGTTCCGCTGCAATCATAACTCGCACCATAATATCCTGGGGTAGGTTAGCCCTCAATAAGGCCAGGCGCCTTTTCATTTACTGGGACACTGCATCACTTGGTGCTCCCAACAGGTAGTCCAGGATCCTGGACTGAAGACTACTGCAGGAGTCGTGCGGCAGATCGGTTTTACGAGCTAGATGGGCGATCTCTTCGTCCATCTCCTTGAGGGTCGACAAAAGCTCATGCTTCTTCAGATCCGCTGCCAGATATGCCTGTAATTCCGGCTTAACAGTGAGTAATCATTATTTCATAGCCAATATATCTTGTTTAGTGCAAGGAATATCATATTAGAATGCAAAACAGGATGCAAATGCAAATTAGTTGGTGGGATAGCTCTGAAATGAAAAGTAGATTGAGTGTCAGCTGGAACAATAATAATCAGATAAGGATTGTTTGTTTGCCAGAGAGATCAAAGGTATGATACATTAGTTCTAAATATGGAAAAGTGAATATCTCTCGCTCCAGTGGGTCTACATAAACAGGCATAGTGCTAAGTAAGGTAAGTCAGAATGCAGAGGTATTGGAGTTGTCGCCAACTTAAAATACTATCATCAGTGCTTGGCCTAGATCAGGGCTATCCAAGTTCAGTCCTCGAGGGACACCAACAGCCCAAGATTTAAGGATTTCCCTGATTAAGCACAGATGAGTTAATGTCACGGAGTGACACACAATAGAAGCAGCAATGACAATACACTTTCACGAGACCAGGGAAGAACAGTGCACACTCTTTCTTCACCCTTCACTAGGCAAGGGTGATATAACCCACGTCTGTACCCTAACGCTATGGTAAACCCAGGCAACACTGGAGCAGCACTGTAGCGACTCAAACGCCGCCACCTTCTCGAGGCCAGGTGTGAGGACAGTGCAAGACACCTCCTCAACCCTTCACTAGGCAAGTGTAGTTAGCATTCGGACAGCCCTTAGTAATGTTCACAAGACTAAATAGGAGGACAGTGCATGGCCTCGATCTTTCAACAGGCAGGTTAAGAATAGCGCAACTATACCCTACCACTAGGGTATACCAGAGGCAAGGTAAAACGCCACCTAGAATGCTAGGTGAGGCAACCACCCAACCGGACTTAGACCACAGAAGGTCAGTGACACGGACTGACCAACAAGCACTGCTACAGGGGTAGCGAGCGCGGTGATAACGGTAGTCCCAGGCAACAAGGATATCAATAGCTGGGGCTGGGTAGTCGAGGCTAGCCGTGGCTGAGGCTAGTAGTAAACAAGCCTGAACGCAACAGAGGAAGAGTAGTCAGATGAAGCCAGGAGTCAGAGGCCAGATCGGGTAGTTATCACGGTGCCCGTGATCCCTTTCTGTCACTCTTGCTTGTGGTGCTCTCCTATTGGCTGAGGAGGTTTGGCCCGCCCCCAGTGACCTTTTTATACCCAGCCATTGACACTTGTCACTTGCCCTTTCGTGGTGTTCCTGAGTCAGTGTTGCTGTTGCTGTCTTCAGTGGATCCTGATTCCTGTGTACCGAATTGGCCTGTCCTGACTACGCTCCTGTGTTCCTGTTCCGTGATTCGACCCGGCCTGGCTGACGTTCCTGATTTGTGACTGATCTGGCTTGTCTGAGAACCACCTCCGTGTACCGACCCGGTTTGGCTGACGTTCCTGCTTGTGATTGATCCGGTTTGTCTGAGAACCACCTCCGTGTACCAATCCGGCCCGGCTGATTTCCTTCTCCGTGATCTGAACCGGCTTGTTCCTGTGACCTGCGTGTACAGCTTCCTGCTCCACCGTCGCCGTTGCGACATTCTGACTTCCGCTGAGGCTGAGTACCGGACTGATTGTATCTCGCCACCGTACTCCTTCTGTGTTGGGCATCCTGTGCTGAGTCTCCTTTACCGTATGCAGAGCTGTGCCTCCGTACTGAGCCTTCCTGATACTTGCAGAGCATTTCTCATTTTCGCTAGACTTGATTCCTATGAGCTGCTTAACCTGTTCAGTGCTGGCATACCTCTTGTGAGCCTTTACTCTTATTGCTGAGCCTATTCCTCTATAACTGCTACTTCTGCCGAGCTAGCCATGATGTACACTTTATTTTGACGGCAGCTCAATCCTCCACCTAGCAGAGTAGTCGGTATTGCTTACCGCGTCCGGTAGTGGCGCTATTGGCTTCAGCAGATTGTCTCCAGTATATGTCCGTGGGGGCTATTGGGTCACTTCTCGTGCAGCACAGAGTGGCCTCTGGTGTATGCCCACGGGGCTATTGGCCATCTCTAGCGTTACAGCAGTCTCGGTATTACGCCCGTGGGGGCTATTGGCTTAAGCTCTTGCAGGTTTCTCCGGTATACGCCCGCGGGGGCTGAAGGCTCGAATCACTGCATTGTTGGTTCCCATTATTACACCCGTGGGGGCTACTGGCCAGCTTGCAGTCTAGCAGTCTCCATTAGTGATGCCCATAGGGGCTACCGACTCTAGCACTCGCATACATTGTGGTCTTCATCGCTACGCCCGTGGGAGTTATGCACCGCTATTATCTAAGGCAGTACTGACTGTGCATTCAGCCTCCTGTGCACTACTATCAACAGTTTTATCACCACCTTGGGTGTGCCAAACTCCACGATTGAGACTGACCTTGTTGTATTAACCCTTGAGTAGCCTGGCTACTGTGTACCTATCAGTATATATTATTATTACAATCCTGTTCACCTACTTACTTGTAATAGCAACTCTGCTTGTGTTCGCTATTCCTATTGTCGCCTGTAGAGGGCTTTCCTTTATATTTCTTTTTATTTAATAAAACTGTGTTTTATTTTACCAGCTGGTCTGAGTGTCTTGAAAACCGTAACAGTAGTCATACGAAGCCAGGAGTCAGAGCCGGATCGGGTAGTCAAATGAAGCCAGGAGTCAGAGCCGGATCGGGTAGTCAGGCGAAGCCAGGAGTCAGAGCCGGATCGGATAGTCAGACGAAGCCAGGAGTCAGAGCCGGATCGGGTAGTCAGACGAAGCAGGAGTAATACACAGGAACTAGCAAATGGACCAACACGGCACTAGGCTCAGGTACACCACGAAAGGACACTGGTAATTGGAAATGCTGAGGCCTTTATGGCCTAGTAGGTGGGCGGAGAGATGACATCACTAACCAGTGACCTATAAGAACAGCAACTTGCATAGAGCGACAGCCAGGAAGTAACAAGGTCACTGTTACAGCAACTAAACACTGGAGGCAATCACGGCACCATGATAGTTAATCAGCGACTCATTCATTTTGATTGACTCCTCTATGCTTAATCTGGGAAATAATTAAATCCTGGCCTGTTGGTGGCCCTTGAGGACTGCACTTGAACAGCCCTGGCCTAGATTCTCAGCTCGCCTATGGCAGATATAAGCAAAGTTCCAGAAAATGCCAGCTTTGAAAGCTAACCCTATGCAGTATTCTTAGGGGTTTAAAAAATGTTCACTGAGCTTACCCCACAAGTTGTATGCAAACAATGAAGGGTGGGAAACGTCTACTACACTGAAGTTGTTGGCTAATGTTAGGTTCCCCCAGTGGAAAGGAGGTAAAAAAAAGGCAGATGAAAGGTGATTTAAGAATACTGATTAGGAGCTCACAGACTTGCAAGATGATCACCCCCTGCCTTAGCCCTTTTAAGACCAGAATGGTGTACAAAGCATAGTTTCCCAATGCGGTGTATGCCCCTCTGGTAATTAGAGCGAAAATGATTCATCCAGTAGGAGGAAGACTTTTGTTCATAAGTAAATCACAAAGTCAGAGTGGAATAAGACCCACTAGCAGATAGTGAAGTGACATGCAACACTTTATATATGAGTGGCTGAAGGCTGAAATGAGCATTTCTGACCCTTCTAAAGCTATCAGTTGCAAATACATCCAAAAGGATGTTTTGCAGGATTCACAGAAGCAAATGTGTAAACAAAATCAGATACTTCTAACACAACAGAAGACAAACAAAAACACTTCAGCATAGTGAAAGGGAGAAATATAAGATGAAAGTGAGACACATATGCCTCAGAAGCTATGAAAGTCATTACCATTGACATAGGGGTGAAGTGGCTAGATAAAGCAGAACTTGGGAAGTGAGACCCACACTGAGGAATTACAAACACTTGGGGCCGTATGTTCAAAGGGATAATGACAAAAAAATGTTGTATGAAAGACAAAAATAAGTCATTGAATGCATGAACGACATATTTTCTATAGAGTATACGACAAAAAACTAGTAATGTCCGTTGTGTACGACACAACTCCAGAATTGATGGGTAAAGGGGCGTGGCTAAACTATTCTCCAGTGTCGTATAGAGGAAAAGAAAATTTGTCGTAAATAACGACAAAGAAATGTCTTTCAAAAGACAAAATTTGTACGTTAAAGGAATAGTAATACTTCGTTTTAACTTTATTTTATTTTGTAGGCATTAAAAAAAACACGAAGAATGATATAAGTCTCATGTCTCAAACCTTTATGGTTTAAGAGATATTCACAAGCAAAGTTTCCCCTCCCGCCCCTTTTTCCTAGTGTAAGCCATCTCTTCTCAGATGTGAATCTAGTTGTAAGACCAGACAGATAACAGCCGGGGACAATCTTCTTTGTATGAAAAGAATGAAAGCCCTTCCCCCCCTTGACAAGTTTTTCAGCTTTTTCCCTTATCTTAATTGAAGATTGTCCCTCTCTGCAGTCTACCTGGGCACCTCCCTTCTGATATGGCTGAACAGGGAGGGGGATACTTTGCTTGTGAATATCTCTTAAACCATAAAGGTTTGAGAGATAAGACTTATATCGTTCTTCATGTTTTTTTAATGCCTTCCAAATAAAATAAAGATAAAACGAAGTATTACTATCCCTTTAAGAAAAAAGTGGAGGGAATGTGTTCTGAATGTGAGAATTTTTTGTCTTTACTTAAGACATTTTTGTTGATAGTTAAGACATTTTTAAAGACATTTTTGTTGTTAAGACATTTTTTAAGACACTTTTGTCGTAAGTTAAGACTTTTTTTGTCGTTCCATACGACAATTTCAGTCAGGACAAACGACATATTTCCAATCACAACCGACACTCTCTGAAAATATTAATGAGCCCAACGACATTATACTTTGAAAAGTCATTACAAACGACAAAAGCTATTTCGCTACTTCTTTGAACATATGGCCCTTAGAGTTGAAGGGACTGAAGTTAAACAAAGGAAGAAAAATGTAAGTCTGTACACAGACCAGTGCTAAGGAGGACACTGAACACCATAAGGGAAATGTAGATAAGGGATTGTAAACAGGAAAAGAGGTAAACTAGATATATGGCCTGAATTTGACAAAGGATTAATAACCTTTTACAAATCATGGAGCAACAAATGTTTTTAGCTCACTCTTCTTTTCAGATTTTAATAAGGGTATTACATGACGAGGCATGTAAACTCATTTCAGTAAATGATATTTTTTTACTGCAACTCAATCACGAATGGAGGCAATATTAGTAAACGTGTAGCTTTACTTTAGAGTCTCTTTGGTAGCAAACCAGGCGAGAAAACCCCACCACCTAGGTAAAAGAAGTCTATAAATGCATAAAAGTACCTCTCAGTCCGATCATCCCCCAATGTTTTACCTGTCCTCCCATCTTCTCCCTCTTTTTTGTTTTGAATTTAGGCCTAGCTGAATACCTCTATGGGTCGGCTCCCCCTCATAGCAACAACTGAAGCAGAGGACTTTTTAAACAACCTGGGAATGCTGATCTGCCATGGCCTTCCCCTGTGGACAGCTGTAATTGGCCATGCAGGGTTGTCTCCAATGGTTCTGGCTCATATAAACTGTAAGTGAGGTTTACAGCTACTAGTTCTTTCATGGAACCACTTTTCTGATTGATTTGTAGGCATGTCTCTCTCTCTCTCTCTCTCTCTCTCTTTATCTCAGTCTGTCAAAGTTATTTAGATGGAAATTCCAGGATCTGTAGCCTGGATTATGGCTACCAGAAGAAACTCTTTCCTTCCACTCCAGGAAGGGCACTTCAGTTTGGAGTGAATTTGAAATGTAGTCAGTATCGTACAAAAATAAGATAACTGTAAATTTGCAGAATGCCTATATGCATTTTTTCATCCATGAGAGTTGACAAAATACCTTAGGATAGTAATAAAAAATTACTTCAGCATCAGGCATCTCCTGTTAATGGCTCTTCTACTAGGTTTTCTTCAGCACCCGGGGACTTCACCAAGATCATGGTAGTAGTGGCGCTCACTGTGTGCTTGGAACAAAATGTGTAAAGATACATACAGTGCAAGGTATGTAGAAAAGGCACATGCAGAGTTTTGTTGAGTAGTAAATGAATGTTACATTTATTGATCGACATTTCGGCTGCCTGAACAGCCTTTCTCAAGATTACAACGCTGAGTGACCTTAAAATCGAACTGACATATAATGCATTAGATTATAATGCATAACATAAACAGTGAATGTGTCAAAAAACTGTAAGAGTGGTGATTCATCTGACATATTTAAAAACAAGTGACCTGATCAGACATAATAAAGATCTCTATCACAATATGTATATAAACCCAAACCGGTGTACAGTCAGTGTTTCTGTACATATCGTACACAATGTATAGCAAAATGTGGTGAAGTTAAGCACGATGTGTACAAATGCAAATGGGACTTAATCTAAATGTATGTATGTATGTATGTATGTATGTATGTATGTATATCTTTATTTATATGTTGCCACACAGTGTATGCAGCGCCTTACAATAGACATATGTTACAATAAATAAGAGGGGATGAAATAAGTGCGACATTCATAGAAACAATGGGAAAGAGGTCCCTGCCCCAAGGAGCTTACAGTCTAAATGGGTAAAAGGAGACATACAATGGGGTAAGAGGGTGTTAAGTGCTGAGATTACAAGTGCTGAGTTTGGCCAAAGGCAGTGTATGGTCCTAGTGCTCAAGAAGATAAGACTTCAGGGTAGACTTAAAGACAAAGGGGGATTGTTCTAGACATAAGGAGAGGGGTATGGAGTTCCATAGGTATGGAGCAGAAAGCTAGAAAGGTTTGAGACAGGAGAGGGCAGAGGGTGTGGATGGTGCAACAAGAAGTGTGTTGTGCGCTGAGCGAAGGAAGCGGCCAGGAACATAATAGGAGATGAGGGAAGAGATGTAGGGAGGGGTAGTAGTGTGGAGAGCGTTAAAGGTCAGAAGAAGGACTTTGTAATTGATGCACTGCTGAATTGGGAGCCATGACAGATGTCTGAGAATTATGTGGGTAGGTTCAGTTTTTGGGGAGAGTGTGGTGATTCGTGCAGCTGAGTTTAAAACAGATTGCATAGGTGAAAGATGAGTAGCAGGGAGGCCAGTTAGTAGGATATTGCAATAGTCTAAGCGGGACAGAATGAGGGCATGTATAAGAGGTTTAGTAGTTTGTTGTGAGAGTAACGGGCGGATTTTAGCAATGTTGCGGAGAAAGAAGCGAGATGATCTAGCCACAGAGTTAATGTGAGGGGAGAAGGAAAGAGAGGAATCAAATATGGCCCCAAGGCAGCAAGCTGAGCTGACCGGATCAATATACATAGTAACATACATAGTAACATAGTAGATAAGGCTGAAAAAAGACATGCGTCCATCAAGTCCAGCCCATGCCAATAACACCCCTGTTGATCCAGAGGAAGGCAACAAAAAAGCCCTCTGGAGCAATTTCCAATGTAGGTGTGTGTGTGTGAGTGTGTCAAATAGTTCCCCGGCTCAATATCCTATTTGCTTTGAAGCCATCTGTCATAACTGTCAATATTGTTCTGTGCTAGATAGGCATCCATTGCTTTTTTGAATGCAGTTACATTATCTGCAAGCACAGCATCCCGAGGCAAAGAATTCCATAGCCTTACCGCCCTTACTGTAAAGAATCCCTGCCTGTGTTTTAGTCGAAAGCGCCTTTCCTCAAGTCTTAATGGATGACCTCTTGTTCTTAGCTCAGCTCTTTGCATAAATAATTCATTGGATAGTTCTTTGTATTGGCCTTGAATGTATTTGTAAATGGTAATCATATCACCCCTTAGACGTCTCTTTTCTAATGTAAACAAACCCAGTTTGGCTAGTCTCTCTTCGTAACTCAGATCCTCCAATCCCTTTATCAGTTTTGTTGCACGTCTCTGCACCTTTTCCAGTTCAGTAATGTCTTTTTTTAGAACAGGTGCCCAAAATTGTACTCCATATTCTAGATGAGGCCTAACCAAGGATTTATACAGAGGTAGGATAATATTAGCATCCCTTGCTTCTACACCTCTTTTTATGCAGGCTAGTACTCTATTTGCTCTTGCAGCAGCTGAGTGACTCTGCACACTGCTGTGAAGACTATTGTCTATCAGTACACCTAAATCTTTCTCTAATGAGGATTTCCCAAGTTGTTTCCCATTTAGTCAATTCCATCAACTGTAATGGTGAAGCTAGGTGTTAGTCAAGGTCTTGGTGGGAAGATTAGCAGTTTGGTTTTGGCCATGTTAATCTTCAGCTGACGTTGTGTCATCCAGGAGGAAATGGCCAAGAGGAAGTCTGAAATTTTCAGCTGGATTTGAGGTGAAAGATCAGGAGTGGAGATGTAAATTTGGGTGTCATCAACATATAGATGGTATTTGAAGCCAAATGAACTAATAAGTTCACCCAATGAAAGGGTGTACAGTGAGAAAAGCAGAGGACCCAGAACGGAGCCTCGAGGCACCCCCACAGACAGAGGGACTGTGGAGGAGGTGTTATTGTTAGAGGACACAAAAAAGGAACGTTGTGAGAGATAGGAGGAGAGCCATGAAGCAGCTTGATTTCGGAAACCAAGACTGTGGAGAATCTGAGCAAGCAGAGAATGGTTAACTGTGTCGAAGGCAAAGGATAAATCGAGTAGTATAAGTATAGAAAACTGTCCTTTGGCTTTTGCAGTCAGGAGATCATTAGCCACCCTGCAGAGAGCTGTCTCAGTTGAGTGACCGCACCGGAAACCAGACTGCATCGGATCCAAAAGACAGTTAGAGTTGAGGAATTTGGTTATTTGGGAGAAGACCAGGCGTTCTAGGAGTTTTGAGGTAAGAGACAGAAGGGAGACAGGTCGATAGAGAGACAGGAGGGGTCAAGGTTAGTCTTTTTGAGCAGGGGTTTAATTTGTGCCTGTTTGAAGGAAGAAGGGAAGGTGCCTGTGGAGAGAGAAGTGTTGAAGATGTGTGTTAATATAGGTGTAAGGACTGGTGCAAGTGGTTTGAGTAAGTGGGAGGGCAAAGGGTCCAAGGAGCAAGTAGTGAGGTGGGTAGATAGGAGAAGCTGAGAAACTTCTTCCTATATTATTGGGGTAAAACTATCGAAGTATGATGAGGGGGGTTTGGGGAGAGAGAGTTCGGAGGCAGATGGAATAGTAGGAATCTGTTTTTGAATAGATTCCACCTTGTGCTTGAAGTGATCTGCAAAAGCTTGAGGTGAATGTATGGGGTGAGAGAAAGCAGTGGAAGGATGGAGCAAGGAGTCAAAGACTGCAAAGAGACAGCGAGGGTTTGATTTATTGTTGTGGATTAGTATGGTGTAGTATTCTTGTTTAGCTTTTGATAAAGCAGAATGCAGACAGGACAGCATAAATTTAAAGGGGATGAAATCTGCATGTGAGTGAGATTTCCTCCAAAGGAGTTCAGCAGAACGAGTGCAAGAGTGTAGGAAGCGGGTGAGGGAGTTGAGCCAGGGTCGTGGACTGAATTGACGAATCCAGGGTCGTGGATTGACTTGACGACTTGACGATTAATAGCAGAGGATAGGATTGAGTTGTAGGAGTGTCTGTGTCAGAGATGGCTAACAAAGAGGAAAGATTGGAGTTAAGTGAGGCGCTCATCCCAGCGAGATCAAGTGAGCGGGTATCCCTTATAAATCTGTTGGGGGGAGGGATAAGGGAAGGGGCAGAGAGAGAGAGAGAGAAGGATATAAGATGGTGGTCTGATAGAGGGAATGGGGAAACTGTGAGAGAGGAAAGGTCCAGACCCTTAGTAAAAACAAGATCGAGGCAGTGACCAGCTTTGTGAGTGGCACTGTCAGTCCACTGCTGGAGATCAAGGGAAGAGGTTAGGTCTAGAAGACGGGAAGCCCAGGGGACAGAGGGGTCATCAATATGACAGTTAAAATCACCCAGAATAAGGACAGGATTGTCAGTGGAGAGAAAGAAGGAGAGCCAGGATTCAAAATCTGAGAGAAAGTTTGAAGGAGAAGAGGAGTTAGTAGGTGGCCTGTATATTACAGCCACGCGCATAGACAGAGGGTAATAGAGCTGGATTGCGTGTACTTCAAATGAAGAAAAGTGCACAGATGGTGGGATTGAGAGGGTCTGGAAGCGGCAGCGGCAGGAGAGAAGGAGACCTACCTCCCCACCTCGACCAGTGGATCGAGGGGTGTGTGAGAAGCAGAACTCTCCATGAGAGAGTGCAGCCTGCACAGCTGTGTCCTGTGCAGATAACCAAGTTTCTGTGAAAGCAAACAACTGCAGTGATTGCTCACAGAAACAATCATGAATGGGAGTTGTTTTATTAACTATGGAGCGGGTGTTCAACAGAGCACAGTAGAAGGGGAGAAAGGAGGGTGAACAAAGAGGAATGTTTATGAGATTTGAGGGGTTAGAACCCTCCAAGTTGCGGTGGGAGGAAATGGTGGGCCGTGGCTGATAGCAGGTGGGTATGGGGTTTGGGCCGGGATTGGGAGCAATATCCCCTGCAGCAAGCAGAAGGATAAGACAAAGGGCAGAGATGTGGGAGTGGGATTTGTATTGGTGCTTTGGAATAGGGACTGCAGAGGGAGAAGGGGTTAAAATCTGGAGAAGTGTGTAGGAGCAGACAGGTGTGAAGGGGAGGAGAGAGGGGGAGATGTGGATGTAGTTTGTAAAGTCAAGGGGAGAGCTGAGGCTGATAAGAATCCTGGGGAGCACTGAACATATAACAACAAAATAAATAGCAGATGTAAACATGGTAAGTCCAAATCTGATGGCAGAGAAGAAATGTCTTTGCTGATTATCTTCTTACAGATGCTCTTTACAGGTAATGCAGGATTTCTGGTGCCTTGTGTGTTGCCTTGTGTGTTGTCCTCGTTGTTGAACTCAGTTGTTAAATTCTTGGAGACACTTTAGAAGAGAGGCACTTAGGAAGAGGGGCACAAATGCTCTGCCCCCTGCACATGCTTTCTCCCATAGTGTGTCCAGATATATAGGCCACAAACTAGTGATTAGCAATCAAACTATCAACATATCAAAGGATGGAGCAAAAGGCTGAGGGAAATGGAAGGTGTGAGAGGGAAATTAACTCTCCAAGGGAATGCAGACACACAGTCTATGAGCTAACAGGGTTGATAAATTAGATACACAAGATGTTAATATCTGTTCATACCCAGACAAATATAGCTCCAGATACACCAGGCACACAAGGGGTTAATATTTCAACAAGGCAGATGATACAATGTTCATACCCAGACAAATATAGCTCCAGATGCACCAGGCACACAAGGGGTTAATATTTCAACAAGGCAGATGATACAATGTTCATACCCAGACAAATATAGCTCCAGACGCACCAGGCACACAAGGGGTTAATATTTCAACAAGGCAGATGATACAATATTCATGAGAAGTGGATGAGAAGAAAAGAGAATGGGTCACCCAATAACTCAGTTGTTAAAGTCTTGGAGACACTTTAGAAGATGGGCACTTAGGAAGAGGGGCACAAATGCTCTGCCCCCTGCAAATGAGATCCCAACCTTGTCGTCTGTCGCGGGGTGTCAAAATAGACTCCCTCACATCTGTGATGTTATATTCTTATCACGCTCTAAGGGAAAATATTCCCTTAGACGTAATATATGGTTGAATCCATGAAGATCTTTCATTATGTGCCTTTTTCATACTTTCTGACACACTTGTATTAGACGTCTTTGTAAAATTGGTTCATTTCTTATTCTCTTTGGCTTGTTTGGGTGCCGGACATGCATACATGAATATAGATGTGCATGTCCTGCACACTGGGGTTAGGCGACTATACTGTGATTTGTTTGGGGGGCATTTGAGGGCTCTCTTAGGGATCCTGATGTAGGGATCTCTTCTGTCTATTGGAACACATAACCCTTTTATTTATAGACCCCGGAGGCGCCAATGGTTGTTGCCACATGTCATTCAGTTGAGCGCGGTGATAGCCTCCATCACTGAACGGGTTAATTTTGTTATTTATTTTTTGATTTATGTATTTATTTAAATTTTCTTCACTTTCTTGTTTATTTTGTTTTGTTGATGTTACCTCCCGTTGGGGCCAAAGGGTTAAGCAGGTTCATATTTTAGAGTGATTGTGTTTATTGTGTATAGTACCCGGTGACCCTGTCTTTAGTGTCACAGGTCAACTCCCTTGTGCACGTAGTACGTCCCAATACATGAGGTAGGGTACATAAGGTCAGCATTTGATGTGTTTGTTTGAGTCTTGAGGAAGGCCTGGTTGGGGCAGAAACGTCGACTTAATAAACTGTATCCCTTTTGATAAATCCTATTGAGTGCTCTTCCCCTTGTTATTATTTTTTAATAACTTAAACTTTATCTATACCTTTGAAGTAGCACCCAGGTATTTTTTCATTTTGGAAGTAAGGAATGCCCTGCTTGATCTGTATCAATATATAATATATATATTATAGCAAAAGCCGAAGGAAGAATTTCACCCACAAGTCTTCATACTGGTAAAGGACATCTTGATAAAGGCCCAGGCCAGGGCCGAAATGTTTAGGAAATAAAACAACACATGATTCACCAATAAGAAGACCTGTGAGTGCAATTCTTTCTTTGGATTTAATAGTCAAGTCTCTAGTCTGATGCTAATTCAAAAAGTAATTTAATATAAAATCCACACACATATATTAATATAGTTATATACACTCATAGCAAATACAAACACACACACTCAACTGCACACACTCACTCAAGCTCATGCTCACACATATACATACTCACTCACATGGGAAAATTGAGCAGTCCAGCTGCACAGCATTCTACAAGTACATTTGTTTCCAAATTTGCCCACCATATGATTAAATGTGAGATTCCTGAACATAGCCATCTCAAGATGGCTGTGTTGAGGAAGTTTATACATCTCAGAATTTGTACCTTCTTCTCAGATTAAGGCTTATTCGACCAGAACCATTTCAGCTTTTCTGACTGAAAAGACATAAGCATAATGTAACAGATCTGTGGCAAAGTGGCAAAATGTTCCCTAAACAGTGTCATCTGGATCTACAGGTGGCTGCTTTTTTCATGAAATATTAGAGGCAGTTTTGTGATTCCCTCCTTTTCTGTTTACCTTTATCTTTCTCTTGATGTGCTACCAAGGAGACCCCTTTTCTTCTACCTGTCCTACCTAGGACGGCAAGGATCTCAACTGGTATGCTACCTATCGAATTCACAGGTATTAAAATTCTCAATTTCTCTTATACTTCCCTAACCCAAGTAGGATTCCGATAAAATGTATCTACGCATAGTTACAAAAGAAAATCAGCACAATTGTTTCAGCTCAAAGAAACACAAAATAAACCTAATAGATATAATCTATAGAAAGGCAAACACCATTGTAAAAAAGGAAAATCAGTGTTATTAACATTTCTGTTCCAGAGGAGGGTCTGTACATTGCAATGCAATGTGTTAGATAGCTCTCACACTCAAAGGATTAACCTTTTGGTGGCAGAAGTGTAAATGGTTTAACCTTGAACTATATCCCAATAATAAGTGGCTCTTAATTTGTTTAACTGAATTACGTTCCTATGTAAGCATCCTTCATACATCAGTTATATATATATAAACATGTTCTTGCATTTGAGCTCCTTTTGTAGTTAGTTTCAGTTTACAGTCTGACAGTAGCCATTGAGCTTTACAAAGCATACAGGATTATTCAGATCTATTACTTATTGTGAGGATATGAGAATTAAAGGAAGATAACTACATAAAAACAACTGTAAATCCAATGCAAGTCATATATAAATAGATATACCAAACTGCTGAATGAAATCCTTCTGTTAAGCAAATTATGAGCCTCTTATTCATAGGGCATTGCTACCCTTTAATCTATAATATTTCCCTTCTCAGCAGTATAGCGGGCAGGTGACATTTCTGTGCAAAAGATGAATCATTTCAATTGCTGAAAAACGTAGGCATTTGGAATCCTGCTGCTAGAAGATGTTAAGCACCTGGCTTGTCCATTTTGGTATCATGGGAACATGGTGAGTTTTGTTAATCTACAGCCAGTAATTCTTTCCTGCATACTCTAATCAATTTTATTAGTGTATCAATACACACATCAGGAAGTCACCATGAATACTTCAGGGTCACTGATACAGTTGGCTCAGACATGTATCTGGTTACATTTTTTTGTGTGAGGATAGCAAAAAATGTACGCCAATATTTCATCATATGTCATGGTCACACTGACAGAATCATTAACAATATGGTTTTAGTGTAATGTATGTGGCTTAATAATGAAGTTAGTCAGAAAAAAAAACAAAAGAAATAACAGCCATTAAAATGTTTGTCAGAAGAGATAGATGTATGTAAAAGCTATAGAGAATGCAATAAAATTAGCAAAACAGCAATTAGGATATCTAAACATAAAAAAAACAAAAAAGATTGTAAAGTGACAGATGCTAAAATATTCTATAAGTATATAAATAATAGCAATTATATAACTGCAATTATAGATGATAAGGAAATGGTGGACCTCCACAAGCAAAGTATAAACAAGGGAAGCAATACAAACAGATATTGGAAACACTGAGAGCATCTAATAATTTCACAAGGAAATGGTTACGTTGAATAAAGCACATAGACCTTATGGCATGCACTTAAAAGTAAGTAGGGAGACTATTTATTTATTGACTCACCTTCAACATGTACGGTGCCATGTGATAGAAGAAAAACAGGTTTAACCCTTTGAGTGCCGGGGGCAAGCAACACATTGAAAAGCAATGTGTTGTGTACACCTCTGGCACTTAAAGGGATAAGAGTAATACCCTTTTCTTCATGGGCTTTCTACAATATTTTGGGAATATCCAAAAACTGGTGCGGTACTTCTATTTAACAAGATGGTCTGAAAAAAAATAGCATCCTTCCCGAGACCAATAAGCATAACAGTCGAACACTTAGCAAAAAATAAATACAATATACACAATTTTCAACAAATATACATAAAACAGTAATTCAAAAGTTTAATGATCCTCTCCAATACTCAAACACTTAACATTTCTCAGACAGTTCACAAATGAAGTTACCACTTCCCATGGATACTATCTTCCAGGGGTAGTACCAATACCCCACCCAAGCTATAATATTCCATCTGGGGTGCACCAGTGCTATTAGGATCCATTTATCTAGGAGCACGCCTTCCTCTAGTCTTAAAAGATTCACATTTGTTTTTTGCTGAACTTTTTAAGTAAAGAGTTCCCCTGTGAGTGCCTTGTATTGGCCTTGAATATACAGTACTAGGGTAAAAGCTCGTGTACATGGGCCAAGGTCCGGGTGATGTTAAGAGGCTGGTCCTGCTCTGTGTCCTGCCGCCGACACAGTCATACACTGTAGAGTCTGCCCGAAAGCGCAGAATGCTCCCAGCATTCCTACACCTCCCAGCATTCTGTGAGTTCAGGCAGTCTCTACTGCATATGATGGCTTCTGACAAACATCCTAGCAAATTATTATATAGGATTTGGAAAATATAGTCATCTTCCCTCCTTAGATGCCTCTTCTCTAATGTAAACACAAGCCCAATTTGTGTAGTCTCTCTTTATAATAATCTTCCAATCCCTTTACCAGGTTTGTTTCATGCCTCTGTACTTTTTCCAGTTCAATGTGATTTTAATAACAGGCGCCCAAAACTGTACTCCATATTCAAGATAAGGTGTTACCGAGGATTTATAAAGAGTCTATGCCCTTATTATACACAATAGCACCACCACACACTGTTGTTTAGTTTACTTACTGTCTACCAGAATTATTTTGCAGTAAATAACAATGGAAAGATGAGCATGTATTTAGAGTCAGAAAATCAAGATGTAAAGGTTAGATTCTATTATAATTAATTTAGAGATATCCAGCACATATAAAAATGTATCAACAATTTTTTCAGTGACATTGACGTATTACAAACGGCAGAATAAAAGCTTATAAGTTACAGTTTTCCTTTACTTCCTTGAACCTGCTTTGTGGCTCAATGACCCCACTTGTAGCCCAGCTTTTGCCTGATTATTGTGATTATAGCAGTGATCATGTTAGATAGTGCAGTTGCACTGGGGTCCAGCACCAAGAAGACCCCATCGGCCCCAGGGCCCAACAAATTTTAGTTATGCATCTGTAAAAAAAAGTTAGGGACCCCAAATATTTTTTTGCACCAGGGCCCTCCAATGACTAGTTACTCCATTGACTCTCTGTAATTTAGTGGCTAGACTGAACACAGTCTCCCTGCTGTTTCTTCTATTTCACTTTTCCAGTCTCCCTCTCTAGTGCTGTGTATCCAAAACCATTGTCACCTAATGTGTTGCATCTGTTGCTTGTGCTAATTCATCTGTTGTATCACCCATCTGAACTATGACATACCTGATATTAACCCAGCCTCAGTATCTGACAAGCTTAACTATTCCCAGTCACTGGATCCCAGAACAGCTGTTGATATCCATTAAAACCCTGGCTAGAAATACTTATATGAGTGTGCTATTGTGGAGATACCAGACTATTAGTAAATCTATTATTATTTTCCCTTTTATTATTTAATGGATGGTAGTAAATCAATGCTCATAGACTAATACTTGGTTATCAATAAATCCATTATGCTGTTTGACTATCTAGCAATAATTTCTCGAGTCTACTTTCAATGAATTATGTCTGCTCAGCATAAATTTATGATTTTTGAAACTGGGACTTTCTGCTTGACTAATTTAAGACCATCTTCTTTTAGTCTGATACTTGACTCACAGCTCTTATGGATTGATGCCTGATGAGCTAAAAAAATCTGTGATTTGTCTCTATTGAAGTTATGTCACTATTTGTATCAATTCCATCAGTCAGCTCTTGTTGACTGTCGACTGACTAGCAATAAATAAAAAAATGCTCTCATGAATTAATGACTGATTAGTGAAAAATCTATCATTCATATATTTTCCTGAACTAATTGAAGTATCACTACAAATCCATTATTGGGCTTTTCTAAATGTATGCCTGGTTTGCACTAAATGCTTTATTTTGCTCTATTTGATTACTGCATAATTATCAATAAGTCTAGCATTCTGTTATAGTAGATTAATAGATTAATATATGGTTAGTTGGACACAACATTGTGCTTACCTGTAAATGTACAATTGTGTGTTTGTGTGTTGACACCTAACCATTAAAATCCATTATTTTTCTCTAATGAATTGATACAGAGAGCATTTTGCTCTCATTTACATCTTTCTGCATTCCTGGACGTATGCCTTTTTAGTATTACTAGTAAATCAATGAGTCTACACTCGTGGGTTGATGTCTAGATAGCAAACATTACCTCATTCTGCTTTCATGTATTGATGCCTAGCTGTCAGTAAATCCAATGTTCTGCACTTGACTTATCCTTGGCTAGAAATAAATCCATATTTCAGCTTTTGATGACTGATGCCTGACCACTACTAAATGTATCTGTTTATGCTTGTGAAATTTGTGCCAGGCCAGCAAAATAAAAGTCATTCTGTCCTGGTGATTTAAGGCATGGCTAGCACAAAGTTATTACTCTGAGTTCACACTAGTTCTGACAGGTTATAAAACAATATAGGGGAATGACTACTAGAATTTATATATAATGCTGTTGCTGAGTGTGTACTTTTTTATTTCTTTTTGATATATTCTGCAAACAGTATATGATACTCAATCTGCTGGACTCCAAGTACATGTCATAGGGAGAGGGTATGATCCATAAATAAGTACAAACATGTCTCATTTTGGGGATAACAGCTTTATTTAACTATTTTCACTCACATTATTATTGTCCTTATTCAAAACACAACAATAATTAAACATTAACCAATAATCAATCATTAACTGATAGTCCTTTCCAATCCGCTTTCTTTGAAACCAAGCATGGCCAGATTGTACTGGCTCATGCTAAAATTACCACAAACTTCAGCACTACAGCTGATCCCACCGTTCTTCAGCATTCACAGCTGACTCCACCATTCTTCAGCACTTACAGCTGACCACCATTTTTTCAGCACTTACAGCTGATTCCACCATTCTTTAGCACTTACAGCTGACTCCCAAGGAATTACCTCATTGGCCATCCACTTTAGCTTCAATGGGTAACGTCCCCTCCTGTGACCTAAGTCCGGGGCAAACTCCCAAAGGGCTTCCACCCGAGGATAAAATCCCCTAACTTTACCACATCAGTTATCGATCCCTGAAAACCATGCAAGGACTATCCGCCACAAAGCCCGACTGTCAATACCTTGACCAGTTGGGCCCCCCCGCCACCAGGCCAACTGTCAATGCCTGTCAAGATTTTGCTGAGCAGATCAACTCTGCCTATTGATTCTGATGTCTGGGATAATCTAGTGCTCTGCTATCCACTACTGCTGTCTTCTGAGTTTCTGGCTCAGGCTGATCAGCTGACCTCTCTGATTGCTCACCTGACTGTTATCAGCCAACCCTCCCAGGGTATTTATAGCAACTTGGTTCACTTCCCCATTGTCCTTGTGTTTGTTGCTGACCTTGTTGCTGACTGCTGTGATTCTACTGAGTTCCTGTTTATCCATGTATGACCTGGCTTCCTCTGATGACCCTTCTGGCTCCAGACCCACTGGCTTATTTCTTACTTTGCGGACTTCTGTGCTCCTGACTCCAGCTTGGCTGAGTACCTGTCCTGGTTTCTGACCCTGGCTTGTCATTTGGTTTATGCTCCTGGATCACTATTCTGTTTTGTTTATTTTTTGTTGCATTAATAAAGGTGTTTTGCATTTTACCTTTTTGTGTCCTGTCTGGTTCCTGGTCCATAACAATGCCATGACCTGTCAGCCCCAACACACTAACTCTATGGTCCGTACACCCCAACACTCACAAAACCATAAAACAACACACACAGCCCAATCAGGCACTCCACCCAAGAACCACCGGCCCACAAACCCTCAAAACTGAACACCACCAGACAAACTGCAAACAACCAGAGAGAAAGACCCAATCTATCCAAGCAAAACACACACCGCACACTGGTGATCAGCCAGCTCAGAAAAACAACCCAAGCCTCAGCCCCTGGTCCCATACACCTGCCAAAAGCAGTTATGCCATAAGGGGGGGCACAACCCAACAAACAACCACTGACATATCGGACAGAGTGCAGAAAGCAAAACAGGCACCCCCGCAATGTAACATGCCACACAGTGAGTGCACCAGAAGCCACCGACAGCAAAACCAACTGTACAACCCACAAAGGTATTATCAGTAAAAAAATACACATATGTATATAACTATCCATATACAGACTTACAAACAACAATGAACCAGTGGAAGAAGATCCATACACATACCCTATACCCAGAAACACACACCAACCTGCTCCCATCTAAAGATCCAGGTATACCTGCCCACCATCCCACACCAACAGAAACAGACAAACATATCCACATATAAACATATTAACCCATACACAGACATACACATATATACATCTATATAAACACACACATATACACATAAACATATAAACACACACACACACACATATAAACATATAAACACACACACACACATATATATATACACACACACACACATATCCAGAAACAGATATGGAAACCCATACAGACACCTAAGAGATCCAAACACAGACAAACACAGAACTCGACCTAGACCAATACCGACAGACACCTAGGCACCAGACTAACCCACACCAACCCTTCAACTCCACAGACAGACATCCAACCCATCTGTGAACCGCATGCAGACCTCTAACGAACAGCCCATATAACCGCACAAGCCACGGAAAGTAACAAACCGAGACACCAGTTGAAGCACACACACCCAGCAGGCCACCTACTAGCCCCGTACATACCAGCAAACCCATACACCAATACATCTACATTCCCATAGGCAGTCCACTCCATGAAACCATCAGGAAACAAAGACCCAAATGAAAAACAGTTACCACTTCCCCACTGGAATCGCCACTGGAGCCCACCACCTGGCTCAGTCACCCAATAGGCCTGCCTGCCAAAAGTACCTTGAGCAAACCTGGCGCCCAAAGGACACCAGTCCGTAACCACCTAATGCTGTTGCAACATCCAGAGAAATCTATTGCACCATACCTGCATGCACAATCTGTACAAGGCAACTGGAACAAACTTGAGTGAGAGAAAACCCACTAGAACAAACCACCAAACAAGCAGCATGCGGTGACGACACCAAGCCATCCAATGACCACCTGTTGCGGCCACAGCCACACAGTGTACAGAAGCCCTACACACTGGCAGCAACTCCAGAGGTTCCACCTGTTGTCCACACTGAAGGAGATTCACATCACACCACCAGCCATAGGAAGAAACGGGGTAAGCCATACAGGCCCCCGACACCCGTGTAGCCCCCATTGAGCCTGGACCCGAAGTAGCCCAGCCCGTTACACCTGCAGCGCTGGATGCACCCAGGGCAAAGAAAGCTGCAGCAAAATCCAGGGAAGGCCACTGCCATGCCGTCCCATTGCTCCGTCTGAAACTCCGCCCCAGGTGAGCAACTGGAAATCAGCATGGCCCGTTAAGTCCACTGGTACCCAGAGCACCACACATACTGGGGCGTCCCACAGCACCCAGCTGAACAACTTCCACCCAGGAGCCCTCAGCATCCAGCACCGAGCCTGAGATGATCGGGAGGGCCGGCCCCCCACAGCAGATGAACTGGGCTGATGCGACCAATAGAGCCCAGAACCACATTTGTGCAGTCCTGTCGCTACATCGGGACAACCCCCTGAATTATACCAATTCACGTAGCCAGGCACACATACATACACATGGACACCCATATGCCAATGCAGCATGTTTAGTGTGTTCTATTTATTTATTTATTTCACTGCAGCACAGGCATCCAGATGTGATCGGCTTCCAGTCTAATTTTTTTTTGTATGTCTCAATAAGATCAATAAGACACATAGACACAAATCCACACACATATACATAACAATATATCTACACCGCCACATCCACACCCATAGACATAGGTATATATACATACACACAAACACACACACACACACACATATATATATATATATATATATATATATATATATATATATATACTAGCAATGTGGGACGGCGTTGCCCATCATGTAATGTAGGGAATGTGTAATTTGTTTGCAATGAATGTTACAAAAGATACGGTGTCGGATGTAACAGCATCACAAATGTAGACACACACATGCACATGCAACAGTCATGGAGACACACAAATACACACAGTGACATTCACACGCATGCAGTGACATGCATAAAGAGTGAGACACACGCAGAACATGAAGACACAGAGTATGATACACACATGTAACATACACAGTGAGACACATACAGACAGAAACATACATAGAGATGCACACAGTGAGACACACACATATATAGAACACACGAGAGAGGCATAATGGTGTGTGCACACCCATTGTTTTCATGTGTGTGCGTGTGAATGTGTATGTGTGGATGTGTGTGTGTGTGCGTGTGTGTGGATGTGCGTGTGTGTGTGTGCGCGTGTGTGTGTGCCCGTGTGTGGGGCATGTTTTTTTTTTTCAGGCAGATTTTGAGGGATGGCAATGTCCTTGAAGAGATCTTGACAGGAGAGGGCACAGGGTCTTCTGTCACAGTCACGCTCCCCCTATATATATATATAATAGCACCATTACTGACTTTTCATGTGGACGTGGAGTCTGCACACTCTCCTCATATCATACGGCAATCACACACACTGTCCAGCACCACAGGCATACCATGTAAGTAGCAATTAACCCTTTGAGTGGCAGACGGATGTGCAATGCAGTGTGCGGCAGTGTGTTGTACAACAGTCAGGCACTCAAAGGTCAAAGTGGTGTAGTCACTCAACATCCTTTCATAACCCCTTGAGTGCCAGAGGGGTATGTAACGCATTGCTCTGCAATGCATTGTGTACTCCTATGGCACTCAATAGGTTAAAGGTTGACCTGATGGCTGGCTGGCATTCGTGTCGGGCCAGATTTTGAAATGCATGAAAGAATTAAAGAATAAAAACCTTCCTTAACCTCTTGACTGGTAGGATGTCCCTGTGGGTTAAAAAGAGAAGCAATACAGCATGTAGAAAAAGGAGTAAAAACTACTTCTCACACCCTATCAGTTCACACATAAGAACTGCCTCTTTAAATCAAGTTCACCATCAGCTTGGACTGCACCACATTTAAAGACTTAGCGCTTATTTGCCTATTGACATAAATTATGACTTAGTCCAGCGGGCAGCTGTTAACACATTAATCTCTGCATTTTAGGATTCAGCAACAGCTACATTAGGAGTTAACTGAATTATAAAATGCAGAGATTAATGTGTTAACAGCTGGCCATCATGCCGGACTAAGTCATAATTTACGTCAGTACTAACATAAGAGCTGTGTGTGTAAATGTTGTGCACTTCTGAGCTGACAGTGAAGACGATTTACATACACAGTTCTTATGCGTGCCGGGTGGGGTGAGCCGGACCGTGTGTACTCTGCTCCGCAGGGGAAATTGTAATGTACAGCTATCAACACTTACACTGGGCTCAGATGCCCCACTAAATAACAGCAGATTGCTTATATTGCCATGAGCAGCCGATTGGTATATTTTTTTCTATTTCTTTTCTGAAATGGCCTCAGATTACAGCTCGGAAAGTTTATGAAGTCCTGGTAGGCCATAGCAGCGGCCTTGTGCAGGGTATCCTTTTAAAATAGCGCGTTATAAACAGCGACATTCTCATGTCACACCTTTACACTGCTCTCCCAGTAGCATCCATATTATTGCCTGCATTAACCCTTTGAGTGCCTCTGACCTCCTCCTCTCTGCAAACAGAAGATAGTCAGCATGTGGATTGCTGACTGTGTTATACTTGCAGATGGTAGGAGGCACTGAAAGAGTTAATACGGCCAATGAGTTGGATGCTGCGGGGAGTGCCTTTTAAAGAGCCGACATGAGAAACTCACGCTAATATGCAGAACGAGATTCTCATGTCGCTCTTTAAATCAAGGGGACATGCTTAATGCGGGCAGCGCTGTTTGTGCTATTTTAAAAGTGAAGCCTTTTCGGGGGCAGTGCCAGAGCAGAATTAAAGTGATGCAGCAGGTTTAATGATTATAGTGGCGGGAGGCGCTTAGGCTTCAGTGTGTTGTAGTTTAAGCGCTGGCTAAGGCTAGTATTTTGGCAGTTGCTTTATTAATCTGTTTAGTGGCAGAGTGTTACCCAATGCATTGTAAAATATACCCGTCTGGCACTAAAAGGGTTAAGAGTAAAGTATGTGCACACTATAGTATTACACAGGAGGGACGGAATGATCACTGTAGTGTGTGAGCGCCAGGGAGCAGGTAGGACGGTCCCACGCTTCCCCCAGTGGTGCTGCTCTTACCTGAAGTCCAAAGCTTCCTCCTCTGCTTGCTTTTGTGTGTGTGTGTGTGGGGGGGGCTTGTGTGTGTGTGTGTGTGTATGAGAGAGAGTGTGTGTGTGGGGCTTGTGTGTGTGTGAGTGATGTGTGTGTGTCTGTGGTGTAGGAGCAAGTGGAAGCCATTTTGTTTTTTTGGTAAGTTGTATAGTTGTGGGCGGGCCAACTGCAACTCCTGTGAAAATCACGCCCCCATTGAATCACCCAATGAGAGCAGTAACTCCTCCTTACTGCCATCCCTGGGTATGTTTTGCCAGGCACAAAGTCTTCTTTTATATATATAGATATACATACATATACATACATATAGACCCACACATCCACACCTATATACATAGGTACATACATATAGACCCACACATCCACACCCATATACAAAGACACATATACATGTATAGACCTACATCCACACCTATATACATAGGAGTGTGTATATATATAATATATATATATATATATATATATATATATATATATATTCAAAGGAAGGGAAGCACTCTCGATATATATGTAAATGCCCGGGTGCTAGATAAAATAAATTCCAGATATTTTGAGAATCAGCACTCTCAGGAAACTTCTCATGTGATGCAAAAATGGTTTTATTTGTGGATCAACGTTTCGATCCCCACTGGGACAAAGATCCCAGTGGGGATCGAAACATTGATCCACAAATAAAACCATTTTTGCATCACATGAGAAGTTTCCTGAGAGTGCTGATTCTCAAAATATCTATATATATATATATATGTATATATATATATATATATATATATATATATATATATATATATATATTACATATAGGCCACATCCACACTTATATACATAGGTATACACATACATAGACCCAATCCACACCCATATACACAGATATACATATATATATACATAAGTATACATATAGACCCACACCCATAAACAAAGGTATACACAGAGACCTACACATCCCCACCCATGTACATAGGTATATATAAAGTCTCACACATACGTAACCACACACAGACAAACACACATACATAACACCAGACATACACACATACATAACCACACACACAGACATACACCCACACACCTAACATCCCCAGACACGTGCAAATCCACATACATACAGGCACATCTACACGCAAACAAAGCCACACAGACATCCACAAAGCCACACACATAACATTTTTTAGTTGGTGCATGAAAAAGACTGCCCCGTGAGGCGAGAACAAAAAAAGGCAGTATAGCAAGCCGATGCCTCCTAGAGCCAGCCCCAAAACCAAGCCGCCAGACCTCAGGAAAGGTCAGAGAGCAGAGCACTGAGGTGAAACACACACACACTACCCTGGAATTCTATCCCCATTGCTCACCTAGGCCTCAAGCACCTGCTGATCGAGTAGTGAAATAGATGGAAAGATGACAGGAAGCAGAGCAGCCCGGGGAATGGAGCTGTGTGCCCAGTGTGGAAACAAGCACACACTGCCTCACCCAGTCCCCAGCACCACAGAGGTCCCATGGGAGGAGCAGGACGCTCTCGCAGACTAAGGCAGCATCCGCGCCGCTCTTCTATCATGCAGCCAGCACCCCAGAGTGCCACTCTCGGGCTTGTGGAAAAGACTGGCACCAGTCCAAATTCCCACTGCACATGAACATGGAGTGAAGCTGAACCACCAAACTGGCTACCAAAACAGAAAAGTTCTAGCCCTGAAGGAAGGGAAAACCTACCCTCCAAAGCCAACCGGTCCATCCAAAGACTGCCCCGCCAGCAGTGGTTGTAGACCACACCTGCACTGTAAGTAAGAAACCACGGATGCTCCAGTGCTGGGCCATGGATGCAGCTGCATGTGCCCGCTATGGGCTATCCGCCTGGTCAGGGAGCGTAGGACAGGCAGGGCAAGGAATTAGATAGGAAAGGAGACACAAGGAGTGTGGAAAGACAGAGAGATGAAGGGGTGGTGAAAACCATAAGCAAGATGATAAAGGGGAGAGAGAGGATGAGCAAGGGGAAAAGACAGCCGAGAAACAAGAAAACAGGGAATTACAGCTACTAGGAGACAGTGAGATGGAGCAGACTGAAGGGAGCCCCCGACTGGGTTAAGGAGAGTGACCAAAGCACAAGGAGACAAGGCAGGCAGGAAGATTGAAAACCAGAAAGTTGCAGGTAGGAGCATGCTTCCTTCGTCCTCTGCTCCTCCAAACAACAGGACACTACCTGTCAGCAATCCTTTTATGCCATTTCCCTTTACTCCTCCCATCACACACACTTCCTGTATGAATCAACCCTCCCATGACATGTTTCCCTTTTTGTACCCTGCGGTCCCTTCCGGGGAATTTCTCAACAGATATCTTCTCATTCATTTTGTTGCCCCAGATTGCATATTCCTGCTAATTTGTACTGATGTCTGAAACAAAAAACCTTGTGTATCTCCAAGATGAACAATGCATTCTTGATAGTTTAGGCAATCTATACAAAGATAAGTCATAGTGTTGCCACTCAGTGTTTCCCTGGCATCTAACCAGACTGTCAAATTACCAGAAGCTATTTGCTTTTATGGAGACTACAATGATGTGTAGGTAAAAGATGATACTGTGGTATCTGTTAAGTTTTATTGGCTGAGTATCTTTAGAATGATAACTTTCAAGTCAGCTTAGGTCTCTTCTTCATATATAGAATGAAGGCTGAATACAAAATACATTTATGCAAATTATTTTAAGATATAAATTCCAATAGAGGTGAATCTCTTTTCACCATTGTCTGTGTAAATTTATCCTTAGACTTCAGAAGAGGCATCACTTTGTAGCTGGCCAAGTGGTACATTTGATACATTTTGATGTGTGAATAGCTCCAGTAAATTTAGTGTGTAGAAGGTTTGAGACTGCAGTCAAAGGTGGCTAATAGTGATGAGCGAGCACCCCAATGCTCGGATGTTCGGGTGCTCTGACCGAGCACCCCCTGAGGCTCGAGTGCTCGGCCGAGCACCCGAGCCCCATTGAAGTCAATGGGAGGACTCGAGCATTACACCAGGCACCCCCTGCTCTGATGAGGGGAGGGTGCCTGGTCCATAGGAAAAGGGCAGAAAAAGATGGAAACACTACAGAAATGGTTCAGGGACAGCATAGGGAGGATGTCTGGATGCACCTTGGACTCCAACATCGCTGCTGGGAACGATCTTTCGCCCGTAGTACGCCATTTTTACAGACTGACCGTAAAACACACAAAAAGGAAAATAAAAACGACTTTAGGCGAAAAATTGTTACCAAACAGTATTTGCTGTATATTTACTTGTATATCATCTGCAAATTCTCCCAAAAATTTCATCGATTTTCTGAAGTGAGGCCATGATTAAGAGGGAAACGTGCGCAGAGGCAAATTATCCCAAAAATTTCCTTGATTTTCAGAACTGAGGCCATGATTAAGAGGGAAACGTGCGCAGAGGCAAATTCTCCCAAAAATTTCCTTGATTTTCAGAACTGAGGCCATGATTAAGAGGGAAACGTGCGCAGAGGCAAATTATCCCAAAAATTTCCTTGATTTTCAGAACTGAGGCCATGATAAAGAGGGAAACGTGCGCAGAGGCAAATTCTCCCAAAAATTTCCTGCGACGCCCTGTAAAATTACACATGAAGCTAGGTATGGTGGATGTCTTTCTTTCTTGTGCTCTGGCACCAGGCACAGTTTCTCCGCGTCCTGACCCGCGCCCTGAACTTTCAGGATCACGTCCACTTCCCCGTCCCTTTTTACCCGCCTTCTTCATCTTACACAGAATATGTGACTTTAATATTTGAGTTTGAAAACTTAACAGTATTTCTTATTATTCTGCAACTGTACAGAGTACACAGAATAGGCTGTTAAACGGCGGTGAAACACACTGAATGGAATATGTGACTTTAATATTTGAGTTTGAAAACTTAACAGTATTTCTTATTATTCTGCAACTGTACAGAGTACACAGAATAGGCTGTTAAACGGCGGTGAAACACACTGAATGGAATATGTGACTTTAATATTTGAGTTTGAAAACTTAACAGTATTTCTTATTATTCTGCAACTGTACAGAGTACACAGAATAGGCTGTTAAACGGCGGTGAAACACACTGAATGGAATATGTGACTTTAATATTTGAGTTTGAAAACTTAACAGTATTTCTTATAATTCTGCAACTGTACAGAGTACACAGAATAGGCTGTTAAACGGCGGTGAAAGACACTGAATGGAATATGTGACTTTAATATTTGAGTTTGAAAACTTAACAGTATTTCTTATAATTCTGGAACTGTACAGAGTACACAGAATAGGCTGTTAAACGGTGGTGAAAGACACTGAATGGAATATGTGACTTTAATATTTGAGTTTGAAAACTTAACAGTATTTCTTATAATTCTGCAACTGTACAGAGTACACAGAATAGGCTGTTAAACGGCGGTGAAAGACACTGAATGGAATATGTGACTTTAATATTTGAGTTTGAAAACTTAACAGTATTTCTTATAATTCTGCAACTCTGCAGAGTACACAGAATAGGCTGTTAAACGGCGGTGAAAGACACTGAATGGAATATGTGACTTTGATATTTTAGTTTGAAGACTTAACAGTATTTCTTCCTATTCTGCAACTCTGCACAGTACACAGAATGTGCTGCTACACTGCGGCGAAGCACACTGAATGGAATATGTGACTTTGATATTTGAGTTTGAAAACTTAACAGTATTTCTTATAATTCTGGAACTGTACAGAGTACACAGAATAGGCTGTTAAACGGCGGTGAAAGACACTGAATGGAATATGTGACTTTGATATTTTAGTTTGAAGACTTAACAGTATTTCTTCCTATTCTGCAACTCTGCACAGTACACAGAATGTGCTGCTAAACTGCGGCGAAGCACACTGAATGGAATATGTGACTTTGATATTTTAGTTTGAAGACTTAACAGTATTTCTTCCTATTCTGCAACTCTGCACAGTACACAGAATGTGCTGCTAAACTGCGGCGAAGCACACTGAATGGAATATGTGACTTTGATATTTTAGTTTGAAGACTTAACAGTATTTCTTCCTATTCTGCAACTCTGCACAGTACTCAGAATGTGCTGCTAAACTGCGGCGACGCACACTGAATGGAATACGTGACTTTGATATTTTAGTTTGAAGACTTAACAGAATGTGCTCTAATCTGCAACTTTGCACACTAAACAGAATGTGCTCTAATCTGCAACTTTGCACACTAAACAGAATGTGCTCTAATCTGCAACTGTGCACACTAAACAGAATGTGCTCTAATCTGCAACTTTGCACACTAAACAGAATATATATATTTTTTTTTTTTTTTTTTTTGTTTTTTTCCCCCCACACCAAATAACCTGCTGCCCCCACACACAGTAGTCCTAAAAAGGACTTTTGGTTCTTTTTTTTTCACAATTTTTGTTTTTTTCCTCCCTACACTGCCTTTCCCTTCCTATCCTCAGCTCTCCCTGGCTCAGACTGAGCCGAACTCGATGGTCAGGTGCTATACAGCACCTGACCATGGGTTCTGGCCAGCCAATCAGTGTAATGCCAGCAGCCAACATGGCTGCTGGCATTACACCGATGTCAGAGCCTCCCTGCACGTTTATTGGCTGCGCAGCAGCCGCAAAACGTGCGGGGAGGAGACCCGAACATGGCGGGCGAGCACATGCGGTACTCGTACGAGTACCGCCATGTGCCGAGCAGAGCGATGCTCGAGCCGATCCGAGCATCGGCCGAGCATGCTCGCTCAACACTAGTGGCTAAGTATATGGAATGTATGGATTAACCCTCCAAGCACAATGTATCACTTTGCACACCACTCTGGCCCCAAAAGGCCCAAAATACAAGTATTGTGTAGGATAACTGACATGAATTCCTGATCACTGTTCAGGCCACAGTTCAGTGTGTTAAACTTTGTCATGAGTTTATACTCCAGGATCTTTATGTCTCTCTATGTCGGAATATTTCCATCGGTACAGAGACACTGAGATCTTAATTCTTTGGCCAGTTTTGAAAAAAATGTTGACCTACTGGGGTGTCTCTTTTCTTGTTCACACTGGACCTATGAGAATTCATGAATTTACTTAGAGTTTCCTGTTTCACCTACATATAACTCTGTGTTAGGGCATTCACACATAGGCATTCACACATTAAAACTCAAAAAAGTTTTGAGGGAGTCTCATATTTGTTTTTCAGGCCCATTATGCTGATAGTGGGCATGGTCAACACAATCCTAATACCACTGCATCAGACATCCACTGCTACTTTTATTGTTTTTAGTGTATTTACCTTTGATATCTTGCTTAATTGACAGCTTGTACACTGGTTTGCTGATGTGTGTGTATATATATGTATATATATATATATATATATATATATATATACACCTATACTTGCTAGTTGTAAGAATCCGGTCTGGAAAGTCCTGCTTTGCTTGTATCTACAGCTGTAAACGTTTACTAGTACAACCCTGCTCCATTCACTCCAGCTCTATTGCCTGTCTCACAGTCTGTTTCCAGGACCTATCTACTGAGTCCTAGATCTATCAGCCTTACAGACATTTCAGTGTACCCAAGTGTCTTACTGACTATTGTTCCAGTGCTGAGATTCTTGTTTCCTGTGAATGACATTGGCTTTGTATTCTGATTCCACTAGTTTGCTGCCTGTCTTGACCTCTGCTTCATTCTAGACCTGATTCTGTTTGCTGGTTTGGATCCTGCGACCTTAATTATTTGTGAGATCCTAGTCCCATACTGTAAGTTTCTTGCAGTTTACACCGCTCCCTAACTTCTCACCCTAGCTTTGCTCTCAAGCAGTTCTCAGCAGCAGCTTTGAGAGCTAGTTTTATGTGCCGTCCTTTGTCCACCCATCATCCATCTGCAAGTGAGATATTTCCTGCTTCCAAGTACTTAGTGACTGTTATCAGTGTTGTTTCTTCATCTATTCTGCCCAGTAACACCATCTGCCCTGTGGGTCCACCTCCTGTCCTGTTAGCCAGAGTTAGCTAATTTAAGAGCTTCTTTGTGTTTGTTTAATATAGGTTAAGATTATGTCTAAAGCCAGATAAAAATGGATGGGGCTGAAGATGGAGTCATGGGAGGAGTCACAGTGTATCATGGTTGTGACTAAATGAAGCTGAAGTTGTTTTGCCTAGTGGTACTTGAAATGTAAATCTGTCTCTGACAGGTCCTTACAAAGTCCCTGCTCATATAAATATTGCAACATTTCTCCTGATACCTGGTTTTATCAAAATCCCTCCTGTTTTCTACACTTTTCAACTGAAACTTTATAATGAAAACCCTTTTGCAAGACTTGTTTATCTTCAATGTAAGCCTATTAAATTTGACAGTGAAGAAGAATTAATTATCTAATGGACTGTCGAATTGCAGTAACTGATACAGAGGCTGGGTTATGATCCTAAGGAAAGAAAACATCCATGGGCCATAATTGATCGAGGCTTTTCATCAAAATGATCCCTATAAGCCAAAAGAAATTGTCTGAAGGAAGATCTGTTGAAATGGGCAGGGAAGGAAGTAATATCGGAAACATAAGTGATGGACAATGAACCTGTGTCATCTTGTTCACTCAGCTAGGGAGAGAAGCTTAAAGGGATAGTAATACTTCAGTATTACAAATCCCTATATTAAAGCCCTAGTTAAAAAAAAACATATTGCCCCCAGTGTCACCTCACAAACCTTTATGGTTTGAGAGATGAACGCGTCTAAAGTTGCCCTCTCCCTCCTCCTTCCCCGTAGTCAGCATTCTAGCTGACTCAGGGAAATCCGGTCAGAGATCATCAGGTGGCTCTGCAGCAAAGCCGCGATCTCGTTAACTAAAAAAAAAAAAACTTTCACTAAAACGGTCTTCTACGTGTGCTTGCAAGCCAAGTACACGTAGAAGACCATTTCAGTGAAAGTTTTTTTTTAGTTAACACGATCAGGCTGTGCTGGAGAGCCGCCTGAAAGTCGTACGACTCTCTTCCCTGCAGTCAGCTAAAATGCTGACTACGGGGAAGGGGGAGGGCAACTTTAGACGCGTTCATCTCTCAAACCATAAAGGTCTGAGAGATGACACTGGGGGCAATACTTTTTTTTAACTAGGGCTTTAATATAGGGATTTGTAATACTGAAGTATTACTATCCCTTTAAAGGCAAACTGGTATTTTATAAACTCTTATTCTGATTTAATTAAGAAAACTATCACTGAAATATAGTTAAAATGTAGTGTTAATTTATGTATATAATCTCTAAATTATGTATACTGTGTCTTTAATCTCTATCTATTCTCATTGATGTGAAGTGCATACTGCTGTTTTGCACACTTGACAATAGCCAGGATAGGCAAAATGAAGACCTGCAGTTGTTGTTGGCCTACAATTCCTATCATCCTAAACCAGCTGTTGACCAGCTGAGGATAATAGGAGCTGCTATCCAAGAAATCTGGACAGACTAACCTCATCCAGGCACATGAAGCTGCACTGAAGTTTAAATGCAGAATTACACAAAACAATTCTTGGTATAGTTTTTGCATACTTTCCACTTTTTGTAAATCTGGAATTTCTGGGTTTTCCCCTGTCAGACTTTCTTAGAAAGGGGCTTAATGCCCTGCTACATCAATGTTATAATCTAGGGTGAGATGTTCAAAAAGTCATCATAATGAAAAAATTGTCCAATCATAAGTTGGTGGTAAAAGAATGACAATATTTTCAGTAAATCCATGACGTTTGAAAATGTGTCTAAAGAACTAAAAATTATGGTAAGAAAATTGTTAAAAATGTCTTTGATTTTGTCTTTGAAATGAAAATTTTCAAAGAAAAAGACATTTTTTTGTCTTAGAAATGACAAATTGCTTCTCACTCCTGCTAACAGTACTTTAATTTGTCTTCTACAAGTTTAGACCATTTTTATTTTGTCGGGAAAAAATGACGTTAATCACACAAAAAAGTGACAGTGAAATGAATATTTGTTTCTGAAAATACCTTACAATATGACTGTGTATTAAACCACTTTTAACATGGCTTTTCCCCTTTGACGGAGATGGCGGAATTGGATGCAAAAAATGACGGAAACATGTTTGAGAATTTATGGACCGTGGCATAAGAACTTTTTTTTCTGATTACAGACAATTTCAGTTTCCACCACTTTCTGAACATCTCGTCGCTAGTCTTCTTAATACTGTGCAGAACTTATCTGCTCTCTTAACCCCTTAACGACCCATGACGTACATGTACATCATGAGGTGGATGTCCCTAAAGGACCAAGGATGTACATGTAAGTCATGGAATTCCGGTCTCCCCGAGCAGCTGCACGCCATTCTGGGAGACCAGAATTGAATGAGAAAAAAAAAAAAAATGCTTCTGTCTACTGCCTGCCAGTTATATGATCAGCGCTTTTGCCTCTTTTCTGCCAATGACCTTTAGTCTGTTAAATATCCACTGTTATTGTCTGCCACCTCCACAACCTTAAGCCCATTTAACAACCACCACTGTGGTCTGCCACCTGTCGTGACATTCAGCATGTTATACGACTCTGCCGCAGTCTTCTATTATTGTGAGTACTCTGTGTAATTGACTACCACTTAGTTGACTATATTCTGCAGCTTACTGAGGCCTTTGGTTAGTAACATAGCTGATGAGGCCATATCACCCTTGTTGATTCAGAGGAGGAAGACGAAAAATAAACGTTTTGAAGATATTTTCAATTAAGCCCCAAGTGGGTAAAAATGGCTTGCTGACTCCAAAAAGAGTGATGGATATTTTACTGGATTAACATCCTATCTACTTTGATTGACATTAGGGGGTAGATTTAAAGGCAGCCGTTAAACCATCCGCTAAGTAAAAAAGGCACATCAGCCGCAAAGAACACATGATTTACGGCAGATTTAAAGGTAAGAGTACAAGAATAGCTATCGAGTGTATGCACAACAAAAACACGTAACAGAAAAACCAGCGTTGCACCTGATTTCGCATTACTGTGCGTCCCAAACACCCATTAAAACACAACTTAAGTCAAAATGTAACATTACAGCTGCCGTTGTCTAGCAACCCTGATAGATGCACAAACAAAATTCAAACCTACAGCCAATCCCAAGGCCCCAAAGTTGCAAAAATGTTCAAATACACCTATATATACCTCAAAATAATGGTCACACCCTGTCTGTGTTTTGAGTTTTAGCAAGCTAGATCACAGGACCCAGGAATGGAGGATAGTGTTTAGAGAGAGGAAGAGAGAGAGAGAGAAGCATACAGAGGAGAAAGGTAGAAGGATTTTAGAGAGGAGAGACACATAGCACACTTTTGCACATAGCACATACATCCATACAAACACAAACACATACATACACAGTCTTTTTTTTTTTTTTCATCACACGTTACACATTTTAAACTTTATTTTTACAGTGTGAATCTGTGAGTGAAAGTGTGTGACAGAGTGAGTGGGATCGAGTGTGTCTGTGAGGGCCTATGGGAGTGCCTGGGTGTGAGTGGGTGAATGATGGCCAGGAGCGGAGGACAGGAGAGAGGGATGGGGAGAGTAGTGGAGGAGGAAGGAGAGCAGGAATCCCTGTTGAGAGCAGGGGTAGGAGAGGGAGATCCGCAGGGCGGAGGGGGACCAGGCCCAGAAGAGCAGGCACACGGAGGACAGGGAGAGAACCTACAGTGGGACGAGGGGTAGTTCCTGGTAACCACCACACACAGGCAGGGGCACAGCAGGCAGGACACTCCGGTTCTGACTCCTCGCATGCTGGAGCTGAGGGGGACAGGGTCAGGGATCCCCAATATACCGAGGAGGAAAACATGGCCCTCGTGGAGGCTGTGCTGGAGAGGGAGAGTGTCCTCTTTCCGGGGGAGAGGGTCCCTGGCCTGGCTGTGAGGAGGAAAGCTGCCTGGACCCAAATCTGCAGCCGGGTTAATCCGGTGGCCACCTGCAGACGGGATGTGGATTCAATCAAAAAGAGATGGGGCGACTGCAAAAGGCAGGTGAAGAAGAAGATGGGGGATGCCTCCCTGCATGTCCGAGGCACCGGAGGTGGTCCACCTGTCCCCATCACCTTCAGCGCATGGGAGGAGAGGCTGTGGCAGACCCTGTCATCTACGTTGATTGAGGGGGTCCCTGGAGGATCAGACACTGGGGGTGAGAGGAGCCTCCACACTACTGGAAAGTGCATCACCCCAAAACCACACACCACCTCAAACCACACACACCCATCACAAACAAACACAGTCACATCCCAACATTTGCCCCTCATTCATCCACACAACTGCACCAACACAGCACCCTGAGGGTTTAAACAGGACACAAGACAAGGACAAATGTCAAGGTTCAAAACCTGTCCAACTCCCTGGTTAACCCTCATGTTGCTGTGCTGATCACACACAATACACACAAACCATGCTCAGAAAAGTGTTGTATGTCAAACATCACAATTGTTTGCACACAATGTTACCCATATTCCCACAGGGAATCCAGCACATAACCCCATGAGTGCTAGAGGGATTATCAATGCATCGATCAACAATGCTTTGGCAACCCCTCAGGTACTCAAAGGGTTAACCAGACAACAAACACATGTCGATAGGCTAACAATTACATGACACATAGGGGACATTCACTAAGCGGTGAAAAAGAGCTGAGGTAGGGAATTTTACACTTACATACCCTCACTTTACCAATTACAGTGTTAGTCTATGGAGAATATTCAATAACATGAATCAAGCTGCACAGGCCCCATTGTATGGACTCCATAGAAAACATTGCAGATGGGGAAATTAGATCATTGGAGACGTCAGCATCATAATCAGTTCATCAGGTCTATTTAACCTCTTACTGTATCACAAATCACAGTGCCACTGAGAATAACTGGTTGTATGTGCAACACACATGCCAAAAACTGTTACACATAACTAAAGGTGAAAAAGTTGGCCTTGGTGTTGTGTACGCAATCATTTACTCTAACTTGAATTTACATATCTCACATTTGATTCACATATGGATCCTCAGGAGTGCTGATGCCATGGATGGATGGTACACCAGCCACTATTTGCAGGATACATATGGGAACCAAGTATGAACCATTGAGCTCAATAACTGAATTATGGATATCTATGATCGGGTCTGGCTGCCTCACACAAAAGGATGGATGGGCTGATCCAGGAAAAAAAAAGGCCTCAATCAAACATATCCTTCAATACTGGCTTGATTGTTGCCCCTCAGGATTCAACCTGAACAGACCTCATGGACAGGATCCTGTAATGTACATCAATCCCTGATTGCCACGGTGGTATCCCATGCATCACAATGCAATGCATAGGATACCATCATGACAACCAGAGAGTGACATGTTAAATGTCAGACAAAATCCAGAACTGTACAGGATAAACTGATAACATAGGGATGAATACCACTTGAATCACACTGCAGATCAATTACAAAAAGATATGTACAGAAAGAAAAATGTGCAGATATGTATGTGGATATGTCTCTTTCAAATGGGTACAAATATGTCCCAACAAGATGTGAACCCAGAGTTCAGTTCAGTACGTGTGATTGTCCTACTGCCCATGTATGTGCACCCTTAATAAACTAACTCATATTGATATCATCATCAGAGTACACATACCTAGTATATTACACCTTACTTAGATGGGTATCAGTGGTATCAATGAAAGTTAGTTTGTGATGGCTGCACATATATAGGTAGTAAGACAATCACAAGTACTGAACAGATCTCTGGGTTCATATCTATCAAGGATATGTTTGTACCCATATGAAAGGTACAGATACACACATATCAGACCATATTCCTCTCTGTGTATCTTGGCATGGCAATGGTTAATTTCACCTTGATGTAACATTGTAGGGATCATAAAGAGATGTTTAGACAGATGTTGCTGGAGATGTCAGTCATTTGACCACACGGAGGCTCTTCAGCAGACTAAAAATTGACCAATTTGGAGATAACTACATCTTTGGCATTGTCTACAAAGTGTGCCTGGTTTGTAAGCACACTCTGTGGACCATTTCAATGAAGAATACATCTCCAAATGGTTCAAATTTGGGTCTGCTGAAGAGCCTCCGTGTGGTCAAATGACTGACATCTTCAGCTGTCACATACAGCAATATCTGTCTAACCATCTCCTTATAATGCCCACAATGTTACATGAAGGTGAAATTAACCATTGCTATTCCGTTAAATAGATTGTAATATATTGCTATCCCGTTAAAGGGATAGTAATGCCTAAAATGTGAAAGGAAAAATATATGTTATAGGATTGATCCACCAGGTAAAGCAAGGGTATTCCCATTGCTGAAAGGTGTTTCATCCCAAGAGTATAACAGCTCAAAGTTGAATATTTCATGGACAATATCACAGTGGCCTGAAATTGTACTATGCCAATGTTGCAAGACCATCCTCTGGCCAGCTTTGGTCCAGAGAGCATAAATCCACAAAGGATGATGTGGCAACAGCGCAAATGTACAATTTCAGGCCACTGGGATGTGGCACCAAAGGAATTCAACTCTGAGCTGCGATACATGTAGAATAAAACACCCTTCACCAGTAGGAGTACCGTTATTTCACACAGGGGGATAAACCCTACAACATATATATCCCTTTCCACATTTCAAGTATTAATATCAATTTGACACCATCATGGCTAAGTTTACTGATCACACAATCTCAATTCTCTATACAACTTATGTGCCTCCAGCACTCCAGGAGCCCGTAGAGGAGGCCAACTCACCTCCCAGTGAGGAGTATATGGAGGAGGGGACCAGCCAGTGGGCACCATACCCAACAACATCCACACCTCTTGCCCAACTGGATGCCCCACTTCTGGCTGCACCTCCTTTGGCTACACCACCTCAGGCTGCCCCACCTCTGGCTACACCACCGTATTACAGTGACTGGATGCATCCCACCACCTCCAGGAGCTATTACCCTCCAGCAGCAGCAGCACCACCCCCACCAGGGAGGCAATGGCTGCCCGGTAATGTGGCCACCACCCAATACGGGCCATACTCGTCCCTGATTGACCTACCCTCCTGGATGGCTCCCCAGCATGGCCCCAGGTATGATCCCAAGTGGGGGCCAAGCACATACCAGTGGCCAAGGTTTGACCCTTGGCCACTCGACTACCAACACCTGGGCCTGCTTGGGGAGCCCCAGCACCCTATGCCAAGGGACGTGTTTACCCCACCACCTCCACCAGCACACACATCAATGGGCAGCAGTGAGTCCATTGATGTGGTGGGCACATACCCATCTGCAGCACATACAGCACCAGCTGAGAAGGACACAGCACCAGCTGAGGGGGACAGGTCAAACATTGCATCACCAACAAAATCACCAGAAACAGCAAGGGGTGAGCTTCATAAAGGTGTTGTCAAGACATCAATCCAGTCACATGGAAGATCTTCAGTTCAAGGATGGATCATGCTATGGATGTCTGTGGGACAAGAGGACAGGATTTTGAGTAGTAGACCGGAACTGATCATCAAGCAACAACAATTTTGACTTTATAATCCCCTCAATTTTCTTAATTACAGGTGAGTACACAAACCATTGCTTGGTAATGTGTTGTGTACTCATCTGTAACCAATTATGTGGAGAACTAAGGAAATGTGAACCAGCCCTATGGATATGTGCCCCTGACATGAATACACACATCAACAAGTGTTCTGAGAGCTCCATGAAAGTAATGAATTTGGGCTGCCACTGTGAAAGTGACAGTGGCAGCCCAATGTCATTTGTTCCATGGAATTATTAGGACATATTTGTTGATGTGTGTATTCATGTCAGGGGCACATATGTCTGCACACTCACAGGTCAGCATGGAGTCCCTGGTAATCTGATCTACGTTTCATGACCTCTACGTTGTGTAACAATACCACTGTACATCCTCCCCTCTGCTGCTCTTATCAGCTCTAGCACAGTACAGGTCCCATATTGAGTCCAATGGCCCTTTAACCCCTGATGTGACGGAGTATTATCCATTGCATAGCATTGGATAATACTCTTTCGCTACTGGGCTAGCATGGTTGCTTAGGCTATGATCATGGCAAATCAAGTTAGTTGCTGTCAATCAAACCCTGTAAGGTGATGAACATGGGTTAGGTGTTGTACCTTGTTTCTCTTGGGGGTGTGCGTGATATCCTTGGGGTCTGTATGTCAACATGGAGAGGGGAATGGAGGATGGTTTTGGAATCCCCACACACAATATGCCACATCCATGGTATGGCTGATGTTTGGGGCCCTGCTGCTGCCAGTGCAGTGCTGTGTAAATGTTCCTGTGGGGTGAGACAGAACATCATGTGCAGTGTGGTTAGTGTGTTGGCACCAATTCACAGGACTGATGGGGGACTTGCATGGATTGTTTGCATGCCTGTGTTATACTCACAGGTAAAGTGTTCCGTGATGAGCCTGTCTCTGATCTGCTCCCCTCTCAAGGTCTCCTCAACATGGCCGACATCCATGGGCACTTCAGGTATGGGGGGTCCTGGATGTGATCCAGCAGCCTGGTGTCCACTGCGATGTTGTGCAGTATTGCGCACGCCATAATTATGTCGCACACCTTTCCAGGTGCATACTGCAGTACTCCCCCCAAGTGGTCCAGACATCAAAATCATGACTTGAGGAGGCCAAAGGTCCGCTCAGTGGCATTTCTTGTTCTTCCATGAGCCTGGTTGTACCTTTCCTGGGCATCTGTTTGAGGATTGGCCACAGGGGTCAGTAGCCAGGACTTGCAGCCATAGCCAGCATCACCTGTGTAATGTGAGTGACATGGTGAGACAGGGAGCACATGTTGTGTGAATGATGTTTTGTGTGGTGGATGTAGTAGTTGTGGGTCAGGTGCATGCTGAGCAGCGTGGTGTGTACGCCTGTGTATGTGGTGTGATTTTGTTTTGTGAACTCACCCACTAGCCACCCCCCTGTAAAGGTTCCATTCTCAAAATCTCTGTGGACTGAGGAGTTTTGGAAAATGTAGGAATCATGTGAGCTGCCAGGATATTTTGCACAGACATTCATTATCCTCATGTTGCTGTCACACACCATCTGCACGTTGATGGAGTGGAAGTTCTTCCTGTTGATGAATAGCTGTGCATCACGTGCTGGGGCCTTAATCCAGACATGGGTGCAATCTATAGCACCCATGACCCTGGGCATGCCTCCCCTTGCCTAAAAGGCCTGCTTGAGGTGTATCCAGTCCATGTCGGTGGTGGGGAAATTTATATAAGTACTGGCCTTGCTTTTGAGGGCTGGCAAGACCTGGGCCAGCACCCTGGAGAATGTGGCTTGTGACATTCCAGGTGCGCAACCCTCAGTGGACTGGAAGGCCCCACTTGCCATGAAGTGTGTGGCACACAGTAGTTTTTGCAGGCCAGATAGGGCATGGTTGTGGATGTAGATGGGATCCACCTGATCCTTGATGACCTCATACAAGGCAATGATGCTGTCAGGCCTCAACCTGTAGCGATCAATGACCTTATCATCGGTCATGCCAAAGATGGTGACCCTTGGGCGGTATACCCTGAGCCTTGGTGGTCGTCTATACATCCTCTGCTGCTGTGGACAATCCTGTTGCTGTGGAGCATCCTGTTGCTGCAGCTGTGCATCTGCAGGCAGGTGCTGTCCTCCAGGTGAGGATGGACTCCTGTGTGGCTGCTGAGCCAGAGCCTCCTCACTTGCAACAGGTGAAGGCTGTTGATCAGGTGTGCCTGGGGGTTGCTGGTGTTCCCTAGCTCTCTCCCTTGCACGCCTTCTTCGCAACAATATGTAACCCAACATACTGATTGCGCTATCTCTCCCTCCCTGAGTGGAAAACAAGCCACAGGTGAGTGTGGTGAGTTGTCCCTTTAAAGGGATAGTAATACTTCGTTTTAACTTTATTTTATTTTGTAGGCATTAAAAAAACATGAAGAATGATATAAGTCTTATCTCTGAAACCTTTATGGTTTAAGAGATATTCACAAACAAAGTATCCCCCCCCTCTTCAACCAGATCAGAAGGGAGGTGCCCAGGTAGACTGCAGAGAGGGACAATCTTCAATTAAGATAATGGAAAAAGCTGAAAAACTTGTCAAGGGGGGAAGGGCTTTCATTGTTTTCATACAAAGAAAATTGTCCCCTTCTGTTATCTGTACTGTCATACAACCAGACTCACATCTGAGAAGAGATGGCTTACACTAGGAAAAAGGGGCGGGGAGGGGAACTTTGCTTGTGAATATCTCATAAACCATAAAGGTTTGAGAGATAAGACTTATATCATTCTTCATGTTTTTTTAATGCCTACAAAATAAAATAAAGTTAAAACTAAGTATTACTATCCCTTTAAGTACTTGATAGGGTGTTGTGTAGGTGTGGTGATGAGGTGCGTGTTGACCAATGGAAAGTTGTTTTTGTCCAGGTAAGTGTTTGCAGGTGTATGTGTGTTATAAGATGTGGTGTGTTGTGCTTGGTATGTCTCTGCCAGGTGCGGGTGTGTTATTGTGGGGTGCAGGTTCCGTGTGCATCGCGTGTTGATGTTGCACAGGTGAGCTTGTATTTGCAGGTGTCCGAGTCGTGTGATAACCCCCATTGTTCCGTGCCATGTTGTGTTGGTGTTTTTTGGGGGGTCCTTGTCCCTGTGGTGTTGCTTGTTGTTGTGTGTGAGAGTGATTTGTGGTGTCTGTCCATGTTTTTGTGTTGTTTTGGCATTGCACGGGTTAATTTTTCCATTTACATGCTTGTGCGGTAAACATTTTGTGTATTTTCCTATGTAACAGGTGTTTGATTTTGCCCGTTAAATGTCTAACGGCTATGAAAAGTGGGTCTTAACTTTTTCCCATTAAGTGTCTCTTTTTTTCAGCCGTTTCCAGTACCACAAGCCTTTAAATGGCTCTGGGGAATCTTGTTCCATGCGTCTCAATGCACGTAGGTGTATTGGCCGTGAAGATTATCAAACTGCCTTTAGCTGTTCTTTAGTTGGATCTCTGAATTGCTACATGGAACTTAACGCACCCTTTAGTGCTTTTTTTTCATAACGGCTGCCTTTAAATCTAGCCCTAGATGTCATAATTCTCAATATTGTCCTGAGCTTGAAAGATATCCAATACATTTTTAAAACATCTACAGTGCCTGAATACCCAGATTCCAGAGGCAAAAACTGCACAACCTTACTGCCTTACTGCAAAAATGTCCCTTCTTTTCTGTTAGTCAGAAGCTACTTACATCTAATCTTAATATCTGACTTCTTGTTATTTACCTAGCTCTTTGATTAAATAGTAGTAGTATTAGTAAATAATAATCAAGCCACCCCTTAGATGTCTTTTCTCTAATGTAAACAAACCGAGTTTGGCTTGTCTCTCTCTTCATAACATCTAATCCCTTTATCAGTTTCTCAGCACTTCCAGTTCAATAGAGTCTTCTTTTTAAGAGCTGCTACCCCAAACTTTACACTATTCAAGATATAGCATTCAAAGGATTTAAACAGATGTAGAATTATCTTCTCATCCCATGCATCTATACCCCTTTTAATATATGGCAATACCCTATTGACTCTTGCAGTGGCTGAGTGACACTGCACACTGTTGTAAAGTCTACTGCCTGTCAGTACTCCTAAATATCTCTAACAAGAATTCCCAAAGTAGCTTCCCAAGTAGTGTATATGTAGCATGTTGTTTCTGTAATACAAATGCATAACCTTACATTTATCTATATTAATATCACGATGATCTCCCCAAGTAGCCAAGGTTTGAAGCAGCTTGGGTGCGATGCTAGAAGACATTGTTTGGGAGCGTGGCCAGCCTTGCTATTTTCTTGCAGCGGCCGTAGCCGAGTTAAAGGTGCTGGCCGTGAAGCCAGATTCCCGATTCTGGTTGAGCCGGAACCCTGGCCTGGATGAAAATGCAAAGGGGCTGGTGAATGTTGCAACTTTAGGGAGCAGAGGATACAGTATGCCGACTGGTGTCAATGATGGACCTCATCAGAAGTTGGTAAGGGTAGCTTCCAGCTGATAGCTAGCAGTATGCACAGCCAATACTGTTTCCCAATGCCATGGGGTAGAGGTAATCTTCAGTCCCCAAGGATAGGGTAAGAGAGCAGGCAAGACTGCTACCAAAGCCCAGGTTTATAAGTACAGCAGGCAAGACTGCTTAGAAAGGCGAGGATGTAGCGGTTACCCTCAGAACCCCAAGGATAAGGGAATAGAGCAGGCAAGACTGCTTCCAAAGCCCAGGATATGACTAGTACAGCAGGCAAGACTGCTTCACAAGGTGAAGGTGTAGCGGTTACCCTCAGACCCCAAGGATAGGGGAATAAAGCAGGCAAGACTGCCTCCAAAGCCCAGGATATGACTAGTACAGCAGGCAAGACTGCTTCACAAGGTGAAGGTGTAGCGGTTACCCTCAGAACCCCAAGGACAGGAGAATAGAGCAGGCAAGAATGCTTCCAAAGCCCAGGATATGACTAGTACAGCAGGCAAGACTGCTTCACAGTGATAGCAATGAGAATGGGCAGAGCAACAGAAAAGGAGAGGCTCCACCTGGTGGCTAGACCCCCGGCCAAGACCAAACTGACTGTCACACTGCAGAGGATACTCCAAACCCAAGGTCACAGGAATGGGATCCTAAGTGGAAATGCCAGTACCTTAAAATCCAAATCCGTCTAGAACCTCTGGCAAGAATACTGAGACCCAGAGAAGAGTGCAATCCCAGTGGTCAAAGATGACCAGAAAGTCACTGTCTGCCTTCTCGCCAAAGCCTAGCCCAGGGTACTCCAGAGCACGCTAACCTCCTCGGGTAGTCAGGAGTGAACCCATTAGTGTCCCAGTACCCCTGACCGGCAGTAGAGCCTACTGCACAGTCAAGCAGGGAAACCGGACAGAGCAGCGATCACCTGAAACCCGCGAGCAGCAGAGGATGCGGGAGAGAAGCCAGACAGAGGATACGAGACGACCGTCTTAGAGTACCGCACATATCAGCGGGGAGAGAGAGAGAACTCTGAACCACTCGGCGAGGCTCAGGACTCGAGGACAAAGCGGAGGCAACAAGGAGCTTGAATCAAGCCAGAGTCACCAGGAGCAGATCAGAAATCGTAGTCAAATACCAAGCCAAGGGGTCAGAGCCAGAGTAATAGAAAACAGGAGCCAAACCAAGGTTGCAACGGGAAAGCAAAAAGAACACATAAAGCTCAATAAATGGGCGCTGAACACCTATCCCCAGATGCCTAAAATGTCAGGGCCCACCAACAGGAAAGAACTGGGTGGAGAGAGCAAAGGTCAGAAACAACTGGAGGGAAACGTGACAATTAATCCTCAACTGCCACTTTTCTACACATTCACATTATCCCAGTCTTTCCTTAGAGAAAAAAAAACTTCCTACTCTTTACATATTTCTTGAACAGTTTAGTGTCACAGCTAATATTCAGATCCTATTTTTAATACATACTTCAAGATCATTAAAAAGTTGAGCCCCTGAGGCACCCCACTTATAACTTAAGACCAAGAAAAAACTTAAATTTACAGTAACTCTTTACATTCTATCAATTATCCATGAACAGATACCATGTTAGAAGCTGAAGCTTTCTAATTCATGCAGTAATCTGTTGTAAGGCACAATATCAAAGGCTTTTGCAAAATCCAAAATAAAGTATGTCAGCAGCAATACCTTTACTCATTATGTCCACATCTTCCGTAGAGGAAACCATCCTGCCTTTTATGGATTTCCTTGCACACTTTAATGTCAATAGCAAAGATTGGGAAACTACTTTCAATACCCACTTCAAGGTCATTAATAAACAAATGAAAAAACATTGGGCCCAGGATTACATCTTGAGAAACTTCATTTACATCTTTAGATACATTTCCAAAAGCTCCAGTTACAAAAACTCTCTGCATTCATTAATTTAACCAGTCTGCTATCCCATGCCAAAGCCTTTTTATTTATGTAGTAACCTTTTGCAAGATCCAAGTATACTACATCAACAGCAATACCCATGCCCAAGATGCTACTTACGTTTTCATCTAATGCAAGTAAATTAGTTTAACATGATCTATTCTTCATAAAACCATTCTGACTCCTGCTAATAATGTTATTTGTCAATACCTAGACTTAAATAATACTTTAATACTATAATAATATTGGATAGTAATCATCAAATATATTATCCTCTATGGCTATAATTTCCCAGTTTAAATCTTGCCTCTTTTTTAAAAATGGTACTACAGGGCACTATGCATGATGATAGTAAATCAATAAATATTAAGTATAATGGTCTTGAATCAAGCTTCTAAGTTCCCCTGGGTAAATGACTCCAGGTCCAGATACTTTATTTACCATAATCTTTTCACAGGCTCTTTTGGACTTTGTCTTCAGTAAAACAGAGGAAAATCTGTGATTCTCTGTTTGCCCAAAGTGTGTTATAACTGCTTCCTTTGTATGTACAAAGAGAAAATAATTATCCTTAGCCTCACTAATTAATTCACCCATCTCAATTTTGATGGGGGCCATATCAATATCAACCTTAATCTTTTTGGTATTTAAATACTCATAGAATTGTGCAGGATTTTCCTTGCTCTCTTTTGTAAAAATTTTATCATTTTGAATTTAGCTTGCCTAATTGCTTGTTTGCAGGTTTTATTGCATGCTTTATTTTATTTTTAAATTATGTATCTGACTCTTCTGACAAATAATTAAACATCTGCTTCATAGGCCTCATTTCACTGCAAACCTCTTTGATAAGTCGCAATGGTTTTAATTTCTACCTCCTTTATTATTTATACAAGAATATACTGATGTGCATATTTAAACAAGATGATTTTGAACAAATTTACTATTTCTTGTACATTTATATGTTTAAAGATGACACCCATTACATGTCCTTCTATACTAGTAGTATTGTAAATTTAGCCTTTTAAAAGTTAAATGTTTTGGATAGACCTTTTTTAATTGGTTTCTCATAATAATTTTCAAAGGATACCATATTGTAGTTAACATTCCCCAAATGCTCCCTTACCTGAATATTGTATACCAGTTTTTTAACTGTTTGAGACCACTAGGTCCAACAAGGACTCATTTCTATTTGACTTCTTTATTAGCTGGGACATAAAACTGTCATTAGAATATTTTGAAAATTATTTATTTTTTTGTTATGTAAGACACCTTTTTCCAGTCAGTTTCAGGGTAGAAAATATCCCTGTTTATTACTAAATTTCATAACTGAGAATCCTTTTTCATTTTCAGTATCAATTGGGCTTCTTCAAATTCCTCAATACTAGGTTGCTTGTAGCAAATGCCCATCAATATCTTTTTAATATTAGTATGTACATCAACCATTAGGACCTCTACATTTTCACTGGACCCTTCATTGATATCTTCCTTTGTACTAGATTTTACATTACATACATGCATATACTCACCTATTTTATTAACCATATCCCTGCTAAAAACCTGAATAAACCTCTAGAGCAACTGCTCAATAATGTGTATTATTCAATCATGTTTCAGTAACGCCTATAAGATAGTATTGCTGATTCACTGTAATCAGTTTCGGTTCCCCCATCTTGCAACATAGACTACTTAAATATTTATTTACTTTGAAATATTTTTTCATCAAGATGTAACATAGGCACCTCCCTATTAGATGAACTAGTTCACTCCCCCTCTCCTCACTCATGTCCCTACATTAATCCTATTTCCTCCACTACTCTGTCTACCCCATCCTGTGTTTTTCACATTCACCTCTCCTTGTTTAAAGTCTCTTCCATTCAGCTGTCATTATTTTTATGCCTGAAGAAGAGACCTAGTTGTCTTAAAAGTTTGTATCCTAGAGCCAATAAAGATACCATTTTACTCTACTAGTCTCCAGTATTTTCTATGGCTAACACAGTCCATGCGTTACCCAACCTTCTAACCATCCTAACCCCTCGAACAGTTGCCATCCTTCCACTAAGGTGCAATCCACCTCTACTATAAAAGTTCCCCCAATAACAAAAAGCCAGTCCAGTGTTCTAGAAGCCCAAACCTCTCCTGCTTGCACCAAGTCTTACCCATTCATTTAACTCCCTAATCTGTTGTTGCCTTTCTGGGTAGAACCTGGCACAAGTAGTATTTCAGAAAATACTATCTTAGATGTCCTTTGCATAAGTTTATGGCCTAAATCCCTGAAAATATTCTTAATAGAGCTCCATCTCCCATTGGCTTTGTATTTGGTAACATTATGTATCATAACACCTGGGTCCTGCCCGGACCCTCCCAACAGTCTATCTAATTAATATAGCTTTCTTTACATATAGGCATACCCCACCTTTTTTTTTTACTAACCCTATCTTTCCTAAAAAATGAATACTCTCTAGACTGGCTGCCCAGACATATGTATCATCCAGCCAGTTTTCAGTAATACTTATAAGACAATTCTACTCCTTCAGTGCAATCAATTCCAGTTCCCCCCTTTTACCAGCCAGACTATGACACTTGCAAACATATGTTTTTGTTACTAGTAAAGATGTGCATACTTTATCAGACTGTAACATAGGCACCTCACTACAAGAGGAACTAGACCCCCCTTATCATTGTCCTTTCCCTAATTCCATTTCCACTTCTACACTGTCTACCCCATCATGTGTTGTTTTATCCTCCCTACCATCCAGGTTTAAAGGAATAGTAATGTTTCGCAATAAAATCAGCTCCAATTAATCTCCATAGTGTTTGGGTCATGGAGAGTGTTATTTCAATACTGTTGGAGTTGGAGCTCAAGAGTAATTGAATTATAAAGTATCCCCCTTTTACTGATGTAACACTGCTCACCTCAAAGCAGCAAGAGTGTCTGGATGGATCACAGAGAGGGACAATCTTCAGTTAGCATAAGGAAAAAAACCTGAAAAACCTGTCAAGGGGGCAGGGTTTTCTTTATGCTTACAGTAAGAAGATTGTCCCTTGCTGCGAGCTGACTGGTCAAGTGACCAGATTTCACATCTGAGAGGAGGTAGCTTACACTAGGTAAAACGGGCAGGAGGGGTATACTTTATCATTCAATTACTCTTTAACTACAACGCTGGCAGTATTGAAATAACACTTTCCATTGCCCAAATACTATGAAGATTAATTGGAGCTGCTTATTTTTGTTTAACATTACTATCCCTTTAAAGTCTTCTGCATCCCTCTACTCATCCTTACTCCTAGCACAGTAGCCCTACTTCCACTAAGGTACAATCCATCTCTACAATAACATTGTCCCCACGGGAAAATGCAGCCCAGTGCCCTAGAAACCCTCCTACTTACACCATGTCTTTAGCCATACAGTTAACTTCCTAATCTCTCATTGCCTTTGTGGTGTAGTGCATTTCAGAAATGCCACCTTAGAGGTCTTTTGCTTAAACTCATTATCTAAATCCCTGAAAACATCCTTAACAGACCTCTAGCCACATCTAAGTAAGATGGGATATACTAGGTATGTTTTTATTAATGATATCAATAAAACTTAAGTTTTGATGGTTGCACATATATAACCAGTAAGGCAATCAAATGTACTGAACTGATCTCTGGGTTCAAATCTTGGTAGGATATATCTGTACACATATAAAAGGTACATATCCACATATATATTAGACCATTTTTATTTCTGTGTACATATATATTTTTAACAGATCTGCAGTACGATTTAACTGTTATTCATCCCTATCTTTTTAGTTTCATCCCATACAATGCAAGATTTTTAAGTAGTTGACATGTGACTCTCTGTTTGTCATGATGGTATCCTATGCATTGCGTTGTGATGCATAGGATACCACCATGGCAATCACAGATTGATGAACTTGACAGGATCCTGTCCATGAGGTCTGTTCCAGTTCAGTCCTGGAGGCCAGCAATCAGGCCAGTAGTGAAGGATATCTTTGATTAAGGCCTGTTTTTTTTCTGGATAAGCCCATCCAACCTTCTGAGTGAGCCAGCCATAATCAATCAGAGATATCCATCATTCATAGCCTGTTGGTGAACAAAGTACAGTGGTTAATATTTGCTTTCCATGTGTATCCTTCAAATAGTTGCTGGTGCAACATCCATCCATTGCATCACCACTCCTGAGGATCCATGTGGGAATCAAATGTGAGATATATTATTTCAAGTTACAGTAAATGATTGCATACACAACCCAAAGGTCTACTTGTTTGTCCTTTAATTCCGGGAATTATTTTAGGCCTGTGTGTTGCACACACACTCAGTTATTCTCAGTGGCACTGTCATGTGTGACCTGATCCATCTTTTTTGTGATTCAGTGAGCGGTGATGAAGACCTGATTATTAAAAAATGATGATGACTTCTCCAGTGATCTCGTTTCCCCACTTCCACTGTTTTCTATGGAGTCTATGCAATGAGACCGTAGCAACTTGAATCATGTTAATGCATAGTCTCCATAGACTAACATGGGGATTGGTGAAGTGATGGTATGTAAGGGTTACTTTCTCTCCATCATCTCTTTTTCACTGCTTAGTGAATGTCCCCTGTGTAGCATGTAATCTTTAACCTATTGCCTCGTGTTCTTATTTTGGTTAACCCTTTGAGTACCGGAGGGGTTGCCAAAGCATTGTTGAGCAAATCACTGATGATCCCTCTAGAACCCATGGGGTTATGTGCTGAGTTCCCTGTGAGTACATGGGTAACAATGTGTAGAAACATTGATGATGTTCAACAGCTTGTGAAACATGGTTTGTGTGGATTATGTGTGATCAACACAGGAACATGAGGGTTAAAGTAGGACTTGGACAGGTGTGGGTCTGGTCGAACCCTGCAGTTTGTGCATGTATTGTGTCCTTTTTTGACCCCTCAGTGTGTTGTGTTGATGCAATTGTGCGGATGACTGATGGGCATATGTTGGGGTGTGACAGTGTTGGTGTGTGATGTGGTGTGTGTGTGGTTATGTGATGATGCACTCACCGGTAGTATGGACGCTTGTCTCTTCCCCAGTGTCCGATTCACCAGGGACCCCCTCAATCAATGTAGGGGACATGCTCTGCCGCAGCATCTCCTCCCAGCTGCTGTAGGTAATAACTGCAGGTGGACCACCTCCGGTGCCTCAGGTGTACAGGGCGGCCTCCCCCATCTTCTTCTTGACCACCCTCTTGCAGGTGGCCACTGCATTCACCCGGCTGTATATCTGGTTCCAGGAGGTCTTCCTCCTTGCACCCAGGCCAGGGAACCTTTCACTCAGAAAGAGGACACTCTCCCTCTCCAAGACAGCCTCCACGATGGCCCTATTCTCCTCCTCTGTATAGCGGGGATCCCTGATCCTGTCCTCCTCAGCTCCTGCCTGCTAGGAGACGGAACCAGAGTGTCCTGCCTGCGCTGCCCCTGTCTGTGTGTGGTGGTCCCCAGCAGGTACCCCTCCTCATACTGCAGGTTCTGTCTCTGGCCTCTGTGTGCCTGCTTTTCTGGGCTGGGTCCCCCTCCACCCTGTGGATCTCTGTCTCCCACCCTTACTTTGCTCAGGTATGCCCTCCTAACCTTCCACCTCCTCCTCCACCTCTCTCCCCATCCCTCTCTCCTGTCCTCCTGTCATGGTTTTCAAGACACTCAGACCAGTAGGTGAAATAAAATGCAATTTTATTAAGAACAAAATAAATGACAAAGATTGCCCCATATAGGCAGCACTGCGTAGCAGCAGGAAGGCAATAGTATGACCAATATACAATAAAGTAGAAAATAGCACAGGCAACTGACAGACACTGAGTACTGATATACTATCACGGTGCCCGTGATTTGCTGCAGTTACTTGTCTGTCACCAGTAGGGGGCTTCTATTGGCTGTCTGCAGATAGCCCGCCTCTTATTGACTATTTAAACCTGGATTGGGCACCCTTTGAGTGCCCTTTCGTGTTGTTTCTGACCTTCTTGCTATCACTATGCTAGTGATAGCTGGGCCTCTGTTCCAGTGTTCCTGAGTTCCTGATCTCATGTGTTCCTGAGTTCCTGATCTCTACTGTTCCAGTGTTTCCTGCATGCTGAAGTACTTCCAGTCCTGGTTCCGGCCTAGTCTCTGGTGTTGCAGTTCCTGCTGAACTTCTCTGCTGTTTTCTGACCTGACTGATCGTTGCTGGTTCCTGTCATCTCATCACCTGTCTTCAGTATCCTGGCGACCTTCTGCCTGGTCGCGTTGGTGACATTGCTACTATTCCGTGTTGGTCCCAGCGTGCGGACGCTGGTTTGCTCCCAAGCCTTGCGGCTATACTAACTCGCTTGTTACACCAGTGTGCGGTCACTGGTTTGCTCCAAAGCCTATCAGCTATACAAATCTGTGTTGGTCCCAGCGTGCGGACGCTGGTTTGCTCCTAAGCCTTGCGGCTATACAAACTCACTTGTTACACCAGTGTGCGGTCACTGGTTCGCTCCAAAGCCTTTCAGCTATACAAATCTGTGTTGGTCCCAGCGTGCGGACGCTGGTTTGCTCCTAAGCCTTGCGGCTATACAAACTCGCTTGTTACACCAGTGTGCGGTCACTGGTTTGCTCCTAAGCCTATCAGCTATACAATTCGGTGTTGGTCCCAGCGTGCGGACGCTGGTTTGCTCCTAAGCCTTGCGGCTATACAAACTCACTTGTTACACCAGTGTGCGGTCACTGGTTTGCTCCAAAGCCTTTCAGCTATACAAATCTGTGTTGGTCCCAGCGTGCGGACGCTGGTTTGCTCCTAAGCCTTGCGGCTATACAAACTCGCTTGTTACACCAGTGTGCGGTCACTGGTTTGCTCCAAAGCCTATCAGCTATACTAATCTGTGTTGGTCCCAGCGTGCGGACGCTGGTTTGCTCCTAAGCCTTGCGGCTATACTACTCGCTTGTTACTCCAGTGTGCGGTCACTGGTTTGCTCGCTAAGCCCTACGGCTATACTATTCAGTGTTGTTTCCAGCGTGCGGACGCTGGTTTGCTCCAAAGCCTTGCTGCTTAACGATTCTGCTAATTTGCCAGTTCCATCTGACTGCTGCTATTATCTCTGGGCTGCCCTGCCCGGTATTGGTAAGGCCGGTAGAACCTTTTTCCACATTCCATCTGAGGTTGCCTTACCCGGTATTGGCAGGGCCGGTAGAGCCTACATTGGGTATCTATTGAGGCTGCCTTGCCCGGTAATTTGGTAAGGCCGGTAAAACCGTTATGCTATTCCATCTGCAGGTTGCCTTACCCGGTATTGGCAAGGCCGGTAGAGCCTAAAGACTGTCCTGTCCGGTATGTTGACAGGACCGGTAGAGTCTGCCTTCTGTCTGTGCTATATTCTGTATATATATATGTATGTTATTGCCATCCTAAGTTATCATTTATTATTTCAATAAAATTGATTTTTTTTACCTAAAACTTGTGTCTGAGAGTCATAATAAACCGTGACAGTACGAAAGGGCCATGACCTCAGACAGCAAGGGTCAAGGTAACGCACAGAATATCCATTGGAGGATGGATGTGCTCGAGCAACGTTTGGATCAGTTGGCAGTTGCAATTCAAACGATCCTTGAACGCACGGTACCTGCTGACCAATCTAGCTCTAGCCCGGTGGTCTCGCCAAGTCAGACACCGGAAAGTGATACCAGACCCCTAGGGGGTACTGTTAAAGGGTTAACGGCTTCTGCACCCTTGCCGCTAAGATATGATGGTGACCCTAGTCTCTGCAGAGGGTTCATCAATCAACTCGAAATCTTTATGGAATTGACGGCACACGCATTTCCCAATGATCGTAGTAAAGTGGGGTTCACGATATCACTGCTCACTGGCAGAGCATTGGCCTGGGCTAACCCCTTGTGGGAGAATGCTAAACCTTGTACTAAGAACTTTAGTGAATTTGTGCGTTCCTTTCGAAGAGTGTTTGAGCCTCCTGGTAGAACCACCTCTGCTGCCAAACGCCTTATGGAGATACAACAGGGCAGGCGTACAGTGGGCGACTATGCCATCGAATTCCGCACATTGGCAGCAGAGGTAGGTTGGAATAACGAGGCATTATTGGCAGCCTTCTCTCAAGGCCTGAATGACCACATTAAAGACGAAATCGCTGCTAAAGATCTACCTATTGATCTAGATGATTACATTGAGTATGTTATGATAATTGACTCCAGAATACGTGAGAGATCAATTGCCAGAGATCGTAAGTTACGGTCAAAAAATAATGAGCCTAGTAGCATGTTTTGCCCACCCATCCCTCCCTTGGCATTGAAGACTAGTGAACCAGTACGGGAAACAAGTGAACCTATGGAAATAGGCTTCACTAGACTAACCAAGGCAGAGAGACTATATCGCAAAAAACAAGGGTTATGTTTATACTGCGGTAAAAAAGGGCACTTGCTAAATTCCTGTCCGGTACGTCCGGGAAACGCACACACCTAGGGTATCTTGGGGGACAGGCCCTAGGTGGTGTACAATCGTCCCCAGTGTCGGGCATAATGAAACCCACCATACAGGTGGTATTGTCTTGGGCACAACGCTCTGTGGAGGTTTTGGCCTTGGTTGACTCCGGTGCAGCAGGGTATTTTATGGATAATACCTTTGCTGAATTGCACGGAGTTCCACGCATTGAAAGAGAAAACCCCTTGACTATTGAAGCGATTGATGGTAGACCCTTAGAACCGCCTCAGGTTATATTTGAAACTATGCCATTGTCTATGACTATTGGGGCACTTCACAGAGAAGAGCAGCAGTTTCAACTGATTAATTCCCCGCACCATGCGGTGATATTGGGATTTCCGTGGTTACAGTTACATAACCCACAATTCGATTGGAAAAAGTGTGAAATTGCTGCTTGGTCCCAGTTTTGTATGGACAAGTGCGTCATCCAGCCTATTAAGGTCATGTGCACCTCCTCTGCTATGCCGGATGTGTACCAACAGTTTGGCGATGTTTTTAGCAAAGGAGAGGCTAGTATGCTACCCCAGCATAGACCTTATGATTGTTGCATTGAATTGCAGCCTGGTGCAGTACCTCCGAAAGGACGCACTTATCCATTATCTTGTGATGAACATAAGGCTATGGAGGATTACATTTCTGATGCCCTTGCTAGAGGGATCATACGTAAATCTACCTCTCCAGCTGGGGCTGGGTTCTTTTTTGTAAAAAAGAAAAATGGCGAATTAAGACCATGCATTGACTACCGGGGCTTGAATAAACTAATGGCAAAAAACGCATACCCAATACCACTCATCACCGAGCTTTTTGACAGGCTTAAGGGCGCTTCGATATTTACCAAGTTGGACCTACGGGCCGCTTACAATCTGGTTCGCATTCGAGCAGGTGATGAGTGGAAAACTGCCTTTAATACTCGAGCTGGGCACTACGAGTATCTAGTAATGCCTTTTGGGCTGTGTAATGCACCCGCAGTTTTCCAGGAACTGATAAATGATGTTCTGAGAGATATGTTACAGACATGTGTTGTGGTGTACCTCGACGATATACTGATTTACTCCCACAACATGGCACAGCACATCAAAGATGTATCCGCAGTATTGCTACGACTCCGTGAGAACAAATTATTTTGTAAAATGGAAAAATGTGAGTTTCATAGAACCAGTGTGCCATTCTTGGGGTTCATAATTGGCAATGATGGCATTGCCATGGACAAAGAAAAGTTGTCAGCTGTCCTACAATGGCCAAAACCCAAGGGTCTTAAAGCCATACAGCGTTTCCTGGGTTTCGCTAATTATTATAGGAGGTTTATTAAGAACTTTTCTTCCATTGTCAAACCTCTGTCCGATCTTACGCACAAGGGTGCTAATCCTTCTTGTTGGCCGGTATCTGCTGAGAAAGCCTTTGAGAATTTGAAGCTGGCATTTGCTGCGGCTCCTGTGTTATCCCACCCCAATCCTTTACTTCCATTTACGTTAGAGGTTGATGCCTCAGATATTGGGGTCGGGGCAGTACTTTCGCAGCGACACGAGAAAGGTGGAACTCTCAGACCTTGTGGGTTTTTCTCTAAAAAGTTGACTGTCACTCAAAGCCACTATGAGATAGGTGACAGAGAATTATTGGCCATTATCCTTGCTCTTAAGGAATGGCGTCATTTGCTTGAAGGTACTAAGAATCCTGTCTTAATCCTAACAGATCATAAGAATCTGACCTATCTCTCGGAGGCCAAGAGATTGTCCTCTCGTCAGGCCAGGTGGGCACTGTTCCTGTCTCGATTTAATTTCATTGTATCATATTTGCCAGGGTCAAAAAATATCAGGGCTGATGCACTGTCAAGACAATTTGAGGCCGACAGTGACAGAGTGGAAGCACCAGCTCCTATCATCCAACCTGATAGAATACTGGCTACTATACGCACGAGTATCACTTCTCCTCTAGGGGAGGAGATCCTGGCCTCTCAGGGGTCCGCTCCCCATGAAACCCCAGTGGGCAAATGTTTTGTCGCTGAATCATTTCGTACTAGGCTGCTCGAAACCTACCATTCCTCTAAGGCTGCGGGACATATTGGTAGAGACCAATTGTTATGGTCCCTTTCTCAGTTATTTTGGTGGCCTTCCATGAGAAACGATTGTGCCGAATTTACGAATGCCTGTGCCACCTGCGCCCGCGCTAAGACCCCGAGACATCTCCCTGTGGGCTTGCTTCAACCGGTGCCTAATGGCGAACGCCCCTGGTCTCATGTTTCCATTGATTTTATGGGAGAGTTGCCTATGTCGAAGGGGTACTCCTTTATATTCATGGTGGTGGACAGGTTTTCTAAAATGGCTCATTTCGTGCCCCTCCGTGGTCTTCCTTCAGCGAAGGAATTGGCAATGGTGTTCGCCAGAGAAGTATTCCGGTTGCATGGAGTGCCTAGGGTACTGGTGTCTGACAGGGGGAGCCAGTTTGTGTCTAGATTTTGGAGGGCATTTTGCCAACAGATGGGCATACAGCTGTCCTTCTCCTCTGCCTACCATCCCCAGACCAATGGAGCCGCTGAACGAGCCAATCAGGGCTTGGAACAATTTCTCCGTTGTTTCGTTACTGACCATCATGATAATTGGTCCGACTTGTTGCCTTGGGCAGAGTTCGCCAGGAACTGTGCGGTCAATTCTTCATCTGGGAGCTCTCCGTTTCTGATTAATTATGGGTTCCAGCCCTGTTTGCTTCCAGACTCATTTCAGACGCAACAGATTCCAGCTCTGGATGAGCATATCGAGCAACTCCGTTCCACATGGGCACAAGTTCAGAGGGCACTTGGTCAGTCATTTCAGCGTCATCAGCGCCATGCTAATCGCAGAAGGCTTCCAGCGGTTTCCTTTCAGGTTGGGGATAGAGTATGGCTTTCCTCCAGAAATCTCAAGCTGCAGGTTCCGTCTAATAAGTTGGCTCCTCGGTTTATTGGTCCATACAGAGTTATTCGCAAAATTAACCCTGTCTCCTATGCACTAGACCTACCTGCATCCATGCGTATCCATAATGTGTTCCATGTGTCCCTTCTTAAGCCTCTGGTTTGCAATCGCTATACTACCACACCTGTGGTGCCAGGACCTGTTGAGGTCGAGGGCCAGGAGGAGTACGAGGTTCAGAGCATTATTGATTCCCGTAGGCTTAGAGGAAGGGTACAGTACCTGGTACATTGGAAAGGGTATGGTCCTGAGGATCGGTCATGGGTGGATAGTACGGACCTTCATGCACCTAGGTTAAATAGGTCCTTTCATGCCAATTACCCGCAGAAACCTAAACCCTATTCTAGGAGAGGGGGTCTTTGAAAGGGGGGTACTATCACGGTGCCCGTGATTTGCTGCAGTTACTTGTCTGTCACCAGTAGGGGGCTTCTATTGGCTGTCTGCAGATAGCCCGCCTCTTATTGACTATTTAAACCTGGATTGGGCACCCTTTGAGTGCCCTTTCGTGTTGTTTCTGACCTTCTTGCTATCACTATGCTAGTGATAGCTGGGCCTCTGTTCCAGTGTTCCTGAGTTCCTGATCTCATGTGTTCCTGAGTTCCTGATCTCTACTGTTCCAGTGTTTCCTGCATGCTGAAGTACTTCCAGTCCTGGTTCCGGCCTAGTCTCTGGTGTTGCAGTTCCTGCTGAACTTCTCTGCTGTTTTCTGACCTGACTGATCGTTGCTGGTTCCTGTCATCTCATCACCTGTCTTCAGTATCCTGGCGACCTTCTGCCTGGTCGCGTTGGTGACATTGCTACTATTCCGTGTTGGTCCCAGCGTGCGGACGCTGGTTTGCTCCCAAGCCTTGCGGCTATACTAACTCGCTTGTTACACCAGTGTGCGGTCACTGGTTTGCTCCAAAGCCTATCAGCTATACAAATCTGTGTTGGTCCCAGCGTGCGGACGCTGGTTTGCTCCTAAGCCTTGCGGCTATACAAACTCACTTGTTACACCAGTGTGCGGTCACTGGTTCGCTCCAAAGCCTTTCAGCTATACAAATCTGTGTTGGTCCCAGCGTGCGGACGCTGGTTTGCTCCTAAGCCTTGCGGCTATACAAACTCGCTTGTTACACCAGTGTGCGGTCACTGGTTTGCTCCTAAGCCTATCAGCTATACAATTCGGTGTTGGTCCCAGCGTGCGGACGCTGGTTTGCTCCTAAGCCTTGCGGCTATACAAACTCACTTGTTACACCAGTGTGCGGTCACTGGTTTGCTCCAAAGCCTTTCAGCTATACAAATCTGTGTTGGTCCCAGCGTGCGGACGCTGGTTTGCTCCTAAGCCTTGCGGCTATACAAACTCGCTTGTTACACCAGTGTGCGGTCACTGGTTTGCTCCAAAGCCTATCAGCTATACTAATCTGTGTTGGTCCCAGCGTGCGGACGCTGGTTTGCTCCTAAGCCTTGCGGCTATACTACTCGCTTGTTACTCCAGTGTGCGGTCACTGGTTTGCTCGCTAAGCCCTACGGCTATACTATTCAGTGTTGTTTCCAGCGTGCGGACGCTGGTTTGCTCCAAAGCCTTGCTGCTTAACGATTCTGCTAATTTGCCAGTTCCATCTGACTGCTGCTATTATCTCTGGGCTGCCCTGCCCGGTATTGGTAAGGCCGGTAGAACCTTTTTCCACATTCCATCTGAGGTTGCCTTACCCGGTATTGGCAGGGCCGGTAGAGCCTACATTGTGTATCTATTGAGGCTGCCTTGCCCGGTAATTTGGTAAGGCCGGTAAAACCGTTATGCTATTCCATCTGCAGGTTGCCTTACCCGGTATTGGCAAGGCCGGTAGAGCCTAAAGACTGTCCTGTCCGGTATGTTGACAGGACCGGTAGAGTCTGCCTTCTGTCTGTGCTATATTCTGTATATATATATGTATGTTATTGCCATCCTAAGTTATCATTTATTATTTCAATAAAATTGATTTTTTTTACCTAAAACTTGTGTCTGAGAGTCATAATAAACCGTGACATATACAAGGGTTAACGGAATAATCAGTCCGTCTCAGTTGTGTTGTTTGGCACGCCCAAGGTGTTAAAGGTGGTGAATGGTGGAGAAGACTCAACACCAACAGTCTGTAATACTGAGGAAACTGTCCAACAAAGAGGAACCTGCCACCCAGAGCCTGCTGTACTGAATGGTAGCCCCCACGGGCGTATGAACAGAGCAAGTAGACTGCCAGAGCTAGAGCGAATAGCCCCCACGGGCGTAACGGAGACAACTGAATTGCCAGAGCTGGAGCCACTAGCCCCCACGGGCGTAATGGCAGGAACTAGATTGCAAGAACTTGAACCAATAGCCCCCACGGGCGTAATGGAAGCAACTGAATTGCAAGAGCTTGAGCCAATAACCCACACGTGCGTAATGGAAGGAACTGGATTGCAAGAGCTTGAGCCAATAGCCCCCACGGGCGTAATGGTAGTGACTGAATTGCAAGAGCTTGAACCAATAGCCCCCACGGGAGTAACCACAGAGACGTGCACAGAAGCAGCCAGAGCCGTGCGCCACTGGGCGCGGTAATGAGCTACACCGGACTGCAAGGAGAAGAACGGCTCAGCACACAAGCAACTCTGTATAGACTGAAGGCCCAGAACCGGGACACAGCTCTGCACGGGTTAACGACTCGATAGTTGGAACACAGCTATCACGGTGCCCGTGATTTGCTGCAGTTACTTGTCTGTCACCAGTAGGGGGCTTCTATTGGTTGTCTGCAGATAGCCCGCCTCTTATTGACTATTTAAACCTGGATTGGGCACCCTTTGAGTGCCCTTTCGTGTTGTTTCTGACCTTCTTGCTATCACTATGCTAGTGATAGCTGGGCCTCTGTTCCAGTGTTCCTGAGTTCCTGATCTCATGTGTTCCTGAGTTCCTGATCTCTACTGTTCCAGTGTTTCCTGCATGCTGAAGTACTTCCAGTCCTGGTTCCGGCCTAGTCTCTGGTGTTGCAGTTCCTACTGAACTTCTCTGCTGTTTTCTGACCTGACTGATCGTTGCTGGTTCCTGTCATCTCATCACCTGTCTTCAGTATCCTGGCGACCTTCTGCCTGGTCGCGTTGGTGACATTGCTACAATTCCGTGTTGGTCCCAGCGTGCGGACGCTGGTTTGCTCCCAAGCCTTGCGGCTATACTAACTCGCTTGTTACACCAGTGTGCGGTCACTGGTTTGCTCCAAAGCCTATCAGCTATACAAATCTGTGTTGGTCCCAGCGTGCGGACGCTGGTTTGCTCCTAAGCCTTGCGGCTATACAAACTCACTTGTTACACCAGTGTGCGGTCACTGGTTTGCTCCAAAGCCTTTCAGCTATACAAATCTGTGTTGGTCCCAGCGTGCGGACGCTGGTTTGCTCCTAAGCCTTGCGGCTATACAAACTCGCTTGTTACACCAGTGTGCGGTCACTGGTTTGCTCCAAAGCCTATCAGCTATACAATTCTGTGTTGGTCCCAGCGTGCGGACGCTGGTTTGCTCCTAAGCCTTGCGGCTATACAAACTCACTTGTTACACCAGTGTGCGGTCACTGGTTTGCTCCAAAGCCTTTCAGCTATACTAATCTGTGTTGGTCCCAGCGTGCGGTCACTGGTTTGCTCGCTAAGCCTAACGGCTATACTATTCAGTGTTGTTTCCAGCGTGCGGACGCTGGTTTGCTCCAAAGCCTTGCTGCTTAACGATTCTGCTAATTTGCCAGTTCCATCCGACTGCTGCTATTATCTCTGGGCTGCCCTGCCCGGTATTGGTAAGGCCGGTAGAACCTTTTACCACATTCCATCTGAGGTTGCCTTACCCGGTATTGGCAGGGCCGGTAGAGCCTACATTGGGTATCTATTGAGGCTGCCTTGCCCGGTAATTTGGTAAGGCCGGTAAAACCGTTATGCTATTCCATCTGCAGGTTGCCTTACCCGGTATTGGCAAGGCCGGTAGAGCCTAAAGACTGTCCTGTCCGGTATATTGACAGGACCGGTAGAGTCTGCCTTCTGTCTGTGCTATATTCTGTATATATATATATGTATGTTATTGCCATCCTAAGTTATCATTTATTATTTCAATAAAATTGATTTTTTTTACCTAAAACTTGTGTCTGAGAGTCATAACAAACCGTGACAGTACGAAAGGGCCATGACCTCAGACAGCAAGGGTCAAGGTAACGCACAGAATATCCATTGGAGGATGGATGTGCTCGAGCAACGTTTGGATCAGTTGGCAGTTGCAATTCAAACGATCCTTGAACGCACGGTACCTGCTGACCAATCTAGCTCTAGCCCGGTGGTCTCGCCAAGTCAGACACCGGAAAGTGATACCAGACCCCTAGGGGGTACTGTTAAAGGGTTAACGGCTTCTGCACCCTTGCCGCTAAGATATGATGGTGACCCTAGTCTCTGCAGAGGGTTCATCAATCAACTCGAAATCTTTATGGAATTAACGGCACACGCATTTCCCAATGATCGTAGTAAAGTGGGGTTCACGATATCACTGCTCACTGGCAGAGCATTGGCCTGGGCTAACCCCTTGTGGGAGAATGCTAAACCTTGTACTAAGAACTTTAGTGAATTTGTGCGTTCCTTTCGAAGAGTGTTTGAGCCTCCTGGTAGAACCACCTCTGCTGCCAAACGCCTTATGGAGATACAACAGGGCAGGCGTACAGTGGGCGACTATGCCATCGAATTCCGCACATTGGCAGCAGAGGTAGGTTGGAATAACGAGGCATTATTGGCAGCCTTCTCTCAAGGCCTGAATGACCACATTAAAGACGAAATCGCTGCTAAAGATCTACCTATTGATCTAGATGATTCATTGAGTATGTTATGATAATTGACTCCAGAATACGTGAGAGATCAATTGCCAGAGATCGTAAGTTACGGTCAAAAAATAATGAGCCTAGTAGCATGTTTTGCCCACCCATCCCTCCCTTGGCATTGAAGTCTAGTGAACCAGTACGGGAAACAAGTGAACCTATGGAAATAGGCTTCACTAGACTATCCAAGGCAGAGAGACTATATCGCAAAAAACAAGGGTTATGTTTATACTGCGGTAAAAAAGGGCACTTGCTAAATTCCTGTCCGGTACGTCCGGGAAACGCACACACCTAGGGTATCTTGGGGGACAGGCCCTAGGTGGTGTACAATCGTCCCCAGTGTCGGGCATAATGAAACCCACCATACAGGTGGTATTGTCTTGGGCACAACGCTCTGTGGAGGTTTTGGCCTTGGTTGACTCCGGTGCAGCAGGGTATTTTATGGATAATACCTTTGCTGAATTGCACGGAGTTCCACGCATTGAAAGAGAAAACCCCTTGACTATTGAAGCGATTGATGGTAGACCCTTAGAACCGCCTCAGGTTATATTTGAAACTATGCCATTGTCTATGACTATTGGGGCACTTCACAGAGAAGAGCAGCAGTTTCAACTGATTAATTCCCCGCACCATGCGGTGATATTGGGATTTCCGTGGTTACAGTTACATAACCCACAATTCGATTGGAAAAAGTGTGAAATTGCTGCTTGGTCCCAGTTTTGTATGGACAAGTGCGTCATCCAGCCTATTAAGGTCATGTGCACCTCCTCTGCTATGCCGGATGTGTACCAACAGTTTGGCGATGTTTTTAGCAAAGGAGAGGCTAGTATGCTACCCCAGCATAGACCTTATGATTGTTGCATTGAATTGCAGCCTGGTGCAGTACCTCCGAAAGGACGCACTTATCCATTATCTTGTGATGAAAATAAATTAAGAACTTTTCTTCCATTGTCAAACCTCTGTCCGATCTTACGCACAAGGGTGCTAATCCTTCTTGTTGGCCGGTATCTGCTGAGAAAGCCTTTGAGAATTTGAAGCTGGCATTTGCTGCGGCTCCTGTGTTATCCCACCCCAATCCTTTACTTCCATTTACGTTAGAGGTTGATGCCTCAGATATTGGGGTCGGGGCAGTACTTTCGCAGCGACACGAGAAAGGTGGAACTCTCAGACCTTGTGGGTTTTTCTCTAAAAAGTTGACTGTCACTCAAAGCCACTATGAGATAGGTGACAGAGAATTATTGGCCATTATCCTTGCTCTTAAGGAATGGCGTCATTTGCTTGAAGGTACTAAGAATCCTGTCTTAATCCTAACAGATCATAAGAATCTGACCTATCTCTCGGAGGCCAAGAGATTGTCCTCTCGTCAGGCCAGGTGGGCACTGTTCCTGTCTCGATTTAATTTCATTGTATCATATTTGCCAGGGTCAAAAAATATCAGGGCTGATGCACTGTCAAGACAATTTGAGGCCGACAGTGACAGAGTGGAAGCACCAGCTCCTATCATCCAACCTGATAGAATACTGGCTACTATACGCACGAGTATCACTTCTCCTCTAGGGGAGGAGATCCTGGCCTCTCAGGGGTCCGCTCCCCATGAAACCCCAGTGGGCAAATGTTTTGTCGCTGAATCATTTCGTACTAGGCTGCTCGAAACCTACCATTCCTCTAAGGCTGCGGGACATATTGGTAGAGACCAATTGTTATGGTCCCTTTCTCAGTTATTTTGGTGGCCTTCCATGAGAAACGATTGTGCCGAATTTACGAATGCCTGTGCCACCTGCGCCCGCGCTAAGACCCCGAGACATCTCCCTGTGGGCTTGCTTCAACCGGTGCCTAATGGCGAACGCCCCTGGTCTCATGTTTCCATTGATTTTATGGGAGAGTTGCCTATGTCGAAGGGGTACTCCTTTATATTCATGGTGGTGGACAGGTTTTCTAAAATGGCTCATTTCGTGCCCCTCCGTGGTCTTCCTTCAGCGAAGGAATTGGCAATGGTGTTCGCCAGAGAAGTATTCAGGTTGCATGGAGTGCCTAGGGTACTGGTGTCTGACAGGGGGAGCCAGTTTGTGTCTAGATTTTGGAGGGCATTTTGCCAACAGATGGGCATACAGCTGTCCTTCTCCTCTGCCTACCATCCCCAGACCAATGGAGCCGCTGAACGAGCTAATCAGGGCTTGGAACAATTTCTCCGTTGTTTCGTTACTGACCATCATGATAATTGGTCCGACTTGTTGCCTTGGGCAGAGTTCGCCAGGAACTGTGCGGTCAATTCTTCATCTGGGAGCTCTCCGTTTCTGATTAATTATGGGTTCCAGCCCTGTTTGCTTCCAGACTCATTTCAGACGCAACAGATTCCAGCTCTGGATGAGCATATCGAGCAACTCCGTTCCACATGGGCACAAGTTCAGAGGGCACTTGGTCAGTCATTTCAGCGTCATCAGCGCCATGCTAATCGCAGAAGGCTTCCAGCGGTTTCCTTTCAGGTTGGGGATAGAGTATGGCTTTCCTCCAGAAATCTCAAGCTGCAGGTTCCGTCTAATAAGTTGGCTCCTCGGTTTATTGGTCCATACAGAGTTATTCGCAAAATTAACCCTGTCTCCTATGCACTAGACCTACCTGCATCCATGCGTATACATAATGTGTTCCATGTGTCCCTTCTTAAGCCTCTGGTTTGCAATCGCTATACTACCACACCTGTGGTGCCAGGACCTGTTGAGGTCGAGGGCCAGGAGGAGTACGAGGTTCAGAGCATTATTGATTCCCGTAGGCTTAGAGGAAGGGTACAGTACCTGGTACATTGGAAAGGGTATGGTCCTGAGGATCGGTCATGGGTGGATAGTACGGACCTTCATGCACCTAGGTTAACTAGGGCCTTTCATGCCAATTACCCGCAGAAACCTAAACCCTATTCTAGGAGAGGGGGTCTTTGAAAGGGGGGTACTATCACGGTGCCCGTGATTTGCTGCAGTTACTTGTCTGTCACCAGTAGGGGGCTTCTATTGGTTGTCTGCAGATAGCCCGCCTCTTATTGACTATTTAAACCTGGATTGGGCACCCTTTGAGTGCCCTTTCGTGTTGTTTCTGACCTTCTTGCTATCACTATGCTAGTGATAGCTGGGCCTCTGTTCCAGTGTTCCTGAGTTCCTGATCTCATGTGTTCCTGAGTTCCTGATCTCTACTGTTCCAGTGTTTCCTGCATGCTGAAGTACTTCCAGTCCTGGTTCCGGCCTAGTCTCTGGTGTTGCAGTTCCTACTGAACTTCTCTGCTGTTTTCTGACCTGACTGATCGTTGCTGGTTCCTGTCATCTCATCACCTGTCTTCAGTATCCTGGCGACCTTCTGCCTGGTCGCGTTGGTGACATTGCTACAATTCCGTGTTGGTCCCAGCGTGCGGACGCTGGTTTGCTCCCAAGCCTTGCGGCTATACTAACTCGCTTGTTACACCAGTGTGCGGTCACTGGTTTGCTCCAAAGCCTATCAGCTATACAAATCTGTGTTGGTCCCAGCGTGCGGACGCTGGTTTGCTCCTAAGCCTTGCGGCTATACAAACTCACTTGTTACACCAGTGTGCGGTCACTGGTTTGCTCCAAAGCCTTTCAGCTATACAAATCTGTGTTGGTCCCAGCGTGCGGACGCTGGTTTGCTCCTAAGCCTTGCGGCTATACAAACTCGCTTGTTACACCAGTGTGCGGTCACTGGTTTGCTCCAAAGCCTATCAGCTATACAATTCTGTGTTGGTCCCAGCGTGCGGACGCTGGTTTGCTCCTAAGCCTTGCGGCTATACAAACTCACTTGTTACACCAGTGTGCGGTCACTGGTTTGCTCCAAAGCCTTTCAGCTATACTAATCTGTGTTGGTCCCAGCGTGCGGTCACTGGTTTGCTCGCTAAGCCTAACGGCTATACTATTCAGTGTTGTTTCCAGCGTGCGGACGCTGGTTTGCTCCAAAGCCTTGCTGCTTAACGATTCTGCTAATTTGCCAGTTCCATCCGACTGCTGCTATTATCTCTGGGCTGCCCTGCCCGGTATTGGTAAGGCCGGTAGAACCTTTTACCACATTCCATCTGAGGTTGCCTTACCCGGTATTGGCAGGGCCGGTAGAGCCTACATTGGGTATCTATTGAGGCTGCCTTGCCCGGTAATTTGGTAAGGCCGGTAAAACCGTTATGCTATTCCATCTGCAGGTTGCCTTACCCGGTATTGGCAAGGCCGGTAGAGCCTAAAGACTGTCCTGTCCGGTATATTGACAGGACCGGTAGAGTCTGCCTTCTGTCTGTGCTATATTCTGTATATATATATATGTATGTTATTGCCATCCTAAGTTATCATTTATTATTTCAATAAAATTGATTTTTTTTACCTAAAACTTGTGTCTGAGAGTCATAACAAACCGTGACAACAGCTCTGCACAGGTAAACAGCTCGATAGTTGGAACACAGCTCTGCACGGATAGAAAGCTCGGTAGTTGGAACACAGCTCTGCATGGGTTAACAGCTCGAAAGTAGGAACACAGCTCTGCAGGAAGCGGCTCAGAGGCAGGATCCAGCACAGTACGTGCAACTGCTGCCGCCGCTCAGGACAGTGGGACAGTCACAATGTCGCCGTGGCGACAGAGGAGGCAGGAATCTAGACCGGGCCGGAGTAACTGGTACAGGTCATGGAGCAGGAACGTCAACAAGCCAGGTCGAATCACGGAGCAGGTTCTCAGACAAGCAGGATCAGGATACAAGCAGGAACGTCAGCCAGGCTGGGTCACATCATGGAGCAGGTTCTCAGACAAGCCGGATCAGGAAACGAGCAGGAACGTCAGCCAGGCCGGGTCAAATCACGGAGCAGGAACACAGGATCGTAGTCAGAGATAGCCAAGTCGGTACACCGGAAATCAGGAACGCAGGAATACAGCACAGCAAAAACTGGCTCAGGAACACCACGAAAGGGCACCTGACAGGTGCCACTGGCCCAGGATAAAAAGGTCACCAGGGGAGGGCCAAACAGGCTCAACCAATCGGAGCGCAGCACAAGCGAGAGTGACATGAAGAGAAACTGCACCGTGATACCTCCTCTCCTGGCCATCATTCACCCAGGCACTTCCACAGGCCTTCACAGACACACTTGATCCCACTCACTCTCTGTCACACTCTCACTCACAGATTCACGCTGAGAAAATAAAATTTAAATATGTGTAAAGTGTAATAATAAAAAAGACTATGTGTGTGTATGTGTTTGTGTTTGTATGGGTATATGTGATATGTGCAAAAGTGTAACGTGTTGAATTAAGTGCACCTCTTTCCAAACTCAAAACTTCTTCTGCCTCAAGTGTATGCGCCTTTTTCTCTCTCGTTCTATCACTATTCTCTGCTCTTGGGTCCTGTGCTCTAGTTTGAAAAAATTCAAAACACAGACAAGGTGTGACAGTTATTTTGGGGTATATATAGGTGTATTTGAACATTTTTGATACTTTGGGGTCTGGGGATTGGCTGTAGGTTTGAATTTGTGCATCTATCAGGGTTGCTAGATAACGGCAGCCGTTATGTTAAATTTTGACTTAAGTTGTGTTTTAACTGGTGATTGGGATGCACAATTATGCAAAAAAAGGTGCAATGCAGGTTTTTGTGTTATGTGTTTTTGTTGTGCCTACGCTCGTTAGCTATTCTTTTAGTCTGCCTGTCGAATCTGCCGTAAATCAATTATTATTTGTGGCCGATAGGTCTTTTTTACTTAGCTTCCGTTTTAACCTAAACCTTTAAATCTACCCCATGGTGGGGTAATTCTAAAATTAGATAAGGATGCCCAGGAATGGTAACATAGTAACATAGCTGAGAGGCTGAAAAAAGACACGAGTCCATCAAGTCCAGCCCATGCCAAAAGCACCCCTGTTGATCCAGAGGAAGGCAAAAAAAAACAGCCCTCTGACGAAATTTCCAATTTAACCCCAAGTGGGTAAAACAATTCCTTCCTGACTCTAAATGGCTGTCATATAGTTCCCTGTATCAACATCCTATCTGCATTGAAGCCATCTGTCATAGCTTTCAATATAGTTCTGTGCTAGATAGGCATCCATTGCTTTTTTTTTTTTTTTTTTAAAGCAGTTGCATTATCTGCAGGTACAACAAAAAATTCCATAGCTTTGCCGTCATAACTGTAAAAAAATCCCTGCCTTTGTTTTAGTCAAAAGTGCCTTTCCTCTAGTCTTAATGTATGACCTCTTGTTTTTAGCTCAGCTCTTTGCGTAAATAATTAATTGGATAGTTCTTTGTATTGATCTTGAATGTATTTGTAAATGGTAATCATATAACCCCTTAGACGTCTCTTCTCTAATGTAAACAAACCCAGTTTGGCTAGTCTCTATAATGCAGATCATCCAATGCCTTTAACATCTCCTGATGGAGTTGCCTCTATGGAAGCAACTATATCATTGCAAACACTATTCCAGAGACAAGTCTGCATCTCCACTGGAGTTCCATGGGCATCCAATATTGCAGGTTTCAATACATCTGAATCCATACACTAATATTTTCTGGAAAACTTAGTCTGAGGCTCATTAGTTTGTATAGTTTACAAAAGTGGAAAGAAAGTGTGCATTACGATCCTAGTATTGTTTTACACCATGTTATCGTGATTTATATTGCTACTGTTATTTCTCATCTCACGTACCTTGATTATGCATATTTTCTAACCTAAGGTTTTCATTGCTGACTAATATTGCATTGTATTATTGCTCTGTTCTGTATTATTATTATGTAAGAATAATAGCTTCTTAATTTGTTGAACAGAAGGATTTTCCTAAATAATTGAACTTCAGAGATGGGCAAAATCTGTGGGCTAATTTAATCTGGTCCTTGAGTCTGACTGGCTGGGCAAATACAACAGTGCGGCTAAAAATAGAAAATATAACTTCTCTGCAATGGAAGAATCATAAATTTATTGCAAAGTTTGATACAAATGTATCATTCAACCGTGGAGATCGAGCCAGACTTTTTGTAGCAGTTCAGCTGTTACTTAGAAGGACAAGGAATAGCAAGACATAACCTTCTGCCACTGTTGCTCATATTGCTCACATCTCAGAAAGGGGATGGAGCAGTAGGATTATCTCTTTGAGTGCCAGGAGGTATCCAATGCACTGGCTATTTTACGACATCTTAATGGCACTAGGAGGGTTAATCATTAAACTCTCTGCCAATCACTGACCCCCCCCCCCTAATAACCCAAGTCTCATGGGTATTCCCTACCAGCTTTGCTTTTTAAAGATGTAACCCTATCAGTCCCACTCCTTTCTTAGGTACCTACCTGTTTCTCTCCCAGTCACCACTGGCCTTCTTTGACATAGCCCTTGTGTCTCTTAAGTGCTCCCTTCTATAACACAGCTCCCTTGTGTGTTCCCTTATGTGTCCTCTTCTCTACTCTACCGGGTCCAGTCGGTTCTATAGAAGAATATACTCTTTGTTTCACAGGAATCAGCACTGCATTGATCTGTAATGCATTCTTACTCATTTGGCAATGAAAAGGTTGTGTTATGTGCAAGTGAACTTCAGTTCAGGTTCAAGGCTTCAGAAATAAAGAAAGGTACTTGTAATCCTTTCTGTGTCACGTGAGCTATGAACACATTGATCTGCAATGGATTCTAACTCCACTGGTACTGAAAGGGTTCTGGTATCACACAAGTCAACTTCAGTTTAGGCTCAAACAATTTACTACAACTCCTCCACCGCACTTCTGCGTCATACCCCTTCCACCTGAGCTGCTCTTCCTCTCAGGAGCTGCATGACATAAGCATTGGCAAGTCATCCCCAGACCCTTACCTTCATACCCCAAGAACTGCTCAAATACCTTGGATGGGTCGAAAAGGCCACACTGTTTATTATAAACATAACAAAAACATTAACACTTTAACTTATGATTCTTTACAAACTAAATAAATAACATCTTAGAACTTACTAGTACACCAGCATTACCTGACTAGCACTTCCCAATATTTTAGCCACTCCCGTTAACACTACGTGACTGAGGGCCATGCCACCATCCAACCCCTAACTATTTGGATGTGGCAAGTTGCAGCCCAACAGCCGTAGTCCCTGACCTCTTAGGCCCATGCCTAAGGATTATCCTGTATCAAACACCACAAAGCCCATGCTTCGTTCACCAATCAACCTGTCACACTGTGACAAATATTCTACTGCAACCAGGCAGTACCAACACACTGCAAAGCCACCAACCACTAGTGTCCTCTGGACCCCCACCAAGACAGGCCCCCAGTACATCGGGCGGGCAGGGGAAAAACGCCTCACTGTGCCGCTGCTCTTCCAATATGGCTGTGGGACTACAATGTCCAGCAGCCTGTAATTCCTCCACCGCACTTCTGCGTCACACCCCTTCCACCTGAACTGCTCTTCCTCTCAGGAGCTGCATGACATAAGCATTGCCAAGTCATCCCCAGACCCTTACCTTCATACCCCAAGAACTGCTCAATCGCCTTGGATGAGTCGAAAAGACCACAGCGTTTATTATAAACATAACAAAAACATTAACACTTATTATTCTTTACAAACCAAATAAATAACATCCTAAAACTTACTAGTACTCCAACATTACCTGACTAGCACTTCCCAATATTTTAGCCACTCTTGTTAACGCTACTTGACTGAGGCCATGCCACCATCCAACCCATAACTACTGGATTTGGCAAGTTATAGACCAACAGCCGTACTCCCTGACCCCTCAGACCCATGCCTAAGGATTATCAACTTGTATCAAACACGGCAAAACCCATGCTTCGTTCACCAATCAACCCGCCAAGGCCTAGCCCCATAACACCTTCAGCAAACTGGACTCTGCCACCCATCAAGAACAAGACCTTTTTGACTCTGTCCTTCAGCCCTTCTAGGAAAATGTCCAGCTGGACACCATGCTGAAGAAACAACCCCAGATCCCCAACCAACTCCACGTGCCGAACTACCACCCTGCACACGTTTCTCACAAAACTATATAACATCTTATTGATCTGTCTCATTATCCTCTCAACCACTCCCTGTTATCGAACCTCCTTTCAGTATAAGTGCAGAATGATTTCCAGTCACACCAGCATGGTATCCCTGAACAGAACCCCAGATGTTCCCAATTCCGTTTGAACAAAGCTTTTGCTGCAAAATAATCCCCAGATCATTCCCACCTGCTTGTACCAACAAGACATCAAGAAAGGAACTGACTCTTGGCATCCTAACTACATGAAAAAGAACCTGCACCCAGATCATGTCCCCAAACCCCAGTAAGAACCAGCTGTGTTCCGGCTCTCTGGACTGCAGCCATCCTCTGGGCCAGCGGACATATGAATGACCCACCAACCAAGCCACCTTCCATCTTCCACCTGCAACCCAAGCCCAAATGGATAAGAAAATGAGGACTCACCAGAGACTCCAGCAAAAGGGTGAGCCGAAGATCCAGTGTCCGTGATCCAACTGAAACCATAATGTCCTGACGACACCGGCACCACCTCCACTCTCCTCACACCACTACTGATCCCGCTACTGGCCCTGGAAGGGATTCCCACAGCCGTATCTCACAATGACATCTCCACTGGAACCTCCACCTCAGCACAGTCAACCTGATCCACTGATTCAGACCTGGATGTGTCTCATCCATGGTCGTCCTCCTGCTCCTGCAAGCTCCTCCCTGCTGACTAAATCTTCCCCAAAGCCATGACAGGACTGGGCATCACCACATGTCCAGATCCAGATGACCCAGGCTGCTCCTCGTCCACTGACTGAGCCCCAGCAGCATCATTTCAACAGGTCACGCTGGAGTATGACCGTGGCCACCTCCGCATCCAGGATCTGCCTCCAGCCGAGAAGGCCCAGGAACAGAACCTCAGTCATGATTGCTGCAGCAAGACCACCATCAACTGAGGAAGAAGGGCCACTAACCACAGTGCCAGTAACTTCTGTTCCACCATACTTCCGCTTCCTGGCAGCAAGGTCAGGCCTCCTCCACCCAAGCTGTGATTTTGCTCCAGTACTGCATATAATGTCCCAGGACAAGACTGCTCAACAAGAGAGATGTCAGCAGTGAATTCTAGGGTAATCTGATCGGGAGTGAAATTGGAGAACGCAGCCAACCAAAGTCAAGACTACAAACTGCATAGGATAGCATGAGACTTAAGTGTAAGCTGGGTTTGTAGACATGCAGCATACAAGAGGCAATGGTTATTTAACAGGCTCTGATAATATGCATATGACTGGTAGAATAAAAGTGATACCTTTATTGGCTAAATGAGTAGCTTTGGATCCAAGCTTTCAAGATTAGGTCTCTTCTTCAGGCATAGTAAGAATGAAGGTGAATACACAAAGCATGACTTTAAAACTCATATACATGCAGCACAATGCATTGAATACTTATGCGTAACCCAAGGTTCAAATTCCATTAGCAGAATATGTATACTCAGTATGTGTGCTGTAAAATTAGGAGGAGAGTTGGTACTGTGTTAGCTGTAGAAATACAGAATATGCATATGCATATGTCAGAGAAAAGTAGTGGTAATTTAACACACTAAGATGGTAAGTAGGCAGCATACTGAAGCAGTGCTTTATTTAAACTTTTCAAGGATTTTAACAGAAATGAACAGTAAATCGGCCTTGGGATTGCTATCAGTAAGATACTATATACACACTCTGCAGTGCTTGTGTAGCTGCTTGATATATGCCATTGACATGAGTCCGGGAAAACAGACAGGAGCAAAGGTAAGTTTTGAACAGGATGGACTGAGAAAAGTCAACCTTTGTAAGATACTAGTTAGGATAAGCCTGGCCATGCAGGAGTAAGCAGATGTTTCACATTGGATGGCTCTGCTTCACACAGGCAGGAGAGGAGAGGGAGTCTGACATGCTAGGTCAGGATAAGTACAATAAATAGAATGTTTAGGCTATCTGAGTTAGAACAGGGATCAAGAGAACATATGGTTTAAATGGGTCTGGTGCACAGAATAGGTAAAATCAGTACAGTCTGTTAACAGGAACACCAAAAGTGCTTTAATATGTTAATCCATGTATTCTGCATTGTTGTCTTTATGCAGTCATCTTCATCTTCATTTACATCACTCCACCTCAACCTCAAGATCGTAATCGTCAGCAGCCAATTGTTGGTATCAGATTGTAAACTGAAGCTAACAAGTAGTAGACTAAAGTAGCGATCAAATACAAAATGTATATACATATACCAGTGTGTGTGTATAAATCATATACTGTATATGTTCAGGTTAGTTAGACCACTTGCAGACCGCAGTTTTCAAATAGTGCCACAGATTCTCAATGGGATTCAGATCAGTACTTTGACTAGGCCACTGTAGGACATTCATCTTTTTCCTCTTGAGCTACTGTTATGTTGCTTTGGCATTGTGCTTGGAATCATGTCCTCCTGAAAGGTCAATTTTCTATACTACCTGCTTATCTGAACTGCTGTGTATGATCTCTGGCCTGTCCCTGACCATCCTATTACCTGCTGATTTATTCCTGCTTACTTTTGTTAATGTGTATAACCCTTGGCCTGTCTTTGAATATTCCCTGGTTTTCAGACATCTACGCTTCTGACTTACTGTGCATGACGTTTGGCCTTTCTATTCTCTAGCTCATATTCTTTGGAGAGTTCACGCTATTCTCCATAGCCACTGTACTCGATTCTTGAACCTTACTCAGCGAACTCTAGCCTTCACTCTCCCCTGCAGAAGAGTTGGTGCTGTCTGAGTATTCTCATCCTGGGCTTACCTCCAGCTTCTCTGGGGTTTGTAATCCAGCCTTGCGGCTGGCACCTTTAGTTCAGCCCTCGCTGCAGCACAGGGCTATTTCAGACAGCCTACATACCCAAACTATGCTCCCTAGCGTCATACTCCAGCACTCCCTCTTCTCCAGGGGTCCATGTGTGACATTAGTGAAGCTGCCAAACTGTTGAAATGTTTGTAGATTCTGAAGAGATTTCTCAGGTGCTCCTGCAACAGGCCGCAATGCTGGAACAACATTCCACGCACATCCAGTGTCTGGACCAGAAGCTGGACTCTATGACCACCATACTGCAACGTATACAGCAGTTTATGGATGCTTCCAGAACTGAGAGTCCCCCACCTGTAGTTCCCTCCTCTTCTGCTGTTCCTGTTCCTTACCGTGGCCCGATGCCATCCCGCCTACCTCTGCCTGATCGCTATGAAGGAGATCCAAACAATTAAGGGGGTTCCTGAATCAGTGCTTTCTGCATTTTTGCAGCATTTCTGAAGCCTATGTTTCACACCAGGCTAGCGTCACCTTTATTGTCTCTCTTCTACGAGGTCAAGCCCTGTTCTGGGTCTCTCCACTTATGGACCTCCAATCCCTGCTCTTAGACGACTATGATGCATTCCTCATGGCCTTCTGAACCGGCTTTGATACCCCAGGTCATCAGGCCAAAGCCGAGGCAGCACTTCTGGATTGTTACGGTACCTCTGCGGCGGCCACTCAAGCTGACCGCAGCTGTCATCCAGCAGCTTTGGCCGCATTGTTTATCTAGTGGCTCCAGCCGCATGCTGTCTATGCGGCTCAGCCGCTTCCGGCTTCTGGGCACTTGTGCCTTCCCCCACTGCAACGGCCAGATGAGGTCGTCATGGGCTCACATCCAAGAGCATGGACATGCGCTCCATTTAAAGGGGCAGCGGCTCAATTGTTGGCTCTTCCTCTTCCTGGCTGTAGGGTACTTGTACTGCCTGGACACTATGCTCAGTCGCCCTTTCGTGGTGTCCAGTGCAGTTTGGCTTGAGTTGTGTATTACCTGGTTTGTCTGACTACCCATTCTGGTGCCAACCGCTGGCTCTGCCTGACTACTCTCCTTGTGCATGACCCCGGCTTAGTCTGATATCCCTTCTGGTGTGGACCTATGGCTCGGGTAGACTACCTCCTCTGTGTATGACCTCTGGCCTGGCTGACTATCCGTTCTGGTGCTGACCTATGGCTCTGTCTGACTACCCGCTCTGGGTATGACCCTGGCTAGTCCTGCGGCTCTGGTTGACTATCTGTTTCGTGTATGACCCGATTTGTCTGACTACCCATCTTGGTGTTGCCTGGGGCTCTGTCCACTGCGTACCCAGCATACCAACTCTTTAGTGGATATCCTTTGTGGTGCTATCAGTGGCTCTGGCAGACTTCCTTGCTTCCGTCGGTTAACTGGTTCCTTCAGTTGCGGACCTGTGGCACAGTTAGTTCTTACTCAGCGACGTGGACTGTGCAGGTGCGGACTTGTTGTAGACTGTTCAGGTGCGGACCTAAGGCTGTCTGTTTCCTCCCTATTGCCTATAGGGGTCCAGTTCTGTACTCAAGGAAGCAGCGCTATCATTCCTGAAGTTGCCAAAGACTGTTTAGTGTTCTTACTGTTGCCGAGTATTCCTTTACGTTGTGTATCTTAATAAAGATTGTGTTACCTACAGTACTGGTCCAATTCTCGTTCTTACAAACCGTGACATGGATCTACTGCAAGGCTGTCAGTCTTTTAGCCAGTATTCTATAGACTTTTGTACGCTAGTGTATGACACGGATCGGGACAATAGCTCCTTGAAAGTCATCTTTCGACGTGGGTTGTCTGATCGCCTGAAAAATGACCTCACCACGTGGCCCATTCCTAAAACTCTGGAAGGTCTCATTTAACTTTGTTCCACTCTTGATTCCTGGATTCAAGAAAGGCGTCTTGAAAGAGATTGTGATAGTACTAGGCATCCACAGGACTGGCCACCGGTGCATCTAGCTTCCAGGTTCTCTAATCCATCGCCTCCCACTGAACCCATTCCTGAACCCATGGAAATCGGTCGTCTTCGCCGCCCATCATTTGAGAAAACCAGATGACGCACACATGGATTGTGTTTGCACAAGCCGGGAAACGGTCAAACTTAGCGGGTACTGAGGATCTCTCACTAAGTCACACTCTCATTCCCTCCGAGTCCATGCAAAGTCTTTCCTGTGCTTCTCTCTTGGTCTACTACTTCTCTCAAACACCAGGCTTCATGGACCTTTCCTTCGCCCAACGTATGGGTATATCTCTCTTACCAAAGGACCCACCTGTGTCTGTCGTAGTCATTGATGGTACCCCTCTTGGAGGTGGACATATCACCCAGAAGACTATTCCTCTGTGCATATTTTTGGCACCATCACATGTCGAGAACGTAGTCTTTGATATTATTGGTGCTGCACAGTCCTGGGGTTCCCTTAGTTTTCTACGCATAATGCCCATATTGATTTGGTTCTCAGGACACTATCTTTCTCTCCTTCTTCTGATTCCTCCTTGTCTCTTTCCACAGTACATCTGAATGGGTCACTATGTGAGGACTTGGTCATACCCACACACTATCTCTCTTATGCCGATGTGTTTTCCAAAGCCAAGTCTGAGGTTCTACCGCCTCACAGGTCATATGACTGCACTATAGACCTCCTTCCTGGTACCTTTCCTCCCAGGAGCAAGATCTATCTGCTCTCCTTGCCTGAGACTGCTGTCTTGGAGTCATATATCCAAGAAAGCCTGCAGCGGGCCTTTATCCGGCCTTCTATTTCTCCTGCTGGGGCAGGATTTTTCTTTGTTAAAAAAAAAAGATGGCTCTCTGAGACCGTGCATTGATTATAGGGGACTAAACGCTTTTACTCAGAAGAATTGCTACCCGCTGCCCCTGATACCCGAACTTCTGGAGAGGTTGTGCTGTCTTACCGTGTTCCCCAAGTTGGATCTTAGAGGGGCCTAAAATCTCATTTGTGTGCAAAAAGGGGGCAAGTGGAAGACGGCCTTCAATACGCATTTTGGGCATTACGAATATTGCGTAATGCCCTTTGGTTTGTGTAATGCCCCGGCCGTATTTCAGGCTTTTATGAATGATGTCTTCAGAGATCTTCTCCTTACTTGTGTCATAGTGTACTTGGATGACATCTTAGTCTTTTTCAAGACCCTGAGCGACCATAGGTTCCATGTCCGCACTTTACTGAACCGTCTCTGAGAGACCCATCTTTTCGCCAAGCTTGAGAAGTATAGTTTCGAGAAACCCATTTTACCCTTTTCTTGGCTGCTGGTCTCTATATGGATCCGAGTAAAGAGCGCGGTACTAGATTGGCCAAGTGCCACCACTGCTAAAGGGGTGCAGAGGTTCATCGGCTTCTCTAACTACTACAGAAGGTTCATAAAGAACTTCTCCTGGATCATTCAGCCGATCGTTTGATTGACCTGTAAGGGGGCCAACCCCCATATCTGGCCTCCTGAGGCTCTACAGGCATTCAACAGCCTAAAAAATGCCTTCACGACCGCACCCTTATTGGTCTACCCAGATACCACCCTCCCTTTTGTGGTTGAGGTGGACGCTTCTACCACTCTTCATCTGTGTTCCTACTTCACTCGGCGCTTTACTGCAGCAGATGGGAACTATGACACAGGTAACAGGGAGCTATTAGCCATAAAGCTGACTCTAGAAGAGTGGCGGTACCTGCTTGAAGGAGCCATTCATCAGGTTACCATCCTCACCGACCACAGTAACCTGGCCTACTTGGCTTCTGCTAAGTGACTGACACCTCGCCAAGCTAGCTGGTGTCTGTTTTTCTCCAAGTTCGACTTCAAAATATCTTATATAACTGGTTCCAAGAAACTAAAGGCCGATGCCTTGTCTAGGAGTTATGAGGAGAAACTGGTTTTACCTTCCGCTCCAAAACCGGTCATATCACCTACTTTGTTGTTGGGGTTATTGTCCACCTCAGTACTGCGACAGATCCAGGAGGCTCAGACCACCTCTGTTGCTGCCTCTACTTCTTCTCGCCTCCTCACAGTACCCGATCCTCTTCGCAACAAGGTGCTGTCCTGGGCCCATCTCTCTCTAATGGCCGGACATCCAGGGGTAGATAGTAATTATGATCTCCTGACATGATACTTCTGGTGGCCATCTTGTTGGGTTGATGTCGCCCGTTGGGTTTCTACCTGCCCTGTCTGTGCTCGAGTCAAGATGCTAGGACTAGACCATTGGTCTGTTATCACCTTTGCCAGTCCCAGCGATTCCCTGCATCCACCTGTCCATGGATTTCATTGTGGATCTGCCTCCCTCCTCTGGGAAGACCGCCATCTTAGTGGTTATAGACAGCTTTTCTAAGTAAGGCCATTTTGTTCCATTGGTGGCTCTGCCTACTGCCGAGGAGTTTGCAGACGTCTTTATCACCGATATAGTCCGGCTTCATGGACTGTCTCTCCACATCACTACTGATAGAGGAACCCAATTTGTCTCCAAATTTTGGAGAGCCTTTAGTGCTCATTTGGGGGTTTCTTTGCACTTCTCCTCCTCCTACCACCCCCAAACGAATGGGCAGACTGAACATCTCAACCAAGGATTGGAACAATACTTGCTGAAGTATATCAACCACCCACATGACAATTAGGTGAAATTGTTGCCTTAGGCTGAATTCTCATAAAATTATCTCTGACATTCTTCCCTCGGCTGCTCCCCCTTTTTTGCCGCCTTAGGGTATAATCCTCGTCAGCTTCTTCTGGCTCCCGGAGTTTCCTTGCTTCCTGCCATTGAGTCCAGAGTACAGTCCATGTCCTCTCACTGGCAGTCCATATGCTCTGTTCTCCTTCAGGCTCAAGAACGCCAGAAAAAGGCAGCAGGCCGCATCCTGACACCGGCATCTATATTTCACATTGGTCAATGTGGGTGGTTATCCATGAAAAATATCCGATTGGCACTGCCATCATCTAAGTTTGGTCCTCGGTACATAGGACCATTTTGTGTTGTCCAGTGATTATCTCCGGTTTGTTACCGGCTGGCTTTACCCCGAGCTTTACGGATTCATCCGATTTTCCATGTATCCCTTCTGAGAGCATTTCTTCCTGCTGTGCTACCCTCTTCTTTGCCTCAAAATCTGCCCCCTGTCACTGCGGATGGTCACGAGGAGTATATTATTGACAGAATCCTTGATTTGCGTCATTTCCGAGGCCGTCGTCAATACCTCGTTAATTGGAAGGGATACAGCCCAGAAGAGTGTTCCTGGGTCAGAGCCTCTGATGTTCATGCCCCTGCCTTGCTCCGTGCCTTTCACTGTCGGAGCCCCGAGAGGTCCACCCCATAGGAGAAGGGGCAGATGAAGACGCAGGGCAGCGACTGGTGATAATAACTGTTTATTGTAATATTTTGTAACATAACATATTTTTAGAACTTAAGAAGAATTTTGCGAAACTTTACATTTACACTTTGAGCATCAGAGAGGTATACAATGCATTGCTTTGCAATGCGTTATGAACCCCTCTGGAACTCAAAGGGTTAAGATGGAGGCTGCTCGGCGACACTTATTGGAGTCAGAAAACTGCTTTGCACTGTACATCTTCTCTCCTTTGCATACTTTAACAGATGAGAGTTGATACCGTGTTCCATTACTTATTTCATGACTATAAGTCCATCATCTTTTTTGTAATGATGCCTGGCTCATACTAATATCATCACTCTAGTCGTACGACTTGATTCTTGGATAGCAAAACTAAAATCTGTGATTCAGCTTTCTTAAAGTGATGCCTGTTTGTAGTTAGTGTTGAGCGAGCACCCCGATGCTCGGGTGCTCGGGTGCTCTGACCGAGCACCCCCTGAGGCTCGAGTGCTCGGCCGAGCACCCGAGCCCCATTGAATATAATGGGGCGACACGAGCATTACACCAGGCACCCCCTGCTCTGATGAGGGGAGGGTGCCTGGTCAATGCCCCCCTTCATCTCCGCTATGCCCCCTTCATCTCCGAATGCCCCCTTCATCTCCGTAATGTCCCCCTTCATCTCCGCTATGCCCCCTTCATCTCCGCTATGCCCCTCTTCCACAATGTCCCCCTTCATCTCCGCTATGCCCCTCTTCCACAATGTCCCCCTTCATCTCCGCTATGCCCCTCTTCCACAATGTCCCCCTTCATCTCCTCTATGGCATAGAGGAGATGAAGGGGGACATTGTGGAAGAGGGGCATAGCGGAGATGAAGGGGCACATTGTGGAAGAGGGGCATAGAGGAGATGAAGGGGGACATTGTGGAAGAGGGGCATAGCGGAGATGAAGGGGGACATTGTGGAAGAGGGGCATAGAGTCTATGCCCCTCTTCCACAATGTCCCCCTTCATCTCCGCAATGCCCCCTTCATCTCCGCAATGCCCCCGTACCTCCAGTCCCTGGTGGTCCAGCGGAGCGTCTTCAGATCTGTGCCTCTTCCGGCACAGATCCCCGCCACCCGAACATGGCGGGCGAGCACATGGCGGTACTCGACGAGTACCGCCATGTGCCGAGCAGAGCGATGCTCGAGCCGATCCGAGCTTCGGCCGAGCACGCTCGCTCAACACTATTTGTAGTATATCTATCAGTCAGCTCCTGTGAACTGATGCCTGGCAAGCAGAATATCTATCATTCTTCTCTCCAGGACTAATTGCAGGCTAGCTAGAAATCCACTACTCTGCTAACCTAAATTGATGCATGACTTGAACTGTATCCTTTACACTGCTCTTGTGTATATGTGCCTGGTTAGCAGTAGCTTTATCATCCAGTTATAGTAGATTAATATCTGGTAAGCTGTTTAACTTACTCACCTGTATTGATCCGATTTTAGATATAAACTCATTAATCTGCTCTCTGCATGAATGCTACTCATGGTAAATTCATCCCAACAACTTTCATGAGTTTGTGTCAGCCTAGGAAAGTATAAACCACAAATCTAATATTGTTACTTGATGCCTGATCATCAGGATAAGGTAGGTAAGATAAATCTAATAAAATTCACCAAACGAAATAGCTGAATCCAAAACAATGGCATGTATAATATAGATACAATATGCAAAGCTGTGTAATAGAAGAAGTGTGTGTGTATATATATATATATATATATATATATATATATATATATATATAGAGTATAAAGGGGTGAGCAAACATGCTCTCTAGTTGTTGTTGGACTACAGCTCCCATCACACTTTACCAATGACTAGCTGAGAACAATCGAAGATTTAGTAAAACAATAAACTGAAGGTGACTAGTTGTACACCTCTGATTTAATATAAAGGCTGTCAATCCCCTGTATACAAATCCAAGCAGACATGAAGGAGAACTAAATGATTATCATAGTGTTTCAGGTGTACGCTATTGTTTACTGGTCTTAACCCATCATTCTGCTGTCAGGGGGTAATGCCTACCCAGTATCTGTCCATCATTCTGGTTATATGGATTGATGCATAGGTTCTGATAAACAGATCACTCTGCAGTCATGCATCATAATAGTTTACCTGTAAATCTATCACTCTGTTTATGTGAATTGATGCCTGACCATCATGAATCTGTTATTTTTCTCTTGTGGATTAATAATCCCTTGTTCTGTTTTCGTTTATCCATGCCATTTTTAGCAGTAAATACATAACTATGCACTCATGGATTGATGTCTATCTGATAGTTAATACATCATTTTGCTTTCATGCATTGATACCTGGCCATCTGTAAATACATTTCTCTATACCCAAGTCATTCTGGTTAGCAATAAATCCATAATTTAGCTTCAGATGATTGTTTCCTCATCATTGGTATATTTATCACCCTGCCCTTCTGAATTGATGCCTGGCCAGCATTATACCCATTCTCCTGTTCTCACAGATTTAAGTCTGACGTACAATAAATCCATCACACAGTTGGTTCTGACATGCTGCAAAATCAATTTGGGGGGTTTAACATTGTAGGATTTGTACATATAGTCTTAGTTATATCTTTGAAATGTGTTTTACTTGTATGTGGTACTGAATTTGAGCAATTCATATCCACATGGATGATCTTTAAATATTTACATAATGATAATGGATTTTTAGTTCAAGGTTAAAAAAAAATATATATATATATACAGTAATGTGCAAACGTTTTAAGCAGGTGTGAAAAAATGCTGCAAAGTAAGAATGCTTTCAAAAATAGACATGTTAGTAGTTTATATTTACCAATTAACAAAATGCATAGTGAGTGAACAGGAGAAAAATCAAATCAATATTTGGTGTGACCACCCTTTGCCTTCAAAACAGCATCAGTTCTTCTAGGTACACTTGCACAAATTCAGGGATTTTCTAGGCATATAGTAAGGTGTATGATTAAACAATTATACCAAACAGATGATAATGATCATCAATTTAATATGTAGGTTGAAGCACAATCATTAACTGAAAAAGAAACAGCTGTATAGGAGGAATAAAACTGGGTGAGGAACAGCCAAACTCAAATAAGTTGAGATTGCTGAAGAAAGTTTAATACCAAATGTCATACACCATGGAAAGACTGAACACAGCAACAAGACACAAGGTAGTTCTACTGCATCAGAGAGGTCTCTCCCAGGCATAAATTTCCAGGCAGACAGGGGTTTCCAGATGTGCTGTCCAAGCTTTTTTGAAGACGCACAAACAAATGGGCAATGTTGAGGACTGTAGAAACAGTGGACGACCAAGGAAACTGCAGCAGATGAAAGACACATCATGTTTGCTTCCCTTTGCAATCGGAAGATGTCCAGCAGTGCCATTGGCTCAGAATTGTCAGAAAACAGTGGGACCCTGCTAAACCCATCTACTGTCCGAAGAAGTCTGGTCAGAAGTGGTCTTCATGGAAGACTTGCTGCCAAAAACCCATACCTCCAACGTGGAAACAATGCCAATTGACTCAACTATGCGTGGAAACACAGGAACTGGGGTGCATAAAAATGGCAGCATGTGCTCTTGACTGATGAGTCAAAATTTTAAATATTTAGATGTAGCAGAAGGCAGTTTGTTCACCAAAGGGCTGGAGAGTAGTACATCTATCTATCTATCTATCTATCTATCTATCTATCTATCTATGATCTATCTATCGATCGATCGATCTATTTATCTATCTTTATATATACACTACCGAACAATGCACGTTGTTACCAGTGGGATTTGGGGTTCCTTCTTGCTTTGTGGTGCATGTTGAGGAACTGCTGCAACCTGATGGTAGTGAACCTCGCTGAAGTGATTTTAAGAGGAGTGGCCATGGGGCTTCACTCTCCGGGCTCACTACTGTCAAAATCACCTCCCTGTGCATGTTGTTGCACTGATTTTGACAGGAGTGGTCAGGAGGGCTTAGTCCACCTACCCTGTGAATCTTGCTGCAGAGGTTCTGACAGAAGTGGCCCGGAGAGTTTTGTCACTCCTGTCAAAATCACTGCCCCGTTGCAATTCCCAGGCATATACTGCCCACATGCCACCGTGGGGAGGGTTGGACAGTGAACTAGAAACAGATCTATCTATTCTATCTATCTGTCTATCTATCTATCTATCTATCTATCTATCTATCTATTGCACACTGTGCATTGCAATGCATCCCTATTTAATGCCTCTTTGTTATCTGGTGATATAAGTGACTGCGTTGTACAAAAGTAGCAATAAAAATGTGTTATCAAATTACAAATCAATATCCTTACTCCCTATATTATCTAAATTCCTGGAAAAATGTGTCCACGTGTAACCATGCAAATATTACTAACTGTCCAGCCTTTGCACTTCTCTTCAGTCTGGCTTTGTACAAATCACTCAACACTCATTGCCCTCCTAAAATATGGAATGTTATCCAGAGTGACATGGGGAACTTATTGGAGCTAATTTCCTAGATTCTGCAAAGGTTTTGGATATAATAGAGTATAATATTCTGAAAAATAAACAAATAATTTCAGTCTTAGATAATTATTTGTTAAAACTGGGTCTGCTCCTTTATATTAGATATAATACAAAATATGTCAAATAGTTACATGTCAGATTTACCAAGGTTCCATTGGTTCCCTATTTATAAATGATCATAGTTTTTAAAACATCTTCTGTGCACATGTATATAGACAACACCATAATATTCTTACATTGTAAAAAAGAAGACAATCATATGATGGAAAATTCTCCGTCAGTGCCTGCCACACCCCAGGATGGCAGTAAGGAGGAGATATGCTAATCTTCTCTTTATTGCCTTTGCAAAAAAAAGAAGGGGCATGATTTTGACAAGTATGGCTACTCCTGTCAAAATCTTTACAAGGGCTTTCACATCCTTCACATTTTGCCACCTCCTACATATGTCTCTATTTCTCAAATAACATTCTTCACATTTTGCTACCTTCTTAAATACCTGCTCTAATGTCTTTTGTGATGTCACAAAACTTTTCCATTCCCTACTAGTGAAACCAGTGACTGGTAGTCACTTGTTGATGCTTGATGCGTGCTTGTATCAGAGTGGGAATGTAATGGGAGGTGACACGAGATGTAAATTTTGATATTATTTTGCTAGCTGGGACTACATCCTGAAGATATATACTTTGTCCATCACTAACCTGATGAGTATATATGGACATAGTATACCAAGCAGCACTAAGTAAGGACCGAGAGAATAACTATTTGAATGCTAGAGGCACACCTCTCAGCCACTCAAAGGGTTAAATATTTATATAATCATAGGCCCATGGTTGTCTGACTGAGTTATGTATTGTACTGAAATTTACTTCACTGGTAGACTGAGCATAAATGGATTTCTGAGTAACACCAGTTTCTGGTGGGGGGTACACAGTGTATGTATAGTAACATAGTTGACAAGGCTGAAAAAAGACATGCGTCCATCAAGTCCAGCCCATTCCAAACAACCGCTGTTGATCCAGGGGAAGGCGAAAAAACCCCCACTGAAGCCATTTCCAATTAAGTGGGTTAAAAATTTCTTCCTGACTCAAAATGGCAGTCAGACAATTTGCTGGATCAACAACCTATCTGCATTGAAGCCATCTGTCACAGTTCTCAATATTATCCTGTGCTAGATAGGTAACCATTGCTTTTTTGAAAGCAGTTACAGTATCTGCAGTCACAACACCCCGAGGCAAAGAATTACATAACATTACCTGCCTTTGTTGTAGTCAAAGCACCTTTTCTCTATTCTAAATGAATGACCTCGCTGTTAGCTCAGCTCTTTGCATATGAGTCTGTGACTAACACTTCACAGTGCAACAGGCATGAGAAAGGTCACTGTTTATACCTCTCATTTTCCCACAGGTGACAGACAGTGTAAATGCATGGGTCTTTCACTAAAACAACAGTGTATAGCAAGGCTTGGGGAAGGGTCCACCGTGTATGAATGGTTCTGTGACTATCACTGCACAGTAAAACAGGCCTTGTTTGCCTTGCTTGTCTAGTTTATAACCACTTCTCTGGAAACCTACCATCCTAAAATAACAGTATGCTCACACCAATTCTTCATACTTTCTATACCCTTCGCTTCACTGCCAGCAATTCACAAAAAAAGAAGTATGTTGATCTGCCTTCTCCTACAGAGCTCTGAAAGCCTGGAATTACCTACCCAAAAAAACAAATCTTCTGCTAGTTTGAAATCCCTAAAGATAACTGTTGTATTTTAAAACAACATGTAACAGTATATAAATGCTAATGTGTTACATTATTTTTCTTGTTTCTATCTGAGTATAAATGTATAAACTTGCAAATGCTCTCCAGGACATACTTGAAAATGAAAGAAATCTCAATGAGACCTTACTGGTAATTCACTTTGAAAAATATAAAAAAAAATTATATTTAAAAATACAGTATGTGTGTGACGCCAAAATCTATTTTGTGACAAAAAAAGATCAATCTTTCCGAGCGACAGCTGCTTCTCCATCAGATGTTATATAAACCTGAATGAGTGAAATTTAAATGCACTATATATAAGAGAGGTTGCTGCTGGGTAATTTTATAGTGTGACAGTTCGTGATAGGATTATCATATCCATTCTACAAATGTGTACATTTCCAGGAATAAGAGAACTCATTGCATGTAAGAGGTCTACAGACCATTGCTTTGTTATACACTGGATGTCTTCAGCACCCAAGGAGATAAAATATTGGAGTTACTATTCCCATGCCATACTTCATAGATATGAGTAAGTTGTGTGGGCCAAGGAGGAGTAAAGTATGACTACAGTCACTATTACTCAAACATAGAAACATTTGAAGGCAGATAAGAACCATTTGGCCCATCTAGTCTGCCCATTTTCCTACTGTAAAACCATCAAACCTTATTTGGTCCTTGGTCTTGTCTTATGCTCAGGACAGCCTTATGCCTTTCCCATGCAAGCTAAAATTCTTGTAGGTTATTCCACTTATCTACTACCCTTTCAGTAAAATAAAACATCTAAACCTCTGTCCCTCTAGTTTTAGACTGTGGCCCCTTGTCCTATCATGTTTACTCATTATCCAAGTCATTATCCTTACAATGACTTGGATAATGAGTGCTAGGATTACTGTTAGTTTAACTCAGTGTTCAAATTCCATAATTAGGAAGACAAACAGGGTAATCTATCACCAGGATCACTACAATCAAACTATGTCCTGGGTGTTCTCGTTCACCAAATCATAGATTGGGTTGATACACTGTTGGGAGGGGTTGGGGAGGATTCAACTGTTATAGTACATATTGATACCAATGACGAAGTCAGTGGGAAATGGAGATGCGTTAAGTGTGTTTTCAGGAATTATGTAATAGGAACTCAATGGCACAAGTCTGAAATACTACTTGTGCCAGGTTCTACAACAGAAAAACAACAAGAAATTAGGGAGTTACATGTATGGGTAAAGACTTGTGTAAGCAGGGGGGGTTTGGGTTTCTAGAACAGTAGATTGGATTTTTCCTTGTGGAAAGCTTTATAGTAGAGATTTATTGCTCCTTGGAAGGCTTCAGTGCTAGGGGTTAGGATGGTTAGAAGGATGAAGGAGAGTTTAAACTGGGAAAGGGGGAGAATCAACTAACACAGGATGGGGTATACAGTGCAGAGGAGGACAACGGATTAGAGAAGGAGCATAGGTGCAGAGAGAGGGTGTGAACTAGTTCATCTACCTGGGAGGTGCCTACAATACAGCCTAATCAAAAACAAATAAATATTTAAAAGAATGCACAGCTTCAGAATGGCCATAATATAAAGTGTATGCTTGTGAATGCCCATAGTCTGGCTTGTAAAAAGGAGGGGAACCAGAATTGATTTCAATGAGTGAGGTGTATGTTCTAGGAATTACTGAAACCTAGTTGCATGAGATACATGACTGGACAATCAATTGAGAGAGATATTCAATTTTAGGAGTGATAGGGTTAATAAAATAGGTGGGGGTATGCATATGTAAAGCAATACCAGTGAAGAGCCAGGTGAAAATGTAGAGGCCCTGTGTTACAGCTTACCTTGTTTTCAGCGTCATCTGCAGGCACGAGGCTTCAAGCATGCAGTAGGCCTCTGTTTTATGTGCCATGCTTCCTGTAGTCCCCTCCTACCTACTTCCTACCTACTTCCTTCCTCTGAGCTGCTCTTTCTACCTACTTCCTGAGGATGGGTTTAAAGGGCAGTCTGAGTCCTGACTCATTTGCCCTTGTGTTGTTGTTCATAGCAGTTCTATTACAATGGGCTCTGTGTATGACCTGGCTAGTCTTCTATCCAACCTAGTGCTGACTTGTGGCTCTGTCTGACTATTCTTTTGTCTCTCCCTATAGTGGACACCCAACCTGGTGCAGACCTGTGGCTCTGGCTGACTACCTGAACTGTGTATGACCTGGCTTGTCTGACTACCCCCTCTGGTGCTGACTTGTGGCTCTGTCTGACTATTCTTACATTTGTTCCTTGTACCTATCAGACACCCAATCTAGCACGGACCTGTGGCTCTGTTAGACTAGCTCAGATACTGACTGTAGGCGTGAGTCAGATATCGCTCCCTACTAACTGCAGGTGTGAGACAGATATCGCTCCCTACTGACTGCAGGCATGAGTCAGTATTCTCGCTCGTCGGATCAAGATCCAGTGTTCCTGTTCCTGCTCCTGGTTCCTGCAAAGATTACCAGTAGCTGAGGCCTAGTCTCCAGCAGAGTGGTCAAGCTTGGCAGCCTACTATTCCTGATAGCAGTGTAGGCATCTGCCTACAGGCGCACCCTACAGAGGGGTATCACGGTGCCCGTGATTTGCTGCAGTTACTTGTCTGTCACCAGTAGGGGGCTTCTATTGGCTGTCTGCAGATAGCCCGCCTCTTATTGACTATTTAAACCTGGATTGGGCACCCTTTGAGTGCCCTTTCGTGTTGTTTCTGACCTTCTTGCTATCACTATGCTAGTGATAGCTGGGCCTCTGTTCCAGTGTTCCTGAGTTCCTGATCTCATGTGTTCCTGAGTTCCTGATCTCTACTGTTCCAGTGTTTCCTGCATGCTGAAGTACTTCCAGTCCTGGTTCCGGCCTAGTCTCTGGTGTTGCAGTTCCTGCTGAACTTCTCTGCTGTTTTCTGACCTGACTGATCGTTGCTGGTTCCTGTCATCTCATCACCTGTCTTCAGTATCCTGGCGACCTTCTGCCTGGTCGCGTTGGTGACATTGCTACAATTCCGTGTTGGTCCCAGCGTGCGGACGCTGGTTTGCTCCCAAGCCTTGCGGCTATACTAACTCGCTTGTTACACCAGTGTGCGGTCACTGGTTTGCTCCAAAGCCTATCAGCTATACAAATCTGTGTTGGTCCCAGCGTGCGGACGCTGGTTTGCTCCTAAGCCTTGCGGCTATACCAACTCACTTGTTACACCAGTGTGCGGTCACTGGTTTGCTCCAAAGCCTTTCAGCTATACAAATCTGTGTTGGTCCCAGCGTGCGGACGCTGGTTTGCTCCTAAGCCTTGCGGCTATACAAACTCGCTTGTTACACCAGTGTGCGGTCACTGGTTTGCTCCAAAGCCTATCAGCTATACAATCTGTGTTGGTCCCAGCGTGCGGACGCTGGTTTGCTCCTAAGCCTTGCGGCTATACAAACTCGCTTGTTACACCAGTGTGCGGTCACTGGTTTGCTCCAAAGCCTATCAGCTATACAATTCTGTGTTGGTCCCAGCGTGCGGACGCTGGTTTGCTCCTAAGCCTTGCGGCTATACAAACTCACTTGTTACACCAGTGTGCGGTCACTGGTTTGCTCCAAAGCCTTTCAGCTATACAAATCTGTGTTGGTCCCAGCGTGCGGACGCTGGTTTGCTCCTAAGCCTTGTGGCTATACTACTCGCTTGTTACTCCAGTGTGCGGTCACTGGTTTGCTCGCTAAGCCTACGGCTATACTATTCAGTGTTGTTTCCAGCGTGCGGACGCTGGTTTGCTCCAAAGCCTTGCTGCTTAACGATTCTGCTAATTTGCCAGTTCCATCTGACTGCTGCTATTATCTCTGGGCTGCCCTGCCCGGTATTGGTAAGGCCGGTAGAACCTTTTACCACATTCCATCTGAGGTTGCCTTACCCGGTATTGGCAGGGCCGGTAGAGCCTACATTGTGTATCTATTGAGGCTGCCTTGCCCGGTAATTTGGTAAGGCCGGTAAAACCGTTATGCTATTCCATCTGCAGGTTGCCTTACCCGGTATTGGCAAGGCCGGTAGAGCCTAAAGACTGTCCTGTCCGGTATATTGACAGGACCGGTAGAGTCTGCCTTCTGTCTGTGCTATATTCTATATATATATATATGTATGTTATTGCCATCCTAAGTCATCATTTATTATTTCAATAAAATTGATTTTTTTTACCTAAAACTTGTGTCTGAGAGTCATAATAAACCGTGACAGTACGAAAGGGCCATGACCTCAGACAGCAAGGGTCAAGGTAACGCACAGAATATCCATTGGAGGATGGATGTGCTCGAGCAACGTTTGGATCAGTTGGCAGTTGCAATTCAAACGATCCTTGAACGCACGGTACCTGCTGACCAATCTAGCTCTAGCCCGGTGGTCTCGCCAAGTCAGACACCGGAAAGTGATACCAGACCCCTAGGGGGTACTGTTAAAGGGTTAACGGCTTCTGCACCCTTGCCGCTAAGATATGATGGTGACCCTAGTCTCTGCAGAGGGTTCATCAATCAACTCGAAATCTTTATGGAATTGACGGCACACGCATTTCCCAATGATCGTAGTAAAGTGGGGTTCACGATATCACTGCTCACTGGCAGAGCATTGGCCTGGGCTAACCCCTTGTGGGAGAATGCTAAACCTTGTACTAAGAACTTTAGTGAATTTGTGCGTTCCTTTCGAAGAGTGTTTGAGCCTCCTGGTAGAACCACCTCTGCTGCCAAACGCCTTATGGAGATACAACAGGGCAGGCGTACTGTGGGCGACTATGCCATCGAATTCCGCACATTGGCAGCAGAGGTAGGTTGGAATAACGAGGCATTATTGGCAGCCTTCTCTCAAGGCCTGAATGACCACATTAAAGATGAAATCGCTGCTAAAGATCTACCTATTGATCTAGATGATTACATTGAGTATGTTATGATAATTGACTCCAGAATACGTGAGAGATCAATTGCCAGAGATCGTAAGTTACGGTCAAAAAATAATGAGCCTAGTAGCATGTTTTGCCCACCCATCCCTCCCCTGGCATTGAAGTCTAGTGAACCAGTACGGGAAACAAGTGAACCTATGGAAATAGGCTTCACTAGACTATCCAAGGCAGAGAGACTATATCGCAAAAAACAAGGGTTATGTTTATACTGCGGTAAAAAAGGGCACTTGCTAAATTCCTGTCCGGTACGTCCGGGAAACGCACACACCTAGGGTATCTTGGGGGACAGGCCCTAGGTGGTGTACAATCGTCCCCAGTGTCGGGCATAATGAAACCCACCATACAGGTGGTATTGTCTTGGGCACAACGCTCTGTGGAGGTTTTGGCCTTGGTTGACTCCGGTGCAGCAGGGTATTTTATGGATAATACCTTTGCTGAATTGCACGGAGTTCCACGCATTGAAAGAGAAAACCCCTTGACTATTGAAGCGATTGATGGTAGACCCTTAGAACCGCCTCAGGTTATATTTGAAACTATGCCATTGTCTATGACTATTGGGGCACTTCACAGAGAAGAGCAGCAGTTTCAACTGATTAATTCCCCGCACCATGCGGTGATATTGGGATTTCCGTGGTTACAGTTACATAACCCACAATTCGATTGGAAAAAGTGTGAAATTGCTGCTTGGTCCCAGTTTTGTATGGACAAGTGCGTCATCCAGCCTATTAAGGTCATGTGCACCTCCTCTGCTATGCCGGATGTGTACCAACAGTTTGGCGATGTTTTTAGCAAAGGAGAGGCTAGTATGCTACCCCAGCATAGACCTTATGATTGTTGCATTGAATTGCAGCCTGGTGCAGTACCTCCGAAAGGACGCACTTATCCATTATCTTGTGATGAAACTAAGGCTATGGAGGATTACATTTCTGAAGCCCTTGCTAGAGGGATCATACGTAAATCTACCTCTCCAGCTGGGGCTGGGTTCTTTTTTGTAAAAAAGAAAAATGGCGAATTAAGACCATGCATTGACTACCGGGGCTTGAATAAACTAATGGCAAAAAACGCATACCCAATACCACTCATCACCGAGCTTTTTGACAGGCTTAAGGGCGCTTCGATATTTACCAAGTTGGACCTACGGGCCGCTTACAATCTGGTTCGCATTCGAGCAGGTGATGAGTGGAAAACTGCCTTTAATACTCGAGCTGGGCACTACGAGTATCTAGTAATGCCTTTTGGGCTGTGTAATGCACCCGCAGTTTTCCAGGAACTGATAAATGATGTTCTGAGAGATATGTTACAGACATGTGTTGTGGTGTACCTCGACGATATACTGATTTATTCCCAAAACATGGCACAGCACATCAAAGATGTATCCGCAGTATTGCTACGACTCCGTGAGAACAAATTATTTTGTAAAATGGAAAAATGTGAGTTTCATAGAACCAGTGTGCCATTCTTGGGGTTCATAATTGGCAATGATGGCATTGCCATGGACAAAGAAAAGTTGTCAGCTGTCCTACAATGGCCAAAACCCAAGGGTCTTAAAGCCATACAGCGTTTCCTGGGTTTCGCTAATTATTATAGGAGGTTTATTAAGAACTTTTCTTCCATTGTCAAACCTCTGTCCGATCTTACGCACAAGGGTGCTAATCCTTCTTGTTGGCCGGTATCTGCTGAGAAAGCCTTTGAGAATTTGAAGCTGGCATTTGCTGCGGCTCCTGTGTTATCCCACCCCAATCCTTTACTTCCATTTACGTTAGAGGTTGATGCCTCAGATATTGGGGTCGGGGCAGTACTTTCGCAGCGACACGAGAAAGGTGGAACTCTCAGACCTTGTGGGTTTTTCTCTAAAAAGTTGACTGTCACTCAAAGCCACTATGAGATAGGTGACAGAGAATTATTGGCCATTATCCTTGCTCTTAAGGAATGGCGTCATTTGCTTGAAGGTACTAAGAATCCTGTCTTAATCCTGACAGATCATAAGAATCTGACCTATCTCTCGGAGGCCAAGAGATTGTCCTCTCGTCAGGCCAGGTGGGCACTGTTCCTGTCTCGATTTAATTTCATTGTATCATATTTGCCAGGGTCAAAAAATATCAGGGCTGATGCACTGTCAAGACAATTTGAGGCCGACAGTGACAGAGTGGAAGCACCAGCTCCTATCATCCAACCTGATAGAATACTGGCTACTATACGCACGAGTATCACTTCTCCTCTAGGGGAGGAGATCCTGGCCTCTCAGGGGTCCGCTCCCCATGAAACCCCAGTGGGCAAATGTTTTGTCGCTGAATCATTTCGTACTAGGCTGCTCGAAACCTACCATTCCTCTAAGGCTGCGGGACATATTGGTAGAGACCAATTGTTATGGTCCCTTTCTCAGTTATTTTGGTGGCCTTCCATGAGAAACGATTGTGCCGAATTTACGAATGCCTGTGCCACCTGCGCCCGCGCTAAGACCCCGAGACATCTCCCTGTGGGCTTGCTTCAACCGGTGCCTAATGGCGAACGCCCCTGGTCTCATGTTTCCATTGATTTTATGGGAGAGTTGCCTATGTCGAAGGGGTACTCCTTTATATTCATGGTGGTGGACAGGTTTTCTAAAATGGCTCATTTCGTGCCCCTCCGTGGTCTTCCTTCAGCGAAGGAATTGGCAATGGTGTTCGCCAGAGAAGTATTCCGGTTGCATGGAGTGCCTAGGGTACTGGTGTCTGACAGGGGGAGCCAGTTTGTGTCTAGATTTTGGAGGGCATTTTGCCAACAGATGGGCATACAGCTGTCCTTCTCCTCTGCCTACCATCCCCAGACCAATGGAGCCGCTGAACGAGCTAATCAGGGCTTGGAACAATTTCTCCGTTGTTTCGTTACTGACCATCATGATAATTGGTCCGACTTGTTGCCTTGGGCAGAGTTCGCCAGGAACTGTGCGGTCAATTCTTCATCTGGGAGCTCTCCGTTTCTGATTAATTATGGGTTCCAGCCCTGTTTGCTTCCAGACTCATTTCAGACGCAACAGATTCCAGCTCTGGATGAGCATATCGAGCAACTCCGTTCCACATGGGCACAAGTTCAGAGGGCACTTGGTCAGTCATTTCAGCGTCATCAGCGCCATGCTAATCGCAGAAGGCTTCCAGCGGTTTCCTTTCAGGTTGGGGATAGAGTATGGCTTTCCTCCAGAAATCTCAAGCTGCAGGTTCCGTCTAATAAGTTGGCTCCTCGGTTTATTGGTCCATACAGAGTTATTCGCAAAATTAACCCTGTCTCCTATGCACTAGACCTACCTGCATCCATGCGTATCCATAATGTGTTCCATGTGTCCCTTCTTAAGCCTCTGGTTTGCAATCGCTATACTACCACACCTGTGGTGCCAGGACCTGTTGAGGTCGAGGGCCAGGAGGAGTACGAGGTTCAGAGCATTATTGATTCCCGTAGGCTTAGAGGAAGGGTACAGTACCTGGTACATTGGAAAGGGTATGGTCCTGAGGATCGGTCATGGGTGGATAGTACGGACCTTCATGCACCTAGGTTAACTAGGGCCTTTCATGCCAATTACCCGCAGAAACCTAAACCCTATTCTAGGAGAGGGGGTCTTTGAAAGGGGGGTACTATCACGGTGCCCGTGATTTGCTGCAGTTACTTGTCTGTCACCAGTAGGGGGCTTCTATTGGCTGTCTGCAGATAGCCCGCCTCTTATTGACTATTTAAACCTGGATTGGGCACCCTTTGAGTGCCCTTTCGTGTTGTTTCTGACCTTCTTGCTATCACTATGCTAGTGATAGCTGGGCCTCTGTTCCAGTGTTCCTGAGTTCCTGATCTCATGTGTTCCTGAGTTCCTGATCTCTACTGTTCCAGTGTTTCCTGCATGCTGAAGTACTTCCAGTCCTGGTTCCGGCCTAGTCTCTGGTGTTGCAGTTCCTGCTGAACTTCTCTGCTGTTTTCTGACCTGACTGATCGTTGCTGGTTCCTGTCATCTCATCACCTGTCTTCAGTATCCTGGCGACCTTCTGCCTGGTCGCGTTGGTGACATTGCTACAATTCCGTGTTGGTCCCAGCGTGCGGACGCTGGTTTGCTCCCAAGCCTTGCGGCTATACTAACTCGCTTGTTACACCAGTGTGCGGTCACTGGTTTGCTCCAAAGCCTATCAGCTATACAAATCTGTGTTGGTCCCAGCGTGCGGACGCTGGTTTGCTCCTAAGCCTTGCGGCTATACCAACTCACTTGTTACACCAGTGTGCGGTCACTGGTTTGCTCCAAAGCCTTTCAGCTATACAAATCTGTGTTGGTCCCAGCGTGCGGACGCTGGTTTGCTCCTAAGCCTTGCGGCTATACAAACTCGCTTGTTACACCAGTGTGCGGTCACTGGTTTGCTCCAAAGCCTATCAGCTATACAATCTGTGTTGGTCCCAGCGTGCGGACGCTGGTTTGCTCCTAAGCCTTGCGGCTATACAAACTCGCTTGTTACACCAGTGTGCGGTCACTGGTTTGCTCCAAAGCCTATCAGCTATACAATTCTGTGTTGGTCCCAGCGTGCGGACGCTGGTTTGCTCCTAAGCCTTGCGGCTATACAAACTCACTTGTTACACCAGTGTGCGGTCACTGGTTTGCTCCAAAGCCTTTCAGCTATACAAATCTGTGTTGGTCCCAGCGTGCGGACGCTGGTTTGCTCCTAAGCCTTGTGGCTATACTACTCGCTTGTTACTCCAGTGTGCGGTCACTGGTTTGCTCGCTAAGCCTACGGCTATACTATTCAGTGTTGTTTCCAGCGTGCGGACGCTGGTTTGCTCCAAAGCCTTGCTGCTTAACGATTCTGCTAATTTGCCAGTTCCATCTGACTGCTGCTATTATCTCTGGGCTGCCCTGCCCGGTATTGGTAAGGCCGGTAGAACCTTTTACCACATTCCATCTGAGGTTGCCTTACCCGGTATTGGCAGGGCCGGTAGAGCCTACATTGTGTATCTATTGAGGCTGCCTTGCCCGGTAATTTGGTAAGGCCGGTAAAACCGTTATGCTATTCCATCTGCAGGTTGCCTTACCCGGTATTGGCAAGGCCGGTAGAGCCTAAAGACTGTCCTGTCCGGTATATTGACAGGACCGGTAGAGTCTGCCTTCTGTCTGTGCTATATTCTATATATATATATATGTATGTTATTGCCATCCTAAGTCATCATTTATTATTTCAATAAAATTGATTTTTTTTACCTAAAACTTGTGTCTGAGAGTCATAATAAACCGTGACAAGGGGCTCCTGCCATAGAAATCAATTTTTTTTTTCTAATTGTCGTGCCACGCTGCATCGCGCCGCCCGCCGCTTGTAAGGTCTGTGCCTTCTTCGGCACAGACCTGTAGCTGCTGAGCTCCCCTGGCTCTTTAGTAATATAGATGACATCATCTCCCAGCGCTGTGCAGTACTAAAGAGAAGACTACGCGAGAGCCCCAGCAGCTACAGGTCTGTGCAGAAGCACAGATCTCTCCTGCCGCTGGACCACCAGGAAGGTAGGAAATGTGAGACTTAATGTGGCGATGATGGGGGCAATGTGAGGGCAATATGGGGATGATGGGGGGCAAGCAATGTGGAGCTGATGGGGGCAATGTGGAGCTGATGGGGCAATGTGGAGCTGATGGGGGGTAACGTGGAGATTTGGAGCATTGTGGAAATGGCCATTGGGGGGCACTTCAGATTTCTGTGCCTACAGGCTCCTGAGATGTAAATATGGCCCTGGTGCTCGCTGGCTTGTACCCTCTGCTTGCTACTTGTGTATTTAGTGTGTTCTACTTTTCAATTTTTAATACATTTAGCATTTAACTATACCATACTGACTCCTGAACGTTATTTGTGAACAGTGACACCCTGTGGGTTGATTTACACAGTGGGGCCATGCATAACAAAATATGTTGATGGGCTTTTACTACAAGCAAATTTTGTGGCATTTGAAGAAGCCCAATTACTATTGAGAATGGAAAAATATTCTCAGAAAAGTAATCATAATGGGAGTTTTTTCTCTACCCTTTATTTGACTGGAGAAATGTGACTTCCAGCACAACAAAGGGAAATCATTTTCCAAATATGCTTAATGGAAATGTTATATCCCAAGTAATAAAGAAGCCAACCAGAAATAAGGCCTTGTAATACCTATTGGTCTGAAACAATTGTGAAATGGTATACAATATTAAGGTTAGGAACCATTTGGCCAGCAGTGACAACAAAATGGTATCCTTTTGAAATCTGTTGCCAGAATTTCTTTAAAGGATTATTAATGCCCACTTAGAAGTTGCTACTATAGTGTAGATTTCAACAAAATAAAGCATCTTGAGCAAGTCCCATCTCTCAAACTTTTATGGTTTGGGAGATATTCACAGCTAAAGTTCCCCTCTCCCTCCCCTTGCACTGACATCAGCGCTCTACTGACAGCAGGAGATCCTGGTCCTAGGACAAGCCAGCAGCTCTTCAGCAGAGCAGAAACAGAGATATTTAGAAAGAAATACTTTAATGGAATGGTCTACAAAGTGTGCCTGGTTTGCAAGCACACTTTGTAGACCATTCCAATGAAGTAGTTATTTTTAAATATCGCCATTTCAGCTCTGCTGAAGAGCCAGCTCGAGTTGGCTGACACGGATCTCCTTCTGTCAGCTTTACAGCTGACATAAGGGAAAGGGGAGGGTGGGGGGAACGTTAAAACCTTATATCTCTCATACTATAATGGTATGAGAGATGGGACTTGCTCAAGATACTTTTTTTTTAAATCTACAATATAGCAGTAACTTATAAGTGGACATTACTATACCTTTAACAAGTGTTTAACCAAAACATTGAACATTAAAAAGGCCAATTTTACAATGCTAAAAGCAGTATTGGCAGATACTCAATGGGGTAAAAATGCACAAGAAAAATGGAAATTGTTCAGAATGTTCTTGGATAAATATTTGCATCAATACCATTGGGTAATACATAGATGAAGCAGAAATTAAGACCAATGTGGCTTAACAAAGAGTTTTACAGGGAAATGAGGAATACAACACAGGATTTAAATATTTAAGTCAGGAGGGTCATATGAATCACTAAAAAATAAAATAAAGAATGCAACAGAATTTGAAAACAAGGAACTAGGCTCACTAAAATTGAAAATGTAAAGGTATTGCAAAAGAAAAATCCAAAATATTTCTACAAGTATATAAACAGTAAAAATCAAGGTTAAACGTCGCGTATCCCTCTGACACTCAAAAGTTTAAAACTGAGGCAGGCTAATTAATTATTGAGGACAAGTCAATGGCTAATACATTAAAGTAATTATTTTTTTCTGTATATACAAACAACAATGCAAGGCTTTGTGCAGCAGGGATACTCACAGTATTTCCTCCTTCATGTACTTAGCTTACTGAGGACAAAATCCGAAAGTGACTGGAAAAGGTTATGTTGAATAAAGTGCCTTGACCTGATGGCATACACCTAAGGGTTCTTAAGTAGCATATTCAGTAACAGCAAGACCATTGTACTTAATATGCATTAATTCACTCTCATCAGGCATAATTCCCTGTGATTGGAGGAAAGCAGATGTAGTACTATAGTTCCAAAAGACAGCAAGATCTATACTAGAAAACTGAAAACCTGTGTGTTTGACTTCCATAGTGGATAAGAAATTAGAAGGATTACAATTTGATAGTATTTAGGGCAATGTGATGACCAACAACATTGTTAGTAGGAGTTTATATGGAGAATATATCATACACCGATGGCATACACCTAAGGGTTCTTAAGTAGCTTATTCAGTAACAGCAAGACCATTATACTGTGATTGGAGGAAAGCAGATGTAGTACCATTGTTCCAAAAGACAGCAAGATCTAAAGTAGAAAATTGAAAACCTGTGGGTTTGACTTCCATAGTGGATGAGAAATTAGAAGGATTCAAATCTGATAGTATTTATGACTATGTGATGACCAACAACATTATTAGTAGGAGTTTTTATGGAGAATAGATCATGTCAAACTAGTTTACTTGTACTCTATGAAAAGGTTAGTATCTTGGAACGGGTATTGTTGCTGATGTGGTATATTTGGATTACATAAAAGCTTTGATACTGTGCATCACAACAAATTACTGCATAAATTACAAGGCTTTGGCTTGGGAGGTGGTATCTGAGTGTAGATAAAGAACTTGTTAAATGATAGAATGCAAAGAGGTGTTGTAAATTGAACTTTTTTTTAAGTTGGTCTAAAGTTGTAAGTCGAATGCCTCAGGGGTCAGTTTTTAATGATCTTGAATTTGGTATTGAAAGTAGTGTCACAATATTGACTGATGACACTAATATAAAGAGTAAGATGTTGTTTTCTCAGACTTTGTGAATGTGTGGAAAAGTGACAGATGAGGTTTAACATGTATATATTTAAGGTTATGCATTTGGGTGGCAGAAACACACACACTACACATACACTAAATGGAAATTACTTAGGGAATCCTTGTAAGAGAAATGTTTAGGGGAACTAATAGACAATAGACATCAGAGCAGTGTGCACTGTCACTCAGCTGTTGCAAGAGCCAGTAGGGTACTATCATGTATAACAAGAGGTATAGATGCATGGGATGTGAATATAATATTAATCATTGGTAAGGCCTCACCTACAATACTGAGTACAGTAATGGGCACCACTTCTGAAAAAATACAATATTGAACTGGAAAATGTGCAGAGAAGTACAACAAAACTGATAAAGTGATTGGAGGCTCTAAGTTATAGAGTAACTAGCCAAACTGAGTTTAGTTACATCACAGAATAGATGTCTAAGGTTATATATCATAACCATTTACAAATATATCCAAGGTCAGTGCAAAGAACTATTTAAAGGGACAGTAATGTTTCACAAAAAAAGCAGCTCCGATTAATCTTCATAGTATTTGGGCCATGGAGAGTGTTATTTCAGTACTGTCCGAGTTGTAATTCAAGAGTAATTGAATGATAAAGTATCCCCTTCACGCCCCTTATATATAGTGTTAGCCTCCTCCCCTCAGATGTCAAATCTGGCCCCTTGACCAGACGGATCACATTGAGAGACAATCTTCTTATTGTGAGCATGAGGAAAACCCTGCCCCCTTGACAAAGGAGGGCAAATTTTTCCTTATGTTTTCTGAAGATTGTCACTTGCTGCGATCCATGTTTCTGCTCTGAGGTGAGCAGTGCTACATCAGTAAAATGGCAGGAGGGGAATACTTTATCATACAATTACTCTTGAACTACAACTCTGACAGTATTGAAATAATGCTCTCCATGGCCCAAATACTATGAAGATTAATCAGAGCTGCTTTTTGTGAAACATTACTATGCCTTTAAAGAACTATTTACTGAAAGAGCTGTGCAAAAAGATATCATCATTAAGATAGACAAAAGGAACAATTGACTAAAACAAAGGCAGTCATGTTTTACAGTAAAGGCAGTGGGATTGTTTGTCTTGGGAATCTGTTTGCAGATACTGTCAATGTTTTCCAATAAGTATTGGATACCTTTCTAGTTCAGAACAGTACTGAGAATTTTAACAGCTGGAGTGTTGATCCAGGGAAATAGCCAGCTGCCTTTTACAGTCAGGAAGTATTTTTTTACCCGTTTGGGGATTAATAGGCAATGGCTTCAACAGAATTTTTTTTGCCTTCCTTTGGATCAAGAAGGGTGGCATGGCAAGAGCTGAACTTCATGAGCATGTGTTTTTTCTGTGTCATCAACTATGTTACCCTGTTATCTTTCTCTTATATGCAAAGAAAAATAAAAAAGAAATACAATACTGGTTTATCTCTTTGGGGCAAATGTTTATACTAAAATCTGGCGTGAAGACTCAGAGCAGGAAAACTAAGCTGTCACCTATGCAGACCTTATGCCTCTTGGTCCCCTCTTCCCTATGATCTAAAACACAGTATTGTGCTGTTTTTATTCCTACTGAGATACTAGCTATTTATGAAAGCTCATGAAACAGGAATGTTACAGTCAAGGGCATAACTACATGGGAGCCAAGGGTACTGTTGTGATAGTGCTGGTCATTCAAGGAGGCCCATCAGCCCAATGGCTCAGTAGGTTCTTGTTATGTCCATCCAGAATATTTATGTTTGAGGGGCCCTAGCCCCATTCATTGTTGCCTGCCATCACAAATTTCCTTAGCTAAGAGCGTGCAAGTACAAGAAAAGAAATGAATGCCTTTGTTTCTAGACACGTCTCCAGTTCTTTTGCTAAATAATGCATTGGAGACCTCTCTAGCATCCAAGGTGTGTAATAATGGTTAATGAGAGGGCTTATGGACCTGTAAGCAAATTAGCCACATTGGTACATAAACTGTTAAATAAAATTGCCACCATAAAACATGAACAGGTGTCTATTGCAGGTGCATGGTGATTGCTATTGCCACACCCATAACTCATAATATGGGCGTGGCCAGCACGTTTGGAGCTCTCTTCAAAATTTTACTCTGTAGGCCAGATAATGGGAAACTTGTAGCCCTCCAGCTGTTGAGGCCTACCAGTTGCATCATACTAATGGACCTTAGATTGCCCAGTTTCTCTAGGTGGTTGCATACTCTGTCAAATGGCAAATCTAACACAGAAATGATGTGCAATTTGCACTTCAATCTAAAATCAGTTGGTGGCCAGTCATCTGTTCTCTGACTGGTCCCACTGTAATAGTGGTTTTCTGCTTTTTTCCCAAGGACGTAATGAAGGATACATATATGTATAGTTAATCTTAGGTCTCAAATGTATAGAGAATTATTATTATTCTTTATTTATATAGCGCCAGCAAATTCCGCAGCACTGTACAATAGGGAATAGACATGCAGAGGTAGTAAATAATACAATCAAATGCGGAGAACAGAAGGATCAGAGGGTATTGCTCGTGAGAGCTTACAGTCTAGAGGAAGGTACTGTCGGTTGGACACAGAAGGAGAAAGTGGCAGTGCTATGGGGTGTAAGTGCCTCCTGCCACATGAACTGCCGGGCATTGGGTAACTGAGGTAAACAAATAAATAGGAGATACATTTCTGTGAACTGGGAAGGATGGGTTCTAAGCTAAAAATAACTGCCCTTTGTTAATGGTTCTTGAGGACCAGAGGGTTGTGAAATTTATTTTGAGCTCCTCTGGTCCTCAAGGAATTAACAAGTCTGATAATAGTTGTAGCCAACCTGCAGCCACTTCCCGCCAAGGAGAAAATGTATAAAAAAATGCAGACAAAAGCACATAATATTTAACTTAGTATGAGGCCATTATACATTTTTGCACCAGTTGTGAATGAGGTGCAGATGTGAATGAGGTACAGGGGAGTTTGCTGTTGTTTTGAGGCAAGGCTACTTTACATATGAGTAGACTACTTCATTGGACAATTTGGAATCCCCTTACCTGCCAGTAGTTGCCTGGTGTGCTCCAGGTAAGGAGTTTCATTGGGAAAATGGGGTATAACTAGGGGTCGACCACCTTGTTGCCTCTCTCTCCCAATTTAAAAATAAAATTAATTAATAAAAAATGTAATAATAAATGTACTCATTGGGTTGATACTTTAATTATAAGCTATGTTTGAGTTAAAAAAAAAGTTTTTCTTTGCTATAGGTGGGATTAATGGTTTAAATCCCTAACTGAACTACAAACTTTTAACCATTTGAGTGCCAGAGGGGTATGCAACGCATTGCAGAGCAATGCGTTGCATACCCCTCTGGCACTCAAAAGGTTAAAGGTTTTTTGTAGCTTCTGGCCACATGCTGGAGCTTTCACGACTAAGCTTATGTTAGCTTGATTGTCTCTTGGGCTGAATGGCCATAGGTTAAATGGTTATATGTGTTATATTAATTTTAAATGTTTTAATTATTGACAGTTGTGACAGGACTACATAGGTGTGAGATCCCAACACTCCTGTTATGTATCCAGCAGCCCATCTCTGAGGGCCTTGGTAACTGCAAGCCCAGACTCTGTCTTCTCTTCTGAAAAGGCCGTATCGAGAGGGCAAACAAGCTGGTTGGCGTGTCTGGTTTCAACACATCCAACTTGGTGCGGAGGGAACGGTCGAAAAGTAAGGTCACTGGGACACCCCTGTAGAGGCATGAGGGTTCGTCTGGTAGGCTGTGAGAAAATCTGCCAAATTTTAATCAACATGGAATTTGGGGAACTTGTTTTTGTTTCCTATGTAGTCGGTTCAGGGGAGTAACTAGAAGAGGGGGAGAGGATGCAGTTGTGTCCAGCATCCAAGGGGACCCCCCCCACAATGCTCCCTTCATCTCCACAATGTCCCTTCCATAATGCCCCTTCATCTCCACATTGCTCCTTCATCTCCACATTTCCCCTTCCATAATGCCCCTTCATCTCCACATTGCCCCTTCACCTCCATATTTCCCCTTCCATAATGCCCTTTCATCTCCACATTGCTCCTTCCTTTATGCCCCTTCATCTCCACATTGCTCCTTCCTTTATGCCCCTTCATCCCCACATTGCCCCTTCCTTTATGCCTCTTCAGCTACACATTGGCCCTTCCATAATGCCCCTTCATCTCCACAATGACCCCTGATCCCCTACCTTGAGTCCCTGGTGGTCTAGCCGTAAGAGAGCTCTGTGCCTCCTTCGGCACAGAGCTGAAGCTCCCAGCACTGTTCTCAGTAATGCAGAGCGCTGGGAGATGATGTAATCTCCCAGCGCTCTGTATTACTACAGAGCCTGGGTCCTCTGCATTGTGAGCGTCCCATAGACACTGCGAGGGAGCGCTTGGTAGTGTAAATGAGCGCTCCCTCGCGGCAGATATATTTAAAAAAAAAAATAATAATTCTCAGCTTCTCCCTTTTCGGCGCCCCTCCATTGCGGTGGCCTAAGGCAGCTGCCTGTGCTGCCTTAATGGTAGCGCCGGCCCTGAACTGGGGACACATAGGAAATACAAAATTTTCAGGGTTGCACTGAAATCAGTTAAGTCCTGCAATATTGATTTTTCATATGTGTCCCAGGTTAAAATAGGGTGACCACATCTGATTCTGCCATTCAGGAACACTGCAGGGAGAAGAGTGCACCGCAGAGTTTTAGAAGGAGAACTCCACATTGACTGCTCACTGCTGTGACAGAAAGTAATGGCTGTGGTGGGCTACAAGAAAATATACATCAAGCCCAAAGCCTTAGACTAGCATCACACTACAACAATACTGCACTGCAGCTCCTGATTGATGCCCGAATCAAGGCTCAGTTATCTCTTTAGTGTTTAGAGCTTTGTCTGGAGGCCATTTTTTGTAGCCCAGCAGAGGCATCACTTCCTGTCACAGTAGACAATGGGCAGGTCTCTGTCTAGTGTTTAGAACTCTGGACTGTGAAGTCTCTATTCCAGGACTTTGTATTGTCCCAGAATGGGGCTGCCTGGGACAAGGGACACACATTTAAAATCCAGGACTGTCCCAGGCAATATGGGATACGTGGTCACCCTAGGTTAAAGATGAGGTCTGGTCAGCCTACCTTAAATCGTTAGCAAGTCTGATAATTTAGCAGCAATTTTCCATCTCCGTTTTGAAAGATTTTAGAACGTTTGCATGAAAAAAAAAGAAAAAAATGCTAACTAGGAGTACAGAATATTTTAGTCAAGGGGTGTCCATACATGTTTTCAAAGGCCAGACTGAGAAAAGAACAATGAATTAAGGGCCACATGCTACTTTATAAAGTAGCGGCATTATAAACAAGAAATACACCAATTAAGATTGTGTCCAATTATTGCATACAGTCCATAGTTAGGCTAATAAGCTCCCTTACAGTTTGTGATATACGTTTTCATACTCAACATTAAATATCTGATATATTGCTAAAGATCAATAAGGATTATTTTGATATGCAACAGGTCACATTCAAATGATTTAATAGAATTAGCATGAAGGGCCACATTGGCCATGTCAGATGCATACTTGGGAACCTTCTTGTCACAAGCCACTGAAGGTCCATTAAAGACTGGAGATGGGAGTGTCCAAATGACGTGATTCATGTCATAAAGTGGGCAAGACTTGATTTTGGTGGGTGAGGTTTGGGAGGACGGGAGGTGGAGCTTTGCCTTTAAAATGGGTGGAGAGTGACTGGAATCAGAGCTACAAGGGAACTCACTGAGTCCTGACAATCAGTCTCTGTCTGTGGAGCCCTGGTAATTAAATATAAGATCTGGAGCCACTGGATCAGATCTGGAGAGTTCCTAAATATGATCCTTCATTTGGAATTCTGGTTTAATGGCTATAAACCGTTTTTCTGTTTTGGTGATACTCTCCTTTTAAAACACATAGGGCCATATACACAATATAAAAATGGAGGACATTTTGGAGCAAACCAAATCCACCACAGGGGACAAATGAAAAATGGGTCATTTAACCCCGTGAATGCTAGAGATGCCTTCAGTGAATGGAGATCGCTTTGAAGACCTCTCCAACATTCAAGGAATAATAAACCCCTTATAAAGTAGCCAGAATTTGGCAGATTTTCATTTGTCCCCTATGGAGAGGTTGGTTTACTACAGAGTTGCTCCAGTTTACATTGTACATATGACCACAGTAGGGAATGGATTATAGGGCATATTAGCTAATGTACAGTTGTATTTTATGACAGTAAACAATTTGTAAATTATCATGTTTACTTAGTTTATCAGACTTACCCTGTTTTATCGGCTTTTAAATTCACCTAGCCAAATATTTACTGTATTTATCAAACATATACACCTCATTTATCCATACTAACACTGGAAAATCATTCATTTTCATGGGCACATTCTTCAAAAATGGTTTGACTTGGCTTTTGTGTCAATTGCTCTGTTTAAAGAAACACTAACACTCTCTAATAGAAAACTGCCACTTACCATAATCTGGACAGAAAATCCTAATGTTTACTGTGTAGAGGCATAACTGCAGGGGGCACAGAGGGTGCAGCTTTACCTGGGACAAGTGGGGCCTCTTTACTCCACAGTCCAATAGGTTCTAGTTATGTCTCTGTGAAAATAGTTTTGTTATAGGGGACCCAAAACTGCTTGCACAAAGGCCTTCAATGGCTCTTACTATCTCCAGAGATGTGGGACTTCAATGGGGGCGAAGTTCACCCCCTCTTATGCCACCCTGTTTATGGGTTGATGGGAGGAGACCCACATCTTTGGAGATAGTAATCCATTTCTGTCAGATATTGTTTACTTTAAGAGATACATTGACAACTTGCTTGTCATATGGAGCAGTGACCCAGCAAAAGTTCCTGAGTTCATTGAGTATCTGAATTGTAATGAGAGTAATCTTGCTTTCACCTTCACCAGTGATCCAAATAAAATAGTGTTTTTGAAATCACTTCATCATACAACTCTGAAATCTTAGTAACCAATTGTCACTGTTTTGTAAGAACACTCAGGCAATTAGGTAAGGTTAAGAAAAACTTTATTGAGGAATATAAGGCAAAAGCAATCACCCTACTCAGGTCCAGATGAGGTCAGTACCGTGATACTTCCCAAAACTGAAGCAGGTCAGGATGGACAGAAATATCAGAGGCAATAACAACAGTAGGACAATACTGGCTTGATCCATAGACAGGTCACTGGAACAAGGAAAACCAAAACGGCACCACACTGCGGCAAGGCCCTACTATAGCGGTGGGTAGCTGCAGGGCAACTCCCTAGAAGGCTAGGGATAGCAGAGGCAACACAGATTGGACACTGGCAAGTGACCAAGTCCCTAGAATGCTAGGGATAGTGGAGGCTGCTCAGATAGGACACTGGCAAGTGGCCAGGTCCCTAGAACGCTAGGGTTAGCGGAGGTAGCACAGATAGGACACTAGCAAGTGACCAAGTCCCTAGAACACTAGGGATAGCGGAGGCAACACAGATAGGACACTGGCAAGTGACCAAGTCCCTAGAACGCTAGGGATAGCGGAGGCAACACAGATAGGACACTGGCAAGTGACCAAGCCCCTAGAATGCTAGGGATAGCGAAGGCAGCACAGATAAGACACTGGCAAGTGACCTAGTCCCTAGAACGCTAGGGATAGAGGAGGCAACGCAATAGGACACTGGCAAGTGACCAAGTCCCTAGAACGCTAGGGATAGCAGAGGCAGCACAACAGATACTGGCAAGCGACCAGAGCTACTCACAACACAGTCTCCTAGTTGACTTCAGGAGTGACAGGCCAAGCAGGCTCTGTAGCGGTATTACTGTAAGCGAGAGTAGGCGGAACAGAACTCAGGGTACACACCCTGATAGGTCTGAAGCCAGAACTGCCAAATCAGTGCACACAGAGGTAATAGCCAGTTCTAGTCAGTAACGGAATCGGATGCTCAGCCAAAACCAGGTCGGTACACACGGAGGTAGTCAGCCAGTCCTAGTCAGCAACGGGATCGGATACTCAGCCTAAGCCAGGTCGGTACACACGGAGGTAGTCAGACAGTCCTAGTCAGCAACGGAACTGGATACTCAGCCAAAGCCAGATCGGTACACACTGAGGTAATCAGCCAGTCCTAGTCAGCATTGGAATTGGAACACAGGAGCAACATGAGTGTAGTCAGGCAAGCCGGGTAATTCACGGAGCAGGAACAAGCAGCAACAAAACGCTAGATGCAGGTACACCACAAAAGGGTGCTGAAAGGATGACTGGAGAGAGTTTAAAAAGGCTAACTGTAGGTGGAGCCAGCGTCCAATCACCAATAAGAACCATGCACGGAAAACCCGGAAGTAAACATGTCGCCCTCTTGCAGAATCACAGGCACTGTGAAAGTACCCCCCTCTCAACAACCCCCTCTCCGTGGAGGAGGTCCAGGCTTAAATGGGAACTTGGCGTGGAATCTGCGCAACAGTAGTGGAGCATGGATGTCAGAGTGGTTCACCCATGAGTGTTCCTCTGGGCCATATCCCTTCCAGTGAACCAAGTATTGGATCTGCCCACGGAATCTACGTGAATCCAAAATACTCTGCACCTCATATTCATCGTGGTCTTGAATACGAACCGGACCAGGGACTGCAGGAGTAGATGTGTATCTATTACATACTAAAGGTTTGAGTAAAGATACATGGAACACGTTATGTATACGCATAGATGCAGGCAACTCTAAGTCATAGGAAACAGGATTGACCCTGCGGAGTACCTGGAATGAACCCACGAATCGGGGAGCCAACTTATTGCATGGAACTTGCAACTTAAGGTTCCTGGAGGATAACCATACCCTGTCCCCCACCTGGAATACAGGGGCAGGCAACTTTCTATTATTGGCATGCCGCTGATACCGTTGAATAAGTCACATAGGGAATTCTGAACTTGTGCCCAAGTGGAGCGAAGTTGCCTAATGTGCTCATCCAAAGCTGGAATCTGCTGTGCTTGGAAGGTATCCGGGAACAAGCATGGTTGGAACTAGTGTTGAGCGAGCGTGCTCGGCCGATGCTCGGATCGGCTCGAGCATCGCTCTGCTCGGCACATGGCGGTACTCGTCGAGTACCGCCATGTGCTCGCCCGCCATGTTCGGGTGGCGGGGATCTGTGCCGGAAGAGGCACAGATCCGAAGACGCTCCGCTGGACCACCAGGGACTGGAGGTACGGGGGCATTGCGGAGATGAAGGGGGCATTGCGGAGATGAAGGGGGACATTGTGGAAGAGGGGCATAGACTCTATGCCCCTCTTCCACAATGTCCCCCTTCATCTCCGCTATGCCCGTCTTCCACAGTGTCCCCCTTCATCTCCGCTATGCCCCTCTTCCACAATGTGCCCCTTCATCTCCGCTATGCCCCTCTTCCACAATGTCCCCCTTCATCTCCTCTATGGCATAGAGGAGATGAAGGGGGACATTGTGGAAGAGGGGCATAGCGGAGATGAAGGGGCACATTGTGGAAGAGGGGCATAGCGGAGATGAAGGGGGACATTGTGGAAGACGGGCATAGCGGAGATGAAGGGGGCATAGCGGAGATGAAGGGGGACATTGCGGAGATGAAGGGGGCATTTGGAGATGAAGGGGGCATAGCGGAGATGAAGGGGGGCATTGACCAGGCACCCTCCCCTCATCAGAGCAGGGGGTGCCTGGTGTAATGCTCGTGTCGCCCCATTATATGCAATGGGGCTCGGGTGCTCGGCCGAGCACTCGAGCCTCAGGGGGTGCTCGGTCAGAGCACCCGAGCACCCGAGCATCGGGGTGCTCGCTCAACACTAGTTGGAACCCATAGTTGATAAGAAAGGGTGAGCTCCCGGAAGAAGTGTTAACAGCGCAATTCCTGGAGAACTCTGCCCACAGCAACAAGTCAGTCCAGTTGTTGTGATGATTGGAAGTGAAACAGCGTAGAAATTGCAACAATCCCTGATTGGATTGTTCAGAGGCCCCGTTGGTCTGGGGATGGTATGCAGACGAGAACGACAATTGGATACCCATTTGGTCACAGAACGCCCTCCAGAACCTGGACACAAATTGGCTCCCGCGATCGAAGACCAGGACCTTGGGGACTCCATGGAGTTGGAACACCATGGCCAATGTTTTAGCCGATGGCAAGCCAGGGAGCGGGCCATTTTCGAAAATCTATCAACCACCATAAGTATAACTGTGTAGCTATTAGATACAGGCAATTCTCCCATGAAATCGATAGATACATGTGACCATGGGCGGTCACCATTAGGAACAGCTTGCAAAAGCCAGACTGGAAGGTGCCTTGGGGACTTGGAGCGAGCACAAGTGGCACAGGCTGCAGTAAATGCAGCACAGTCTGCCCTTAGTATAGGCCACCAGAACATTCGGGACAAGGGCCAGATCAATTGATTTTTGCTCATGTCACCGGCCGCACGAGAGGCATGATATGTCTCCATCAACTTGGCCCGGAATGGTTCAGCCACAAAGCACTTGCCCATGGGTTTCTCCGGAGGCGCATTGGCCTGGGATTCCAATATCTCCTCGCTGAATGGGGATTTGATACTGGTACGTAGTGTGGTAAGGATACGATCCGGAGGTATAATAGGCACAGGTTCAGTTTCAGACTCTGGATCTGGACCAAATTGTCTGGATAGGGCGTCAGCCCTTATATTCTTGGTACCAGGTAAGTAAGAAACAATGAAATTGAAGCGTGAAAGGAATAAGGCCCATCTGGTTTGTCTGGGAGATAACCTTTTTGCTTCAGAAAGGTAGGTAAGATTCTTATGGTCCATCAGAATCAGAATCGGCGCGCTGGTGCCCTCTAGCAGATGGCGCCATTCACGTAGTGCCAAAATGATCGCCAATAATTTGCGATCTCCAATATCATAGACACTTTGGGCCTTGGTCATCTTTTTAGAGAAAAATCCGCATGGCATTAGTGTCTTCCCAGGCCCAGGTCTCTGTGACAGCACTCCCCCTACACCTGTCTCCAAAGCATCAACCTCCAAGGTGAATGGCAAACCAGGTATAGGATGCAACAGTACTGGTGCTGAGGAAAATGCGGATTTTAAGGGTTCAAATGCCCTCTCTGCCTCTGGAGACCACATAGAAGCATTAGCCCCTTTATGTGTCATGTCTGTCAATGGTTTCACAATCATGGAATAGTCACAAATAAATTTCCTGTGATAATTTGCAAAGCCCAAGAACCACTGTAAGGGTTTGAGACCAATGAGACGCGGCCATTGCAACACAGCAGAGAGTTTGTCTTTGTCCATAGCAATGCCTTCTTTGGAAATGACATAGCCCAAGAACGGCACCTTGGACTTATGAAATTCGCACTTGTCCATTTGCAGAATAATTTATTCTCTCTCAGCCTCTGCAACACTGCAGTGACATGCTTACGGTGCGTCTCCAAATCAGGAGAATAAATCAAAATGTCGTCCAAGTAGACCACTACACAGGATTGTAACATGTCCCTAAGAACATCGTTTATAAGCTCCTGAAATACTGCCAGAGCTTTGCATAACCCAAAGGGCATCACTAAATATTCGAAGTGCCCTGTCCGAGTATTGAAAGCGGATTTCCACTCATCAGCCTCTTTGATCCTTACTAGGTTATATGCTGCTCTTAAATCCAATTTGGTGAAGATGGAAGCGCCCTTGAGTTGATCAAACAACTCTGTAATGAGTGGGATGGGGTAAGCATTCTTGATCATTATCTTACTCAGACCCCTATAGTCGATACAGGGTCTGAGATCCCCATTTTTCTTTTTGACAAAAAAGAATCCAGCCCCCGCGGGCCAGGAAGACTTACGAATTATGCCACGAGCCAGAGCATCAGAGATGTATTCCTCCATTGCCTGATTCTCCTAACAGGACAATGGATAGGTTCTGCCTTTAGGAGGCATGGAGCCAGGCACAAAATTAATAGCACAGTCATATGGCCAATGTTGTGGCAAAGTGCTAGCCTCTCCCTTACTGAACACATCACTGAATGACTGGTATTCAAGTGATAATGAGGGAGAGGTACACAAGATCTTGGTAGGTTGCCGTAAGCAATGTTCCATACAAAAGTCAGACCAAGCCAGGATTTCGCAGGACCTCCAGTCCACTCTGAGATTATGTGTATGCAGCCATGAAAATCCCAGAACGATCGCATAGTGAGAAGACTGAATAATCTGGAACCTCAAAGTTTCTGTATGAAGCGCTCCAATAAGGATCACCAATGGACATGTCTCCTGAGTAACCTGGGGGGAAACCAAAGGTCTTCCGTCAATGGCCTCAATGTCCAATGGGGATTCCATCTCAACCAATGGAATATTATGCAGGACAGCAAACTCCTTATCCATAAAATAGCCGGCCGCGCCAGAATCAATCAAGTCAGGAGCAGTAAAGGAAGACCTTGCCCAGGACGCCACAACCTCCACCTCAGGTTTACATTGTGTGCCCTCTGGGGACTGATATACATCACCTAGGACCTGTCCTCTACCGTACCCTAGGTGCGTTCATTTCCCGGCCGTACAGGACATGACTGCGACAAGTGTCCAGATTTCCCACAATACAGACACAAGCCTTGTCTGTGGCGGAAGAGCCGCTCTTCCTTAGGCAATCATGTAAAGCCCAGCTGCATCAGCTCAATACTACTGATTGTGGCACCAGAAGGCGTGGGAGGTGAGGGAGGCACGGGTGGGAAACTATAGCTGGGCAACGACTCTGTTGGAGGCCTCTGCTTACGGTCTTTATTCAGGTTCCTTTCCCTTATGCGAGTGTCAATCAAGGTAGCAAAATTTGTCCAGCACTTCCGGCAACTCGCGGGCAGTGATTTCATCTTTTATTTTATCATCGAGGCCTTGTGCTAAGGCTGCCACAAATGCCTCATTGTTCCAACCAACCTCTGCATCAAGCGTGCAAAATTCAATCGCATAGTCTGCAACTGTATGTGTGCCCTGTTGGATTCTCATTAATCATTTTGCTGCAGAGCTGGTGCGCCCAGGAACCTCAAATACACTATGGAAGGCCCTTATAAACTCGGCAAAGTTTGTAATAATAGGTTTGGCCGTCTACCAGATCGGGTTAGCCCAGGCCAGTGCTCTGCCTGTCAACAGGGATATCATGAATCCCACCTTGCTTCTCTCACTCGGGAAAGCCTGGGGTACCAGTTCCAAAAAAATTTCTAGCTGGTTCAGGAAACCACGGCATAAGGTAGGTTCCCCATCATATCTCAATGGGAGAGGAGCGGTTGCGGACAACCCTCTACCTGGATTACTTGGAGCCATAGCTTGTGCCATCTGTGCCAAAACTGGGGTGGCCACTGATGCCTGTACAGGTTTGTCAAGGTGAGCGGTATGCTCCAGAATGGTCTGCACGGCCAGCAACAACTGATCCAAGCGTTACTCATGCGAGTCCATTCTCCAATGGATATTCTGAGAGCTACCTTCACCTGTATTGTCTGAGGTCATTGGCCCTTTCGTACTGACACGGTTTTGTAAGAACACTCAGGCAATTAGGTAAGGTTAAGAAAAGCTTTATTGAGAAATATAAGGCAAAAGCAATCACTCTACTCAGGTCCAGATGAGGTCAGTACCGTGACACTTCCCAAATCTGACGCAGGTCAGGATGGACAAAAATATCAGTAGGCAATAACAACAGTAGAAATACTGGCTTGATCCGTAGACAGGTCACTGGAACAAGGAAAACCACAATGGCACCACACCGCGGCAAGGCCCTACTATAGCAGTGGGTAGCTGCAGGGCAATTCCCTAGTAAGATAGCGGAGGCAACACAGATTGGACACTGGCAAGTGACCAAGTCCCTAGAACGCTAGGGATAGCGGAGGCTGCTCATATAGGACACTGGCGAGAGACTAAGTCCGTAGAACGCTAGGGATAGCGGAGGCAGCACAGATAGGACACTGGCAAGTGACCAAGTCCCTAGAATGCTAGGGATAGCGGAGGCAACACAGATAGGACACTGGCAAGTGACCAAGTCCCTAGAACACTAGGGATAGCGGAGGCAGCACAGATACTGGCAAGCGACCAGAGATACTCGCAACACAGTCTCCCAGTTGACTTCAGGAGTGACAGGCCAAGCAGACGCTTTAGCCGTATTACTGTAAGCGAGGGTAGGCAGAACGGAACTCAGGGTATATATAGAAAAAGAAAAAACACACAAGAGGGTGCCAATAGTATATTATCCCACAGGTATCCAAATCTCCAATAAATAATTATATATTCAACTCACATTTATAAATAGTTGACCACAAACATATGTCCGTAACCAACACAAAAAGCATGCAGGGTACTTTACCTATCCCTGCTAGGGTTAAATCAGTCCACTTCGAGGAATCCAAGGACTTCTTTCCAGCTGTTCACACAGTTCAAGTTAAATCCAATCAATACTAAACCTAACCAATAATGTTTAGATTATATAAAAAAAAAATAATAAAAATAATGTCAATAGCCGAACTATTTCTAAAAAGAAATTTTAATAAAATATATATAACATTAAAAGGCGTATAAGGACGCGTTTCGCAACACAGCCGGTTGCTTTATCTACTATTCTAACCTCTCACAGAAAAAAGAAACGGCTACTAACTAACATATATTTAAATGTTACCTTACTACATCCGATTGGTTGTGTGATTAATTGGCCATAATAGACTCTATGTGTTACATCCAAATCAACCGATTCGGACAGACTCAAACAATCGGATCAAGCAATACAAAGCTATGCACCCTCATAGGTCTGAAGCCAGAACTGCCAAATTGGTACACACAGAGGTAATAGCCAGTCCTAGTAAGTAACGGAATCGGATGCCCAGCCAAAGCCAGGTTGGTACACATGGAGGTAGTCAGCCAGTGCTAGTCAGCAATGGAATCAGATACTCAGCCAAAGCCAGGTCGGTACACACATAGGTAATCAGCCAGTCCTTGTCAGCAACGGAATCGGATACTCAGCCAAAGCCAGGTCGGTACACACGGAGGTAATCAGCCAGTCGTAGTCAGCAACGGAATCGGAACACAGGAGCAACAGGAGCGTAGTCAGACGAGCCGGGTCATACACAGGAACAAGCAGCAACACAAACGCTATACAGGTACACCACGAAAGGGAGCTGAAACGATGACAGGAGAGAGTTTAGAAAGGCTAACCTTTTCGCCAATAAGAACCGTGCACAGAAAACCTGGACGTAAACATGTCGCCCTGTTGCAGAATCACGGGCACCATGATACGCTGGCAGTGTGACTCTGGAAATTATTCAAACAAATAACTTGTAGGTTCTATATTTTTAATAAAATCAACACAGGTGACTCTCCCTTGCGGTGGCTAAAAGGATCCCTGCCTGCCTATACAACTGTGACACTGTGTCACGGTTTCTTTTAAGACACTCAGACCATTGGGTGAATAAGAACACAGTTTTATTAAAATAAGATAAGGCAATAACACGCCCTCTAGTGGTGGTAAATATATACAGATAATATATATATATTTATAATGGTAAATGCACAAATGACCATTAAGTACAATTACACAGAAATAGGATAGCGTGTACCCCTCAGGGGTTAAGTACTTGATAACAGTCAGTCTCAGATGTGAATGTTTGGAACGCCCTGGGTGTTATAAGGCTGATGCTGGAGACCAAGACTATCACCGGCTGGATACTGGACTGCCCCGCCACAGTGTTCAGTAAGAAGCACCAAAGTCCCCGTAGCCCCTCGGGCATGCCTACTGGAACTGCTTCAACTAGTGCAAGTGCATAAGGCCCCACGGGCGTAATTGGAACCGGCCTTCAAGGCGATAGCTGCCAAGCCTCCTCAGACTAAACCGGATAATGGGAAAGCATACGCTAGAGCCGACAGCCCCCACGGGCGTGATTACCGGAATGCTGATGCCTGTGCCTGCCACCACTCGGGAAAGCGGGATCGCTACTGAACAAGAGAAAGGGTCTCAGGCGCCCAACCGGCCTAAACGGATGTAAATACTCTGCAAGGATGTGTGAAGCTGCCGACGAAGAGCGGCCAGCTCAGCAGTAGTATTCACTGAGAAAGAGACTCTTACAGGATTAGCGATAGAGTGGAACCCAGCGGCACTGCTAGGGTTAATTAGCACATTTACTTGAGGCTTATCAGCGGTAAAGCAAGGCTCTGCAGTCTGAGGGAGGCACGGGTACGCCCAACTCTGCAACGGTAAAAGCACAGCACTGATCGGAGTACACCAGGCAAGGCAGTCACACCAAAAGCTGGAACAGTAGATAGAAATGTCGCGGCGGCGACAACTGGAACACAGGTCACTGTAGAAAGCCGGAGTCGTTCTTCGGAGCGGGAAGTCAGCCAGGCCGGGTCGGAGCACGTAGAAGGTAGTCATACAAGCCGGGTCGTACACAAGCAGGAACGTCAGCCAAACCAGGTCAGGATCCAGAGGAGGTAGTCAGACGAGCCGGGTCCTACACGAGCAGGAACACAGGAGAATAGTCAAGACAAGCCAAGTCGGTACACAGGAATCCGGAACACAGGAACACAGCACAATAACTGGCACAGAGACACCACGAAAGGGCGCCTGACAGTCTTGCTAGCCAGGTATAAAAAGGTCACCAGGGGGCGGGCCAAACCAACACAGCAAATCAGTATCTGTCATAGCTGAGACTGACAGGAATCACAGGCACTGTGATACACTGACAGTGTGACTCTGAAGATAATTCAAACAAATAACTTGTAGTTTCTGTATTTTTAATAAAACAAACATAGGTGACTCTCCCTTGCGGTGGCTTAAAGGCACCCTGCCTGCCTATACAACTGTGACACTGGCAGTGTGACTCTGGAAATTATTCAAACAAATAACTTGTAGTTTCTATATTTTTAATAAACAAACACAGGTGACTCTCCCTTGAGGTGGCGAAAAGGCACCCTGCCTGCCTATACAACTGTGACACTGGCAGTGTGATTCTGAATATTTTTCAAACAAATAACTTGTATTTTGAATATTTTTAATAAAACCAACACAGGTAACTCTCCCTTGCGGTGGCTTAAAGGCACCCTGCCTGCCTATACAACTGTGAAACTGGCAGTGTGACTCTGTAAATTATTCAAACAAATAACTTGTATTTTGAATATTTTTAATAAAACCAACACAGGTGACTCTCCTTTGCGGTGACTTAAAGGCACCCTGCTTGCCTATACATCTGTGACACTGGCAGTGTGACTCTGGAAATTAGTCAAACAATTAACTTTTAGTTTCTATATTTTTAATAAAACCAACACAGATAACTCTCCCTTGTGGTGGCGAAAAGGCACCCTGCCTGCCTATGCAACTGTGACACTGGCAGTGTGACTCTGGAAATTATTCAAACAAATAACTTGTAGTTTCAATGTTTTTAATAAAACCAACACAGGTGACTCTCGCGGTGGCGAAAAGGCACCCTGCCTTCCTATACAACTATCAGACTGACTGATGTGACACTCTGAAAATTATTAGAAGAAAACCCTAATATTTTTTATATTTTGCACAGGAACAAAGATGACTCTCCCTTGCAGTGGCAATAACTGGCACTAATGCTTGCTGCCTGCCTATGCCTAGCCTAATGCTATCTGCCTGCCTACACAACAACTGGACACTCTCTAATCTCTTCTTCTCTCTCTCTGAGCTCCAACAATGCAATGAGGAAATGCAGGCTGTCTGTCTGGGTGACTGTGTCATTAGTCCAACCCCCATCATGAAACAAAGAAGCTTATTGGAATACAGACGAAGAGGGAAAATAGTGCATGAAACGGAAAATGGAAATGGACTAGAGACATGTAGATAAAAATATGGAGGGAAAGTAATCGAGTAGTCGAGTAATCAGGTAGTACAAAAAAGATCCAACTCCGAACAGTCCTGGTCTGAAAGAAGTCAAAACTTTCGGACATTTGTCGAATGTCAAAAGTTTCAACGACTTTCGGACTAGGGCTGCTCAGAGTCTAATCTTTTTTGTTGAGCTATCCTTGCATGTCGGATGGTCCAAATGTTTCCGAATGACCCCATTTTCGACTAATTCCGAATTTCTCTGAATCAATTCACACAAGTCTAGGGAATACACTTTACGGACATTAACTCTCTTAGTTCCATAGGATATGTTATGTACGATACCTACAAGGTGTAAAGTGGGTACTAGTGCATGATTAAAAATGAACTTCAAAAGTAGAGATCAAATAATACTTCCAGTCTCTTTAGTACTGATCATTTCTACAAATAAATTTGCTGTTTTTGAATATATACTGGATAATCAGATTGCATTGTTAGGTAAATTAATGGAGTTTATTTTGTGTCACAATTATTTTTGGCTTGAGTGTGACTTTTTTTTACAGTTACAAGGACTGGTCATGAGCACCAAGTTCCTTCTAGGCTATGTACATTTCCATGTGGGAGAATGGGAAAATAAATTTATTTGGAACAATAATCAATTTACACAAACCTGTTGCAATGGACAAGATATATAGATATTATTTTCTTTATTTCTAAGGGGGCACAGAGAAGTTAGTGTCTCTTTTTTTGTTTTGTCAATAAAGATTATCACAATTTGAAGTTTACACCCACTTGGTGTTCTGTAATTAAAAATATTTTACATCTTGCTATGTGTGTAGAGGACATAAAATGAAAATCTTCTTCAAAACAATGGACACAAATAGTTCTATTGGATTGGACAGTTGAACATCCCTAAAGAAGAATTTACTCGTCTGAGGAAGAACTGTATGGAAATAGAAATTTATAGAGAACTAGCTGCTCAATTAGTGAGAGATTCAAGGAGAAGAAATATGAGAAGGAGTTTGTAGAGCGAATGGTGACAGAAGTTGAAAAACAGGTAGAGAGAGTTTGATGGAAATTAAATTAAGGGGAGAAAAGAAAGATTGGACCTTTATCAGCAAGTCTTATATTTTGTAGAGTATAGGAAATGTTATAATTTCACAAGGAAACACACTGAGAGATATTAAAGGGAGATAGGGTGTTAAGGAGGTTTGTTGCTATTGACTCCATGAATGTTTTATATTAAGACAAAGAATTTGGTCCTTATAGTGACCTCAGTAGTTAAGGGAAAGAAGAGACAAGACAGGATAGAATTGGGTTCTATTAAGTTGTAGAAATTGTGATAAGATTAAGAAGAGTTACTAGAGTATCTACAGTATTTCAGTTACTACAGGAGAAGAATCTAAAATTAAAGATCATATAGTTTGTGATGTAAAGGGGGTAATTTATACTGTGCAATATTGATGTCCAAAACATTATATAGGACAGGGCTGTCCAAGTTCAGTCCTCAGGGGCCACCAACAGGACAGGGTTTAAGGATTTCCCTGATTAAGCACAGGAGAGTTAATCATTGGCTCATTCATTTTGACGGACTCACCTGTGCTTAACCAGGGAAATCCTTACATCCTGTACTGTTGGTGGCCCATGAGGACTGAATGTGGACAGCCCCAATATAGGACATACAAAAAGAGCATTAAAAGATTGAATAAAAGAACAGGCTGTCTGTCCAACCATTTCCTAGAAATGCAAGAAATGCATGGTAATTATCCCAACAAAATGTGGTTTATGGGTATTTGTAATGTTGATAAAAGTTGTAGGGATTGGTACTATATAGAAAAGATGTTAGGCAGAGAATCTGAGTGGATTTTCAATGTTAAAACATTGCAGCCATTAGTATTGACTGCAGAACTGGAATTTGTTTTTTTGTAGGACAGTATTGAGATGTATCATTAGCAATTTATGTATGTTTAAAAATACCATGTAATTAAATTTTATATGTATTTTTTTTTAAATTATTTTGGCGAAGAAGCACCGTGTGGTTATGTTAACAAGACATAGAGGTGTTGTGTAGGTGGAAGCCGCTCTGTGTGTAAGAGAGACAGAAGGAAACTCACTCTTACATATGATTCAACTGGAGGATAGTGGGTGAGAGATGGTACTGAAAGGTATCAACACAATGGTGTATACGGGCAAATAGCCAGAAATACCAAGAAAACAGTGAACAGACTAAGACGAGTTGTTCTGAATGTAAGGCATGTGAGAGACGCCATAAGAATGCTTTCAACTCTGAGATTCTTTGTGTGAGTTAGTTGCTTGGTAGATATCAAAACCAATGTGTAGAGAAGGTGGTAAAGAGCCAAGCCTAGCCTGGCCAGTTGAGCAATATATGTTGGCAAGGACACTGACAGTGTTTATTCTAATATATTAGCCATATTTATGGTGAGTGACATATTCATTTCAACATTTCTGTTTACATTAACTTTTGGACCATTTATTCACGAAGCTTTCCATAAAAGGACTAATTTCATTTGCATCATTTGTATTCCATGATATGCAATAACTAGATTTTGCCATAAATTCATGAGAACAGACATTAGGTGTTAGGAGCATGATTGTATTGGTTTTAGGAGAACATACATTAGGTGTTAGCAGCATTATTGTATTGGTTTTAGGAGAACAGACATTAGGTGTTAGGAGCATGATTGTATTGGTTTTAGGAGAACAGACATTAGGTGTTAGGAGCATGATTATATTGGTTTTAGGAGAACAGACATTAGGTGTTAGCAGCATTATTGTATTGGTTTTAGGAGAACAGACATTAGGTGTTAGGATCATGATTATATTGGTTTTAGGAGAACAGACATTAGGTGTTAGCAGCATTACTGTATTAGTTTTAGGAGAACAGACATTAGGTGTTAGGAGCATGATTGTATTGGTTTTAGGAGAACAGACATTAGGTGTTAGGAGCATGATTATATTGGTTTTAGGAGAACAGACATTAGGTGTTAGCAGCATTATTGTATTGGTTTTAGGAGAACAGACATTAGGTGTTAGCAGCATTATTGTATTAGTTTTAGGAGCTCCAATATTGTGGTAATAAATTTTTGTATTTTGGATTATACGATTATCCGATTATATCTTAGTGTGAGTATTGAGTTCAGATTTGGACCTGTTTTTCAATTTAGGCCTAAGCAGGATTACTTATGATGATATAGACACATACGTGATAGTCTTATATTTGAGTGTATTCTTGTATCAGATGTGTGGTCTCAAGAATAGCTCCATATTTGTATTTTAGATTTTGCAATTGTTTATGTAGTTAGCAGACTACATTTAGTCTACTTATTAATATCCTTTATTTATGTAGCACCAACTTATTCCACAGCACTGTACAATAGGGAAAAGACATACACATCAGTACAAATGGAACACACACAATATAGGTATCAGAAGCCCTGCTCGTGAGAGCTTAGTATAGAGGAAGGTAGGTAAGAAACAGGAGTAAGTGCTAAAGGCTGTAAGTGCCTCCTGCCACATAAACTGCTGGTAAGTGGGTGGGAGAAAGAAGTGCTTTTCAGTGTAGTGGCCCAGTCTGTTTGAGAGAAGCTGCTGTGTTTGGGAAGTAGTGGGTTTGTTTGGTCTGTCATTGTAGACTACTCCTGAACTGTAAGAATGTCCTTTTCACATCGGTATAGTATACATCATATGTCATTTTTAGACAAAACATCACACCACACACTAACTGCTCTGTTGTGTAACTTACAGTAGAAATCAACAATACTATCATTATGTCAAATGTTCAAGGAATGTGGGAAAAGGGAAAAGGCGTTAAAGGAATGTTTGGACATGTTGTTGATAGTAAAGTCATACTACAAAAACTGACTGTGGGCATAGTCACTGCGGATTGCACAATAAATGGTTATAATCCTCTTAACATGCTCCAGGAGCCTCTTTGTAAAGATAACATGAAACGTTACACCATCAATAGTAGTATTAAATCCTTTTAACAACACTAAAGATGACAACAAGTCATATTCTAATGTTGGATCCATGGTGGAGGAGAATTCAGTAGTGACACCAACTGCTGCATCAGACAGTAACAGGAACATTTAGCAGCGAACTAGTGATCAATGGTCTATAAATCTCAGTTTCAGGAAAAATAGAAAGAAACTTATTCAGACTTTAAAAAACCTATAAGAATATGAGAGTAGTACGTAGTAAATAGATGATGCTGATAATGATTTTGATTTGGACTATGTTCCTCCACTATCCACCCTTTCTCCTGATACAGATGAAGAAGAGAGTGAGATGGATGATGATTTGGCCAAACGTAATCAATGAAATGAAATAGTTCAATCATCCACAGCTGGAAAGGACCAATATACCTGTTTATACACACTTAGAGAGATCAACTTGAATGTCTGTCGCTGATACCTGATACCTTCTGATTGCAAATTTTAGCTCATGTAGTAGTAGCAGCAGCAGTTCCTCAGTAACTCCTCAGTCTATAGTATGGAGATGCTTCATTTATGATCCAAAAAACATTTTGCTATATGTTGCCTCTGTAAAAACATGTGAGCAAGAGGAAAGCATTATCACATTTAGACACATCCTCATTGAGTAATTCAGATCCCACCTGAAGCACAACTTAAAGTCTGACTGGAAGGCACACCAACAATACACCAGAAGTGTGAGGATTAGCAGCAGTAGACAAACTCTTAAAAGTACACAGGGGCTGATGGGCATATAATAGTAGTGTCATAGGTGTTTTAGAGACTGGTATACAGGAAAAGACTAAATAATGTGAACTCGTATAGCTTGGAGGAGAGAAGAGAGAGAGAAGGCATATGATAAAAACATTCAAATTCATGATGGGATACAACAAAGCACAGGAGGGAAGTGCATTTCAAAGGAGTAAAAATGTTAGGACAAGAGGCCATAGTCTAAAACTAGAGGGGCACAGGTTTAACTGTAATGTAAGAAAGTTGTACTTCACTGAGAGAGCAGTAAAGTGGAATAGCCTACCAACAGAAGTGGTAGAAGTTAAAACAGTGACAGAATTTAAGCATGTATAGGATAGCCCTGAACAAAAGGACCAAATAAGGTTTGAGGTTTTTACAGTAGGAAAATGGGCAGACTAGATGGGCCAAATGGTTCTAATCTGCCCTCAAATTCTACGTTTCTATGTAAGAGAGTGAGACAACATTTTCCTCAGTAGTAACAATATCCATGTTTCCTACTAATGTGCAAATGCAAAACATGGAGCAGCATGACTCTTAGTTGGAAGTCACAACAAACATAGAGTTCCCTCACTGACCACCACCATCACCAGTCATAGTGTTAAAACAATTAAGCTACACAGTTCTTCTTCTATGTGCTGCCAACCCATACTTACTGGAAATAAGTAAAACAAAATACACAAATATTATCCAAAAGTATACCCCTACAATGGCAAACTTGCCAAAATGTTGGAGGTTGACCTACTTCCTTATTCTTTTGTTGAAAACAGAGGTTTTAAAGAACTCATGGCAAGTGTCACACCCTACTGGTATAGCCCAAGCCACAGTTATTTTTCAATGATGGATTTGCCAGAGTTGTACAAGCAAGTGGTTAGTATCATGGGCAAAGGGCTGAAAACATCATGCTGATAGATTTCTTGACAACATCCAACTGTCCCCAATATAAAAATCAGATGCTGTTGCTGTCATTGTGCCCCTTATTTGTCCTCAACCTCAACTATGCAACAACATTTTTTCAACGCTTATGTTGCCTTAAGACTCAGCCTGCTAACAATGAATTACATTTGTTGCAAATGCATAAACAATCTGCCCCATCTCCTTCACCAGTGTAAAATGGATGGAGGTCCCCACCAGCCTGCTAAATATTTTTCAAGGCTTATATTGCCGTATCACTACTCAGCATGTTAACAATTTTCTCAAGGCTTATGTTGCCGTAGGCCTCTTCCTGCTAACAAATTGTTCAAGGTTTATGTTGATCTAGGACTCAATCTGCTAACAACTTTTACTTTCAACTGTAGATTTCTCCACTTCAGCACTCAGCAGCAGTAATACTGCAGTGGGAGTTCTTGATGCAATTGAAAGAAAAGATAGAAATGTACAAATTTCTTGAGGGAATTTGATTTTCTGCAGAAAAAAAGGTGGAAATTTTATGTACTTTCTATGCACAAGAGTTTCAGATAAAAAAACAGTAAATTGTGCATTTCCATGAAAATTCCTGCAACCCCCCATAAAATAGGACTTTTAGCCCATCGCTACTTACGTCACCATGCAAAGAGTGTCTTGGAATGTCCATGGAGAAATGTTTAACTCCTTTGCAGGAGCAAGTGCAGTATACACTTATACACTTGCAGCAGTATACACTTATAAATATTGCTGAATGTATCATTGTGATATTGTCACTTATCTCAGATCTATTTTTGTTCTATACAGATTTCATATTTTTTTCATGTTACCCTAAGGGGTGAGAATATTTGACTTCAACTTTTTGCCTTTTGACAGATGCAATATATTACATTGTATTCTAATATTTACTTATATTGTTACCATGGCTACCTAATTATATTCTAACTAGAAGTTGATGTAGGTCACTAGCTTTGATTTAAAGCCATGCTTCTGGAATATGTTTTGTTTGGCCTTGATAAAGTTATGGGTTAAGTTTATAATATCAAAGCTAGGTCATGATTTGTTTAGCTATGGAAAATTATACACAGCTTCAGTCTTAACATGTAAGTGTCTGTGTATGTGTGTTTGTGTGATGTGTGTGATATTTGTTTGTGTATCTGCATGCGTGTATTATGAATGTGTGTGTGTATATATGTGTGAGAGCAGTGTGTGTTTATGTGTATATGTGTGTGAGCAGTATACATTTATGTATGCATGTGTGTTTGTGTGTATTTATTATTATATATATATATATATGTGTGTGTGTGTGTGTGTGTTTTTATGTGCGTGTGAGGGGGTATATGTATGTGTTGTGTGTGTGAGAGAGAACAGTGTGTAGTTGTTTGTGTGTGTATTCATTTTTGTGCGTGTGTATGTGTGTGTGTGTGTCCGGATTGCCCAGGACTGTCCAGGAGTTTAAATGGGAGTCTTATGCCCTGGGCAGTCCTGGGGACAATACAAAGTCCCACATTGAAGACTCCAGGGCACAGAGTTATAAACACTAGAAGAATAATTGCCCGTTGCCTACTGTGACACAAAGTGCTGCCTCTGCTGGGCTACAATAAAATGGCTTCCAGACAGAGATCTAAACAATAGAGAGAAATGAGCCTTAATCCTGACATCAAATAGAAACTGAAGTCTAATTTTGTCATAGTGTAATTGTAGTTTAAATATATATAAAACAAAATAGGAGATATAGATGTATATGCACCTTCTAAACAACTGTGCCACTTCCCACAGAACACTCTCAATATACAATACCTCAGGCAATAGGTAATATAGTAAGTATACAATAAAAAATTATTAACAAGAATAACAATAATAATAGCAGAACAGGAAAAGTCCACAAAATCACCGTAGACACAGATACTTACAGTTGTAATCAAAATTATTCAACCCCCATTGCAAATCAGGTTTATTGTCAAAATTTAAAATTAGAGAAATATTTGAAAAATGTATGTGTACTGGATAATATCCCCGACTGATTGATTATATATCTCCACTATCCATATATAGCTCTCAAAATCTCAGTATAATCTATAGAATACCAGTATTATGTGCTCATGTTCACTGTGGCTGCTGTATCTATTTGTCACTTCTGTGAATAGTGAAAAAAAGACAAACAAGAAAATATATATACAAAATAGAGAGCGCCAAATGAACATGCAATATATAACGATTCTATATGTTTTATTACATAAACAAAAATAGCATATAAATGAAACCAATCAGGGCTGGTGCAAGGATTCTTGCCACCCTAGGCAAAACCTAATTTTGACACCCCCTTGGCTCCTCCCCTTTATGTCCTGCCCCTGTATGTGTATAAGGTATAGTGTGTTTGTGTGTTCCCTATATGTATATGTGTCAATGTGTGTGTTCCATATACATGTATAAGTGTCAATGTATGTGTGTCCCCTGTATGTGTATAAATGTCAGTGTGTGTGTTGGCCCTCCTTGCCTCCCACTGTCCATCTCCACATTGGCCCCCACTGTCTATCACCATGTTGGCTCCCCACTGTCCATCTCCTCAGTTGGCTCCCCACTGTCCATTTCCTCACATGGGCCCCCACTGTCCATCTCCACACTGGCCAGGCAACTTTCACATTGTCCCCACCTTTCCACACTGGCTCCCATTGCATATTGAGTCTCTATTGTCCACCTCCAGATTATTCACCTTCACACATTGTCCACCACAGTGCCCACCTCCACATGCAGCAGCCAGACTGCTGAGTTTTTCTTCTGGTGCGCTATGCTTCGGGCGCTCTCTGCCTCAGGCTAAGTCCCCATATATTTTTTTTCATCATGCACAAACCAGCAGCGTGATGACATCCTGCACATGGAGCGTCGCGTATGCATGCTCAGTTAGGAATTGGCTTCAATTCATTGAGACTCAATAGACTCAAGGAAGAGAAGCTTACTGTCAGTGCCATGCACTGACAGTGAGTCGCACTAGAAGTGGGGCCAGGCATTCTCGCGGGCACCCCCGGCGACGCTACTGGAGCATAAATCAGCACTGCGGCAGATATAAAAATGGAAAAAAGATTGCAACTCCCCCCATTTCGGTGCCCCTCTGCTGCGGTGCCCTAAGGTGGCTGCCTAAGTAGCCTTATGCTAGCACTGGCCCTGAAACCAATATATATAGCGTTAATAAAAGTACCAACTGGATATTCTCAAATCAATGTTAAAAAGTCCCAATATATCCATTAACCAAAAGTTTCTCCTCTGATATTTATAATTGTGCAAATATAGGATCCTTCCGGAATAAGATATATTTTCTCACATAGGAGAATTTACTCCTTTCTGCTTTAGGTTTTTTCAAATGTTCCAAAAAACAATATGTGAATATATATATGTTTTTGAAGTCGATTCTAGTGCGTTTGAACTTGTATAAGGTTACCTCTCCTGACCTCCTAGACACGTCTAGCGGGCAGATGATAACTTTTTGGCAGATGATAACAGTGCATATAGGAGAACTCCTTTAAATTCATATTGATCCTGAACAATTTATTTTATAAAAGAGAAGCTGAAAAGAGTGCGGAACACTTCATAAGAGCACCATCTCCCGCAAGACGGGAAAGAAGAAAACATTGGGGTGACAATTGTTGGAAAAAACCTGAAACCCTTTGGACCAAACCTCTGCTCGCCAAAAGAAAAAGAAAATAGACACAGATGAGCCGGGGTAGGAAAAAGTCATTATTTGTCCATCTGCCCGATAGACGTGTCCAGGAGATAAAAACTTTTGGAGCAAACCTCTGCCCGCAAAAAAGGAAAAGAAGCCAGACACAGGAAAAAGTTATCATCTGCCCGCTAGATGTGTCTAGGAGGTCGGGAGAGGTAAACTTATACAAGTTCAAATGCACTAGAATCGACATAAAAAAACATATATATTCACATATTGTTTTTTGGAACATTTGAAAAAAATCTAAAGCAAAAGGGAGTAAATTCTCCTATATGAGAAAATATATCTTATTCCGGAAGGATCCTATATTTGCACAATTATAAATCTTAGAGAAGAGACTTTTAGTTAACATTGATTTGAGAATATCCATTTTGTTACTTTTATTAACGTTTTATATAGTGGCTTCATTTATATGCTATTTTTATGTATAAAACTTATATAACTTATATATTGCAGGTTCATTTGGTGCGCTCTATTTTGTATATATATTCTATTGTCAAAGTGGTTTCCCCAAATTCAACTGAAAATGCAACTTATTATGACTTCTCCAGTCTCAAAATTATTCAACCCCTTCATGGCAAGCATCTTTAGTACTTAGTAGAGCACCCTTTTGCTGTTATGACCTGCTACAAATGAGATACATAGCCAGACACCAACTTCTGGCAGCGTTCATGAGGAATCTTAGCCCATTCCTCATAAGTAGTGATGAGCGAGCGTGCTCGGCCGATGCTCGGATCGGCTCGAGCATCGCTCTGCTCGGCACATGGCGGTACTCGTCGAGTACCGCCATGTGCTCGCCCGACATGTTCGGGTGGCGGGGATCTGTGCCGGAAGAGGCACAGATCCCAAGAAGCTCCGCTGGACCACCAGGGACTGGAGGTACGGGGGCATTGCGGAGATGAAGGGGGCATTGCGGAGATGAAGGGGGACATTGTGGAAGAGGGGCATAGACTCTATGCCCCTCTTCCACAATGTCCCCCTTCATCTCCGCTATGCCCGTCTTCCACAATGTGCCCCTTCATCTCCGCTATGCCCCACTTCATAAGAGCACCATCTCCCGCAAGACGGGAAAGAAGAAAACATTGGGGTGACAATTGTTGGAAAAAACCTGAAACCCTTTGGACCAAACCTCTGCTCGCCAAAAGAAAAAGAAAATAGACACAGATGAGCCGGGGTAGGAAAAAGTCATTATTTGTCCATCTGCCCGATAGACGTGTCCAGGAGATAAAAACTTTTGGAGCAAACCTCTGCCCGCAAAAAAGGAAAAGAAGCCAGACACAGGAAAAAGTTATCATCTGCCCGCTAGATGTGTCTAGGAGGTCGGGAGAGGTAAACTTATACAAGTTCAAATGCACTAGAATCGACATAAAAAAACATATATATTCACATATTGTTTTTTGGAACATTTGAAAAAAATCTAAAGCAAAAGGGAGTAAATTCTCCTATATGAGAAAATATATCTTATTCCGGAAGGATCCTATATTTGCACAATTATAAATCTTAGAGAAGAGACTTTTAGTTAACATTGATTTGAGAATATCCATTTTGTTACTTTTATTAACGTTTTATATAGTGGCTTCATTTATATGCTATTTTTATGTATAAAACTTATATAACTTATATATTGCAGGTTCATTTGGTGCGCTCTATTTTGTATATATATTCTATTGTCAAAGTGGTTTCCCCAAATTCAACTGAAAATGCAACTTATTATGACTTCTCCAGTCTCAAAATTATTCAACCCCTTCATGGCAAGCATCTTTAGTACTTAGTAGAGCACCCTTTTGCTGTTATGACCTGCTACAAATGAGATACATAGCCAGACACCAACTTCTGGCAGCGTTCATGAGGAATCTTAGCCCATTCCTCATAAGTAGTGATGAGCGAGCGTGCTCGGCCGATGCTCGGATCGGCTCGAGCATCGCTCTGCTCGGCACATGGCGGTACTCGTCGAGTACCACCATGTGCTCGCCCGACATGTTCGGGTGGCGGGGATCTGTGCCGGAAGAGGCACAGATCCCAAGAAGCTCCGCTGGACCACCAGGGACTGGAGGTACGGGGGCATTGCGGAGATGAAGGGGGCATTGCGGAGATGAAGGGGGACATTGTGGAAGAGGGGCATAGACTCTATGCCCCTCTTCCACAATGTCCCCCTTCATCTCCGCTATGCCCGTCTTCCACAATGTGCCCCTTCATCTCCGCTATGCCCCTCTTCCACAATGTGCCCCTTCATCTCCGCTATGCCCCTCTTCCACAATGTCCCCCTTCATCTCCTCTATGGCATAGAGGAGATGAAGGGGGACATTGTGGAAGAGGGGCATAGCGGAGATGAAGGGGCACATTGTGGAAGAGGGGCATAGCGGAGATGAAGGGGCACATTGTGGAAGACGGGCATAGCGGAGCTGAAGGGGGACATTGCGGAGCTGAAGGGGGACATTGCGGAGCTGAAGGGGGCATTCGGAGATGAAGGGGGCATAGCGGAGATGAAGGGGGCATTGACCAGGCACCCTCCCCTCATCAGAGCAGGGGGTGCCTGGTGTTGCCCCATTCATTTCAATGGGGCTCGGGTGCTCGGCCGAGCACTCGAGCCTCAGGGGGTGCTCGGTCAGAGCACCCGAGCATCGTGGTGCTCGCTCAACACTACTCATAAGCAATTGCCTCCATGTCAGTAATATTCTTGGGTTTGCGTGCTGCAACCGCCTTCTTCAAGTCCCACCAGAGATTTTCTATGGTGTTCAAGTCAGGTGAATGTGATGGCCACTGTAGACTTTTCCAGGACTTCTTCTGCAACCAAGCCTTGGTGGAATTTGAGATATGCTTGTATTCATTGTCCTGTTGGAAGGTTCTATGACGCCCAAGCTTTAGCTTCCTCACAGACGGCATGACGTTTTCTCCAAGGATTTCATGATACTTCAATGAATCCATCTTGCCTTCCACACGCTGCATGTTTCCAGTGCCAGAGGATGCAAAGCTGTCCCAGAGCATCACTGAGCCACCACCATGTTTAACTATAGGCAGAGTGTTCTTTTCAGCGTATGCTTCATTCTTCTTCCTCCAGACATACTGCTGATCCATCATGCCGAAAAGATCCAGTTTTGTTTCATACCTCCACAGAACAGAATCCCAAGACTTCTGTGGCTTATTTATATGATTTTGAGCATATTGAAGCCAATTTTTCTTGTGCGTTTTGGTCAGTAATGGTGTACATCTTGGAGTTCTTGCATGGAAATCTTCTACGTTTAGTACACGCCTTACTGTGCTCACTGAAACCTCAGTGCCTTTTGCTACCAAGTCTTGCTGCAGGTCTTTTGCAGTCACTCGAGGGTTTTTCTCAACCTGCCTTGGGCTTGGGCTTTTGAAGAAGTGACATTAAGTCATGAAACGTGTTAGCTGTAAACTTAGTCGTTGTGTATGTAAGTTTAAATTTATTTGCAATTGTACATGTGCAAATTGCTATAATATTTTCTCCCTCCTTTTTTTGGTATTTGGCACTAAGGGCTATATATCACATATATATTTTTTATATTTCTGCCTTTTTTTTAAGGAATACATTTTATATTTTTCTAACCATTATACACTGGCTCATCCATCAATAAGCTCCATTTCCTTTGTAATTAGGAGTTGATATTTATACATGAAAATAGGTTCAGCCCGTTGTAATATTGGGTGTGTTATTACCCTCTATTCAAGTGGCTGTTTCCACATGAAATATATCACCCTTTCCCGAATACAACGAGGAGCTGACCCCATGTTTACCTGGACCAGACAGAGTCATGCACTGGGGTGTGAGCCAGTGAAGGCGAACGTACTGAGAGGCAGTTTAAAGCCTCTAAGAAATATGTGTAATAATTTTAAGGAATCTCTTATGGTTTGTTGAAGGATTATCCTGGTGATTGATTATACAATGCTTCCTTTTTTTGTAATTGTAGTTTAAGGCTTTGGGTGTGATGTACATTTTCTTGTAGCCCACCACAGGCACCTCTTTCTGTCACCGCTGTCAATGGGCAGTTCTTCCTCTAGGGTTTTGAGTTCTGTGGTGTGCTGGAGAAATAGCAGGTTGTACACTGATGTCCAGTGATACATCTCTGCTCTACAGTCAAGGATGTGTATGAGTGTGTATGTGTGTAAAGAGGAGGGCTATAGTAATATGTTCCTAGCTAAAGCAATGCTGAAGTGGATTCTCTAGTGCTGTTTATCCAGATAATTCTCACCTTAAAGCCACTGGCAGGAGAGTATGGGTTTTCTTAGGTGCGCTCTGCTATGTTTAAAACCAACAATATAAATTAAAATCATATTCTCTACTGCATACCCACCTTGACGTCACATGACTTGGAGACTACTGTCAAAACAGCTTTGCTGGACTATGAGACCATCAGGGCAACACATTGTCCAGCTGGTGCCATGTAATAGTTAAACATTACCACTTGGCTTATCAGTGTGGCATGACCTAACTTAAACTGTACTTTGATAAATGCTACCTTTAACTTGTGAGGCAGGATTATCCAACACCAGGTTAGCTATACATAGGGAAGGTTTAATGGTGTCAGAAAATTGTATTCAATGGGAATATAGTGTATGTTTATTTGTTCCTTATGCTGTAGTTGGTTTGCCAGTTCTTTTTAGTACATCAGTCTTAATGACTTGTCATCCACAGAGTTGTGATTATGAAGACATCAGAGATAAATCTAGACCTGTTTTCAGCATGTTAATGTATCAGAGTGGTATAGTACAATGTGTATAATAGCAATGTAGAAATCTGCATTCCAAAGAGCTTTACAGTCTTGAGCACGCATGTATATATATATATGTATATGTTTGTGTGTTTGCGTTTGTGTGTGTGTGTGTGTGTGTAGCAGGGTATTGAGTGCCTTAATCACCCTTGAATTATGTGTGTATTAAGGGATGGTTATTGCAAGGCACATAAATAAAGGAACTAAATGCTGATTAGGAGGGGTTAGGCACAGACTGGCAGGATCAGTAAGGGACAGGGGAAGAGTGTGGATAGGCAGGGGGAGTGTATGCAGGAGGGAGCGGGGAGAGTTAAGGAAAATGGAAGAGTGTAATAATGCTAATTGATGGATACATAGAGATTTTGCAGAAAATGGAGAGATGCAGAGTGATATAGGAAAAATAAAGGTGTGTAAAAAAATACATGTGTGTGCTTGTGTGTTTGCTTGCGTGTTTGTGTGTCTGTGTGTGTGAGCCTGTTCGTGTGTGGAGAAAGAGGGAGATAGAGACAGTAAAGCAATTCACTTCATTCAGACTGATATACAGAGCAATAATCTGCAGATCATTGCTAGGAGAATGGATAATGGTGTGACGCTCTGCAGGTCTCTGCTAGGGGATGATTAAATAATTTCAGTGCACAGCAAATATTTGCTCACCCCTCTGAGACTTAAAGGGTTAATAAAGCAATGATCTGCTGGCCTTTGACTGACAGTATAGGAGCTAAACGAGTGTTCCTCTCTGTTGGATTTATGAAGAGAACTTTTGGACATCTCTGGCAAGGGATAGGATAATTACCAGTCAGGGTGTTATCTGTACCTCTCCTTTGTCAAGAAGAGAATTTTAGGAATTGAATGCCCCAGTCTATTTATAAACACAGCTCTTGAGGATCATGAGGGCTTTGGGGTGACATTAGAAAGACAGCTGGCCCCCATGTCACTCAAGGTATCCACTCCTGCTAAATCACAGGTCAGGGCTACAAGGCCCAGAGCATACTGCAAACCCAGAATAAGGCAGTGAACAGAATTAAACAGCAGAAGATACACTGCAGACCCAAAGCCTGGTAGGGAATCAACAGTGGGGCTCAGATTGCATTGTAAACACACAATCCATGGAGAATTAGAAGGCAGGGCCCAGACTGCATTGCTAATAAACAAGAGATAGGAGATATTATTAATCAAGCTAGACAGGTGCAATTCAAGTGCAACCAAATGCACCACTGACGGAAATAAAAATTGCCATTGATTTAAATTGGGCTTTTAACACATTGAATGCTAGAAAGGAATCCAAAGTATTGCTTCACCATGTTGGAGACCTCTCTAGCATGTAACATGTTAAAATCCCCACTTAAATCAGGGGCAATGTGTAGAATGTTAAGCCTATGGTGCATTTGCTTTGCTCCACAATTGCTTACCTTTAAATAAGGATCAGAAATATTACAGAGTCCATGTGTAAAATTATGTGTTTATGGCACAACATTCCAATGCTGAATATACTTCACTGACAACATCAGAAGAAGCAACAGACTAGGAAGCAATTATTTCTGAGAGGCAAGCAATATAACAAAGCAGTGGGAATAGCCAGTGTTATGTAAATTGGGTTTTATGCATAAAAAAGAGGTGCACATTTGGAGCAAACCAACTGTACTGTAGAGGAAAAAAAGATATGTAAAACTCCCAATAATTTAAAGGGATAGTAATGTTTCACAAAAACAGCAGCTCCAATTAATCTTCATAGTATCTGAGCCATAGAGAGTGTTATTTCAATACTATCAGAGTTGTAGTTCAAGAGTAACTGAATTATAAAATTTCCCCCTCTGGCCCCTTTTACCTAGTGTAAGCCCCCACTCCTCAGATGTGGAATCCAGTCTATAGACCAGACATCTCATAGCAAGGAACAATCTTCTTACTGTGACAACAATGAAAACCCTGCCCCCCCTTGACAGGTTTTTCAGTTTTTTCCCTTATCTTAATTGAAGATTGTCCCTCTCTGCAATCCACTTGGACACACCCTGCTGCTCTGAGCTGAGCAGTGTTACATCAGTAAAAGGGGCAGGAGGGGGATACTTTGTCATTTAATTACTCTTGAACTACAACTCTGACAGAATTGAAATAACACTCTCCAAAGTCCAAATACTATGATGATTAATTAGAGCGGCTTTTATTATGAAACATTACTATCCCTTTGAATGTGGCTTTTAACTGAATGCTAGATAGGTCTCCAGTGCATTGAAAAGCAACTCATTGGAGACATATCTAGCATTCAATGAGTTAAAACACATATTTGAATCAATGGCAATTTCTGTTTGTCCACATATGTTTCCACTTGGTCTAAAATTGTGTATGGGTTAGTGTTGGAGACATTGGTCTGGAATGTCTAATAGGAATATTGTCCCATATTTATAATAGCAAACTGGAGTTATTCTGGAGTAAACCAACTGTACCGCAGGGAAAAAATAAAAAATCCTAAATTCCCAGGCACTTGAATAGAGCTTTTTAACCCCTTGAACGCTAGAGAGGTCTTCAAAGATTGCTTCGTAATGCACTGGAAACTGCTCTAGCATTCAATGTGTTAAACTCCAATTTAACAGGATATTTTAGTTGTACCCTATGTCGCAGCTGGTTTACTCCACAATAAATATTGTCCTTTATGGCCTTTATGCCAAAAGCATACGATGTACAATTCAGGAACAAACCAACGGCACCACAGTGGGGAAATAAAAATCCCCATTGATTTAAATGGGGATTTTAACCCATCGAATGCTAAAGAGGTCTCCAATATAGTGTGAAGCAGTACACTGGAGCCCTTTCTAGCATTCATGAGGTTAAAAGTCCACATTAAACAGAGATTTTCATTTCTCCTCATGATGCAGTTCATTTATTCCAGAATTGCACATTTTCTCTTTTACTACAAAAATGTTTCTACCAAAATTGCTTTTCATTTGATTTTATATATGAAGCCCTATGGACCATGTGAGTCTGCAAAAAAAGGTGCCAATCTGGAGCAAAGCAACAGAAACATATTAGCATACATGGGAACTCTCCAGGTCTGCCCCAGAGACTCTGATTACCGGTCTCTGGGGACAGAGGCTCATTTTCATGCTTTGTGAGTTCAGTGGTAACCCCTCCTCCTTTACCACCTGTTCTACACACTCCTACCCTGTTCCTCCCACTTCACCACCCATTAAAATGTAAATCCCACCTTGCATCCCTCCAACTGTGTCACCCACACTAGGCCCTCCCATATTATGATGCAAATAGTGTCATTTGGACACTCCCATCCTCAGCTCTGTGTGTTTCTTTGGTGACATGGATGAGAAGGTTCCCAGGTAAGCATATTAGACAAAAAATCCCAATATTTTAATTGATTTAAAAGTGACTTTTAAAGCATTGAATGCTAAAGAGTATCCAGCACCTCTCTAGCATTCAGTTCAAAATATTGCCTGAGGGCATCATATATGTAGTAAGATGCACTTTCGGTACATTTTTTTTATTTGATCTATTAGTGTAACACTATGGGATTTTACACACACAAATACAGAACTGTGCAAAAGTCTTAGGCAGGTGTGAAAAAATGCTGTTAAGTAAGAATGTTTTCAAAAATAGGCTTTATATTGCTCAGTTAACAAAATGATAGTGAGTAAACAGAAGAAAAATCTAAATAAAATTAATATTTAGTGTGACCAAACTTTGCCTTCAAAAATGCATCAATTATTCTAGATACATTGCACAAAGTCAGGGATTTTGTAAGTATATAGTCAGGTGTATGATTAAACAATTATACCAAACAGGTGCTAATGATTATCAATTTAATAGGTGGGTTGAAACACAACCATTAACTGAAAAAGAAACAGCTCTGTAGTTGGAATAAAACTGGGTGAGGAACAGCCAAACTCAGCTAACAAGGTGAGGTTGCCAAAGACAGTTTAATGTCAAAAGTCATGCACCATGGCAAGATTGAGGACAGTAACAAGACACAAGGTAGATATACTGCAACGGCAAGGTCTCACCCAGGCAGAAATTTCAATGCATGCAGGAGTTTCCAGATGTGTTGTCCAAGCACTTTTGAAGAAGGACAAAGAATCGGGCAACATTGTGGACTGTAGACGTAATGGTCAGCCAAGGAAACTTAGTGCAGCAGATGAAAGACATATCATGCTTACTTCCCTTCACAATTCGAAGATGCCCAGCAGTGCCATCAGCTCAGAATTGGTAGAAAACAGTAGGATCCTGGTAAACCCAGCTACTGTCTGGAGAAGTCTGGTCAGAAATGGTCTTCATAGAAGTCTTGCGGCCAAAAAGCCATACCTCAGACATGAAAACAAGGTCAAGTGACTCAACTATGCACGAAAACACAGCAACTGGGGTGCAGAAAAATGGCAGCAGGTGCCTTGGACTCAAGATTTGAAATATTTATCTGGAACATAGGGCAGTTTGTTGGCTGAAGGGCTGGAGAGCGGTACAAAAATGAGTGTCTACAGGCAACAATGAAGTATGGTGGAGGTTCCTTCAAGCTTGGGGTTGCATTTCTGCAAATGTAGTTGGGGATTTGGTATCTTCAGTGCTGAGAAGAACAGGCAGATACTTATCAATCATACAATACCAACAGGAAGGCATCTGATTGGCCCCAAATGTATTCTGCAGCATGAAAATGACCCCAAACATAAAGCTAAAGTTAATAAGAACTACCTTTAGCATAAAGAACAACAATGAGTCCTGGAAGTGATGGTATGGCCCCCACAGAGCCCTGATCTCAACATCATTGAGTCTGTCTGGGATTACATGAAGAGAGAGAAGCAACTGAGGCTGCCTAAGTCCACAGAAGAACTATGGTTAGTTCTACAATATGTCTGGAACAACCTACCTGCCCAGTTCCTTAACAAACTGTGTGCAAGTTTACCTAGAAGAATTGATGCTGTTTTGAAGGCAAAGGGTGGTATCACTAAATATTGATTTGATTTAGATTTTTCTTCTGTTAACTCACTATGCATTTTGTTAATTGTCAAAAATATTCCTGTTAACCCCTTGAACACTAGAAAGATTTCCAAAGTATTGCAATGCAATGCATTGGAGACCTCTCTAGAATTCAAGGAGTTAAAAAGCTCTTTTCGAGTATATGGGAATATAGAAATTATTATTGTCCCCTATGATGTCGTTTGTGTATTCCAGACTAACGTCAGTTTGCTTTTATAAATACGGGCCTATATTCTTTGTTCTCACATTAATATTGCTTATTTGTATTATTTCATGAACTGTTTAGTTGTTAATGTTTATTTTGCTATGGAAGAGCAGTTTGAAATCTGCTACACAAGGTTGTCTGCTAGCTTTGCACTACACAGTACTATGGACAGTAGTGATGCTCTGTAATGCAACTGCCCAGGGGAGAAGCTTCCCTGAGAATGTTTTTATATATAATATGATTCATGTCAAGCATGAATCATATTATATATATATATATATATATATATATATATATATATATATATATATATAGTTCTGTGCGAAAATCTTAAGCAGGCGTGGAAAAGTTCTGTAAAGTAAGAATGCTTTTAAAAAAAAAATAGACATGTTAATAGTTTTTCTATTACATATGCATAAAGAAACTGGAGAAATTCTGGGTCAAACCGCCTACTACTCAACAGGGGACAAATAAACATTCCCAAAATATTCATTGATTTAAAATGAAAATTTTAAGGTTTAACTGTCAGCCATCCGTAACACATATACGCCCCTTTCTAAAAAATATGGTGCAGTCTGAGTTAATGGATGAGTGTATCTAAGTTGCAGTGATTGGTGTTTCTTAGGCAGTTGATGGATGCAGGTATTTAGAAGATTTCTGGTAAATATGATAAGGAGGCCTATGGGTTTCCACCTTCATTCCCTCAGGCCATATCTATAAAGACACAAGTGGAGCAACTACAGTACATGAAGAAACAACTGGGGAAAAAACCTGCATCATGATGAACAAATAAAGTTTGAATTAAAAGCGGCTTTAAACCACCTGAATGTTAGAAAGGTTTCCAGTACAATACTTTGCAATGTGTTGGAGTCCTCTCTAATAACCAAAAGTTTAAATTAATAGTAGCACTTAATATGTAAAAAATATATAATGCAGGGATTATCCTCCTGAGAAGAACATGGTTGCTCCCACTGCTGGGAGATGTTTTATTCAAAAGTTATTGCAGTTCAAACTGGCCTGAAATTTTACAGTGGCACCTATGCAAGTTTATCCTATGCAGCTGTCCATAGGATGCTATAGCAACAGCGCCACTTCACAATTTGAGGTCTTTGAGATATTGCACCTAAAAACTTTAAGTTTGAGCTGCAATAAAATATCTCTCAACAGTGGAAGGACCCATGTTTTATTCATGAAGATAAACCCTACAATATATATTTTTTCACATATGTTACTATCTTTAATAGGCCCCATTTACATCAATGGGATCTTTTAAATTTTCCCATATGTTTGGTTAGCTCCAGAACAGAGGTTCATTTCTGGTTGACAGATTTAATTTGGCAGAGGTAATTTTGGATACCAAGACTTAAGCCTCATTACTCCAGGTTCGCTAGTTATTTTGTAGTCACAGTTGTGTGTGTGCATCTTGATCTGTGTTGCTTTGCCACAGTTGAGTTTGTTTCACAGGGTCAGTATTGTGATGTGAAAGATTTGCCCCAGAATTACTACAAAAGGCCATAAGTCTAAAAATTGCTCATCTGTATCACACATCTTATCAGTAAATACTGAAACACTGCACTATATATGATGTTTGAGGACAGAAGAGAAGCAGCGATATGATACAGACTTTCATATGCATTCGTATTTAATAAGATGCATGCGTTAAGACTTTCTCAGAGATAGTCACTTACTAGAGGTCATACTCAGAAGTTAGAAACTGAAATTTTAGAGTCAATTATAGGAAGAATTAAATAAGAAGTAAAACCGAATAATAACCCGCACTTACCTTACTACGGCCAGGAAATTCTAATCAGGGCTGGATTTTTCAATAGGCAGAGTAGACAACTGCCTAGATCTCCAAATTTTGAGGGGCTTCTCACCTGTTCTGGCCACACACACATTCTGAATTGTGGGTGTGTCCATAACAATTTCAATGTCCCTGCACCAGTTTTGTGCCCCATTACTGGCTATTATTTAACCCCTTGGATTCTAGAAAGTTCTCCAACATATTACAAAGCAATGTGTGGAGAGCTATCTAGCAACCGAGTGGTTCAGACTTTTTTTTTTCCTTTCTTGTTATTATCTAAGGGTATTTTCTTTGCCAGGAAATAATGGATGGGACTGGGGGACGGGATCATGTGAGGTATGTGTCCATGGGTGGAGCTAAGACACCTACAGTGCCTTGTCTAGAGACACCTGGGATGTAAATCTGGTCCTGATTCTAGTGGTCCCTCTGAATTTTGCCCTTGGGCCTTTATTCAAGAGATCACATCTTCAGTGAGTCCTGAATGCAATACGCATGGAGTTAGACAAGACAACAGTCTGTACCAAAGGACAGAAACTCTATCAACTGCACATGGTAACTTTAACCCTTCAAGCACCAGAGGGATGTGAAACACATTGTAAAACAAAGCATTGCACATTCCTCTGGTCCTTAAAGGGTTATGTAAGCTTATACACTCTATTTTAGTGTGAAGAAACTACCAGGGACTGTCATGTCCTCCTCCACGGTTATAACATCAAGGACCGATGGACCATGTTATAGACCAGAGAGAAATTAGCTTTCATTTAACACCAATATATGCTCCTAAATAGGTTTGAATAAAAAAACAAAAAAAAAACAGGAAAATAAAAATTAATTTTTATTATAGAAAATACATTTTCTTTTTCAGGTGAAAATCATGTCTCTGTCTGGTGTATATTGTCAATTACCTTGTAAGTACCTTATGACACTCCCCTGTTTTTTTCCCATTTAAAAGTATATTAGGGGTTGAGTGTGCATTGAATTGTTTCAAATGATTGAAGTCATTATCTTGTGAACACAGGCAAAAGGTCAAAATTCACAGTGAGCCATTAGGATTTTCTGGCTCTTATAAGGTAAGTGTGTGCTATTATTAGGAGGTGTTAGTTCTCATTTAAAGGGATAGTAATACTTCATTTTAACTTTATTTTATTTTGTAGGCATTAAAAAAACATGAAGAATGATATAAGTCTTATCTCTAAAACCTTTATGGTTTATGAGATATTCACAAGCAAAGCTTCCCCCTCCCCGCCCCTTTTTCCTAGTGTAAGCCATCTCTTCTCAGATGTGAATCTGGTTGTCAGACCAGACAGATAACAGAAGGGGACAATTTTCTTTGTATGAAAACAATGAAAGCCCTTCCCCCCTTGACAAGTTTTTCAGCTTTTTCCCTTATCTTAATTGAAGATTGTCCCTCTCTGCAGTCTACCTGGGCATCTCCCTTCTGATCTGGTTGAACAGGGGGGGATACTTTGTTTGTGAATATCTCTTAAACCATAAAGGTTTGAGAGATAAGACTTATATCATTCTTCATGTTTTTTTAATGCCTACAAAATAAAATAAAGTTAAAACGAAGTATTACTATCCCTTTAAGGTAGTGGATACATGGAAAAGTCTTTCAGCAGAAACCTATTAATGTCTTGAAACTAAATATATCATGCGTCTAAATTAACGGAAAAGTTAGCCAGATATCTCAAAATGTGTGGTAATTGTTTTGCTGAATTAGGCACAATTGCTAATCCTCTCACAAAATAGCAGACATTTTAGCCACGCCCACTTTTTGAGACACATTTGCTAAAAAATTACAAATGTTCGCAAACTGAGAACAAACGAACACAATTCAGTTACACTTTGGTGATAATCATTTTTCCTTCACAAGTTCACTGTAAATATTGACTGCACACATTTCTTGCATTCCGGCCCTAGTGAGGATAATAATCTAGGAGAAGAAATGGGTTGTGCAATAAGGTGAGATAAAGTTTAAATCAATTCTACAGTGAGATACATTCTCCAATTCCAATATTACTCTGTGGTGCCTGTGTACTATGGACATGCAGTCTCTTCACTTTTAAGAAACCCTAGTGCATAAGTCCCATAGAATAACATAGGACCTGAGAATTTACCTCCACTTTGCACCCTATGATGCAGTTGGTTTGCCCAAGAATTGCTCCAGTCCTTCTCAGTATATCAGCCACAAGGAATGTCTAAGAAAAATATAGTAGTGATTCTCAGCTTCAGTCCTGTGGGCTCCCCAACAGGTCAGCTAAATGACTGCTATTCCATTCTGGAATAGGGATATCTTGAAAAGCTGGCCTGTTAGTGTGCTCTGAAAAATTGCTTTGATATAAACACAAGCATTAAAAATGTCTGAGCAGTAAGGAAATGTGGTAAATAGATGTGCTAATTATTTTTTTATCTAGACAAACTTTATATATTTTAAAATGTATTGCAAATACAAACCCAGAAAACTATGACTATAAAGTTCAACTCGCACAGTAAATACAAAACAGGTGATCAACCAGGCTAAAAGGCCACAAATGCAAGAGGACATATCTACAGGGAACACACTGAAACCAAAACAAGGCATAAACATGGACATTATTCAGTGTAAAGTCAAAGTTTGTGAGTAATGATACCTATAGGACCAGGCTACATTTAAAGGGAAAGTAATGCTTCACAAAAACAGCAGCTCCAATTAATCTTCATAGCATTTTGGTCATGGAGAGTGTTATTTCAATACTGTCAGATTTGTAATACAAGAGTAATTGAATGATAAAGTATCCCCCAACCATCCCTTGTACCCAGCGTAAGCCACCTCCCCTCAGATGTGGAGTCTGGTCCTGGGACTAGACAGCTCACAGGTAGGGACAATCTTCTTACTGTGAGAATAAGGAAAACCTCCCCCCATTGACAGGTTTTTCCCTTATGCTAATTGAAGATTGTCCCTCTCTGCAATCCATCTGGGCACCACCTTTCTGTTCTGAGGTGAGTAGTGTTACTTCGGTAAAAGGGGTGGGAGGGGGATACTTTATCATTCAATTACTCTTGAACTACAACTCTGACAGTACTGAAATATCACTTTCCATGGCCGAAATACTATGAAGATTAATTGGAGCTGCTTTTATTATGAAACATTAATATCCCTTTAAAATACATAGGAAAGAAACCAAGAGTATGAGGACAGGACACATTACTGCCAGATTCTCAAAAGAAAGTGGAGTAATTGTGGGGTAAACCAACCACTCTATAAAATATTAGTCCAAATGGGGTTTTTAATCTTCTGAGTGCTAGTGCAATCTCCAGCTCATTGTGGAGCAATGCATTGGAGACCTCTCTAGCATCCAAGGGGTTAAAAGCCACATTTAACTCAATGGTGATTCTAGTAATGTTTATTTAGCCTGTCTGGTGCACTTAGTTGGCTCCACAATCATACCACATTTTTTTCTGAAAATATGTCCTGTCCAAAGCCAGAGATCAGATTCAGTCCAAAATAAGTATTCCAGAAATAACAGCCACATTTTAACTCTTTGAGTGCCAGAGCGGTATGCAACGTATTGCAAAGCAATGCGTAGTGTACTCGTCTGACACTCAAAGGGTTACCCCTGTATTCCTGGTTCTAGATCTGGAAATAATTCTAAACTCTAATAATTAAATTAATAGTATCTCTCAACAAGGAAAACATATACTGTATTTTGTAAGGCAACCCTGAATGTAAGGCAACCCCCCAAATTTGCTGTTAGGTTCTTGAAAAATAGAAAATTCTGAATATTAGGTGACCCATGGCCCTGTGTGGGTCTGCCCCTAACCTGATCTCTCTCACCCGCTCTTTCCTCCCTCTCCTTCATTTTCTTTCATCTTCACTATGTCCTTTCATCTCATCTCCTTCCCTTCATCCCTCTCATCTCCTTCCCTTCATCCGTCTCATCCCATTCCCTTCATAAATCTCATCTCCCTCCCTTCATTCATGAATTAATTAATATGTTTATTTATATAGCAACACAAGCAACAGCCTTGTAGTAGTGCGGTCTGGTGGGTAACACTTTTGAATTTGCTGCCCGCCTCCTTGCTTATAACCCAAATCACTTTTAGGTCTTTCTATTAATGCTCAATCTCAAACCAGATGTAGTGTGGAAGTGACAACAAATTTAAATGTGCTAGACTACATTTCTAGAAGGCTGCCACTTGGAACCCCATGCAATAAGGAAGGCAGATGTTCCAAGCTGGAATGAATCTTCCACTGATCCAATAAGCAGCCTCAAAATAGGTAGACCAAGAATATAAGGCAAGGTTGTTTTATCATTCTAAAATGCATGAAAAAAAGTAATTATGTCCTAACAAATATGGTATTTTGCAGGGTTTATCCTGATGAGAAAAAGAAGAGATGTTTTATGAGATGAGCAGAAGAGAGACATTTTATTCAAAAGATATTGCAGCTCAAACTTTCATTTTTGGCTGCAGTACCTCCGTGGCCTGACAATTTACAGTGGCGCTATTACTAGTGAAATTGGTTAAAATGGACATTTATAAGTAGGCAATTGCTTTAATACACTAACAAGAGCGATAGGGTTAAATTATACTTTTAACTAGCAGCTTGTTCTACACCAGAAGGTTACTTAGTGCCCTTCCCAGAGGCCTTGATGTAGAAAAGAGATAAGTATAATTTTTACTGTTGCATATAGTTGTAGAATGTCCTTAATTACATTTCCATTAGAACCAAGAGATGCATGTTAACCATTAACTATATGTGCTCCATACCCCCTCACTACTTATTTTCCTCTTTACCAGATTTATATGACCTTTAGAGAATACACTACGTGAAGTTTGTAATTTTCCACTCTGCAGACCCTCCCAGTTTTTTAGTATAAAAAGGTCTGTGTTGTTCATTAAATTTAGCAATATTTTGTGCATTGATACTTGTGTGGTGTCAGTTCATTTGAATGCTGCTCCAGGCACTTGAGACCTGTATTCTGGCATGAAGATCTGGAGGTGTAGGAGAAAACTCTCCCCGGGGAGTGGTTAAAGCCTTTCTGTAAAACAGGTGTCCCAGTCACCCCAAAAGGAGGGAAGAAGTTTATAGTGGTTCCCCTTAAATTTGGCGCTGTGAACAAGATTCTCACAGGTGAGTGGACCTTTTTATTATTAAATATAATATATATGTATCCACTCACCCCTGAGAATCTACCTTACAAGGATGACTGAAGGGTGCCGGTTAGAGTCTGGTACCAGGCCTTGTGGCTTATAGTCCCACATGTTGGGATTTGGGTTGGAGTCCCAAGCATAAATAGAAAATTTCTTGGGAATGTGTCCGAAGTGGGTTACACCCCATGATCTTCACCTTAAGAAGCAGGCCACCCCCTTTGTTGTTTGTCACAATTGCATACTGCTTGATTACTGTTTGTTTGTCTAGCAATAAGTGCACTTATTTGTCATTGTGTTTTCTATGTTTGTATAATTTGACTTTGGTAAGTGGTCTCATTACTAACTTGTAAGAATTTGTAATGTCTAAGTTTGCTTGCAACTGTATTCACTGTCTGTCTGGTGTTGTTTGTATTGTTCTGTTATTATTTGTATAAATATATATATCTTTGACAATAGGGGAATGGGTCATATAAACTAAGGTTAAAATCAAGGGTAAAATGGGTAAGAACATCAATGAGTTAAATACTGTGTGCAACATGAAGTACCACCTCCCCCACATCAGTAAAATATATCCAGCATTTTAGCGGCAAGACAGCTTAAGTGAGGTAGAAATAGGTTTACTTTTAACAGGAGCTAGAAGAGAAATTGTTAAATTTGAGACAGGAGAAAAAGGCTGACAAAACTGACGTGGAAATAGAAATGCCATTCATGACTGTGGGAGAACAGGTTGTTAATAAACCCCCAGATGTATTAATAATGAATGTATGGGCTAAATATTGTCCTAATCCCATTAAATCCCATAGTACCGCTATAGTTTATCTAAAAAATATATGCACTAAGCGACAGCAGTTGACTACTTCCGATTACAGGTTTTTGTTAAATGCGGCTACAAAACACATAGGTATCAGATGGGCTGTTAATTATGATACTTGCGAGAAATATGACTTCCCTACTGACATTGGGACTAATGTATACATATAGTAAAGATGTAGGGACAAATGACAGAAGTTTTCACTGACATAGGAGGTGATATATAGGACATTTAAGAGGTTAAATAGCATGTAAGAAGAAGGAAGAGGGAAGTGTGACAGTTTTGGTGATTGTTGGAAAAATGCATGTGGACTTGTTAAGGCAGACAATTTGGGATCACTTCATTCTGAAGTGGCTCAAGTAGTCAGAATGGGTATTAATAACTGGCATAGCTTAGAAAGTGACGTCTTGGAAATGGCAATAAGAGTAATGGATGTGACAGGTTGCTTTAAGAAAGATACAGAGAAGGTGGAAATATACTCTCAGTCTGATGCAGAGGGTAACACAGAGGTAGATGGAACTAGGGCACTAGAGAATCAGGAAGATGTTTCCATTGATATTAATATAATGTATTTGCATGGTGATGGCAAAAAGAGATTAAAACCGCTATACTTGTAAAAATGTAGTTCTATGAGAAATATAGCTTTTCCGTCCCCACAGCTGTTACTCCTCCCCTTTTATCTAAACTCCCCCATATCCTCCTCTTTCTTTACTTCCTTGTTTTACTTTCTACACAACCCAGCAATTTCAAGGTCGCAGTTATGGCTATCTTTGCTATGTTAAAGGGTTTCTTGTTAAGACATTTTTGGCTAGCGTTAATTGAGTGAAGGGTAAATGGACATGATTGAGGGAGATATGGATAAGCATAAATGCAAAGGGGTATGAATATAATATTGTTGTTTTGCTTTTGGACTACAAAATGTAACATGCTTGTAGTTTTTAGACCATGATACGGAATGTACTTAGGAATGCCTTTCTAATTACTCCTACTTGCCCAGTTAACCTGCTGCTTATTCACACATGACTACCTCAATGACTAACCCTGTAATACCTGCATGTCCTTTATAGTTAACCCTGGGTATTAGTATATTATTGAAGGGAATATTTTCTTGTGTATGTGCTCCCATCATTAGGGTAGTGGTTGGTTTCAGACCCCAGTGCACATGCAGGCTGTCAGTGATGTGTGGAAGAATGATTTCATTCAAGGAATATGGGTAACTCCTTCTAAGGTTTTCATTGTTGCAAATGGTGGAATGTTTCTATGCATGTGTGGGGAAAATCTGATTCAGGCATCAGTGTTCATGTCATTAGACCCAGTTTACACTATGGTATCTCTACCACATTCTACCTGACACATTGCACACACTTCCCATTTCTTTGTTGGCTGAAAGTCCCACACACCCAGGTTTAGACCGGGTGCATCCCCCATGTACATTAAGCATTATCCCTTGTTGTAAGACAAGTGAAAAGGGCAGTGAATAAGTTTATTCAGCCACTGGCACTTATAGTGCCTGATGTAAACTCTATTTTGTCTGCAGTACCATCGTCTGCCACTTACTTTCTTTGTGCAGCACCTTCTTTAGCATTCTGGGGTGCCCTGACATGCAACCACAGTTTGCTTTCACGTATAGAGGGAATCAGTATGTGTGAAATAGATTGTGTGTTGATTCTCCCACTGCCTATTTGATGTGTAACCCAGATGAAGAGTCCAGTATGAAAAATACATCTTCCTTGTTGCAGACTCTACCAAAGATTTGTCATAAGGTATCACCTTCTAAGCTACAGTATTGTCAAGAGACTGTGAAATACCTAGGATTTGTGTTGTCATATGGACAGAGGTTGCTGGCTGCTGCATGAGTAAAAGTCATTATCTTGCTCCCAAAGCCAAAGATTAAATCTGCACTGTTATCTTTCCTAGGCATAGTGACATACTATAGGCAAAGGATTGCAGTCTGTTCTCACCACGATCACATATTGAGACAGGATACCTTGAGAGATGCTCCTGGTGTAATACAATGGATTATGAACATGGGCACGGCATATAAAGAAAAACAAAAAAAACAAACAGCCTTATGTTTTGTTCCTGTTCTGGGACTGCCCAACTACTCTCTCCAGTTTCATCTGTCTTGTAAGGAGGGAGGTCCCACTCTTTCAGGTGTCCTTGCAAAGGGAATATGGCTTGGCTGTGAACTAGTGGTTTGTTGTTTTAATGTACTAACATCAGTGGTTCAGGGCCTGTCTGCATGCTTAGGGGGAGTGGAAGCCTGTGTTATGATGGTAGGGGAGGTTCAGACACATGACTGCACAGAGAGAATTTGATTATGAGACTATATACACTTTCACTATTACCTTTCACACTCAGTACTCTCTGTGACCTTACATACATTAATTTTACATTCTCCCTCTGACATATCAGAGGTTGGTGCACATGATTACTTACAGACCATTCACATAGGATACCACAGCAAGACCTGACCTGTAGTCTGTTCCCCTTGAATACGGTGAGACAGTATATGTGGATGAGTCATGCTCAAAACCAGCTAATGGGGTATACCTGATAGGATTTTCTGTAGTCCAATTACTAGATATGGTATTAATAACTAACTCCTTCCCTTTTGTATTTGCCCAGGCTGCTGAACTAATAGCCCTAACACACATTTGCTCTCTATTTGTAAACAGTGATGTGACTATTGTGACTGACTCCAGGTACGCTTTTGGTGTGGTACTTGATTTTGGAATTATAGGTAGAAATGGAGGATTTGTGACATCTGACAGAAAAGAAATATCATATGCCCAATTGGTTATTGATCTGTTGGTTTCTATATTATTGCCATACACCATAGCAGTAGTTAAATGCTAGGACCACAGTACAGCTGATTATGATGCCTCATTTCCATCCTCGATTTAATATTCATTGCAAGTATTAGCCTCAAAAGATGACCTACAGTTTTGATAAAAGGAGGGTCTGACACTAGACCATACTGGTCTATGGTCAGACAAGGAGGGTAGAATAGGGATACCATAAAACAGCTGCCCCAAGGGTAGAATAGGGATACCATAAAACAGCTGCCCCAATTCTTTTCATTAGTAATTTTCAGGGATTTAGTCACATTGGTAAGAAATAGACTTATAACTCCATACAGACCAGGTTTGCAGTTTTGAATTTGACAGAACTAGTGGAGAATCAGATATATAGATATCTCATATATGTAAGAACAGAAAATAATGCATGATGCTCATGACCAGTTGCTATACCCTGTGGGACCAATGCAACAGTTAAAAATAGATTTTACACACATACATAAATCAGGAAGCATCCAATACCTGTTGGTTATTTGTGATTAGTTTTCCAAATGGGTTGAAGCTTTTTCCTATGGCCAAGGAAAATGCCAAAACTGTTGAAAATATACTATGTACAGGAATAATTCCCAGATTTGGATGCCCTCTGATGATAAATAGTGACAAAGGTATACCATTTATAGCAACAATTAAACACCACAAGTAGAAAGAATCAAAAGGACAATAGGTAAAGATAAACTGAGGAAAGGCACTAGGCCAAGCCACATGGTGCCCCAAGTCCCTAGGTGACTTGGAATATACTAAATAAAAAATATGTATCACAATTGATTGATAAAGTGAATGGCATCTATGGTGATGTTTCTCTCTCTCCCTCTTCCCATAGGAAATCCTATGCATCCATATCAACCAGGTGACAAGGTGCTGGTGAAACCATTGTTCAAAAATAAGACACTAGATCCTCCCTTTGGACCTCCCACAACGGTGATTGCAGTGACCCGCACAGACATATTGACAGAAGACTCACCAGCATGGATCCACGCCAGTCGGGTGAAGAAATCCCCCATCTGAGGACATGGCTCCCACTGTGGGCCGTGCACCATTACCAAAATGATGGTCATATGCATTGCCTTAATCATGTTTGGTATCTTAATGTATATATATATCCCAGAACTTGGGGTATGGTGCACACCACCACACAACCCTTGGATATTTTCACACACACTAAATACCGAAAGGACATGTCAGAAGCTAGCAATAACAGTGAGGAGGCAGACATCCCAAATGTCTGGGTAGCATTGGTCAAAGATGTCATGAATGTTACTGACTTCAGTCTCTTCTTGGATCAGGGTGGGAGCCCTGTTGCCTGATGCCATCTGGCTCTCCCACACGCCATGAACGTCTGCTGTTGTTCATGTACACTGTGCACTGCATGGCCAGGTTTTGATATCCGTGTCTTGTTCTTTTCAGAACAAAAGGAGGGACTGAAAGGCTTAAAATGGACATTTATAAGTAGGCAATTGCTTTAATACACTAACAAGAGCGCTAGGGGTTAAATTATACTTTTAACTAGCAGCTTGTTCTACACCAGAAGGTTACTTAGTGCCCTTCCCAGAGGCCTTGATGTAGAAAAGAGATAAGTATAATTTTTACTGTTGCATATAGTTGTAGAATGTCCTTAATTACATTTCCATTAGAACCAAGAGATGCATGTTAACCATTAACTATATATGCTTCATACCCCCTCACTACCTATTTTCCTCTTTACCATATTTGTATGACCTTTAGAGAATACACTAAGTGAAGCTTGTAATTTTCCACTCTGCAGACCCTCACAGTTTTTTAGTATAAAAAGGTCTGTATTGTTCATTAAATTTAGCAATATTTTGTGCATTGATACTTGTGTGGTGTCAATTCATTTGAATGCTGCTCCAGGCGCTTGAGACCTGTATTCTGGGGTGAAGATCTGGCGGTGTAGGAGAAAACTCTCCCCGGGGAGTGGTTAAAGCCTTTCTGCAGAAGAGGTGTCCCAGTCACCCCAAAAGGAGGGAAGAAGTTTACAGTGGTTCCCCTTTATTTAGTAAAACCCATGTTTTCCTCAGTAGGATAAACTCTGCAGTGTATATTTTGTCCATATTATGCAATGCTATCCCTTTAAATAAATATTGGTTAATCTTAGGCAAGATGTTAAGCCTTAGAGTGCCAGAGAGCTATCCAGCTCATTGTGTTGCAATGCATTGGATACCTCTCTGGCACGCAAAGGTTTAAATCGATTACAAATCTGAGAGCAAGAGAGTGTGAAAAAGAGAGTCAGATCCAAAAGAGAGCAAGCAACAGAGGGCAATAATGACCTAATTCATGCCTCCCAGCATTTCACGTGGACAAAGAGGGACACTTTAGTTTTAGATGGGTTTACTGGGGGAGTGTCTGGTGGGAGGGGCATCACCAAGAATGTTTAGGTTATTTCTTGACCTATTCACACATCTTTGTGTAACTGAATTAATGAGACAGAGCAAGAGCAAAGTATTTTATTTGCACAGACTAATTTATAATGACATGTAGCGAAGATTAAAACGACATTAAACTGAGATTTATTGCTGTAAAGCAATGTGATACACTTATATACACAGACCACACAGTCTGATCTCCTAAAAAGAGGGACTCAAGGTTAGGAAAGAGGGACAGAGAGATTTGGGTCCCAAAAGAGGGAGAGCCCCTCCTAAATAGGGACACTAGGGAGGTATGCTAATGCAGTGTAACATTTAGGGCTTTACACACAGAAACAAAGAAGAGAAATTAGGTGCCTTTAACATATTGAATACTGGGGAAGTTTCCAGTGCATTTCTTTGAAGTGTTTTGACCACTCTCTTGCATTTAGATTGTTAAAGGGATAGTAATGTTTCAGAAAAACAGCAACTCCAATTAATCTTCATAGTATTTGAGCCATAGATAGCGTCATTTCATTACTGTGAGTGATGTAGTTGAAGAGTAATTGAATTTGAAGGATAAAGTTTCCCCTCCCGCCCCTTTTTCCTAGTGTAAGCCATCTCTTCTCAGATGTGGAATCTGGTTGTAAGACCAGACAGATAACAGCAGGGGTCAATCTTCTTCCTATGAGAACAATGAAAGCCCTGCCCCCCTTGACAAGTTTTTCAGGTTTTTCCCTTATCTTAATTGAAGATTGTCCCTCTCTGCAGTCTACCTGGGCACCTCCCTTCTGATCTGGCTGAGCAGTGTTACATCAGTAAAAGGGGCGGGAGGGGGATACTTTGTCATTGTATTACTCCTGAACTATAACTCTGACAGAATTGAAATAACACTTTCCAAAGTCCAAATACTATGATGATTAATTAGAGCTGCTTTTATTATGAAACATTACTATCCCTTTAAACTCCCCATTTAAAGGGATAGTAATGTCAACTTATAATTCACTGCTATATTGTAGATTTTTAAAAAATAAAGTACCTCGAGCAAGTCCCATCTCTCATGTTGATTCGTGTTGGCCGACTCGAGGCGGTTCTTCAGCTGAGCCAAAATAAGTATATTTAAAAAGAACTACAAAATGTGCTTGCAAACCAGGCACACTTTGTAGACCGTTACAATGAAGTGGTTCTTTTTAAATATCGCTATTTCGGCTCTACTGGCGAGTCGCAGGCTGGTCTCAGGACCGGGATCTCCTGCTGTCAGCAGAGTGCTGATGTCAGTGCAAGTGGAGGGGGGGGGGGACTGAGAATATATCTCAAACCATAAAGGTTTGAAACATGGCACTTACTCAAGATACTTCGTTTTAACTTTATTTTATTTTGTAGGCATTAAAAAAAATGAAGAATGATATAAGTCTTATCTCTCAAACCTTTATGGTTTATGAGATATTCACAAGCAAAGTTTCCCCCTCCCGCCCCTTTTACCTAGTGTAAGCCATCTCTTCTCAGATGTGGAATGCAGTCCATAGACCAGACAGATAACAGCAGGGGACAATCTTCTTCCTATGAGAACCATGAAAGCCCTGCCCCCTTGACAAGTTTTTCAGCTTTTTCCCTTATCTTAATAGAAGATTGTCCCTCTCTGAAGTCTACCTGGGCACCTCCCTTCTGATCTGGCTGAGCAGTGTTACATCAGTAAAAGGGGCGGGAGGGGGACACTTTGTCATTGAATTACTCTGGAACTACAACTCTGACAGAATTGAAATAACACTCTCCAAAGTCCAAATACTATGATGATTAATTAGAGCTGCTTTTATTATGCAACATTACTATCCCTTTAAACGAATACGATGTTTTGCTTGTATCCTATAGTGCATTTTATGTACCCCAGATTTCCCCTCTAATATCTTTGGGTGTAAGGCTTTTAGACAAGACCTAAAGAAATTAAGGAGTGATGGTCCATATTTATAAAACAAACTAGATTTATTCCGGACTAAACCAAGTACACCATAGGGGACAAATAAAGATTCCTATATTCCTGTGCATTTGAATAGAGATTTTTTTAATCCTTTGAATGCTAGAGAGTTCTCTGATGCATTGCTTTACAATGCATCAGAAAGCTGTCTAGCTTTCAAGGGGTTAAAAGCCCAATTTAATGTAACAAGAATTTTTATTTGACCCCTTTGGTGCAGTTGGCTTATTCCAGAATAACTCCAGGTTGCTTAAATACATATTTCCCTATGACTTTTCTGAATGCATTGTAGATCTTGTAAATAGAATCAGGGAGGGAGAACTAATGGTCCATTATTAAAATTTTGAAGATACAGAGTGCGGAATGAGAGTTTGAAATGCATTGAAAATCCAGAACAGATAGAAAAATCAGGACTATGTCACCCATGATGCACTGCAAATTGTCAAGAAAAAAAATCATAACCATTGATACATTGCAAATCTGTAGCTAGGGAGAGAGATGGAGAAATAAGTAAAGACCAAGAAGATCAGGATTACATGACCCTTACTGCATATTCAGAAAAAAAGATATCCCAAAATAGTACAGCTCAGATAGTATTGTGCCTATAGTGCAAAAGATAAATCAAGTTTAAAGATCACAACATGCATTGCACAGCAAAATAAATCCACATGGATCTGCATTAGTGGACTCAGGACACACTGTAGTCTCTGGAAATAGCAGAGCAACACTACAGAGCCTACAATTCACAGAAAACTCCCCAGGGAGATATTAGCAGAGAGATTCTTTATTACAGTGATTCTTTACTCCAGGACTCAGGGCACACTGACAGGTAACATTTTAACCCTTTGAATTAGAGACATTGCAAGGCAATTCATTGGATACCTCTCTGGCACTCAAAGGCTTAAGGATATCCTTGATTAAGCACAGGTAGACCCATCAAAATGCCAGATCTACTAATTATCCACCAATTATCAGGATGGCTATCTTGGTAATTTGACTTGTGCCTTGAGTTCTAATTCTGAGAAACACTGCTTTACTGCACACATTTTGATTGCAGTAATTCCATGGCCTGCTATTTTAGGGTGGTTCTGTTTCTACAGCAGTCTAAGAAAAGTTATTAAAGTGATAGTAATGTTTAAAAATAAAAGCAGCCCCAATTAATCTTCATAGTATTTGAGCCGTGAAGAATGTTATTTCAATACTGTCAGAATTGTAGTTCAAGAGTAAGTGAATGATAAAGTATCCCCCTCTCGCCCCTTTTACCTAGTGTAAACCACCTCCCCTCAGATGTGGAATCTGGTCTTGACACCAGACAGCTCACAGTAAGGGACAATATTCTTACTGTGATTGTAAGGAAAACCCTGCCCCTTGACAGGTTTTTCAGGTTTTTCCTTATGCTCACTGAAGATTGTCCCTCTCTGAGATCCATCTGGACAGTCTTGCTGCTCTGAGGTGATAAGTTTTACATCAGTAAAAGTGGTGAGAGGGGGATAATTTATCATTCAATCACTCTTGAACTACAACTCTGACAGTACTGAAATAACACTCTCCATGGCCAAATACTATGAAGATTAATTGGAGCTGCTTTTATTGTGAAACATTACTATCCCTTTAAATGGATAGTAATGTTTCATAATAAAAGCAGCTCCAATTAATCATCATAGTATTTGGACTTTGGAGAGTGTTATTTAAATTCTGTCAGAGTTCTAGTTCAAGAGTAATTCAATGACGAATTATCCCCCTCCCGCACCTTTTACTGATGTAACACTACTCAGACAGAGCAAAAGGGAGGTGCCCAGGTAGATTGCAGAGAGGGACAATCTTCAATTAAGATAAGGGAGAAACCTGAAAAACTTGTCAAGGGGGACAGGGCTTTCATTGTTCTCATAGGAAGAAGATTGTCCCCTGCTGTTATCTGTCTGGTCTATGGACTGCATTCCACATCTGAGAAGAGGTGGCTTACACTAGGTAAAAGGGGTGGGAGTGGAAACTTTGCTTGTAAATATCTCTCAAACCATAAAGGTTTGAGAGATAAGACTTATATCCTTCTTCATGTTTTTTTAATGCCTACAAAATAAAATAAAGATAAAACGAAGTATTACTATCCCTTTAAGCTTGTGTCAGTGGCAAGAGTCGAGCAGAAGGAGCAGCAGCAACTGTGCCACTCTAAAATGAAAGGCCTTGGCTGCATGGCATGCAAAAATTGGAAGAATAATTGTAGTAACTGAATTAATCATCTTGCATCAGTGGAAGTACCCTTATTCTACCTGTGAAAAGTTCAGCAACCCAAAAATGTAATTTGTCCTGTATGGTACAGTCTACCCCAGACTTGTGTCTCTTACTTTAAGGAAACACGCCTTATAGCAAGAGAAAGAGTCTATCGATGTTAGGGGTCGGTAAACTGATGTATTCCAGCTGTTGCGGACATAACATCCACTAGCCAGTGATGTTGGTAGCTGTAATCAACAACAATCCGTAATCCGAAACTTTGCAAATTTAGAGAAACAAATGGAGACCTACAGCAGTGGTGGACAGCAGTAATGGGATTGAACTTCCCATCCCTCTCAATCGGCCATGTGTATCATAATAAATGGCAGATAACAGAGATGAAATACGGACCAAGAATGCATTGCAAATCCCTCGATAGGAGAGAAAGATGATCAGAATGTACTGTCAAGCCAGAAAATAGAGAGCATTTCCCAAATAGCATTGATAATCCAGAATAGAACGAGATGACAACAGAGCCCAGGAAAAAAAATAAAAAAGTATATATATATATATATATATATATATATATATATATATATATATATATATATATATATATATATATATATATATATATATATATATATATATATATATATATATATATATATATATATATATATATATATATATATATATATATATATATATATATATATATATATATATATATATATATATATATATATATATATATATATATATATATATATATATAAGAGAGAGAGAGATATGAACATGAACAGGACTACATGGCCCAGAATGCACACGGTGATGAAACACAACATCTCTGCAGTCAGCAGTTGCTGGGAGGGGCGGCTGGACCAGTCTGGTAGATAGAGGAGAAGATAGGGAGGGAGGGCGCAGAGGTACTGAATCAGCATAGCGTTGCTCGCAAGGACATCGAGAAAATCAGCCCGAGAAGAACCCTAAAACCTAGATTTGGGGCGGATAAGGGGAGAGTACAGTGCTTTGCATTGGAATCCTGGGAAAATCTCCAGGATAATCCCTGCTTAACCTGCATCTTGTCCGCCCTCCCCATCGCAGGAAAAACAGGTGCCTGTATTTGGGGATGAGCTGCCTGGAGGAGAGGGCTACGTGTTCCCCGGAGGGGGGCCAGGGAGCCGGACAGTGACAGCTGGAGGAGGACGGAACCCCTCTGCCCAAGCGAGGAGCGCACAGTGGATTGCTGTGGGATTCCTGGCTGGATTTCTTACTCACAGGAGAAGGCGCTTTAGGGTGTCTGTCATGGAATGGGGGTCACAGACTCTGCAGGATGCCTGTCCTGTATTGTACACTTGGCAACACATCGATGAGTGATACACTGATCAGCACACACAAACATACTCAACACATCTCCCTGTAGAGCACACGCTGCAAACCCTGCTTCACACAGATCACACTACACAAACCAACTGATCTATATACTTTACACACGTGCAGCCAACATACACAACAGACACACACATTATACACACATACCTACCGGACCCAACGTGAAACATATACAGACCTTGCCGGGCGGTCCCTGGAGAGGAGACATGGATAGTCCCATGTGATGTAGAGATGATATAAGGTGAGCGCAGTGTGTCTTTATATACTTGTCAGGCAGAGTAGAGTATATACGTGTGTGTGCTTTCGATATTTATACTGTATATGTTTATTGTTCACCCATTTACTCACATACTGTCACCGTTCCCCGTATATGTACTCAGTGTGTATGTGGTATTAGTGCTGCTATTTAACTATCTGTGGATCTATTTACATTTGCTTTCCAGGGTGTATAACGTAGAAGCACGGATACATAATCTGTTAACATCTTTATTATAGTTTCCCATATTTTAGTTGCATGTTCTATGTCACTTTATATCCTGTAGTCCAATGTATCCTGATGCTGCTTTGCGCAATATCTTACTGCCAGACTACAATCTGATACAAGGGAGTTGTGCGGGTGGTACGATATATATATATATACACACATTGTTATATTGTGTATTAGCACATCTGTACGTACGTTTATCTATTCAAGTTTACCTGTTTGTATAGTATTAGCACACCTATATTCCTTTGAGTTTGGAATTCTGTAGGAGAATTTGAGACAGGACATTTGCATATTACAAGACCCCCCACCCAATTAAATCTCTGTTTATGACACCTTGCCATTTTAGGATTCAAACAACCTTGAGTTCTGGATTCAGTATTATTATATCTGTTCCTTCACACAGGTTTCCCCAGGAGGAGGTGTACATGGGGGGGGGGGGGGGGAAGGCTGGCTACTAAAATGAGGGTTGTATCAGTATCCCAGTGGAGATATAAACTGGATCTTTAATATATAGGTGCCTTCCATTTTGCAGCCTGCTTGCTTTTAAGGTTTAACAGCCGGCCATCTGTAACAACGCTACTCCCGTTTCTAAAAATATGGTGCAGTCTGAGTGAATGGGAGAAGATAGCCAAGTTGCAACAATTAGTGCTTGGCGTTTCTGAGGCAGTGGATGGATGCTGGTATTTTAAAAGATTTCTGATAAATAAGATGCTCTGGCCTGTGTCCCCCTGCCTCAGTCCTACTAATCATGTGTTTAAAAAAAAATCAGAGCGATTGTTGAAAAGCTACTGTGCCTTGAGGAACAAATGCAATTTCCAGTTGACTAAGATTTGACTTTTAAACGTTTACATGTTAGGGAGGTTGCTTTGGCGAATGTTATAACATTCAGGTGGCTAAAAACTCCCCTTAAATCAATTACAATTCTTATTTGTCCCTTATGGTGCAGTTGGCTTGCCCAAGAATTACACCACTTTTGTTCATATGGCAAGCAGTTTACTCCCCAATCCTTTCTCCCTGTTCTGTATTTTGCTTTTGGTCATCTCACCAGATACTTCTCTGTCTCCTCTCCTATTTTCTTGTCATGTCACCATTTGCTTCTATTACAGTCTGCCCTTTCACCTCCTGTCCCCTTATTTCTCTCTGTCTTTTACCTCTTTCCATTCCTGTCTACTCCCCCAATTGTTATTTTTTAGTCTATATCCTGTCTCAGTCCACTCTCACAGTCCTCTTCTCCCTCACAATCCTATTCTCTTGCACAGTCCTCTCTCACAATCCTATTCTCTTGCACAGTCCTCTCTCACAATCCTATTCTCTCACACAGTCCTCTTCTCTCACACAGTCCTCTCTCACAATCCTATTCTCTTGCACAGTCCTCTCTCACAATCCTCTTCTCTCACACAGTTCTCTTCTCTCACACAGTCCTCTCTCGCAGTCCTCTTTTTTTTCTCTTACAATCCTCTTCTCTCACACAGGCCTCTTTTCTTCTTTCACATAGTCATCGCACACAGTTTTCTTTTTCTCTCTCACACAATAATCCTTCACAGTCCTCTTCTGTCACGCAGTCCTCTTTTATTCTCTCTCACAGTCCTCTCTCACAGTCTTTTTTACTCTCACGTTCCTCTCCCAGTACTCTTTTCATCTCTTACATAGTCCCCGCACACCTTTCTCTTTTCTTCTCTTAGACAGTCCTCTCACAGTCCTCCTTTCTTCTCTTACACAGTCCTCACACACATTTCTTTTTTCTTCTCTTAGACAGTCATCTCACAGTCCTCCTTTCTTCTCTTACACAGTCCTCACACACATTTCTTTTTTCTTCTGTCACACAGTCCTCTTTTCCTCACTTACACAGTCCTTGCATGCTGTTCTCTTTTCATCTTTCACACACTTCTCTAACACTGTCCTTTTTCTTCTCTCACAGTCATCTCACACAGTCTCACAGTCTTTCATACAGTCTTTTCTGTATCACAGTCCTCTGTCCTTCTCTGTTACAGTCCTCAGTTGCAGTCCTCTGTCACAGTTCTCTCTTTTCTGCATAGTTGCAGTCCTTTTTCTTCCTCTCAGTCACATTCTTACATTCTTCTGTCCTTCTCTTCTGTCACAGTTTTCGGTACAACCCTCTCTGTTATAGTCCTTCATACTCTTCTATCACATACCTCTTCCCTGTCCTGCCCAGGCCTCCATCCTCCTCTCTCTTTTTGTCTTCCATCCTACTGTGACAGTTATTTGTCCTCCTCTGTGCCACAGTCCTTCATCATCCTTTTCTGTCACAGTCCTTTTTCCTCTTTCTCAAAGTACCCCATCCTTCCCTAGGTTATGGACCAACTTCCTCCAGGTATCTCACACACAGTCATCTCTTCTTCTCTTACACAATCTTCTCATACAGTCCTCTCACAATTCTGTCTCTTAGCTTTTTCTTCTCTTTTTCTATCTTTAAGTTTTCTTTCCTTCTTTCTCTTTTTTTTACTTCTCTCGTTTTTCCTACTACTTTTTCTTTTGCCTTCTCTCCCGACTCACTATTTCCTTCCCTTTCTCAATAACCTTCCATATTTTTCTATAGTCCCCCTTCTACCTCTCTAACACAGTCAACTTCTTCCTTTTTGTCAGCATCCTCTGTTTTTCCCTCTGTCACAGTCCTCTGTTCTCCCCTCTATCACAGTCCTATTTTCACTACACCATCAAGTTATTTTCCTTCTTCCTGCTACAGGCCTCTGTTGCAGTCCTCTGTCACAATCCTCTTTTCTCCCTTTTGTCACAGTCCTCTGATTTCTACATAGTCACAGTCCTCTGTCCTCATCTCTGTCCCCTTACCCTGTTTTCCCCTCTGTCACAGTCCTCTGTTCACTCTATCACAGTCCTTTTTTCACTGCACTATCAAATCCCCTTTCCCCCTTTCTATGACAGCCCTTCGTTGTAGTCCCCTGTCACAATCCTCTGTTCTCCCCTCTGTCACAGTCATCTGTTCTCTGCATGGCTACAGTCTTCTGTCCTCCTCTCTGCCACAATCCACTGTCTTCCTCTCTGTCACTGTCTGCTGTTCTCCTCTCTGTCAAAATATTTTGTCCTCTTCTTTATTACAGCTCTTCACACTATTTTGCCACAGATCTCCTTCTTGTCCTCTGTCTTGCTCTATCCAGTCCTTTGTCAACCATCCTCTGTCACAATCCTCTGTCCTTCTGTCAGTCTTCCTTTTTCCTGTGAGAGTTATGTTTCCTCATCTGTGGCACAGTCCTTCTTCATCTTCGTCTGAATAGTCCTTAATTTTCTGTCATAGTCCTCCATCCTTTGTCTCAGCCCTTCATTTTTCTCTTTCACTGTCCTTCAACCTCCACCCTGTCTTTCAGTCTGTCACAGTCATTCTTTGTTCTCTTTCTCACAGTCCTCCATTCTCTGTCATAACCCTCCATTCTTCTTCCTCCACTCAGTCACAGTCCTCTGTACTCTTAATTTTTCACTGTCCTAAATCCTCTTCTGTTAAGTCCTTCTTCCTCTTCTTTTTCAGACCTTCATTGTCCTCTGTCACAGTCCTTCATCTGCCCATTTGTCTCCATGATAGGCCTCTGTCCTGCTCTCTGTCATGGTCTTCTGTTATCCTCTCTGTTATAGTCCTCTGTCCTCCTCCTTGTCATTGTCATCTGTCCTCTTCTTTGTCACAGTCCTCATCTCTGTCACAGTTTTCCTTCATCATGTCTTCCACAAAAATTGTGCTCCTCTCCATCACAGTCCTCTGTCACACGCCTCAATCAATGTTCCTCTGTAACACACCTCTGTTTTCCTGTCTGTCAAAGTCCATCACTCTCCTCTATCATAGACCTCCATCCTTCTCTGTCAAATACATCCTTCTTGTTCTGTCCAGTTCTCCATCCTCCACTGTCGCATACCTTTTATCCTGATCTGTCCAGTCCTTACTCCCTCTCTTACTCCTTTGTCCTCCAGTTAGTCTTGTATCCTACTCTTTCTGACAATTCTTTTGTCCTCCTTCCTGTCACAGGCCTTCATCCTTCTCTTTTTTTTACAGTCCTCCAAACTCTTTTGTCACTATCCTCTGTTTACCTCTGTCATAGATCTCTTTCCCCCACATAGACTTTGTTCTCAGGTCCTCTTTCTGCCTCTGTTGCAGTCCTGAGTCCTTCTCTCCATCATAGTCCACTGCTCTCCATATCACAGTCCTACAGCCTCTTCTTTTTTATTCCTCTGTCCTCTTTCCTTTCATATCCCTTTGCCTTCCTCTTTTTCACAGTCTGCCATCCTCTACTGTGACAGTCCTCCATCTTCATCTATCACAGTCCTCTGTACTCCTCTCTTTCACACTAATTCATTCTCATAAGTGTCACAGTCCTTCCTGCTTTTTGTAACAGTCCTTCAAACGTCTTCATGTCATAGCCCTCTACTTCTCTATTATGAACCTCCTTCATCCTCTCTCTCTCATGATGCTATGTTCTCCTTCATGTTCCTTTTTGTCACAGTTATTCGTCTACCTCTGTTGCAGTTCCTCATCCTCCTTTTTTCCAGAGTCCTTCACACAGTCCTCCTTCTCCTCCTGTTTCAGAGACCTTCATCCTCCCTGTCACAGTCCTTCATTCTCCTGCACAGTCCTTCGTTTTCCTTTCACAGTCCTCAGTCCTCTCCTCTGTTCAGTCATCCTTCTTCTATCACCATTCTCTGTAATCCCCTGTCACACTCTTCTGCCCTCCTTTGTCACAGGACTGCTTCTTCATTTCTTTTACATTCACCCCCCTCTTCTGTGTCACAGTCCTCCTTCCTTTTTCCTCTCATGACCCTGCATCCTCCTCTCTGTCATATCACTCTGTCTTTTTCTGTAATAGTTGTCCCTCCTCCTGTCACTGTCCATTTTCCTCCTCTATCACAGTCCTCCTTTTTATTATTGTCACAATCCTTCATCTTCCATTCTTTCTCAGACCTTCATCCTTCTTTGTTATAATTCTTCATCATTCTTTCTGTCACTGTCCTGCATCCTTCTCTGTAACAGTCCCTTGTCCTCCTCTGGTTCAGTACTCTGTCCTTCTCTCTGTCTCAGTTCTCCATTCTTTTCCTTATCTTAGTCCTCTGTCACCATCCTCTTTCCCCATCCCGTTACAGGTCTCTGACCTCCTCTCTGTCAAAGTACTCCATCCTCTTCTGTAACAGTCCTCTGTCCTCTTCTATCACAGTTCTGCATTCTACCCTGTCATAGTTCTCTCATGTCACAGTCCCCGTCCATCTCTTTGTAACAGTCCTCCTTCCTTCTATTACCGTTCATGTCCGTCTCTGTCACAGTCCTCTATCACCCTCTCTGTCACAGTCTGCCATGCTTCTTTTATCACAGTCCTTTTCTGTGTCATAATTTATCCTCCTGTCACAGTCATCCCTGCTCCTCTGTTACAGCACTCTGGCCTGTCACAGTACTCGTTTCTACTTTCTGTGACATTCCTTCTTTCTCTTTTGTTTCAGTCATCTTCTTTTTATCTCTCACAGCCCTACATCCTTCCATCTTTCATGGACCTTAACCTTTCGTTGTCATGGTTATCCATCTTCCTTGATTTCTGCCCTATTCCCTCCTCAATCTTTCCCCCTGTCACAGTCCTTTATCTTTCTCTCTTTTGCAGTCCTCTGTCAAAGGTCTTCATTCTGCTTTCTGTTACCATCCTCTATCCTTCTCTGTCAACGTCCTCCTTATTCCTTTGTCACTGTCCTCTATCCTCCTCTGGCACAGTCCTATGTCCTCTTCTCTGTCACTTTTATCCATCCCTCTTCCTACCTTTGCCCTCCATCCTCCTCTGTCACAGCCCTGCGTCCTCCTCTGTTACAGTCCTTTGTCTCACTCTGTCCCTGTTCTCCATCCTTCCTCCTGTCACAGTCCTCTGCCATCCTATCTGTAATAGTCCTCAGTCCTCCTTTCTGTCACAGTCCTCTGTTCACATTGACAGTCCTCTGTTCTGTCAAAGTCCTCTGTCTTCTCCTGTCAAGGTTTTCTGTCCTTTCATAGTCCTCTATCCTTATGCATGTCACAGTTCTTCATCCTCTTCCCTGTTAGAGTCCTGTGCCCTCCTTTCTGTTACAGTACTCAGCCCTTGTCTGCTACTGTGCTCTGTCCTCCACCTTGTCACAGTCCTCTGTCCATCAATCTCTCTCGGTCTGTCACATTCCTCTTTTCTTCTCTGTTACAGTCCTCTGTCCTCCTATCTGTTACTCAGGCCTGCTGTTTGTTAATGTCCACTGTTCTCCTCTTTGTCAATGGCCACTGCCTTCTTCTCTGTTTCTGTCCTCCTGTCTTCCTGCCTGTCATTTTTCTCTGTTCTTCTCTCTGTCATAGTTCTGTATCTTCCTCCCTGTCACAGTTCACCTTCCTCATCTTCAATACAGTCCTTCATCCTCCTTCTCCCCATCATAGTCCTCAGTCCTCCTTGACTCTGTCACAGTACGTCGTCCAACCCCCTATCACGGTGCCCATGCTCTAGGCCGCAGGCGGCGACATTATTATTCCTGATTCACTGCCTCTCTCTTATTGGTCTTGCAATTCTGACTCCGCCCAGGGCCAGCCTTTATATACACTCTGTCATGTCTATACTGAGGCGCCCTTTCGTGGTGTACCTGTTCCTGATGTTTGTTCCTGTGTTACTCTGATCGTGTATGACCTGGCCTGCCTGACAACGTTCCTGCGCTTCCTGTGTTGCTGTTCCGTTGCTGATTTATCTGGCTGAGAACCCGCTCCATTGATGACTGATCTGGCTGAGAACCCGCTCCGTTGCTGACTGATCTGGCTGAGAACCCGCTCCGTTGCTAACTGATCTGGCTGAGAACCCGCTCCGTTGCTGACTGATCTGGCTGAAAACCCGTTACGTTGCTGACAGTCTCTGGCTGAAAACCTGCTACGCTGCTGACTGTCTCTGGCTGAGAACCCGCTCCATTGCCATCAGTGCCTGGCTGAACCCGCTCGTTAGCCTCTGTCTGGCCAACGTTACACGCTGCTGCCTTCCTGTTGCGCTTGTCTGTAGTACATTCTCTCGCTGACCGTAGGCTGAGCATTTGTGCTATAGCTGCTTACTGAATAACCGCCTCAGGCGGTGTGCACATGCGAAGTACAGGTACAGTGCTGTATAGCGTTGACTGACTTACTCTGATCTCAGTCTGTGTCCTCCTCCGTTTCATAGCTGGGCTCACTCCCTGTGGGAGTTGCAGTATTCACTCTGGGCGTTACCTATTGACCCTTTCAGTGCCTAGATCCTCTAGGCAGGGCCAGTGCTCCATTCCCTTCTGCAGTAGCCTTTTTGGGCTCAAGAGCCAGTGGTTGCATTACATCACACTTGCAAGTGTGCGGGGACACAAGTTGCCTTTGTGTAGTGTGTCTCAATCCACCCCTAGCATTCTAGGATTTGCCTACCGTAAGCGGTTGCCTTGGTCTTTCTGTGACCCTAGTTGCCTCGCTACTTCTGGGTTCAGTGTCTCCCAAGCGTCTGGGTCTCATGCCAGTTACCTACTACTGAACTGCTAGTCATCTAGAGTCCTGCCGTCAGCACCTGGGCTGCGTAGCCTCTGCTATCCCCTAGTCCGCTAGGGTTGGGTTGCCTATGGTCTTGCATGCCTCCAGTCATCAGGGTTCAAGCTCAGAACTCTCTCCAGCCAGTTGCTGCCTCCATTTCTTCCTATATCTCAAGGGATTGGCTTGTTATTGCTATATATATATATATATATATATATATATATATATATATATATATATGTTCTGTTATTGTGGGCTTGTGGGCCTAACTCATTGTATGTACTTTATCCTAATAAAGTCATTTTAACCTTACCAATCTGGTCTGAGTGTTCATCAAAAACCGTGACACCCCCCGCATTTACAGTATACCTGTTATAGACTCATATACTTCTCTGTCACAGTCTTGCAGTTCTCCATCCTCTGCCATTATAATCTTCCTCCTATTTGTCTGTCTTTTTTCTTCCTTCCTCTAACATTCTTCCAATCTCCTCTGTCACAATCCTGCATCCTTTGTCCTCATCACTGTCACAATACTCTGTCCTCAGCTTTTTCACAGTATCCCAGCCTCCTCTCTGTTAAAGTTCCCATCCTTTTCTGTACAGTTCATACATCTTAACTGTCACAATTCTCTTGTTTCCTCTGCTGCAGTCCTCTCGTCTCCTTGGCCACCGTCAATTGTCTTCTCTGCCACAGTCTTCCTTCCTGCTCTTTCACAGTCCTCTTTCTTTCTCTGTCGCAGTATTCTCTCATCCTCTGTCATAGTCCTCTATCTCTTTCTGTCAAAGTAATCGCTCCTCTTTGTCACAGTCCTCATGTTTGCTCAGTCTCATAGTCATAAACCCCTACTCTGTTACTACCCTATTTGCTCTTTGCCACTGTTCTCTCTACTTGTCCCACTATACCCGGTCTATCTGCCCCTTCTCCCTTACCTGTTTCTTTCTACATTCCTATCAAATGTGTAGTAATAACTGCAATCTAAGATGATAAGCAAGCCTACCATTCTCCTTCTGTTCCGTCCACTTTACAATCTGTATGTCTGTTCTTTCTAAATAACTGTCCCCTTCTTTTGTATTTTCTCTTTCTATATCCCAAGCTCTTATTGTTACACACTCCTTGTCATCCCATCATAAATAGTCACTAGAGTATGCGCTTTCTTTCCTAGCTATTTATATTTCCCTCTTTGCATGTCAAACCCTTCTGTTTATCTTTCTAAGTAAAAAACAATTTTATCTCCTACTTTTCCTCTCTCTTTGTTGGCTGTCAGAGCTCATCCCCTCCCTGACTGTATCCCTCTATCTCTGTCCACTTTACCTGCTTCTTGGGGACCCCTTTCTCTCAGTATCCTAATAGATGCCTCATCATATCCTCCTCCTCTCAGGTTCATAACCTCACACGTCTCTGAACACCCTTATTCTCCAATCCCTAACCCCCTATCTTTCTGCAGTTCCAAACAGATATCCAACCCCCTGCCTCTCGGAAGTCCCTTACTTTAAAATCTATAACCCCCATATTTCTGTCCTCTTGTCTAACACCATGCCCTCTGCATCCTACATCACAGATCTTTAGCCCCCTGCCTATCTGTAGCCCCTCCATTTCAAGATAGGGGTAAAGAGGGACAGGGGTTTGGGATCTAAACCCCTGCAAATCTGTGCCTCCCAGGATAGCTTAGTTTTTATTTTTGCTGTAATACTTTGAATATAAAGAGATGGAACAAGTTGGGAGATACTTTTAAATGGATCAGCAATGGAGTAGTGTCTCCATATGGCAAAGTCCACAAGACTTGGAGGCACCAGTATAGGTTCTTCAGTATTGTTCAAGTTACAGTTCAGAATACAAAAATTACATAAAACAACATATGGTTAAAATGAAATGTTTTCAGTCCTTCCAATGTTCTTTGTCAAGATGAGAATCCTGGGAGGTTGCAAAACCTAGAAATCCCACTATATGCTGGTCCAATATGTACATCATACTACTGATTCAATTTCTGCGCTTACAGTAAATGGGTTCAGGTATAAAGATGTTTATAAAACATACAGAAGTAACATTTTAAAATCCTAAACTCCAAGGTTTCTGGAATTGTTTTATGTGTACAGTAGGCAACCTGCAACACTTACGTTGTCCATGGGCTACAATTCCCAGGATCTACAGCTGGCCTTTGTCTTGATTAGATTCTAGGGGTTAAAGCCCAACAGCAGCTGGAGGGTTGTAGGTTTCCCACCACTGGTCTGCTGTAGAGGTATAAATCTAGTTTTTTGTGCTTCTGGCTGAGTAAACCTGTTCAAGAAAGGATTCCAGGGTCTTCTATGTGGTTCACTTCCCATACACAACTGTCAAAATGGATTGAAGTCACTGCTTCTTGACCTCTTCCCAGATCAAATTATGCTCTCTATCCCTGTCTCATACAACAACAGCTTAAAAACTTCAATGGGTGAGAATATTGAGCACAATACCTTAGTAACAGTAATAATCTAATCTTCACCCAATACAAGTGATACTCTACCATATTCTTCACTTACAGAACTTCAGTGATACGTTTCTCTTTTCCCTGTACTACAGTAATACTCTTTTCTTATCCTAGTACCATAGGGACACGCACATCATTTCAGACACCATGGCGATCCTCTCTTCCCTCAGTACCACAGTGATGCTATCCTATTCCTTCAGAACCATAGAGATACTTTTGTATTCCCCCTTTTACCACAGTGATAATCTTCTCTTCGCTCAGTATCATAGTGATACTGTTATTTCCTTAGTGCCGCTATCCTCTTTCCCAGTACCACAGTGATACTGTCCTCTTCGTCAGTACCACAAGTTTACTCTCCTCTTCCCACAATAACACAATGACTCTTTCTTCTTCCCCCCATACAAATATTATACCTTTTCCTGCAGTGAGTGAAATGAGAGATGGAGGGAGGATTGGATGTATATAAACACACACACTATAAATGTTGAACTACATTCCATTGTCTAGTGAAGTAATCATTAATCAGTTGTGTAGATTAACTATTTATCTCCTTCCTGCTTCTTCATAAATGTGTATATCTTTAATATATATTTAAACACTCATGTATATAATATATATATGGGAATCTACAAAATGCAGCAAGCTCAGCTCATTTCCTACATTTATATGTTGACTTAAAGGGATAGTAATACTTCATTTTATCTTTATTTGATTTTGTAGGCATTAAAAAAACATGAAGAACGATATAAGTCTTATCTCTCAAACCTTTATGGTTTAAGAGATATTCACAAGCAAAGTATTCCCCCCCCGTTCAGCCAGATCAGAAGGGAGGTGCCCAGGTAGACTGCAGAGAGGGACAATCTTCAATTAAGATAAGGGAAAAAGCTGAAAAACTTGTCAAGGGGTGAAGGGCTTTCATTGTTTTCATACAAAGAAGATTGTCCCCTGCTGTTATCTGTCTGGTCTTACAACCAGATTCACATCTGAGAAGAGATGGCTTACATTAGGAAAAAGGGGTGGGAAGGGGAAACTTTGCTTGTGAATATCTCTTAAACCATAAAGGTTTGAGAGATAAGACTTATATCTTTCTTCATGTTTTTTTAATGCCTACAAAATAAAATAAAGATAAAATGAAGTATTACTATCCCTTTAAAAATCATGCCCCTGCACTAGTATGCATGGTTGTTTTAGTGAATACTAGTGCACACACTCCACCATCATTAAAGTGTTAGTAATGTCCCAGAAAAAATCTTTATTGTTTTGTAGTGCTTGAAAAGTTCAACTATATGTAGCAAATCTGCTATGGTTTGAGAGATATTGGCATTGAAAGTTTGCTGTTTCCTGCTGTCAGCTGTAAAGCTGACAGCAGGAGATCCATGTCGGCCGACACGAGGAGGATCTTCAGCAGAGCCGCCACTGCGTTATTTAAAACAAATTACGTTTAAAACAAATTTAATGGTCTACAAAGTGTGCTTGCAAACCAGATACACTTTGTAGACCTTTCCAATGAAGTAATTCTTTTTAAATAACGCAACTTCGGCTCTGCTGCAGAGCCGCCAGTTGGTCCCCGGACAGGATTCCGCTGCAGTCAGCACAGTGCTGTCGTCAGGAAAAGGGGAGGGAGGGGAGAACGTTAGTACCGAATATCTCTCAAACCATATCGGTTTGAGAGATAGGATTTGTTGCATATAGTTGAACTTTTTAAGCACTACAAAACCATAAAGATTTTTTCTGGGACATTAATGTCCCTTTAAGACTTTAAAGGGATAGCAGCACTTAATATTGGAAAATATATTAGCCTGCTGGGTAAAACAAGGGCACCCCCACTGTTGAGAGATGTCTGTTCCAAATTTATGGAACCTCAAACTTTAATTTTTTTGGTGCAATACTTCCATGACCTGAAATTTTAGTGGCACTGTTGCTACATCATCATATGGTGATTTATGGTCAACTGCCCAGGGCCATCCACAGACTGCTGTAGCAACAGTGAAACCATAACATTTAGGGTCATGGAACTACTGCACACAAAATATGAAAGGTTAACCTGCAGTATCTTTTGAGTAAAGTATCTCTCAACAGTGGGAGTATCCTTGTTTAACACAGGAGAATAAAGCCTGGTTTTTCAATAATAAGAATTTCTATCCCAGTGGTAGCCATACTTCTGCAACCCCTTAAGGTATGACAACCCATACCAAAGGGTTACCATTTTTCTCAGGCTGGTCCAAGGTACTGACTTAATAAAGCAGGAAATTCCATTGTGTTCAAAGGCTTTAGTATATTTAATGTGGCTGAAGTGTAAATAGTATGTCTTTTTTTCCTATAGCACCTATTTCTGGAAAGAGTGGTGTGTACTAGCTTAGGGGTAGAAAGGCAAACGATCCCTAATTTGATGTGGCTGGTTGTCTACTATTCATTTCTTAAGTTGTTAATACAAGTTTAGTACACACACATGTTATATCTCAAAAATGTATGAAAAATATGAGATTGTAGTTGACATAGTCTTGTGCTTCTGGCATTCACTACAGTATGTCTGCTCATATCAGGGAGCAGTAGCTAATGAATACAATAGGAAATCCCATAAATTTGCAGATTCCTGTACCTTTGAAGGGGTGGAAAAGTATAAAAAAAACTGCTATTTTTTCATTTAGGGACATCTTTTGTCAACATATGTGCTCACCAAATTAGGAATAAAAAAATCAAAAGATCTCTTATTTGATTGCACATAAACGTCTACTTTCCAAAGTGGTATGCTCTGCATACTTTTTCTTCTTATCTGTATTAGTTCTGACAATTTTAGTGTAAGCATTTAATTTAAAAGAGAAAAATGGCAGGTCTTATTTAGAGCTTCTGGCACCCCATACAGTATTTCAACAAATTATTTATTTATTTATAAAATGTTTTACCAGGAAGAATACATTGAGATTCCTCTCGTTTTCAAGTATGTCCTGGATAGTTTTCAGTAAAAGGTTACATATTTACACTAATTGTGAGACATTATATACAAACATACAGAAATATAAATACTTATTAAATAATGGGATTATTTACAGTTACACACTGTTTTTAGATATAAAGAAACATTTGCTTTTAAGGATTTTAGACTGGGTGCAGATGTGATTATTTCCGGCAGATTGTTCCAGATTTTTGGAGCTCTGAAGGAGAAGGCAGATCTTCCTGCTTCTTTCTTGTATTGTGGTATACGCAGTGAGTTGTTAGTAGTGGAGCAGAGGTTATAGTTAGTATGGAGAGCTGGGGTGAGCATACTGCTTAGGTATTGTGGTAGTTTTCCAGAGAAGTGGTTGTGTACTAAGCAAGAAAGATGAAGGTCACGTCTAGATTTGAGTGTTAGCCAATTTAGTTCTTTTAGCATGTCACAATGATGGGTAGTGTAGTCACATTGGAGGATAAAGCGGCATAATGAATTATATAGAGTGTACCATTTTTCTTGGCCTGGTAGCAGGCACTAAATGGTCCATGGTAATATCTTTGAAATTATCTAAATATATATATATATATATATATAATTTCTTATTGTGCCACCTTATGGAAACATTTGTGCACATCATCCTAGGGGTAGAAGGAAAAACAACCCCTCATTTAATGATGGTTAATGTCTGCTTTCCAAAATGGTGTTCCTTGCATTCCTTTCTTTCATATTTTTAATGATTATGACTATTTGAATGCAGGAAGACAATTTAAAAAAAGAAATATTCTAAAGAAGCTCAGGGTATAATACTTACCCTGACGCATGGTGGAGCCTGCACTGTATCTTGAAGACTTGGGGAAAACAGCCTCTAACTTTTGCTCATGATTGGTAACTGGAACTGTAGGAGCTGGGACTGATGTTTCAAGGCCTTATAGATCAAGTGTACATGTGTAGGGTTGAAAAGTCATGGTTGTATGGGGCCTTGATACATCAGTGCCTGCTGCCATAGAGGCAGTTGCAAATCAGAAGTGATAGTTATTGGTTGCTTTCCCCTATTCCTCAAGATACAGAGAGGGCTTCTGCATGCTACAGGGTAAGTATTAACCCCTGAGCTACAGGAGCAACTCAGAAGATGTCAGGGGTATATGGCCAGTGTTTTAGTTAGATTAGAATTTTATAGTTTACTTTTCCTTTATTTAGTGGGTCTGTGCAGGACATTCATGTAGGTAAACCTATACATATTTATTACTGATGCACTTGGTGGATTCAGGCAATATTTTTTTTTGTAGTCATGACATCATAAGTTTTTGCATGATGCAACATTACTTCACATAAGGCACCGTAATAAAGCATAATTTGTTCTGTAATACTCAATATTTAGTTTCTTATGGGGATCATACATAAACAGATGGAAAACAAAAATGCTTATAATGTGCCCAGCCTCCAGGTACAAACAATTCACCAAAACATTCATACTCAAAGGGTTAAAGGAACAGTTAATTTCCTTTTTAACTTTACACATTCTGCAAAAGTATAATAAGTAAAGTCGTACTTTATTACTTATTATTCATCTTCACCTATTTTATACTCATATGTCTGTAACAGGGAGCTCCCTGGATCTTTGTTTGCAGAGAGATTTCATTCTGGTACTGTGGACGTAGATATATACACAATGTTGCAGTCTCCCCATTGTAGCTCTCGGTACGCTGTAGTGGAGGCAGCCTTTTCTGCTGCTGGCGTTATACAATATTTGTGTATTGTATGATTATCCCTGCTTTCATAACCCTTGACAGAGATCTCTCTGGAAGCAGAAGTTCAGTGAGCCCCCTATCAGGGATGTCAAAATGAACAAATAGGAGTATATATACAAAATGGATGCTCTTATCACTTTGAAGTATAAAACTGATGACAAATATATACACACACATAAAACATATGTGCTGGAGTCAGGCAGGTGTCACAATAGTCAAGAATAGCAAGTCTTTCTCTCTTTGTGTTTTTATTTTTGTCAATCCTATATGTACCCACACCAGTACATATTATATGTTCTACTGAGGTTTTCACCTTATCGCTTTAATATCGGGCACTGAAACAGATGCAAAATGCATGGTTACATTTATCTAAATCTGATTTCCACGAAATTTCAAATTTGGTAAACCGCTATCCAAGTTACTTTACTCAAGGAAAAGTCCTACTATGTCACGGGTACAAGCAAAACAGGAGTTAGATGGTATAGTAATAGCCTTTATTAGAAATATAATAACATCAAATATCACAAGTGCGAGGAAGGAGCAGAGGGTAATCAAAGAAGTGTCACCTCTATCAGAAATAGGAGTCCGTCCCTAGGTTCCCAAACTGCGGAGACTAGACCGAAGCCAATGGTATCAAATGCAAGATATGCCACCACGTGACCCAAAGGATCTCCCCAAGGATGGAAGAGAGGATGAAACTGACTCATCCCTGCAATCAGTAATAGCAAGGTCATCTCCTGCAACTGAAGGCAACAGGGAAGAGTACTGACTCACGCCTGCAGTCAGTTATGCTAGAGTCTACCAGGCTGTGGACATGCATTGTTGTATACAGGGCGCACCCGGCTGTGGTCTCTCACACACAAAGGTAGTTATTGAGATGTTGGTTATGTCTTAGAGGGGTGGTTTTGTATGCAACGTTGCTTTTTATTTGGGACGCGGTGTTCTATTGGGGATTGGGGAATGTGGTGGTCCCACGCTGAGTTTGTTTGACCATAATTGTCTATAATAAATGTATTTTTTCTATTTTGATAAATTCTGAATTTTTATTACATAGTTAGATGCTATATATTTTGGGTCTGAGTGCCAATTTAAGGATCCACTTTTCTTGTCCCTTTTCTTTTTCCTTTTCCTATTTTTTGATATTATATTTGAGATCCCTGGCACCCTATGTGTGTTACACATGGTTATTACCAAATTATGTACTTATTATTTATATGTGCTCCTTTGATTTATATATAGAGTTTATCTTCCCCTCACGTGCCTATGCCTTGTATTTCTTCCCTGGAGGTCTGAACTGGTGTGTCTGTTGCCACAATCACCCTCTTGCTTTTCCACAGCTGCCTGCACATTCCTCTGTTGCAGTTTGTCCTAAGTGGTACCATGGCCGGTGTTTCCTCTCTCCTTCTGCTTTTCCTTCCCCCAACTCTCCTTCCTTTCAGTCTCTCCCCCATTGTAATGGTGGAGGATCAAGCCACAACTGATGAGATCAAAACTAAACTAAAATGTTTGAAGTGCCTAAACTCTGAGGGGAAATGTAGCATAGAGTGTTCTCTGTTTGCCCTGGAAGCAGGAGAGAGTGCATCTCTGACTTTGTTTGCATCATTTGCAGTTTATCATTGTCAGAACATTATCCACAGCCACTCGCACATGAAAGAAGGGAAGAAGAACCTGTGAATTGTTTGATTACTACACTGGAAGATAGGGAATTAGGGGGTGAAGATAAAGTGGAAGGTATATCATTTACATATTGAACTATATACCCCAAATGGAATAGGACATCTACCAAAATATGTTCCTAATAAGCTTCACAGTCTAGCAGTGAGGTTTGCATTATTGATAGCCAACACCTCCAATTGTGTGGTTTCAGGTTAAAAGTGGCATCATCTTTACTTCAGCGTTGCGATTACCAAAAAATGAGGATGATCTGTCTAGAATCTATGCTGGATTACAAATAGAGATAATAAACATGCAAATATGTCTCAGAAACTGTGAATTGTTTTCAATGAGTTGTGTTGGTTCACTGACACATGAGTGTGGAATAAATGTAATTGGAGGAACAATTATTCACCATTTACACCAAATCAATCAAGTTTTATTTTGTTGGATAATTCATCTACATAGTATTTATTTTTCATCAGCAGCAATTGCTTTATGTATTATTTATTTAATTATATGAACACTACATATATATATATATATATATATATATATATATATATATATATATATATATATATATATATGGGTTCATGCCTTATTGTGGCAGTAGTGTTTGCATGTGTCAAGAACTATGCCATCGGGAGCATCTACTCCTAGCAGGGTCACCCAAGGTGGACAGATCAAAGCTAAGACACCAGACTAAATGGATCCAAAATCTGCCAACCCACACTGGACCAGTGTGACATATTATGGTCCATTCTCTCACAAGCCCAGAGGCTTGTGAGCTACTTCCTATGGCAGAAGGAAGACCAGGTCAATGGCAGAGGGTGCTAAGAATTACTGGGTTGTATCAGGCTGCCTTTGATCTTTAGAAATTGGAACACTTAACATTCAATCTATGAGTACGGTTTCAGGCTTAGATGAGCTAGTACAAGAACTAAATAACAAAAACTAGGACATTGTTTGCTTATCTTAAACTTGTAAAAAAGATGACGATTTAATTAAATTAGAAGATGGAAACTGGCTATACTATAAAGGAACCAATGATGGATGATGTATAGCAATTGGATCCTTCATTAACAAAAGACTGACAGACTCAGCTGTAAAAGTCGAAAGTATTTCTGAAAGAATCACTTCCTGTGCTATGAAACAGTTGCTATGTTCTTCAAATCATTCAATCCTTCAAGTAGCCAAATCGATGTTGAAGATGAAGAATTTTGTGATGATTTATTATGCATCTACAAACAGAACAATTATCACTACAATTTTATAATGGGAGATTTCAGTGCAAGAATTGGTAAGATCCAAAATGGTGAAAAATCAGTCGGAGCCAACTGATTTGAATTTGTAGAAGAAAAAAATTACACAGTGAATTAATTCTACAGGAAAAAATACCCAGAGAAAAAGGACATGGAAATGCCCTAATGGTAATACACGTAAAATCGACTTCATACCAGCAAATAATAAAACTATATTCACTGGCTGTTCAGTCTTAAATCATTTTAATGTTGTAAGTGACCATCGTCTAGTGAGAACAAAAATCGAAATTGACTGCAAGAAAGAAAAACAAAATGATCAAGTCAACAAACATGAATATTGACACTTGCCAGCTATTGAAAAAGCTTAGGGATTTTTAGTTATTACTGTCTAATCACTTTAGTGTGCTGCAAGACCTTCCAGACATTTCAACCCACAATGAAAAAGTTATTGAAGCTATTGTTGATACTGCCCATGACCTTACTGTAAAACTAGATAAATCAACCCGAATATCAAAAGAAACAATTGCCATGATAAAAAAGTAACAAGAAATTAAGAAAAAACTGTAATATAGAATGTGTAGAAATGTGCACGACCATAAGCAAGAGAATAGAATAAGAAATGTGCAAGTTGTTAAGCTCAACAAAAGGACACTAAAGAAAATCAAGGGCTGAAGAAAGCAAAACTAAAGTTGGACACACATAGGAGCATTAAAGATTGAAGATGGTGCAACAGCAAAAACTCAGCAACAAATACTAAAATCAGTAGAAGAATTTTTTTCAAATCTTTATAGGGATGAAGGACAGCGACTGAATGCAGTGCCAAAGGCTGAAGCTGTGTCAGAAGTTTTGGTAGAAGAAATAGAAGCTGAAGTAAAGTCAATGAAAAATGGCCAAGCAGCTGGACTGATAAAGTTACTATTGAAATTTTGGAAGCTGGATGTCAATCCTTACTCAAACCCCAATTTTTAAAAGATATCCTTTTAAAAGGTTGCACGTAGAACTCTTTCTGTGCCACAGAATACACCCACATCCACCGCTGCTCTGGGCTCTTTCTACCTCTCTCTCTGACCGGAGCAACGCTCATCATCATTTCATTGTGACTAGTGATGAGCGAGCACCCCAATGCTCGGGTGTTCGGGTGCTCTGACCGAGCACCCCCTGAGGCTCGAGTGCTCGGCCGAGCACCCGAGCCCCATTGAAGTCAATGGGAGGACTCGAGCATTACACCAGGCACCCCCTGCTCTGATGAGGGGAGGGTGCCTGGTCCATAGGAAAAGGGCAGAAAATTATGGAAACACCACAGAAATGGTTCAGGGACAGCATAGGGAGGATGTCTGGATGCATCTTGGACTCCAACATCGCTGCTGGGAACGATCTTTCGCCCGTAGTACGCCATTTTTACAGACTGACCATAAAACACACAAAAAGGAAAATAAAAACGACTTTAGGCGAAAAATTGTTACCAAACAATATTTGCTGTATATTTACTTGTATATCATCTGCAAATTATCCCAAAAATTTCCTTGATTTTCGGAAGTGAGGCCATGATTAAGAGGGAAACGTGCGCAGAGGCAAATTCTCCCAAAAATTTCCTTGATTTTCAGAACTGAGGCCATGATTAAGAGGGAAACGTGCACAGAGGCAAATTCTCCCAAAAATTTCCTTGATTTTATTGAACTGAGGCCATGATTAAGAGGGAAACGTGCGCTGAGCTGACCATCTAAAACATTATGGGTGAGGGTCTGCTGCAGAGCTGACCATCCTAAACATTATATGCGAAGGCCCGCTAGTGAGCTGACGCTATAAAACATTATATGAGAGGGCCCGCTAGAGAGCTGACCCAATAAAACATTATATGAGAAGGCCCGCTGGTGAGCTGACCTATATAAAAATTGTCAAACAGGGCCCGCTGGTGAGCTGGCCCTATATAAAAATTATATCACAGGGCCCGCTGGTGAGCTGGCCCTATATAAAAATTATAGCACAGGGCATATGGAAGAGGAGGAGGAGGATGAGAAGATTAAGAGTCAACCATATACCCGTTTTTTGGGTGGAAGGGGTGAATGGGAATACAGAGTATTCACATCATTGTAAATAACATATATAAAGTGAGTTTATGTTCCCCCGGGGCTTTCCTCCAGTGGAGTGGAGAAGTCAGGGGAAATCCAGGCCTTGTTCATTTTTATAAGTGTCAACCTATCAGCATTGTCGGTGGAAAGGCGGATACGCTTATCTGTTATGATGCCACCAGCAGCACTAAATACCCGCTCAGACAGAACGCTGGCGGCAGGGCAGGCCAGCACCTCCAAGGCGTAGAGTGCCAGTTCATACCACGTGTCCAGCTTGGACACCCAGTAGTTGTAAGGCACAGAGGGATCATTGAGGACGCTGACACGGTCTGCTACGTACTCCTTCACCATCTTCCAAAACTTTTCCCTCCTTGTGACACTAGGCTGCGCATCAGGGTGAGGGTGCTGGCGGGGTGTCATGAAGGTGTCCCACGCCTTGGAGAGTGTTGCCCTGCCTTTCTCGGAACTGCTGTGTGCTCCCCTTTTCTCCCCTTCTCGGTTGGCCAAGGTAGCACGTACTCTGCCGCCAGCGTTGTCAGATGGAAAATTTTGGAGCAATTTTTCGACAAGAACCTTCTGGTATTGCAACATTTTGCTTGTCCTCTCCACCGGAGGAATGAGAGATGAGAAATTCTCTTTGTAGCGGGGGTCCAGAAGGGTGAACACCCAGTAATCCGTGTTGTCTAAAATGCGTACAACGCGTGGGTCACGGGAAAGGCAGCCTAACATAAAGTCAGCCATGTGTGCCAGAGTACCAACAGTCAAGATTTCGCTGTCCTCACCAGGAGGATGACTCTCAATATCCTCATCCTCTTCCTCCTCTTCTGCCCACCCACGCTGAAGAGATGGAACTAAAGTTCCATGGCTACCCTCTGTAGCGGAGGCAACCGTGTCTTCCTCCTCCTCCTCCTCCTCCTCCGCCTCCTCCAATTGTCGCTGAGAAGACGAAGTGAGGGTGCTCTGGCTATCACCTTGTGTAAGCTCTTCCTCCCCCATTTCCACCTCTTCCACATGCAAAGCGTCGGTTTTAATTGTGAGCAGCGAGCGTTTCAGTAGACACAGAAGTGGGATGGTTACACTGATAATAGCGTTATCGCCGCTCACCATCTGTGTCGATTCCTCAAAATTGCGTAAAACCTCGCAGAGGTCTGACATCCATTCCCACTCCTCACTTCTGATTACAGGAAGTTGAACGGAGAGGCGACGACCGTGTAACAGCTGGTACTCCACTACTGCCCTCTGCTGCTCACAAAGCCGGGCCAACATGTGGAAGGTGGAGTTCCAGCGCGTGCTCACGTCACACAGCAGCCGGTGAGCTGGCAATTGTAAGCGCTGCTGCAGCTTCAACAGGCCGGCTGAAGCTGTTGATGACTTACGGAAATGTGCACACACGCGGCGCACCTTGGTCAAGAGATCATGCACATTGGGGTAGGTTTTTAGAAATCGCTGCACCACTAAATTAAATACATGCGCTAGGCATGGTACGTGTGTGAGCTTGCCGAGCTCCAAAGCCGCCACCAAGTTACGCCCATTATCACACACAACCATGCCTGGTTGCAGGTTGAGTGGCGAGAGCCACTGCTCGGTCTGGTGACTAATCCCCTGCAACAGCTCTGAGGCCGTGTGCTGTTTGTCCCCAAGGCAGATCAGCTTCAGCACGGCCTGTTGACGCTTCCCCACTGCAGTGCTACACTGCTTCCAGCTACTGGCTGATGGGGGAGTGGCGCTGTGTGTAGAGAATTCGGAGGTGGAAACGGAGGAGGAGGAGCCAATAACGTAGGTGCTGGTGGAAACCCTGATGGAGGTAGGGCCCGCAATCCTCGGCGTGGGTAGCACCCGTGCCATCCCAGGGTCCGAGTCGCTCCCAGCCTCCACGACATTCACCCAGTGTGCCGTCAGGGAAATGTAGCGTCCCTGGCCACAAGCACTTGTCCATGTGTCAGTCGTTAAGTGGACCTTCCCAGTAACTGCGTTGGTCAGGGCACGGGTGATGTTACGGGACACATGGTGGTGTAATGCGGGGATGGCACACCGGGAAAAGTAGTGGCGGCTGGGGACCGCGTACCGAGGGACAGCTGCTGCCATCAGGCTGCGGAAGGACTCAGTGTCCACAAGCCTAAATGGCAGCATTTCGATGGCCAGTAATTTTGAAAGGTGTGAGGTTAGTGCTATGGCCTGTGGGTGGGTGGCTGGGTACTTTCTCTTGCGCTCAAATGCCTGGGGTAACGACATTTGGACGCTGTGCTGGGACAGGGAAGTGGATGTGGTCGCTGATGGTGCTTCAGATGCTACAGGTGCAGGGCGGGAGGTATGCGGGCCTGCGCCTTCGACAGGCGATTGGCCGGCACCGAAAACAGGGGAAGAGGAGGCAGTGGTGTGGCCTGCAGACACAGATGGGCGATCCAGGCGTTCCTCCCACTTACTACGGTGCTTGGATGCCATGTGTCGGATCATGCTGGTGGTGGTGAGGTTTCTAGTGTTCATGCCTCGGCTCATTCTGGTGTGGCACAGGTTGCAAACTACAATTCTTTTGTCGTCCGCACTTTCCTTAAAAAAACGCCATACCGCGGAACACCTACCCCTTGGCAAGGTAGATTTACGCAAGGGGGTGCTCCGTGGAACATTTGCGGGCCGGTTTGGTGCGGTCCGCCTTCTTTCTGTAGCCACACCACTGCCTCTTCCAGCCTGTTGCGGTGCTGCAGATGGCTCACCCTCAGGACTGCTGTCATCGCTCGGCTCTACACCTTCCCAGGTGGGGTCAGTCACCTCATCGTCCACCAAGTCCTCCTCCACTTCCTCACTCTGATCATCCTCCTCAAATCTTGATCCCACCACATACTCAGTCATTGACAACTGTATAACATTCTCCTCAACAAGGTCTTGAGACGGAAATAGTGGTTGATTTAATGGCAACTGTGTCTCATCATCATCATCATCATCCACTACTTCCTTTGACCTTAAATGCCGTTCACATCTGTCATCTTCTTCTGATTGGGTAGCCTCTAGAGGTTGTGAATCAGGGCACAAGATGTCATGTTCCTCTGCAAGCGTGCTTGGAGAGAGGGTCAAATGAAGGATTGGTGATGAGACGAGCTCCTCACTATATCCCAGTGTGGGATCACTTCTTTGACCAGACCGTGTATGGTGGGAGGAAGGATGATCAGAGTGAGGATTATGTTGACCAGACTCTTGGCTACTGAGAGTGGACTTGGTGGAAGACAGGGTGGTGCTTAACCGACTGGAAGCAGTATCAGCTGTCATCCAACCGACCACCTGTTCGCAGTGGTCGGACCTCGAGAGTGATGTCCTGCGACGCCCTGTAAAATTACACATGAAGCTAGGTATGGTGGATGTCTTTCTTTCTTGTGCTCTGGCACCAGGCACAGTTTCTCCGCGTCCTGACCCGCGCCCTGAACTTTCAGGATCACGTCCACTTCCCTGTCCCTTTTTACCCGCCTTCTTCATCTTACACAGAATATGTGACTTTAATATTTGAGTTTGAAAACTTAACAGTATTTCTTATTATTCTGCAACTCTGCAGAGTACACAGAATAGGCTGCTAAACGGCGGTGATACACACTGAATGGAATATGTGACTTTAATATTTGAGTTTGAAAACTTAACAGTATTTCTTATTATTCTGCAACTGTACAGAGTACACAGAATAGGCTGCTAAACGGCGGTGAAACACACTGAATGGAATATGTGACTTTAATATTTGAGTTTGAAAACTTAACAGTATTTCTTATTATTCTGCAACTGTACAGAGTACACAGAATAGGCTGCTAAACGGCGGTGATACACACTGAATGGAATATGTGACTTTAATATTTGAGTTTGAAAACTTAACAGTATTTCTTATTATTCTGCAACTGTACAGAGTACACAGAATAGGCTGCTAAACGGCGGTGAAACACACTGAATGGAATATGTGACTTTAATATTTGAGTTTGAAAACTTAACAGTATTTCTTATTATTCTGCAACTGTACAGAGTACACAGAATAGGCTGCTAAACGGCGGTGAAACACACTGAATGGAATATGTGACTTTAATATTTGAGTTTGAAAACTTAACAGTATTTCTTATTATTCTGCAACTGTACAGAGTACACAGAATAGGCTGCTAAACGGCGGTGAAACACACTGAATGGAATATGTGACTTTAATATTTGAGTTTGAAAACTTAACAGTATTTCTTATTATTCTGCAACTGTACAGAGTACACAGAATAGGCTGCTAAACGGCGGTGAAACACACTGAATGGAATATGTGACTTTAATATTTGAGTTTGAAAACTTAACAGTATTTCTTATTATTCTGCAACTGTACAGAGTACACAGAATAGGCTGCTAAACGGCGGTGAAACACACTGAATGGAATATGTGACTTTAATATTTGAGTTTGAAAACTTAACAGTATTTCTTATTATTCTGCAACTGTACAGAGTACACAGAATAGGCTGCTAAACGGCGGTGAAACACACTGAATGGAATATGTGACTTTAATATTTGAGTTTGAAAACTTAACAGTATTTCTTATTATTCTGCAACTCTGCACAGTACACAGAATAGGCTGCTAAACTGCGGCGAAGCACACTGAATGGAATATGTGACTTTGATATTTTAGTTTGAAGACTTAACAGTATTTCTTCCTATTCTGCAACTCTGCACAGTACACAGAATGTGCTGCTAAACTGCGGCGACGCACACTGAATGGAATATGTGACTTTGATATTTTAGTTTGAAGACTTAACAGAATGTGCTCTAATCTGCAACTTTGCACACTAAACAGAATGTGCTCTAATCTGCAACTTTGCACACTAAACAGAATGTGCTCTAATCTGCAACTTTGCACACTAAACAGAATGTGCTCTAATCTGCAACTGTGCACACTAAACATAATGTGCTCTAATCTGCAACTTTTCACACTAAACAGAATATTTTTTTTTTTTTTTTTTTTTTTTTTTTCCCCCCACACAAAATAACCTGCTGCCCCCACACACAGTAGTCCTAAAAAGGACTTTTGGTTCTTTTTTTTCACAATTTTTTTTTTTCCTCCCTACACTGCCTTTCCCTTCCTATCCTCAGCTCTCCCTGGCTCAGACTGAGCCGAACTCGATGGTCAGGTGCTATACAGCACCCGACCACGGGTTCTGGCCAGCCAATCAGTGTAATGCCAGCAGCCAACATGGCTGCTGGCATTACACCGATGTCAGAGCCTCCCTGCACGTTTATTGGCTGCGCAGCAGCCGCAAAACGTGCGGGGAGGAGACCCGAACATGGCGGGCGAGCACATGCGGTACTCGTACGAGTACCGCCATGTGCCGAGCAGAGCGATGCTCGAGCCGATCCGAGCATCGGCCGAGCATGCTCGCTCAACACTAATTGTGACCTTTCATAGCGCAACCTGAGAATCTCTCGCTTTCATGCAGTGCAAGATTCTCAGGTCACCATTTTTATCATGGAAACATGATTAATGCATTATTTGGTCCAAGGCACTTTTAAAAGTGAATCTTTTTAAAATGCCTCTACTCGACAACGTTTCTAAAACGTGGAAAAACGCAGAAGTCATCTTACTGCACAGAAAGGTTTATAAGGCAGATGTAAAAAAAACTACCAACCAATCAACCTATTGCTAGGTGTCTGCAAGGTTTTGACAAAGGTATTTCTAAGAAGAATGGACACAGTACTTAACGTGGCACAATCTAAAGAACAAGCACACTTCAGGAGCCGTTTCAATACAATGGACCATATTCAGACAGTGCAACAAGTTATAGAACAGCAAAATCAATACAACATTCCATTATGCATAGCCTTCATTGCCAACTAAATGGCCTTTGACTCAGTGAAAACGCAACCAATAATTGATGCCCTGATAAACCAAGGAATAGATAGAGCTTACATCAGTGTCCACCAATAAATATATGAATTGCATCAGTATAGGTCAGCAATGATAAATTTCAGATCAACATGATAAAGCCATCCAACAAGGAGACAGAATCTCCCCAAAATAATTTTCCGCTTGTTTAGAAGAAATTTTCTGCAAAATAAATTGGGACAAAACAGGACTTAAGATCAATAAAGACTACTACATCACGTACATTTTGTAGTCTAAATAATACTCTTTGCCAGTAGTCCTGAAGAGCTACAAGAATGCATTTAAGAGATGCAAGAGGAAAGCAAAAACTCTGGTCTGACAATTAATACCAACAAAATGCAAGTCATGTTTACAAAAATGTACCATACCAAAGAAAATCAAGTAGACGGACAAGAACTAGAAGAAGCGAACAGATATGTTTTTCTTGGGCAGAAAATGTCAACAGATTGAAACAACATGATGGAAACTGAGCAAGGAATAAAACTGAAATGGCAAAGATTTGGAAAACTGTACCGTCTGTAAGACAAATTTACCACTGAATGCCAAAACCATAAAAAAACTTAAGGTTGCTCAGAGAAGTATGGAGAGGTGAATTTAAACATAAGAAAATGTAACCGAAAAACGTGTGCATGGCTTTGTCAGCAAACAAAGGTCTATAACATCTTTGAAAGAGTAAATCACCTGATATTGAAATGAGCAGGTCACATAGCAAGTAGATCTGATGGTAGATGGACCAAACGAATGTTGGAATGGATTCCAATCAATACTAAATGCCCAAAGACACGGTGGGTAGATGAAATTAGCACATTTGTTGGAACACAGTGGCAACAAAAGGCACAGAACCTAAGTTGTTGGAGACTTGCTGAGGAGGGCTTCATCCTTCAATGGATTATCAACGACTGAAGAAGAAGAAAATGATGATGATAATGATTATATCCACAAAAGCACAATAATGTATTATACATTTATTGTTGAGTTTATTGAGCAACTCCTTCCTTGAATTTCAGGATATATTCTTAACAGACGTTTCAATTTTGGAAGACTGGTTTATGCTCCACAGGTTGTTGTTTTTTTTTACATTGTTACATGTTTTATCAACTAGACACATTAGTCACTATTGCTTTATATATTTTTAAGATCTCAGTTTCCATTATTTTAATCATAGATATCATTGGTGTGTGGGTGGTATTGCTGCATGTACACATGAAGGGGGACACTATGGGTGTTCCTTGAAGAGTACCTGCGGTTATTCATTTGTACACATTTTAAATAAAGTAGATGGTATTTGTTTGTATATTTACATTGTGTTTTTTTTATATTTGGGGTACAGAGTACTGCGACTGCAGACTTATAGATTATTGAGTTGTTTTTATGCTATATATTTGCTTACAATTAATGTATTGGATGTAATTCCATTGCTGTTGGTTTAATGTGTCACTCTGTTGTACATTTTCCCTTCAGACTTTAGGCTATCCAAACTTTGTAGTGTTTTTACATTTTTAGTCTTAACTAAAAGAGCTATTTCACCATTGATTTATTAAAAATGATGAGATGCTATCCTTCATGTGAGTTGAGGCTTTCAAAAGGGGTAGTGAGTTAAAAAGAATAATATCAGTGAGCCACCTGACAAAGTCTCCAGCCCCAAGGCCTGGACTGTGCACCGATCCAGGCCACTGGCTTACTTTAGCCCCAGGTGGGCAGTGCTGCTGCGTGGGAGATGGTGGCTTTCCAGTCCTTCCCCTGGCCCTTCTTCCCCTGGATCTTTCTGTGGGGCAGATGAGGTATATGCCCAGGCTCCCAGCTCTTGTAGGGGACAGTTCAGGTTGTTATCATCAGGATGACATCCACCCCCAGAACTAGGAGGGACAAGGCACAGGAGGACTTGACAGTGGCATCGAACAGAGCAACAAAGGGCATGGTTGGAACTGAGGAACTCTTTTCCTGCTTATGTTCTCCTGAAAAGGGAGGGAAGGACCGGATTTAGCAATAGGTGTAGTAGGCAACTGCCTAGAGCTCCACATTTTGAGGGGCACCTCAGATGTCCTGGCAACACACTTACATTCTGAATTATTGCTGAGGCCAAAGCAATCTCTCTAGCAACCAAGGGTTAAAGCTTTTTCATTCTTGCTTGTTATAGGCTTAGAGTATTATGTCTGCCAGGAAAGAGTTGATAGAATGAGGGGGGGGGGTCATGTGAGGAGTGGGAGTGTGGCCTTTGGCAGAGTGAAGGGCTCCTAAAATGCCTTCCATTGGGGACCCTGGGCTGTAAATCCGGTCTGTGGGAGGGCAGAAAGTTCAGTGCCACAGGGGACTGTGGGTTTTCCTGAGTCTATTCCCACCCGTTCCCTCCATATTTCCATGTGTATAGGTGGAACATATTCTGCTGGTGTTTGGTGATGCATGGGTAGGCTGGCGTTGGAGTCTTTTTGGTGTGACATGCACTTGTTTGCTCTGTATGTTTTTTTGGTATTTTATGGGGTCAGAGGTCACAGTGAGGTGGGATACTTGCTGTGTGAAGCACTGGCTTCATAGTATTGGCTTTTTGGTTCAGTACGTGGCTTCTAGAGCTTGGTCTCAGGGGTTGATGTTTACAGCTGTTGGGCTAATACTTGCCTCATCCAGCTAGTCTAAGGTTGGATTGTGATATGGTCAGCAGTTAGTCAGTTAAGTATTATTTATAATTGTTTATTGTAAGAGTAACATGTGTTAGGCAACGCTGAATATTTAGCAAGCGTTAGGATGTTTTAGTATCAGTTAGACTATAATTGTATGGCAGTATAAGTGTGAAGTAAGTAATGTTGCTGGTGGTAGTGGTGTGGGGGGGGGGGTTGTAACCAATGGACTGAGTTTCCATTGCCACTGTCATGCCGCTTGAGAAATAAATTGAAACCACACCAGACAATTACCATATTTTTACAAACAATTTTCAGTTCACACTTTAGTAAATAGACCCCAAAGAGACAGAGCTACAAACACCCTCACAAAGATAGCCCCAAAGAGACATATAGAGACAAGAAGCCAAAGAGTTAAAGACAGTGACACACACAAAGAGAGATTAAAGTGATAGTAATACTTAAGATGTAAAAAAATATATTTTGTAGGGTTTATATCCCCTAATAAAACAAGGGTACTCCCACTGCTGAGAGATATTTTGTTAAAAAATTACAACAGATCAAACTTGAATTGTTTAGGTGCAATATCGCAGTGGCCTGAAAATTTACAGTGGAGCTGTTGCTACACCATCCTATGGAGATTTAAGGTCTACAGACCAGAGCAGTCCATAGGATGGTGTAGCAACAGCTCCACTGTAAATGTTCAGGCCACTGTGATATTGCACCTAAAAATTTCAAGTTTGAGCTGTTATAATTTTTTAATAAAATATCTCTCAGCAGTGGGAGTACCCTTGTTTTACTCAGGGGAATAAACCCTACAAAATATATTTTTTTACTTTTTACGTATTACTATCCATTTAAGGAAGACACACACAAACACAAAAAGAGCATATGCATAAAGGAGACACACAGAATGGGAGAGCCAGTATGAGAGACAGAACATGACTAAGTGAGATAGATAGAGAGAGAGTGTGAAAGGGATATACAGTCTTGGACAGTGATAGCATGTCTGACACAGTAGGCTTTATTCAGTTAGCTGCAACAGTGACATTTTTTTACACTTTTAAGAGATAAAAGGTCTTTTTGCAATTCAGTTTTTTTAAAATACTATCACTTACCCCCTACACCTATTGCACACAACTACATATTCTGTGTATATTATGTACGCCCATACCTCTGCACATTTTATGTAAACTATATGCACCCATACCTCTACATTATATATATGCTATATATACCTTCCTCTCTACACATTCTGTATACATCTTCAAATCTATAAATTCTATCTATGCATTGTATATCTACACCACGGCAGATTCTTTATGTACTCATACGATTACAGATTCTATATACACTATAGCCATCCACACATCTACAGATTCTATGTCCCCCACACCTCTACAGATTATATATACACCCACACCACTACATGTTATATAAAGGCTATATAGACCCACACCTCGACAGAATCTACACACAAACAAACACCTCTACAGATTATATTCACACATATTTCTACAGATTCTGTTTATGGTACATTATAGACCTTCACAACCCAACAGATTCTGTAAGTACTAAATGCACACACCACTACAGCTTGTAAATAAATGCTGTATACACTCACAGCCCTACAGAATCCATATACAGTATATACATCCACACCTCTACAGGTTCCATATACAATATATACACCCACACCTCTACAGAGTTTATAAATTCTATTTACACCCACACCTCTACAGATTCCATATACAATATATACACTCACACCTCTACAGAGTTTATAAACTCTATTTACACCCATACCTCTACAGATTCCATATACAATATATACACTCACACCTCTACAGAGTTTATAAACTCTATTTACACCCACACCTCTACAGATTCCATATACAATATATACACTCACACCTCTACAGAGTTTATAAACTCTATTTACACCCACACCTCTACAGATTCCATATACAATATATATACCCACACCTCTATAGAGTTTATAAACACTATATATTATGCACCTCTACTGATTCTATACAGTATATACACCCACACCTCTACAGAGTTTATAAACACTCAGGGCTCAAAATTTCCACTCGCCACTAGCCAATGGCGAGTGAAAATTTAGCCCTGGCGAGTAGAAATTCAGCCCTGGTGGGTATGTTTTGGCTTGCAGTGGCGAGTAACTTTTCAGGTCTGGCTAGAAGCAAAGGACTTAAAATGATAAGCCCTGACTATATATTATGCACCTCTACAGATTCTATACAATATATACACCCACACCTATACAGAGTTTATAAACACTTTATACATCCACACCTCTACAGATTCCATGAACATTATATACACCTACCTCTATATATTTTATATACGTCCTCAGCTCTAGATTGTATATATACTATACACACCCATGGTGCAACATTGTTTGTGAGGGTGGTAATTTCTTTATCCCAAAATACCTCCTTCAAGTCCTTTAGGCCTAGATGTGCTAGTAACAAACATTTGTGGTCAAATTCTAGTTTCTGTTTTCAGGTTGGCGTAATTATGTCAGTAGTTTAGTTCTAGTCAATGTTTAATGCTAAATAAGCTTCCAGTCAAGACACACCCTTGAAGGAAACTATCCTCAGCTCTGACATGCATCTTATTATTGAGTAACCCTATACGTATGTTCCTGTTATAATATGAGCTGACCTGCTTCTTCCTACAGGGCAGCGCTTGATCACTCAGAGTTAACCCTCCTGACCTCCTTTAGGATGAGTGAAGAGATAGGGAAAAATAGATTAACTTTCTGTCTAGCATCCACCACCACTTCTCACTGCCCCCACACATATGAATGGACACACATACATTTACATACACAAAAACACACAATTACACACTCTTCAATGCATGCCTTTTTCTGTTGCGTGCCTGCTTAAGTTTTCCTTTCTACTATTCTCTCTTCTGTCAGTGTAACCTTTGGAGCCAAAGTCCATAACTGTCCAGCTATTAAGCTGTAGCCTGCTACTTCCGTCCAAACTATGCTCTATTCATTCCCATTTTAAATATACCTCCTTACATGTAACCCAAGAAGGGAAAGACTACTGTTCCCTCACTGAGACTGATTTACTAAGAAGAACTCTGTCAAACATGCTGCAAACAGCTGCACTATAGGACACAAATATAAAGTCCCATTGATTAAATTGGGCCTTTTATCCATTGAATGCTATAGAAGTCTCTGCATTGGAGTCCACTCTAGAATACAATAGGTAAAAGCCCTGTATAAATCAATGGGAATCTGAAGAATTGTATTTGTCCCCAGAGATTCTGTTGGTTTTCTCAGACTTGCTCCATTTCCTCTTAGGACATCAGCCTCACTCCCTGTGTGTCTAACCCTGGATGAACGTACACGACAATGGTCATTTTATTTTGATTTTATCCCTCTGATTGCTGAAGACATCTCCAGGGCATTGCTCTGAGTCTTGGGCTCTCTTAGTTTGCTCATATTCACAGGGGTTTATGTGTAAAAGATAAAACTGGAGCAATTCTAGGGCAAATCAACTGTGTTATAGGGGGCAAATGAAAATGTCTGTTGATATCATGGGGTTCTTAACCCCTTAAATTGTTGAGAACTATTCAATGCATGTGGGTTTGACACCCCTCTAGCATTCATGATAGGCCGATTTACATCATGGGGGTATTTGGGGATTTTTATTTGTCCTCTCTAGTGCACAGTTGGTTTACTCCACTTCCCTTTATGCATATGGATCACAATCTCTTGCCTGTCCTCCTTCTCATCTCCTCCTCCTTTCCCTTTACCAACCTCTCCCTCAGCTGACTGTTTGGCTTCTCTCCTCTCATGCTTGTTTTGTTACACTTGGTTCTGGGCCTTATGCATGGAAATTTGGGCAGACCCACTACACCATAGAGGGAACTAAAACTCCACATTGATTTGTTATACTGCTATATGGTCCCCTTGGCTCATGTATGGCCATTGATTAAAAAATCTTCCTAGCTTCTTGGCTTAACATCGAGACCTGGTTTTTGATTTGGTTTACCCCTGGAATGGGCTTTTGCAAGGTATAAGACTTCCCTTCGCTTGGTCCTGTTACGTGCTCCCCCCCCCCCAACATTTTCCCATTTTTACACCATTCCTACAACCTCCTCTCCTTTTTCTACTTTACTTCCTCTTTCTTTGACTTGACTGTCCTCTTTCTTTTCTTCTCACTCCCTTTCTTTTCTTTCTGTACTCTCTATTTCTGTGCCTTACACTGATGATGTAATATACTTGTATTGTTTTCTTTACACCTTACTAGATGACTATTGCTCTGAGCTATCCCGAATGTTAACACATGATACCTATAAAGGAAGATCTCTCGCTTATCCCTTTTGAGGGATGCCTCTTTGATACCATCTCTGTTTATTGCTCAGGCATGTTTACCTTTTATGTCACTCCATGAAGTGTCATATATCTTTTCTGCAAGTATGTTCTTTATATGCACTTACCTTTGTATACCTGCAATATATTAATAAAGCTTTTTTTAAAAAAACCCCTCCATATTGATATAAATAGAACTAATGTGATCTTGAATGCTAGAGAGAGTAAAGGACCCATTTAACCCTTTGAGTGCCAGAGGGGTACTGAAGCAGTACCGGAAAAACAAACAAACATTTCCTTTGATTTAAATGGGCTTTTAACCCCATAAATACAATGCAATATGTTGGAGGCCTCTAGCACTCAAGGGTTTAAAAGTGCATATTGGGAATTTTTATTCCTCCCTTATGGTGGAGTTGGGTTGATCCCTCTTGTCTTTTGTAGATAAGGCCCAGATCTGTCACTTGCCAGTGCATCTCTCTCATCCCTGTATTTCACTACTGCTCCCTGCTCCATGTTGTCTCTGGATACCTGCTGACATTCTGTAGAACATTGTATTATTTCCACTCTCTCGCGTCAGCTTTTGTTCTCTTTATTCCTGTTCCTGCCTCTTCCTTTCTATCCTCTTCGTTTCACTGTCTTCCTCCCTACAGCTCCTGTAGCTGTCTCCAATAGGCTTCTCTTCTTATGTCTCTCCCACTCTCTGGGGCCTATGCACAAATGCAAAACAGCTAGACACTAATTATTAAATCAATCCCTTGTATGTTAGAGAGGTCTCTTGAATTTCCTCCTGTCCTCAAACCTTCCTATCTATCTTCTTCACTTGTGTCCCTCTTCTGTCCCCTCTTACATGTATACCTTTACATTTATCTGAATCTCATTTCCCCTAGTTCTCAGTCCACCCCCTTCCCAATCCCTTTTTGTATCCCCTTCTCACCACCACTCTTCTCCCTTTTCATCCTCTCTCCTCCCGCTCTTCTCCCTTTGCATCCCTGCCTCTCACCCCCTCCTTTCCCTCTCTTCTCAATTTGCATCCCTGCCTCTCACCCCCTCCTCTCTCATCTCTCTTCTCCCCTCGCATGTTTGCCTCTTGCCCCCTCCTCTCCCATCTCACTTCTTCCTTTGCATCCCTGCCTCTCACCCCCTCCTCTCCCTCTCTTCTTCCTTTGCATCCCTGCCTCTCACCCCCTCCTCTCCCTCTCTTCTCCCTTTACATCCCTGCCTCTCACCCCCTCCTCTCCCTCTCTTCTTCATTTGCATTCCTGCCTCTCACACCCTCCTCTCCCATCTCTCTTCTTCCCTCACATCTTTGCCTCTTGTCCCCTCCTCTCCCATCTCACTTCTCCCTGCCTCTCACCCCCTCTTTTTCCATATCACCTCTCACTTTGCATCCTTGCCTCTCACCCCCTTTTTTCCATATCACTTCTCCCTTTGCATCCCTGCCTCTCACCACCTCTTCTCCCATCTCTCTTCTCCCTTTGCATCCCCTCCACCCCACCTCTCCTCTCCCTTTGCATCCTCTCTTCTCCTGCTTTTCTCCATTTACGCCTCTGCCTCTCAGCCCCACCTCTCCCATCTCTCTTCTCCCTTTGCATCTCTACCTCCCACTCCCCTGTCCACTTATTTTCTCCCTTTGAATTTTTGCCTCTCACCCCGTCCTCTCCTCTCCCACTGTTCTCCATTTGTATGTCTGTCTTTCACTACCTCCTCTCCCATCTCTCTTCTCCTTTTGCATCTTTGCCTCTTGCCCCCTCCTCTCCCATCTCACTTCTCATTTTCACATCTGCCTCTCACCCCTCCTTTCCCATCTCACTTCGCCTTTTGCATCCTTGCCTCTCACCCCTTCCTCTCCCATCTCTCTTCTCCCCTTGCATGTTTGCCTCTCCCCTCCTCTCCCATCTCACTTCGCCCTTTGCATCCCTGCCTCTCACCCCTTCCTCTCCCATCTCTCTTCTCCCCTTGCATGTTTGCCTCTCCCCTCCTCTCCCATCTCACTTCTCCCTTTGCATTCCTGCCTCTCACCTCCTCTTTTTCCATATCACCTCTGCCTTTGCATCCCTGCCTCTCTCCACTCCCTCTCCCATCTCTCTTCTCCCTTTCCATCCCCTCCTCTCCCCCTTCTCTCTTCTCCCTTTGCATCCCCTCCTCTCCCCCTTCTCTCTTCTCCCTTTGCATCCCCTCCTCTCCCCCTTTTCTCTTCTCCCTTTCCATCCCCTCCTCTCCCCCTTTTCTCTTCTCCCTTTCCATCCCCTCCTCTCCCCCTTCTCTCTTCTCCCTTTGCATCCCCTCCTCTCCCCCTTTTCTCTTCTCCCTTTGCATCCCCTCCTCCCCTTATCTCTTCTTTCTTTGCATCCGCTCATCTCCTCCCTGCACTGACATCTGTTTCTACCTTTGCATCCTCCCTCCTACCTCTTTTCTCTCTTTGCATTCCCTCCTGTCCCCTCCCATATCCCATTTGTGTATGCTCATCTCCCCTCTCCCTTTCTCCCTCTCTTTCTCAAGGTATCTGTCTTTTACTCTACAGATCTTCCTTCTCTCCATCCTTAACATGCAATGTATTTTCCTTTCTTACATCTGTCTTTCCCTCCATGTTTTCTTCCCTTAATACTGGTTGCTTCCATCGGTTGTTCTTTCATTGCATCATTTAACCCTTCCCTGTCAAAAAGGCATGCAGTGCAGTGCAGCCCCCACCTGGTAGTGAAAGAGCTGAGATACATCATAGCCTCCCTCCCTCTCCCGCCATCCTTCCTCATCCCCCCTCCTCTCCTTTGTGTGCCCAACAGAGAGAATTAACAGTCACATCTGTATGTGCTAGAGTGAAATGGGAAGATATGGAGAAGTCAGACAGAGTGGGAGACACAAGGAGGGGCCACTGAATTGAAAGCGTGTGTATGTGTGTGTGTGTGGAGGGGGGATTGCAGGGAGGGATGGAGAGAGGATGCAGCTAGGTGAGGGAGAGCAGGTAGAAGACAAGGAATATAAATAGCATTATTCCCATTGGGATTCTTCCATGTTGTAGGAAGATTTGGGCTCACGGCCAGCCTTTCTCACCTCCCCCGCTTGGACTTTAACTGTTTGATAGATGGAATGTACAGGCATGATCCCCCCATCATCATAAGGGATGGTTTGCTATTTGGATGTTTAACCCTTTGAGTTCCATAGGTCTGTCCAATGAATTGGAAAGTTAGGTTTTCTTGCATAACCCTTTGGTTGCCAGTGGCATCTCCAGCTCTCTACTTTGTAATGCATGGAAGATGATTCTGGTGTCCAAGGAGTTAATTTCATTCTTGTCGATCCATTTCTTCACCTGTCACCACATTTTTCTTTGTTTTCTCTTGCTCTCTCTTATTTCTTTCTTCATTTTTACGATATTTTCCTTTTTGCCGTCAGTTCTCCCCATCTCCTCCTATAGTCCCTCCCCTCCCCAAACATCACTCCCATCATGTCTACAGTACTTCCCTTTACATTCCTAATCTCTCCCTACTTCCCACTTTTCTCTTTCCTGTCTCTGCCATCATTATTTCTCTCACTCGCATGCACAATCAGTTCTCTTTTCTAATTTCATTGCTCTCTTGTCACCCTCTCCCCAGTCCCTGGAGTCTCTCTTCCCCCTTGTAAGAGCTTCCCTTGTTGCATGTGTGGAAATTAGAGTTATTCTATTTGTACAGCAGGTTGGGGGGGGGGGTTAGCATGGACACCTATATCATAGCAGACATCTGTGTCCCAAGGGCAACATCAAGGTCATGCAGGCATCCACTGAACTGTTGAGTCCTAGGGGCCTTCTGAATTCTTACCCTTGAGTATATCAATGTATCTTTTAGATATGCTAGGCTGTGTCAGGCAGCTTATCTCCTAGTCCTAAAGGTTTCAGGGTACAAATCACTTCCTCTCCATCTTTCAAAAGATGGAAATTGCATTTCTGTTATTTAAATGTATTGGTGACAGGATTTGTAACTGTTCCCAAGTCCATGGAGTTCCAGGCTATGTGTTTCTTTGTTGTATCAATAGGGGTGTCATAATTTAGATTCCTGTCTCTCTGTACTAGTGGTTTCAGGTTGTGTGTCTGTGAGGTGCACGGACATGTATTGCCATCCAGTCATTGAATAGGCCAGGATGGGTACCTTTGCTACTTAGTCCATGAGATTCCAGGATATGTACCCTTGTTACCTAGTCCTTGAGGTTCCAGGATATGTATCCTTATGCCCACAACTTGAGGTTCCAGTTTGTATACCCTTATAGACCATTCCTGATGGTACCAGAATATGCATCCTTGTTGCTCACTAGTGGATGTTCTAGGATATTTATCCTTGTTTCCCTATCCTAGAGATGCCAGGATGTGTATCCATGTTGCCCTGTCTTAGAGTAGGAGGATGTATACCCCTGGTGTTCAGTCCTGGAATTACCAGGATCTGTATCTTTATCCCTCAGTCCTAGAGGTGACAGTATGTGTATGCCCTATATTCCCATTCCTCAAATGCCAGAGCATATTATGATTATATGAGTATATGAGAGGTCAATACAAGGATCTCTGCGGTGAGCTATTTATGCCAAGGCCTGATCAGGTGACCAGGGGACACCCCTTGAGATTAGAGGAAAGGAGGTTTAAACTTCAGCAGAGGAAGGGTTTTTTTACGGTAAGGTCTGTCAAATTGTGGAATTCATTGCCCAGGGAGGTAGTTATGGCAGATACAATGGATACATTTAAGAGAAGATTAGATACATTTCTTTCAAAAGGGAACATACAGAGTTATACTGTTTATCAGTAGGCTGATCAGGAAGGTCTGATAAAGACTAATTTAATTGGCAGCAGGAAAGCTATAAAATTCTCAGTTACTGAGGTATGAAGCGAAGGTTGAACTGGATGGACTTGTGTCTTTTTTCAACCTAATTTTCTATGTTACTATGTTACTATGATTGTTGCTTCTAGTCCAATGTTCATAATGTCCAAGATAGGCAGACAGTTAGACAGATACATGGATGGATGGCTAGATAGGAACTGGAGAAGTAAGAGTAAATAGGCAGGAGTTTAGAGAGCAGAGGGCTGAGAAAAAGAGAAATGAGGGGAGTTAGAGAAACATTAGGGCTGACTGGGCAATGTTTTGTAATTTGCAAAAAGGAAGAGAGGGAAAATTGACATAGATAAATAAACAAAGTAGGAAGAGATGGGGGGTATGAAGGAATGGAGTGAGGTGGTGGGGAAAGGAGAGTGAGAGAGAGAGAGAGAGAGTGAGAGACAGAAGAGAAATGTCAGAAAACAGAGAGGGGAATATAGAGGGAAAGGGGAAAGAAGAGAGAGGACAAGAGGGAGAAAGAGAAAGGTGAGAAAGGGTGAGAGTAATGGAGTGAAGAGACAGAGATGGGTGAGAGAGGAAAGCAGAGAAAGTGAGAGAAAGAGAGAGGCAGACAGATGGGTGACTGAGAGAGTAAATGCTGGGAAGAGAAAGATGGGAGAGACTAAATGAAAGGAAGTGAAAGAGACAGAAAACAGGGTGAGTAAGAGTGAATGAGAAAAAACAGGATGAGTAAGAGTGAATGAGAAAAGGAGGGGAAGGTAAGTGAGAGCTAAAATGAGGAGAAGGGAGAGAGAAAGAGAGAGAGAGAGGAATGGAGGAGAAGAGAAAGAAGGGAGAGAAATAATAGAATAAAAGAGGGAAGAAGCATAGAAATGGGGAAAAGGGATAAATAAGCATAAGAAAGGGGTAGAAAAGTGGAAGAAAGAGAGATAGATAGGCAAGAATCGGAAGTGGGATAGAGAGTGGAAGACGATGATGGGGAAAGTGAAACAAGAAGTTAAGAAAGAGAGGGATAAAGTGGAGTGAGAGAGAAGGATTGGAAAGAGAGAAACATGGAGTAGAGGTATACTCAACATTAGAAAGAGAGAATCAATAGAGGAGGGAAAGCTTGAGAGACAAGAAGGAGAGACAGAGAGCAGGAGGTAGAGAGAGGGAGGTAGAGAGAGAGTGTGGGAGGTAGAGGGAGGGAGAGGGAGAGAAAGGGAGTGAACGAGAGAGAAAAAGGGAGGGAGAGAGAGAAAGGGGGAGGGAGAGAGACAAAGAGAGGAAGCCAGACAAGGAGAATGGAGACGTGAAGAAATGAAGTGATCAAGACAGAGAAAGAGACAATGAAGGGAAAAGTAAAATGGGGAGACAATGAGGAAAGGAGATAAAGATCGAAACTCAGAGGAGAATAGACAGATAGTGAGACATCGTGGGGAAGTGAGAGATAAAGACAAGAAGAGAGATATAGGAAGAAAAGGGGGAGATGCACTAAAGTGTGATAAAGAGGTAATAAAGGGGAGATCATTTCTCCAGTGTGATAAACTCTCCAAACTGAGAGCTTTTAGTGCATAGTGTCCATAGAATAATATAGGACATGGAGAGTTTATAACACAGGAGACGTGACCTCCTCTTTATCATATTTTAGTGCATAACCCCCACCCCCCAGGAGTACAATTGATGGATGGAGAGATGTGAAGGAGAGAGGTAGACAATGAGGTGTAGAGGAAGTGAGGAAGTATGAAAAGGATAGAGCAGAGAGGGATACAATACTAATATTAAGAAACATAAGACATAGGGAAATGGGGAGAGAGAGTGACAATCTGATACTGCTAGTTCTAGAAATATGTGTTTATCTTCTTTCCAATCCTTGACTTTCATTTAGTTAGCATTTTTCCTAGAAGTGTCATTGCCTGTGTTCCTGCCTCCTAACTGTACAATGGCAGAGCTCCCTAGCCCCCCTTCCATTTTTACCAGTGCCAAGCTTTCCTTTCCTGTTAAACACTCTGAGATACACAAGGGTACATATTCCTGCAACAGCCCTGTCATTGCCAAGTTCTGTATTCCTACCTCATCCTAGAGGTGCCAGAATATGCATCCCTGTGTGCCAGTCATAGAGATTCTCAATTCTGCATTCTCATCCCCCTGGTCCTATAGGTGACAGAACGTACATCTCTGTCTCTCAGCCCTTGAGATACCAGGCTCTCTATTCCTATTCTTAAATCTGTATCTGTCTTAGAGAGGACAAAGAGTAAAAGCAGTGCTAACCATTTAAGTGCTAGACAGGTGTCTAACTCTTTGCTGTGCATTACTTTGGAATTCCTTGGACACCTTTCTGTTGCTCAAAGGGTTAATGAAAAGAAATGGAAGGCAGTCATTGACAATATTCTTATCCTACTAGATGGAAGTGGCCATGTTTTATGATATCAGCGGCCACCAGAAATCCCAGTGTATACTGGGCCCCTTCACAACCGTATTGTCTGCAGTTATGCCCCTGACTTTATCCCTGCCTGCATAGAGGTTCTAGGCTGCATCACTGCCACTGCTAGCTTTAGTGGCTCCAGACTTTATGCTTGCCACTGCTAGTCCTTGAGGTTTTGAGGTTTCAATCTGTACCCCTATCTCTGCTGTGCTACAGAAAGTGTTCTACTATCTGCTAGTTCTTGCAATTCTAAACTGTGAGTCACTCTCTGATAGTTTTAGTTCTAGATTATACCTGCTTCTGCTAGATCTAGAGGTTCCAGACTGTATCCTAGGCTTCAATGAATGCCACCCTGATCTAGTCCTAGAGGTTCCATTTATATGCCACTCTCTGTAATCCTTCCAAATATGTCAAACACCAAAAGAGGGACACTTTTGTTTTAGGTGGTGTGAGATGGGCATTACCTAGCATTTTTTGACCAGCTGGCAGCTCTTTATGTAATTAAAGAAATTATTTACATCAGAGTATTTTACTTACAAAGTATTGAACTTTAACCAAACATCAATGTCCAGGACATACTTGAAAACGAGAGAAATCTCAATGTATTCTTCCTGGTAAAACATTTTCTAAATAAAAATAAATACAATTTTATTGACCAATGCAATACACTAAACATTGTGATTCCAGGCTGGAAAAGTAGGACAGAAAGATTTTAGTCTCTGAAAGGGACTGTCCATCCTAAAGAGGGACACTTGGAAGGGCCCTGCCACTGCTAATCATATTAGTTCTAGACTGTATTCCTTCCTCTGTTAGCCCTAGGTGTTCCAGAATGTATCCCTATCTCTGCTAGTCTTAGGGAGGTATCCAATAAAGAGTGAGAAAGAGGTGATAAAGTGGAGATGGCTTCTCCAGTGATATCACTTCTCCAGTTCCAATGTTGATCTCAAGAGGCTATGCTCCAAAACTGGAGGATTCTTAGTGAACTGGTTCCATAGAATAGCATAGGAATTGGATAAGTCACGTCCACTTTATCATCTCTTTATCACACCTTAGTGCATCTGCCACCATGAGTCTGAGTCAAAATTAGTAAGAGAGAAAAAAAGAGAATGTTGATATGGGTGCATTAGTTTTAGTTATCACCTATAGCAACATTCTCCTTTTTCTCTCTTACTTATCTTGACTCTAGTATTTCAGTGTTTTGGTAGCACCTAAGGATAAATATAGTGGGAACTGCTTATATCTTATTGACACATATACATATAGAATGCAGTTTCTGTATTTTTAGTATATAGTTCTAGTCCAGACGTTATGCCATTATCTGCAGGTACTAGAGGTTCCGGACTGTATGCCAGTTTCTGTCATACCTCCAAACAAGGGACTCCAGGATAGGGATTAGGTCTCAGAGAAGGACTGTCCTCCTAAAAGAACACTTGAGAGGTGTGCTGTGATAGTTTGAGAAGTTCATAATTATTCTTGCCTCAGCTAGTCATAGAGGTTAACTGTGATATTGCTTCTGCTATTCATAGAGGTTTCAGACTGTATCCCTGCCTCTACTAGTCCTGGATTTTCAAGGCTGTATCCCTTCTTTTTCTAGTCCTGCAGGTTCCAGACTGTATTCCCGCTTCTACTAATTATATAGATTGCAGACTATATCCCTTCCTCTGCTAGTCCTGGATGTTTCTGGCTGCCTTGTTAAGTAAACACTAGGGTCTGTATTGTTTGCAAGTAAACACAGAGCTAATTAGGGCTAATGACAGAGTGTTAACTCTGCACACTCCAGTCTTTCTGCTCCTCCCCTTGGGAATGCTTGTTTCCACTCTGCAGGCACATGCTAACCCCACGAGCTTCCTCTTCATACTGTACACAACAGTCAGATTATACAGACCTGTGTATAACTCACAGTTTACAATCTAATTCATATGATTTAACTTTTTCACTGCCAGTGAGCAGAGAAGCACATTGTTTAACAATGCAGTGTAGCTCCCCCTGACACACCAAGTGCTGATGCTAGGCTATATCAAAGGTATGTTCGTACTGTCCTGTATTCAAAAGCTGACAATCTAATTAATGTCAGATGCTGTCAGTATACATATTGCAGTATTGCAGAGCAGGCTGAAGGTCATATGTTTTAGCTGCCTTGTAGGTCTGTATCAGCGCAGGGGTTAACATTTGACAGCTGGGGGGTCCCTGGGGGGGTTGAGCACATCTGTTTTACCAGCACTGGTTAGAAAGAAGGAGGTGGAGGAGGAGGAGAGGAGACTGAGCTCCGAGGGGACTGGCGATCAATTCATGGAAGAGATTGTGGGGACAAAGAAAGAGAGCGTGCAGGATGCAATGGGAGAGGAAAATAGGAGAGAGGGGGATGGGATATATATACCTTTATGTATCTGTTCACAATTTGTGTGTGTGTGTCTGTGTGTGTGTGTCTGTGTGTGTGTGCATGCCTGTGTGTGTGTGTGTGTGTGTGTGTGTGTGCATGCCTGTGTGTGTGTGTGTGCATGCGTGAATGAACAGCGATTCTTCCAATACAATAATATATAGTTCAGATTAGTCTAATCAATACTGGAGCACATCCATTAGGAATGCAAATAAATACTTAGGTTGAGATGTTCAAAAAGTCGTCATAATGAAAAACTTGTCGGATCACGAGTTGGTGGTAAAAGAAGGACCATATTTTCAGAATTTTCTGATCTTAAAAACTGTCTTTGATTTTGTCTTTGAAACGAAAATTTTCAAAGAAACAAAGTTTTTTTTGTCTTTGAAGCGAAAAATTGCTTCTCAGTACTTTCATTTTTCTTCTCCAAGTTTAGACCTTTTTTATTATGTCGGGGAAAAAATTACGTTAATCAGACAAAAAAATGACGTTCAAATGAATGTTTTTTTCTGAAAATACCTTACATTATGACAGAAGATTAAACCACACCCACTTTTAAGACGGCTTTTTCCCTTTGATGGAGATGGCGGAATTGGATGCAAAAAATGACCGAAACATGTCTGAGAATTGACAGATCATAGTGTAAGGACTTTTTTATTCTGATTACAGACAATTATATATATATCTCATAAGCAGTTTGATATCAAACGCACTCAGTCTCAGGAATCTGTAAAAACAAATAAAGAATTTATTAGTGTCAACATTTCGACCATGCAATGGGCCTTTCTCAAGACATTGCTTATGATACCACTATTTTCTCTCTACAAGAATTTAGCACTGCCTGAGAGATTTGGAGTGCCCACCATCTTGGTTGTTTATATATGTATATATGTATATATATCATATTCAGCTTGGTCCAGTCACTGTCAGATCTTCTTGCTGTGTGATCTGCCATTTTCCATGTACTCACCAGCAAACAAAGGTTTATGACATCACTGAAAAACAAAGTAATGTTTCATAATAAAATTAATCATCATAGTATTTGGACTTTGAAGAGTGTTATTTCAATTCTGTCAGAGTTGTAGTTCAAGAGTAATTCAATGATAAAGTATCCCCCTCCCGACTCTTTTACTGATGTAACACTGCTCAGCCAGATCAGAAGGGAGGTGCCCAGGTAGACTGCAGAGAGGGACAATCTTCAATTAAGATAAGGGAAAAACCTGAAAAACTTGTCAAGGGGGGCAGGGCTTTCATTGTTCTCATAGGAAGAAGATTGTCCCCTTCTGTTATCTGTCTGGTCTATGGACTGCATTCCACATCTGAGAAAAGATGGCTTACACTAGGTAAAAGGGGCGGGAGGGGGAAATTTTGCTTGTGATTATCTCTCAAACCACAAAGGATTGAGATATAAGACCTATATTGTTCTTCATGTTTTTTAATGCCTACAAAATAAAATAAAGATAAAACGAAGTATTACTATCCCTTTAAGGATGGAGTTTGGCAGATCTCAACTTAAAATCAGGTTTTAATGGAGTGAAAGGCAATCTGTGGCCCTTAGCTGAGGATAATGGGAGTTGTGGTTCAAAAACAGCTGGAGGGATGTAGGTTGCCTACCCCTTTATTAAAGTGGACCTATCACCTTTTTTAACATATTTGAAAACTTCATTCAAAACTGCCTGTGTCTCATGCTAACCAAAAGCCCAGCAGATGTTAAGAAATATTCACACTTTTATTTCTGGGGAAAGTGAAGGTGAGTCTCCTATTCAGTGCTCAATTAGCAAACAAAATGTCACTGAAAATCAATATATATACATGGCGAGTAGAAATTCAGCCCTGGTGGGTATGTTATGGCTTGCAGTGGCGAGTAACTTTTCAGGTCTGGCTAGTAGCAAAGGACTTCCAATTTTATACAAGTATACTCAGCCTCAGGAGTTCCATAGACCAAGAAGACAGCACTCAGGATACATCTCATAAGATGAAATGGCTTTATTCAATCCATGCCAAACGTTTTTGGTCTGCAATCAGACCTTCATCTATTTTTATATATAAAAGAATGGGAGAGTGCTGAATAGAATTAAATTAAAAATAATAAATTTTAATAGATAACATAAACACGGGATAAAACAAACCTAGAATAAAAAAGTAAGTGTGAAAATAAGTGTTCAAATCAGACTGACTAATGAACAAATGGAGAAATTAGTCTTGAGAAAGGTCCAATCGGACCGAAACGTTGACCAGTTGTTTTGCCTATTTGCTCAATAAATTCTTTAAGTTTAAGTCCCACGGGTGCTGCCCATTTCCTCCTATACTGTATATATATATATATATATATATATATATATCCTATATAATAATTTACTAAAACGTGTGTAACGCTGCGTCACGCTCAGTAGACACTGCTGCTCGTGCTGCAGTCATGCGCAGTAGAGACTGCCCTCGCCGCGGCTGATACAGAGCTATACGCTCCTTCGGAGCGTCAAGCTCTGTATCAGCTGTGGCACAGGCAGTCTGTACTGCGCATGACTGCCCCACGACTGGGTGGCAGTGGCACTGTGGCCCGTGTGACGGGTTCTTCAACTAGTTTATATATGAATTATCACTGAAAGGCTTCAATTAGCAAATGAAAATTCAATGAAAGCTTAATGAGCACATGACAATTCATGGGTTACTCAATTAGCATATATTAGCATACAGTAGCAAGTATGAATTTCTCCTTAACTGTACATTTGCTGGTCTTTTAGTTAACATGACACATAGGCAGTTTTTAATGAAGTTTTCAAAGATGCAAACTTGAAACAAGAGGACAGGTATACTTTAAAGTCTGAGACTGAGTTGAGATCTGCCACATTAGATATGTTGATAGTATCACCCCACCATGAGCAGTAAATATTAGGTATTCATGGGGAGACTGCAATACATAATTCATCTGCATATAGATCAAAGTGTATTGTGTCTCCTGCAGGGACACAAAGGGCTAACTGTGAAATGTTACGCATTGATCTCACCTGCCTACCCCCACAGACAAAAGTACGAAATACATTTATTTGTTATATTGAACACGGGCAATGAGTATACTGGGTGAAGCTGAGGTTAAATAAAGCATGCTTATTCATTATGTAACATACTCCAGTGCACTGTTGTGGTTCTCTTTACTGTAAACTCCATTCAACCAGTGGTGAGAGCTTGCCTGCTGTACATTCCGATCATTTGCCCTAGATGATTTGTTTTATACTGGAGTGGGCAATTTGTGGCACTACAGCTGGACTATAGCTCCCATCATCCATAGCCAGCCAATATCCAGATAAAGATGATGTGAGTTGTAGTCCACTAAAAGCTCGAGAGCTGTAAATTTCTCATTACTTGGGTTATATCACAAACCCTATTCTCCCAGGTCAAGGGATCTCTTGCTATATGTGATGGTGGCCACATGGTTCCTAAGTATTTGGGAGAAAGGGAGTATATTCTGTTTAACCCATTTCTTGGGTGGGGATCAAATACCTCTTTTCCTTTTTCCCTTTAGGGGATATGGTTACATAACATATACCTCTCCCTGTCATGGGAAAGTGTTTGAATTGGAAAAGGTTTCAATATATGACTAATAAGTACAACAAATATATTTATTTCATTGCTGCTTCAGCTTTATAATTTGAAGCATTGGTCTTGTCAGTTCAGTCCCTCATAATGGTTCAATATAACAAACCTGCTGCTTGGGAAAAAAAAGCCACTGAGACAGGAGTGCACTTGGGTCGATGCTCTGTGCAAGTATCTGATTAGAATCTTCAGGACATTTTTTATCAGTCCCTGTGGACCAATTACGTTCAAGTGGCCTGTGATTGGCTGAAGTTTCAACTTGCTCATAAACAGGGTGCTTGTTAGAATGTCAGCTGTGCTGCCTCTGCACTCAGGACATGTCAGAGAGTGTAGGAGGCAGGCAGATAATATGGCCACAAACTAATCATACATTTGGAGCAAAGGAAATTCACTGTGCATGAAGCAAGAGGAAGACTACCCAGTGTCCCCACCTTCCCGCAACTTTCCAGCATCCTCCCCATACTCTCACTGCCTACTTCTCTTCCATGAATGCTTGTGCCTTAGTTAAAGGTTGCAGATACATACAACCCCTCCACCCACCACACACACACACACACACACACACACATACATATAGACACTATCCTCAACTATCTCCATACTCCTGCAATAGCCAATTAAAACCTCTATTGTATGAACGGAAACCAGTCTACACACATCCTGGGCTTTGGATGGGTGTGTGTTAGGAGGGGAGATTGACTTCACTCCCAATCCCCTAGACTACAGAGCAGAGGTAACTAAATAAAAAAAGAAGAAAGTTTAATTTTTCTTAACCTATCTGAAATCAGTTACATTGGCAGTCAAGCAATGCCACTGGAGGCTCAAGATCAGCTGCCAGTCGGGAGACTCAGTGGGGTCTGTATGTACGTCTCTGCAGAGCACTGAAGGAACATAACAAAGGGTGTCATAGCTTTGTTTTTTGTCTCACAATTATGTATTATTTATTTGTTTTAGAATATTGTTTGATTGTTGTTGGAATTTGAAATACCTAGTTAAAAACTGAATTCTTTTTCAGACCCAAACCCCAAATCCTATGGATTCTAAAGGTTACAGACACACAAGGGGATGTAAATATAGTAGGATTGTTGAGTAAAACCAGAATACCACCTAATACATCTTTCCAAAGTTATTAAAGTTTAAACAGATTTTTTTAAATTAACAGAGCCTTCTGGTGTACAGAAAGTTCCCCTACAGTTCATCTATTGTCCAGACTATTATTCTATTGCATTCTATGGAACAGATAAGTCACTGACTGCAGTTCTCCATAGAATGTGATAGACACAGCTTCATCACTTTATGGCAATTTGAAATGTTATAACATTTGAATAAAACAGCTGCCATCAGTAAGAGTACCCTTGTTTTACTCAGCAGGAAAAGCCCTATAACATAACAAATTTCATTAAAAAGGTTTGCTGTTCTTTTAAGTTTATCCCTGTTTAACCACAGTTATTCGGTGTCTTAATGATTTTTAGTAACCTACTCATGCTCAAGCAGAAAAAGTCCTTAGATTTTGGCCTGATTGCATGACCTTGAGGACTGAACTTACACTACCGTGCTCTAAACCTTGAGATAAAAGCAGTGATAACATTAGCACCTGCAATAGAATCCAGCCCCTGGTGTTCAAAAACCCATTTTGTGAGTGTTGTCATGGCAAAGATGAGGTGAAAGTTGTCATGGCGAGGTGATATTAAGACTTCACATAAAAGGGGAGCAGAGGATAAAGAGAATAACAATCTTAATTAAGGGATATTGTTATCCCCTTCCAGACAAAGCACAGTTTTTGTATTTTAATTATGTTGTAATATATAACTAAACAGGATCATTTTGCTATCTTGACAATGTTTACAAGACCCTTTTGCATTATGGGTGAGGCTCTCTCTATGGCATTAACCAGCTCAATCTCCAAATTCTGAAGGGCCAGTTAAATGTTCCCAAGTAACCAGAGACCATAGCAGAGGTCAGATGCAAAACATAATTTATAGTTCTACCTAATTGCAGCATGGAAGATACCTGTCTAGGTAACTGCTTGTGTAAAACAAATTAAACTCCACTTATTCCAAGAGTACAATTCCTATTTAACCCTTCTCATTGCACTGGTCAGCTACCCTCTATCATTCAAAAAGGTTTATCACCTATATCAATTTTTTATAAACCCCGTCTAGTACCTCAACCCTGGCAATATTTAATAACCTCCATAAGCTTAGTACATTATCTGCCATATATATTTATGGCATATCCTTTTTCTATGACTTACCTGTAGTTGCTAAATAAAAATTATATGTATGATCTCTGCTATATGTTAGATGTATATTGATACAGACCCATATAATGTGATATTATCTTAGATGCACTAGGACTTAACAGTCATAAAGAAATTATATGCAGTTCAATAATGCGTATACTGACCTGTGCCCAAATATGTCATAGACAAAGCAAGAAATGCAACCAGCTTCACTGGGCCAATTTCATAATATGTAGAATCTTGTTCTAAATAACAAAATATCTCAGGAGAGACTCCAGGACCCTACTACTGAATGTATATTTTGGAGGATAGAAGGCAGCGGGTTTATAAAGCCTAAAGCCTTCAACTATAGTAAGGAATTTAACAGAGTTCAGGACGGATACATTTTTCAGTCTAAATCAAATACTAGAATAACAGCATACTCCCTAAAATGGTAAAGTGGACAATTAAGAGGAAACTTAAAAAGGGTGATAGATAAATGGAATAGCCTCCAAGTGGTCAAGAGAAAAATTGTAAAATAATGTAAAAACTATTTAGAAAGATATATGGCTATTCTGAGGATTGGGTACAGTGGCGTAACAATAGGGGTTGCAGGGGTCGCACATGCGACCCGGCCCATCACTCCAGGGGCCCGGCCGCCCCCCGGGAACTCCTCCTCCCGGTGCCACGGAAATCTATCAGTTGCACTCTCCTTCCTCAGAATTCTTGTAATGTAGAGTGCTGGGAGGTGCTCCATCTCATAATAAAGGTCTGTGCCTCCTTCACCCATGCCACTGGACCACCATGGAGGTAGTAGATGGACAATGGAGGAAATGTGGAGAGTTGGGGGAAAGTGGAGAGTTGGACACTGGGGGCAATGTAGAGAGTTGGGGGCAATGTGGAGAGTTGGACAGTGGGGCAATGTAGAGAGTTGGGGCAATGTGGAGGGTTGGGAGCAATGTGGAGAATGGACATTGGGGGCATTGTAGAGAGTTGGGGGCAATGTGGAGATACCCAATGGGGGCAATGTGGTTGTGTGGGGGCACAGCAATTTTTGCCTCTGATTGGGTAAGTCAGAACTTTTTCAATAGATAGGGAAATGAGCAGATAACATGGGCTAGTTAGTTCTTATCTGCTGTCAAGTTATGTTTCTATGTTCTGTTTCTCCATTTCAGGTTACAAGGGAGGAAGCACATTTAAAGGGATAGTAATACTTAAGTATTACTAATCCCTATAGTAAAGTCCTATTAAAAATAAATGTATTGCCCCTAGTGTCATCTCTCAAACCTTTATGGTTTGAGAGATGATCGCTCCTAAAGTTGCCCTCTCCCTCCCCCTTCCCCGTAGTCAGTGTTCTAGTTCTAGGGAAGCAAGTCGCACGACTTTCAGATGGCTCTCCAGCACAGCCGAGAATGCGTTAATAAAAAAGAAAGCACATGTAGAAGACCGTTTTAGTGAAAGATTTTTTTTTATTAATGCGATCGTGGCTCTGCTGCAGAGCCACGTGATGATCTATGACCAGATTTCCCTTCAGTCAGCTAGCATGCTGACTACGGGGAAGGGGGAGGGAGAGGGCAACTTTAGGAGCGATCATCTCTCAAACCATAAAGGTTTGAGAGATGACACTGGGGGCAATACATTTATTTTTAATAGGACTTTACTATAGGGATTAGTAATACTTAAGTATTACTATCCCTTGAAAGGAACAGTAAACTCTTTAGCTGAAAAATATATGCAGGTGTATCCAGCTACAAATAATTCATGTTTTCAGGATATCCACAAATGAGCACAGGTACACCAGATAAAATGACTGAGCCACTAATTCGTCGCTAAATTATTATGTCTCATGACATAAATCCAAAAAGCATGTGTTGACCATTTGTGTGCCAGAAGGGTGTTCGAAAGTGTTAAAGCACATTTAAATACATCCATTTTACCCATTATACCTCAACATAACTAAATTAACTCAATCTATTCAAAAATCTCTACTAATTTAATAAATAATCTCACAGAGATTTTACATTCCAGATACATTTTAAAATCAATAGAATTAGTCAATGAGTAAAATCATTAACATTAAATCCTTATAAGATGTTTCACTTTTACTGTAAGGGGCTGTATACTCAGCACATACTTGAAAATGATCTTTAAAATTATGTTTCTAGTTTATCCCTTAGATGTTTGAGATGTGTCCTATTGCATTGCTTCACAAAGACTAACATCCATGTAAATCTTTGTAATTAAATAAATAACCAATCCTCCATATGGCTCCAGTAAAGTCTTTAGCCTATTGATGTCACCTATCCAAGTGTAGCCCTTGATTGCCTATCTGTTGCCTGGTCCCATGCAGACAAACTCTATGGGTCTTAAAGAAACACATTAATAATAACCCCCACACAAATCTTTCTATGGCCAGAAAATCGTAACAGTCACTAAGAATTTTTCCCTTGCTTCTTGGACCAAGAGTTAACATCTTCAGTTCATCCTGTATGTCATGGTACTTGTGGTTGACATGACAGGTCCTGGCAATTTTTTTCCATACTGAAGCAGGCAGAGTGCATGAGCCTACATAAGATTATCATATGTGCAGTGAGCAGAGTTTGAGGTTCTGTGGTCCTTCTATCAACTGTCATGTCTGCCTCCATTGACATGACATCCAAGACTGACTGAAGATGTTATCTCTTGAACATAGGCACAAGGATAAAATTCATAGGGGCCAGCTGGATTTTCTGGTCATATAAGGTAAATGGGAATGTTATTAGAAGGAGATCTTTGTGTTCCTTTAAGAAAAAAACAAAGCAAATGTGAGTAATTCTGGAGCATACATCTGCATCATATAAGACATACAAATTCTCGCGATTCCCATTGATTTAAATGGGGCATTTAAGCACTTGTATTCTAGATATGTCTACAACACATTAGCATAAAAGGGGTTAGTTAACGCTTGCAGTGCCAGAGGGGTACTCAATGCATTGCATACCCCCCTGGTACTCAAAAGGTTAAAAAGCTGCATTTAATTCACCAAGAAATGTGTCTCCTGTGGTGCATCTGGTTTGCTCCAGAATTGCATCTCTTTAAGCATAATAAATATGGCCCTGAGTTCTTTACCATTCTTCTGTCAACATTCCTCTACATACACAATGCAAAACAATCAATTATGTGGTTAAAGTGATAGTACTCTTTTATTCTGTGTTTTCATGTTCTTCTAGGAAACGATATGTAAAGCCAAACAGCATTTTTTTAATACTTGTATGTCTTTGGCAGGGAACTGGTTGGATATCTGTTTTCAGAGAGGTCAGAGATAGTTAAAGTAGAGATAATGATACACTGAAACACAATCCCTGCAGCACCGAGTGCTCTGTATACTGTATTAAAAAGATGGGAAACAGGAGTTTTTACATTGTACCACTACCTTTTTTTCCATTGGACTTTTTTTTTTTTTACATTTTATTACTTATATATGCTTTCCCCAGTCCTTCATAGAAAGCTCTCTGAAACAGATGCAGGGAACTGTCTGTCAGTGTTCCCTCTAAAGGAAGCACCAGTGATTGACCCAACATTGAAAGAGTACATTAAAACTGGACAGGGCTGTATGGTGCATTTGTTATTTCAAGGTAACCTTGCAAAACATTTCTTCTTAACTCTTTCATTTCAGATTTGTTTACCTCTGTTCACTTTAAGGGGAAGAATGCTTTCTGTCAGGGATATAAAAGTGCAAAAAATAGGTCAAGATTAAAAAAAAACAACAGGATATTTGTACACTGTTAGTGGTAGAAAATGTGTGTGTTCATTAACAGGCCTATGTGTCCTATAGCACCCTCCAGTCTATGTCATGGTGTCAGCCTGTAATTTGCGGGTCACCCAGTGTCACCTTTCACTCTAAGCACCAATTCTCTATTTTTGCCTTTGCAGGCTTTGTGCCTCCTTTGCCTCCTGTGGAATTATCTGTGAGTGGAATTGTACTGCCTGTGACCTTCCTATCTGACAGGTAAGGAGTCAATAATACTGATGTACTAAGAAAAATTGGAGTAGTTCTGAGGACAGAGTTACTGCACCACAGCGAGAGATAAATATTTCCATTCATTTAAACAAAGCTTTTAACCCCTTGAATACATTGGAAACCTCTCTAGCATTCAAGGGGTTAACCCTGTTTAAAGCGGAACTACCACATTTAACAAATACGCCCCCAAATAATTCCTCATCTGGCTACTAGCTGCTCAGTAGTTCTAGTCGCCAGAATTATTACCTCCTTAATGCGAATTATACCCTGCTCCATGTCTGACAGGTAGGATGGAGCGCAGACATCTTTCCATAGTGACGTTTGCTCACCTGCGATGTCAGTCGGCTCTAGGAGGCGTTGCTAGGAGCTGTTCGGCTCCAAAAGGGACTGACAGTGCAGGCGCGCAGACGTCACTATGGATAGATGTCTGCACTCCGTCCTGCCTGTCAGTCCCGGAGAAGAGGATAATTCACATTAACCAGGTAATAATTCTGGCGACTAGCGCTACTGAGCAGCTAGTCGCCAGATGAGGAATTATTGGGGGCCATGTTTGTTAAAGGTGGTAGCTCCTCTTTAAAGCAATGGCAATGTTGGGATTATCTTGGCCTTTCTGGTACATTTAGTTTGCCCCAGAATTGTTCCAACTCTTCTTATTAGAAAATGATCGCTGCTGCTGCTGGGATTGAAGGCTTAGGGCTGGCTGGGTATAATTGAGGCCCACCAACTGACTACCTCTGACTTACAGGATATGTATTAGCACAACAGTGTCCAACAAGTAGTTCAAATGTGGCCCTCCCAGACTAGCACTATGCGTATGATGAAATGTATTTTTTTAGCTAACAGGTTATAATTCACAATTGTGAATTATCTGTTGGGCATCCCTTTGGCACTGAAATGGTTATTAATTGTTTTCAACTTGTGTGTATATGATCACTTTAGTGCATATCAGCCCCACACACTCCCTTCACCTAGGAGCAAGCATCACAAAGAGGAGGATATGTAGCTTAGTTAGCTTAGTGCAGGGGCTGTCTAGGTTTTGTCAGCCATTGGCCACATGATCAGAAATCCATATATGTGTGGGCCACATTCATTCTTCAGTGAAACAATGGTCAATTATAGCCTGTTAGCTATTCAAAAATGTGTATTTTATTAGGAGTAATACAAAACAATACAAAAAAAAATCTACCTTTTCAGTTCAAACATGCACAGTTATAGGCCTAATGCTAGAGAGCTTCAAGGGCAAATAGAAGAGGGGGAGCATGCAAAAGAGGTGAGTTAAGAGGTGACATTAGGGTAAGAGGTGGGGGGATTGCAGGATAAAGGTTAGGGAAAGCGGATGGAGAAGCAGTAGTGGGAAGAACTGGGGAAGTGAACATGCCCACCCTCCAGCCCCCTTTTTGTTGATATTTGAGGGTGTTTGTGTGGGTCAGGGTGGTATCCTTGCCTTGTACAGAGGTATGTGGAGTGTTGCCAGAAAATAATTCATGGTGGATCCTTAGGGAGGAAACCCTAGGGAAGTTTGCCCCAGGCTTATGTTGCTGGTAGTGACATTGCACATTGCAGCTGGCTGGGTGTGGCACAATTGAGATAACTGGTTTAACTGCACTCTGGGAATGTGGATAATGGTTTGGTTTAACCCCTTAAGGACTGGCCAGCACTTAAGGACCACCAGCCATTTTTTTCTTTTTACAGCATCCGGTTCAGAGCTCCCCGAACAGCGTGCAGCCGCACATGGAGCCCTGAATTCCATGACAGTCGTGGCACGTCATGGGTCCTTATCACTCCCCAACCCAAGACTTGCCAGGACCATCAAGGGTCCATAAGGGGTTAAGCATGAGCCAGTTTTATTTGACCATGCAAAGGAGGATGCTAATTAAGCTGGGAAGTGGTATAAGGAAGCAAGGATAATGGTAAATTGTTATTACTGTGATTACTAATTTGTGGCTGGAATTGTTTGTTGATGTTAATAATCTGTATAATAGGTTGTTATTATTAAATATGGCCTGTTCTTGATCATAAAGTGGGGTTGTGTTGTTATTCCATATACCCTAGTCATTTTGCAATTCACTGAGAATGTCAATGAGAATATGGCATATGACAGACTGATCAAAAACTTTGTTAGGGAAAGAAAAAAACACACAGAGCCAGAACACTAAAAATGTATATATATTCAAAAAGGGATCCCAAGTGCATAGCACATGAAGTGCATGAGAGGAGACCCTACACAATCCCCAAATTGAAGACAAAACAAACAAAAGACTTAACTGCGCTACTTCATATAAATTACTTAAATATGTACCTTGCGTGTAGCACCTATTATTATATCCACATATTAACTCACCTTTTCAAGATGAGTATTTGTTACATAATGGTGCCAAAAGATGTGTACACCTGCCTGACACACCAAGGTACCCCATTTTAGTTAAGTCCTACCTATTACATCTCTGCCTACCATATGGCTTACACAAATGCTGTATATTAAAAATTCAGTCTAATGCCCTCATGCTTTAACCCTCACGATACGTTGTCTACTCTACTGGCACTCAAAGGGTTAAGCCATAATGGCCTGTTAGTTCATGTGTATGCTAAAAACCGCACGTGATCCACCCCCCTGGGGTCATGTGGGCTACCTTTAGCTCACACGCCTCATATTTGATGCTCAAGACATAATACATAGATGTAAAGCAGGTGCACCTATTAATTTTAGAACAGAATCATATTAGTACACCACACCTGCAAAATGTTCTCTTATTCCTATTGGTTGGGATTTACTGATAGGATGATGTGTTATCAAAGCTAAGCTTAGAGCATTTTAGCAAATGCCTTAGCAAGTCATGTAATTCCATATTAGCCTGTGTGGAAACAGCCTTTCCCTCGTAAAACCAAAATCGATGAGCACCAGTAATATAGCTCTATACCTAAATTAATTAAATAACAAAATATGAGAATAAATAATAAGCAATAATCATACATTAAACAGAACTATTAAAATTACTATGTTCAGTTTATTATTTATATATATATATATATATATATATATATATATATATATATATATACCCATATATATATAAATCCTTACAGAGATGCAATTCATAATTATGAATTTAAATGCATATAGTGTATGTCTATATTGTTATAAGAATCGAAAATAGAAAGGAAAAAAAAAGAGTTGGCACTCACTGGGTTAAAATTTGCCTTTTATCAGGTTTCATGCTTACACAGCACAGCATTCACAGAGGTAGGTGTTGTTCCCAGTAGCAAGCCGACAGCTGTTTCTTGCCTTACCAGCACTTTGTCAAGGCATAAGAATTGGTTGCACTCACCCATTAACAATGAGACTTGGTTGCAGGAAATAAACACAGGATGCAGCAAAATGATGGTTTCATTACCTGTGAGTGTGGTTCATCCTATTGCTATATTATAGTTACATTTTTATAAACAATCCTTATAAACTGGTAATTATTAATTATTACTCTGTAGTTTGTATGCATTCATAATATGGTTTATATTTATGTGTGTTTTTAGATACTATCTTAAAATAAAATAATAATTATTAATGCTTTGATGGTCCTATTTAGGTATGAATAGGTAATTTTATATTTATTTATTTCTGTATTCAGTTTATAGGACTATATACTTGGTGCTCATCTGTGTTGTTATTAACCCTCTGAGTGCCAGAGGGGTATACAATGCATTGCAAAGCAATGCATTGCGTATTGCTCTGGCACTCAGAGGGTTAAGTTATTCGCTTTTGTTGCTCCATTTCAGGATGTTAGCCTCCTAAATTTAGGTTTTTTTCTCCGTGTAAAGTTTTTCCATCATATAACTTATGATATATGGCTTAACCCCATTATTTCTGTTTAGTTAACTATTATCTATCTACAGTACTATACTATGGGGAAATCATTTTTTTCAGTCCTGCTTCAATGGAGTTGGTAGATGGTATAAGCTGCTTATCATCATTAGCGATCCATTGAGGCCATATTCTGCACTGTTTTTCTTCAAGCTGATCCACATATAGAAAACTGCTGTTACTTTGTATTAGAAAGAAGATCTATAAGAGACTTTCTGAATGTATAAAGGTGTAAACAGAATCACTGCTCTTTTCTTGGCTTAGTGAACATAGGCTGAACTGCTTTTCTATTAAAAAGAGGTTTTATCATTTTCATGGAACATCGGGTCTTTTGCTCTTCCCATGTTGTATGCTATTTGCTGCATATTTTATAATTTTCATTAGCTCATGATGTATAAACTTGTATGGAAGCCCGTATACATGGACTAAAGTGCACCCAGCTGCCCTGGTTTCTACCCCGGAGCCGGGAGCAGAGACATGACGTGAGCCGTCTGGAGCAGGGCAAAGCATTCGGCGAGTCTCTACTGCCCGGTGGCGTAACTAGAAGCCACCGGGCCCTGGTGCAGAAATTGCTGCTGCCCCCCCATCTGCACGTTGCCCCATGTACATTTCCTACCTCCATCTCCCGCGTGGTTCTCAGTTATGCAGAGCGCTGGGAGATGATGTCATCTCCCAGCGCTCTGCATTACTAGAGCGCCGGAAGATCAGCTGAGCTGCTACGGGTAGGGCTGTGGGCGAGTGGCGATGGGTTCGCAGGGGGCGGCCAGGCCCCTTGGAGTGACGGGCCCGGTCACAGGTGCAACCCCTATTGTTATGCCACTGCTACTGCCCATAACTGCAGTAGAGACTCACTGAACGCGCTGATCCTTAGTTGGGAGCGCCAGACGGCTCACAGCGAAGCTCCCTGTATGCGAAACCACACATGTACAGCAGAGAGTTTCTATTGCGCATATGCGGTTACGGCTCACAGTGAGCGACGCATTCTACCACTTTATATTATAGGATTCATTGTGTAATTATGCTAAGAGAGACACACCCACATTTCTCTACCTCATGGCTCATCAACATGACTGAGATTCAAAGGGAAAGATGCACTAAGTACTTTTCATACTCTGAAATATATATATAGTTGCCAATATCCTGGATGGCGTCCTAGTACTGCAGGTATAGATGTTGACAATTTTTAGTATTCCTGTGTGTCATATTCTCAGATTACATCCAGTTGGGGTTAATTCAGTCCCCCTCTTTATCACATGGTCCCTTCTATGGCTCAATATAGTCTTATCCTGCTGGTGTAGATGATCCTCTCTTTCCAGGATGCAGGTAATGGTGTCTTCACTCTTTACACTGCACTGTATTCCTGTTGTTCCTTCCATCTCAAATATTCTAAATACAAAGAGAAGAAACACATAACACTTTCTAGTGTAAACACATTTCACCTTTTAATAATGACACACATAACAAGTTCCATTGACTCTCATAAGTGGAAAAAGCACATATCTCAAGAAAGTCTGGATCCTTGCATCACTCTGGGGTTCTCAGGTAACAGCTGCTAAAAGATCTGTATATCAGCATCCCCCTTGCAGACGTCCATGTACTCATGTGTGTTTGCTCCTCACACCCTACACGTTTCATGAGTAGTTCACTTTCTCAGCCCCCTGCTACAGTTGTCACATGTGTTCTTTCACTCATCTTCTCACCTGTCCTATCTCTGATGTGGATGCATGAGAGGTATGTATGGCCCATGTTAGCACCAGATAATATTTATTACTGGCTGGTGCCAATTTAGGTAGACCATGCATTGGAGGTTGTTATGAGTATTGTAGTATCTTAATCACAGCCTCCATCAACTCTCATGTGATTGGTCTGCAGGTGGCACCATAGGAGCCAGGGCGAACACAGTAAAGGTGCAATGTGCTAGACTTTGGTGTGTTCACATGAGGCTATAGTCACCACTCTGACTGGCACCATATCTAGCAGAGAACCTCTAACAGCGGGCAGCAGCATCTCTGCATTGGTGTCACCATGTGAAAGGGGCCTTTTTTGCTTCACAGAAGGATTTATCTAGATTGATGTCCTTCAAATAGCAGTTTTTCTGAAAATCTATATATGTTTTTGCCTTTGATCTATCTCTTGCAGATTATTGTTTCTCAATTTCTCTTTACAATCTGATAAAGACAATTCACTGTTCCCATTGTTTGTCATGAAGAGGATTTCAACATTAAGGCAACTGCAGGCGCAGTGCAGAACTGATATAAATAGATATACCGGACTGCTGTATGAAGCATATCTGCTTAGATATATCTGTTAATCAAATGGAGGCTTAGTCCTTATGGAAAAGCTCCCTTTAAAGAAGAAGTAACACATAATAAACCCCCCCACATACCTAGCTACAACCAGAAAACAGTAACGGCCCTATTAATTTTGCCCTTGTGGATCTGTTCAAATGATAACATCTTCAATCAATCCTGGAAGTCATGTCCATGGAAGCGGACATGACATTTGCTGGCAGCCTTTTTTTAACTGAAGCAAGCAGATTGCTTCTAATTAACCTTTTAAGGTCCAGGGGGATGCACAGTACATTGCATTGCATTGCATACCCCATGGGTCCTTAAGGGTTACGATTGCCATGTGTCTTGGGTAGAGACTGTGTCATGTGGTCCTTCTAACAGCTATCACATCTGCCTCCATGGACACAACATCCAGGCTGAAGATGTTGGTGGAGATGAACGAATTTGCCAGGGCAGCCACGCTGGCATTACTGTCTAATGGCAATGGCTACACACAAGGTATGTACTACAATGTATGATCACTGTACTGCTCACCAGTGAACATACCTGGGAACTCTCCGGATTTGCCCCAGAGACTCCAGTTCTGACAGAGCTTTACCGGGTCTCAGGGGCAGAGGCTGATTCCTCCGGATGTGGGGAGTTTCTATTGAAACTCCACCACATCTGCTTTTTTCTCCCGCTGTTCCTCCATCCCCAGCCTTCTGTGTGACACCTTTAAGCCCTGCACCCCCACTCGCGTCAAGCCCCGCCCCTTTTTGATGCAATTAGCGTTTTGTCACCCCCTGCTGAACAGAGGACTTCCCTCCGGGTAGCCCTCAACTGGAAGTTCCCAGGAATGCCAATGAACAATATACACCACTGACAGACGTTTATGTAGCACATCCCGCACTGACAGCAGGACAGGATTTCCCAATTGGCAGAGTAGGCAACTCCTAGAGCTCCAGATTTTAAGGGGTGCTTCAGTTGTGTTGGCCGCTGTAGTAATTACCCATATATTTATATATAATAAAACACAATTCCGATGGTCCATCTACTTTAGGCAGCCAATAAACAGCAGTTTAAATTTCCAAAGTGCAATCCCTTTTCAACTACACAATGCAACAGTTTCCCACTTTTTATTCCCCTTTTGCATCAACACAGTACTACACACACATACAACGTTACCTGAGATTATAAGATTCAACAAACTTGGATGATCCCAGCCATATTTCAACAAACAGTGGTGGTGAGGCTAGGCAGGAAGGGGGGAGGAGCAGGGACAGACAGAAGGGAGCTGGGATCCTACACATCACAGAGAATATACTTTTATTCCCACTTTCTGACCCTACCCTCCTTCTTTTCTATTGGGTAAAGGCTATGATCTCACAAAACCTGCCCCCATCCATTTCCTAGCATATTCAAAGTCACCACAGCCAGAACAATCTCAATGTCCTTGTGCCGGTTATATACTCCTTTTTCAGGCTATTATTTAACCCCCCTGAATGCTAGAAAGATTCCCAATGCATTGCGAGATCTAGCTAGCAAATAAAGGTTTACATATTTTTTTCTACTTGTTATATATCAAGGGTATTTTCTGTGCCAGGAAACCGTGGATGGGACTGGGGACGAGGTCATATGAGGAATGGAGGTGTGGCAATGTGTGGAGCTAAGGGTGCCTAGAGTGCCTTGCCTGGCGGAGCCTGGGATGTAAACCTGGTTCTAACTTCCAGCCTCATAGCATGCTCTATGAAATAGCATACAATAATGCATTTTCCTCTGTGCAATTGCTTAAAGGGGAAGTTTCACATCTAATACACTTTGTCTCATATGATTAAGCTAATAAAATGGTATGTGGATTGGCTTGTTTTTTTTTCTTACTTACATACATAGTAGATATTAAGTCTAAAATGTAGACTTCATGAGGGCACTTCCGCATTACTCAAATTCTTCTCCCACTCTTGTAAGCTCAGTATAATGACAAACGGAGCTTGCTGTTATATAGACGTGATGCACATCAATACGAAGGGAAGCATGAACGCGCTCACATGGAGAGCTGGGAGGGGCGTGGGAGGAGAATTTGACTACCGGGAAGTCCTGCTCCTCTGTCCTGACGTTACCCTGTACCGCAGAATGCGGAAGTGCCCACATGCTTAAACATATTAGACAAAGTGTATTAGATGTTAAAGTTCCCCTTTAAAACAATGGTCTAGCAAGGGCATATGATGTTAAGGAGAGGATTTTTGCATATTTAACTCAGTAAATTGACATTAGGCAGGAGTATTGGCAACAATCTATTCCTGCTCTTGATTTAGAGTGGAATCAGTACTGTATATTCACACCGTTATCTCTTGAAGAAAAAGCACAAAGGGGAAATTCATAGGGGTCATTAGGATTTTCTGGGGGTTATTGATAGAAGCTGTTATTTTTCTTTAAGATAAGAACATCATAGGGTACTGGGTAGTTTCCTTGCAGAGGATAGGTTCTGTAAGAGCTAGAATATAATGAGTGGTTTGTGAGTGACTAATAGAATTTTAATTTGGTTGTGGAGGAAATGGAGGGAATTAGCATAGTTTATTTGCAATTCAGTAAAGTGAAGTATATGAGTGAGTCTGTCTGCAGCACTTTGCATGCATTATTGTTGGGATATACAGGTCAGTGGGATTCCAACTAGCATTTGGTGGGAAATGATGTGGGAGTGAGCCAATATCACGGTAGCTTTTCAGTCAGAAAGAAATGCAGGCATATTCATTCTAAATATGTTTTAAAGGTAAAGATGGCAGGAATTAGTAAAAGACTGAATGGGCTGTATTATATTACCCTTGAAAACATCCTCGTTGGTTTTATCTCCCAATTTCCTAATAGACTATAACAGGAATGTTTGAAATAAAATCCAGTGATACATTTTTCACAGGTAATAGAACCCAGGCCCAAAGTGAGGCATAAAAAAGGCCACTTGACAATGGATGAAGTGTAGATAATGAGGCTGATGGGCCGACAAGCATAGATTTTAATGGGGTTTTAACTGTCTGGATGCTAGAGAGGTCTCCGATACATTGTAAAACATCCAAAGGGTTAAATGTCCCATTTAAATCAGCTGAAATCTTGGAAATTGATTTATCTGCTTTCACTAGAATTCATACATCCTCCTCAGCAAGCTGTGTTTTAAAGATTTTTAAGCTAAACCCATTGAGTTTCAGAGAGGTTTACAAGTAATTGCTTCACAATGCTTTGGGAACCCCCTCTGACACTCAAAGAGTTAAAGGAAAGTATTGCTATATTGTGACACTTTAAATAAAGTTATATTTTATTTGATTTTACATTGTTCTACCAGCTGAACTTTATTCCTCTGCCAAATTAAATTTGCTGTTTTTCCTTTTGTTTTTTTGCCTACTAACACCATGCTAGAAATTCCTTCAATGTTAATTAGAAAATCTGTCTGTCTGTCTGTGGGGAGGTGATATCAGCTTTTTTACATATTGCTTTAGTTGTTTTTTGTTTTGTTTTTCATGAATCCATTAACTCTTGGAGTTGCGTTGCGTACCCCTCTGGCACTCAAAGGGTTAAAGGGATAGTACTGTTTCATAATAAATGTAGCTCCAATTAATCTTCATAGTATTTGGGCCATGGAGAGTGTTATTTCAATTCTGTCAGAGTTGTAGTTCAAGTAATTGAATGATAAAGTATCCCACTCCCGCCCCTTTTACTGATGAAACACTGCTCACCTCAGAGCAGCAAGACTGTCCGGACAGATCACAAAGAGGGACAAACTTCAGTGAGCATAAGGAAAAGTCTGTCAAGGGGGCAGAGTTTTCCTTATGCTCACTGTAAGAAGATTGTCACTTGCTGTGAGTTGTCTGGTCCCAGGACCAGATTCCACATCTGAGGGGATGCGGCTTACACTAGGTAAAAGGGGTGGGAGGGGGATACTTTATCATTCAATTACTCTTGAACTACAACTCTGACAGTACTGAAATAACACTCTCTATGGCTCAAATACTATGAAGATTAATTGGAGCTGATTTTTTTGTGAAACATTACTATCCCTTTAAGAGAAAGTGTGTTATAATGCAGGAGGAAGTCCGTGGCAATGTAGTTGCTGATAACTTATTGCACCCTTTGTTTGCCAGCTGATGATGATGGGATATGTAGCCTAAAACAGGTAGAAAAACTCCCTTATTTTGATAGACAATTACTTAAGCCTATCACTGGGCCATATTCAATAAGCTAAAGGGGAGTAATGCTAAACTGCACCATAGGAAACAAATAAATATTCAACATATTCCCACTGATTTATATAGCATTTTTAAACTATTCAGTGCTGGAGAGATCTTCAACGCATTGCTTTTCCAATGCATTAGAATACTCTCTAGCATTCCAGGGGGAGGCACCAAGGCATGATAAAGATGAGGTGATAAAGCCGTGATGACTTCTCCAGTGATATCACTTCTCTAATTCCTATGTTATTCTAAGAAGCCAACGCACTAAGATTCTCCAGCTTTAGCCATATTAGTGCATAGGCTCTATAGAATAACATAGGAACTGGAGAAGTGATATCCCTGGAGAAGTCATCACGGCTTTATGACCTCCATATCACACCTTGGTGCATAACCCCCCAGAAATAAACACCCCATTTATATCACAGGGAATTGTAATTTCTCACATACAGCACAGCAGGTTTGCTCCATAATTGATTCTCTTTAATTATTAAGTATGGCTCACTAACCATGATGTGGGGGGAGGCCCCCAATAAAAAAGAAATAAAAATGTAATTTATGAATCATTATTCAAAACATATTACTGTAACCTTTATGTGTCAGTGTATACATTTTATATAATATGTGTGTGTGAGGCAGTGTTTACGTGTAAGCGTGATTTGAAATGAGGATTTATTTTTATATCTGCATGCATATGCGTGGAGGGTGAAGGGCTGGTGTATGTGCTTTAATTACAGCTGGCATAGGAGAATCAGAAGCTGCATGAGTGATTCTTGGTCTGATGTGTAGTGAGGGTGCAGATATAAAACTACAAGAGCATAGAAAATGAGGAAATCAGAGCAGCTTCAGGGCACAATGTGGCTGATGTACTAAGAAGTGGGGGAATTCTGCCAGTGTTTCTCAACCTGTAACCTCAGTGGCTACTAACAGGCCAGGATTTGAGAATTTCCTTTTAAAGGGATAGTAATACTTCATTTTAACTTTATTTTATTTTATTTTGTAGGCATTAAAAAATATGAAGAATGATATAAGTCTTATCTCTCAAACCTTTATGGTTTATGAGATATTCACAAGCAAAGTTTCCCTTCCCGCCCCTTCTACCTAGTATAAGCCATCTCTTCTCAGATGTGGAATCTGGTTGTAAGACCAGACAGATAACAGCAGGGGACAGTCTTCTTCCTATGAGAACAATGAAAGCCCTTCCCCCCTTGACAAGTTTTTCAGGTTTTTCCTTATCTTAACTGAAGATTATCCCTCTCTGCAGTCTACCTGGGCACCTCCCTTCTGCTCTGGCTGAGCAGTGTTACATCAGTAAAAAGGGCGGGAGGGGGATATTTTGTCATTGAATTACTCTTGAACTACAACTCTCACAGAATTGAAATAACACTCTCCAAAGTCCAAATACTATGATGATTAATTAGAGCTGCTTTTATTATGAAACATTACTATCCCTTTAAGAGCACAGGTGAGTTAATCAATATGACTGAGCCTCTGATCAACACACTTGTGTTCTAGCAGGGACATTCCTATGTCCTGGCCTGTTAGTGGCCACTGAGGGCATGGGTTGAGAACCTCTGCTCGCTCGCTTTCTCTCTCTTTCTCTCTCTCTCTCTCTCTCTCTCTCTCTCTCTCTCTCTCTCTATATATATATATATATATATATATATATATATATATACTAGTTGAAGAGCCAGTGTGCACGGGCCACAGTGCCACCCAGCAAAGGCCGCAGTGCAGCCATGCACAGTAGAGACTGCCCACACTGTGGCTGATACGTAGTGGGGCACTCCGAATTCAGACCGTAGTCTACTCTGCACACCAAAGCAGCTCGGGCAGTCTGTACTGCGCATGACTGCATGCCATGCAGCCGTCTCTACTGCGCATGACGGCTTCTGACAAACACACACTTGACCAATTATTATATAGGATGTATATACTAAAGCAATTGTTATATATAGTGGAGAAATTGTAAAAAACAACAGGAGAAATACCAATTATTCATAATGCGCTGCTGACCTTTATAGCATTCAAGGGGGTTAACCCTTTGAGTGCCACATGGGTACACAACGCATTGCAGAGCAATGTGTTGCATACCCCTCTGGCTCTCAGAAGGTTAAAGTGACAGTCAGCCTCCATTTTTGACCTTACTTATTTTGTAAGTTAATAATATGTGAAGTCAAATTTCTTATACTTTTAATTATTTTTTTTCATCTTCGTCTACTTTTGTACACATGATTTCCCTGAGTGGAAGCTCTGAAATTTCTGTTTCCAGATAGCTTTCTGTCATAGGCTGTGAAAGTAGAGCAATTTATACAATGTTGCAGTCTACCTACAGCTCTAAATGTTCTGTATTTTATACATTGTTTCACTGTCTTTTATACATTGTATATTTATTAACATTGTTGCACTCACTGCTGAGTGCACTAAGATGAACTGCAACAAATCTAGGGAAAACCAACTGCATTACTGAAGAAAAGTAAACATTTCCATGAATTTAAATGGGGCTTTAACCCCTAAAGTAGTAGAAAGAGGTTTTCTTTCATCCTATTTAATAATTCGCTAATTATGTTTGTCAGAAGCCGTCATTGGCAGTAGAGACGGCTGCACGCACTGCAGTCATGCACAGTACAGACTGCCCATGCCTCAGCTGATAACGGAGCGGGGTGCTCCGAATTCACACTGTAGTCCTCTCTGTGCACCTTCCTGGGACAGGGAGCACTCCTCTCAGTTATCAGCTGCGTGCGTTGGGGCAGTCAGTACAACAGGATCCGGCCACCAGCTGAGGTTGCTGGGTGGCACTGTGGCCCCTGTACACGGGCTTTTCAACTAGTTAATTCATAATGTGTTGGAGACCACTCTTGCATTCAACAGGTTAAAAGTCCCATTTAAATCAGTAGAAATGTGCAAATGGCTTGCTCTACAATTGTCCAGTTCATTCTGGGACAGCATTCTCACTATGGCCTAGATTACATTGCATTTGAAAAGTGAATGCTACTGATTTTATCTAACAGATTGTCATTGAAGTCTCTTTCTGTCCTTGGCTAGATGGTGAATTTGTTGCTACAAAAATACGCACACACACACACACAAGCACATGCAGATATACACACGTGCACACACACACATACATTCTCACACACACACACACATATACACACACACACACACTTAGATACACACACACACACACGCACACATATATATATATATATATATATATATATATATATATATACACACATATACGCACTCACATACACAAACATTCTCACATACGCAGACGCACAGGCACACACACATATATACACACACTCACATCTGTCATATTGCACCTTAGCCAAGAAGTGAGTCTGTTTACTTTTGTGTGACTGTAAAATGCAGTTGTTCACTGTCAGATGGATATAAGGAAATAGACTCTTCACCTACCGAAGCCACAGTATCACCGGGTGGCATGTGAAGCACAAACATAATGCTTTAACCCCTTAAGGACAGCCAATCGCGCATGCGGCCATCACTTAAGGACCACGGACCATTCTTTTCCACATCCGGTTCAGGGATCCCTGGACGGCAGTGCAGCTTCACGGGGAGCTCTGAATTCCATGACGGCCCTGGCACGCCATGGCTCCTTAATGCAAATCTACCCATGACGTGCCAGGACCGTCAAGGGTCATTAAGGGGTTAAGGACCAAAGGGGTGTGCAACACATTTTAAAGCAAAGTGTTGCACAGTCCTCTAGTCCTTAAAGGGTTGAAGAACATTGCCAGTGGCCTGAGGGTACCTCCATTATTAAAGGAAGGGGACTGAGCAGAACCAATGACCTCTGGGGAACTTGCTTTGATGGTGAGCAGCTCCTGAGGCAAGTAGGTAGGACAGCTGAAAGCTGCATGTTTGTGTTAAGGTGCCAGTGCCTGCATCATAACTGTGTGTAGGTGTGTGAGTGAGTGTGTGCATGTGGGTATGAGTGTGCATGTGTGTAAGTGTAAGTGTGTCTGTGTGTGTGGGGGTATGAGTGTCTGTGTGTGTTTGTCTGTGTTCATCTGTTGTTGGTGTATGTAAGTGTATTTGTCTGTAGTTGTGTATGTGTATCAGTTTGTACAGGTTTGTCTGTTATTATGTGTTCTGTTAGTCTGTGTGTGTGTGTGTGTGTGTGTGTGTGTGTGTGTGTGTGTGTGTGTGTGTGTTTGTATGTTGGTGTATGTCAGTGTGTTTGTGTCTGTAGTTGTGTATGTGTCTCAGTTTGTGCAGGTGTCTGTTAGTCTGTGTGTATGTTTGTGTGTATATATAAGTGTGTATGTGTGTGTTTATGTGAGCGTGTATGTTTGAGAGTGTGTGTGTGTGTGCAATCATGGGGCAAACCAACAGTATCACAGGGAAAAATAAAATGCTCATTGCCCTAAAGGATCCTTTTAACCCCTTGAATTCTATACCACCCTAGCAGCAGAGTTTATCTTCTTTTGCACATAGTGTGTATGTTTGTGCGTGGGTGTGTATGTGTGTTTGGATATGTGTGTGCTAGTGCAACCACCTGAGTGTATGTGTTAATGACAATATTGCAGTGGGTTTAGTGGTCTGTATTATAAAGTCTTTGAAAAAGAGTTGGGGAAGACCATTATAAAAACATATTGATGGAATTTAGGAAAATAAAAATATCAGTGATGACAGTTGTACCAAAACCATTAAAAGAACAATCAACATTCTAAAATATTAGCTATGCTTTTGGGGAAAATAATGAAATTCATGTTGAGAAGAAAAAAATGTGGTTTTGTCCCAGGTTTTCAGACAATAAATAAGCAATAAATACGACTGAACGCTGAACTTTGATGAAAGTGCCAGATTGAATGCTCTTATCATTAAGATAAGATAAACAATGAATTTGATTCTGTATATTGCTGTTATCTGGACTCTACTTTAAAATCATTTGGCCTAGAAGGACATCTAACTGATTACTTATTGTCAATGCATTACGATTCGTATAGCATTATTAGATTGATGGGAACAGAAAGTGACAGCATACCTATTACTAGAAGATATGAAATAGGGTTGTCCCTTGTTCACCTTAATTTTTGTCCCGTTCATTGAAACATTTTCATAATTAGTAACAGGAGAGGAAAATATTATGGAAATAAAGGTTGGAAAGGATTGTGAAAGTAAAATAAATGTATTTGTGGATTATATTTTATTATTCATAAGAAAACTCTATGTGTCAATTACTAATTTATTTAAACACCTAAAAGAGTTTGGGACAGTATGAGGACTGAGATAACAGTGGTGGGAGGGAGAGAGAGTCTTAGACAACAGTGCCCAGGAGGATATTCCAAAAGTTGGAGGGTAAGGAGGGCTAGCACATGGACCACGGGCAGTTTGGAAGTGAGTGGAGCAATAATTCAATGGTGTGAACTGTTTAGTATATCAGTGCTGAGCTGTGGAAGGGTGTCCTGTTTAGTATCTCAGAGCTCGGCAATAGTAGAGAGTACTGTTTAGTATCTAATGGTGGGATACACGCTCGCTATTTCCAGTGTAAAAACCAATAGAGAATAAGTTGTGGATAATTTTGTTGAATTGCGCATGAAAAATCAAGATTAGTGAACAGCAGCACATATTTTTTGTGGGCGAGGTCAGAGTTAATGAATCTGGCTGAGTGGAATAGCGAATGAACCTAATGCAGGAAATGCTATTGTGGACGATTTTACACGTCTGTGTAGTGTTGTCATAAAAGCTAATTTTTAATGCCCAATTCAAGATACGGCTTCCTGGATTAGAACATGTGTGATACCTATCTGCATGGGAAAAATGCCTTTAATATATGCTCACATTTCTTTCATCCCCCATTAGATCTGAGCATTAGTAGACTGCACTGTTTAGTATCTCAGAGCTGGACATTAGCAGAATGTACTGTTTAGTATCATATAACTGGGGGTTAGTAGAGTGTACTGTTTAGTATCATATAACTGGGGCTTAGTAGAGTGTACTCTTTAGTAACATATAGTGATGAGCGAGCATGCTCGGCCGAAGCTCGGTTCGGCTCGAGCATCGCTCTGCTCGGCACATGGCGGTACTCGTACGAGTACCGCATGTGCTCGCCCGCCATGTTCGGGTCTCCTCCCCGCACGTTTCGCGGCTGCTGCGCAGCCAATAAACGTGCGGGGAGGCTCTGACATCAGTGTAATGCCAGCAGCCATGTTTGCTGCTGGCATTACACTGATTGGCTGGCCAGAACCCGTGATCGGGTGCTGTATAGCACCCGACGCGCGAGTTCGGCTCATTCTTAGCCAGGGAGAGATGCGCTTAGGCAGGGAAAGTCAGTGTAGGGAGAATAAAATTGTTGAAACTCTTTCAAGACCCAAAAGTCCTTTTTAGGACTGTTGTGTGTGGGGGCAGCATTTATATTTTGTTTGGGGGGGCACAATTTCCTTTTTTTTGTGGGGGGGATATATGTAAGGTGACATATAATACTAGATGCACAGGAAGTCAGTGTAGGGAGAATAAAATTGTTGAAACTCTTTCAAGACCCAAAAGTCCTTTTTAGGACTGTTGTGTGTGGGGGCAGCATTTAATTTTTTTTGGGGGTGGCAGAATTTAATTTTTTTGTGGGGGGGGACATGTTCTAAGGTGACATTGTACAAGGTGCACAGGGACAAATATTTCACAGTGCAGTGACAAGCTGACATATTCTGTTAGGTGCACAGGGCCAATGATTTTACAATGCAGCGACAAAAAGGGCCATTTTAAACGTGTGCCTAGCCATAGATTATTGTCACATTCTGTTTAGTGTGCAAATTCACAAATTAACGTCACATATTCCGTTCACTGTGCCTAGCCGCAGATTAGCGTCACATTCTGTTTCGTGTGCCTAGCCGCAGATTAGCGTCACATATTGTTTAGTGTGCCTAGCCGCAGATTAGCGTCACATATTGTTTAGTGTGCCTAGCCGCAGATTAGCGTCATATATTGTTTAGTGTGCCTAGCCGCAGATTAGCGTCACATATTGTTTAGTGTGCCTAGCCGCAGATTAGTTTTTATCTTCCTTTTTGTGTGTTTTACGGTCAGTCTGTAAAAATGGCGTACTACGGGCGAAACATCGTTCCCAGCAGCGACGTTGGAGTCCAAGATGCATCCAGACATCCTCCCTATGCTGTCCCTGAACCATTTCTGTGGTGTTTCCATCATTTTCTGACCTTTTCCTATGAACCAGGCAACCTCCCCTCATCAGAGCAGGGGGTGCCTGGTGTAATGCTCGAGTCCTCCCATTGACTTCAATGGGGCTCGGGTGCTCGGCCGAGCACTCGAGCCTCCGGGGGCGCTCGGCCAGAGCACCCGAACACCCGAGCATCGGGGTGCTCGATCATTACTAGTAACATATAACTGGGGCTTCGTAGAGTGTATTGTTTAGTAACATATAACTGGGGGTTAGTAGAGTGTACTGTTTAGCAACTTAGAGCTGGGAGATAGTAGAGTGTAGAGTGTACTGTTCAATATCACTGAGTTCGACATTTGTAGAGTGTACTGTTTATTATTTTAGTGTTGGGCATTAGTAAAATGTACTGTTTAATTCAGTATCTTAGAGTTGGGAGTTAGTAATGTGTACTGTTTAGTATTGCAGAGCAATGAGTTAGTAGAATGTGCTGTTACAGTGTGCTATGCTGTGTCTCCTTTGTGGGTTTGTATAGGGTACTATGCTGTGTCTCGGTGCTGTGCTGGGTTAGTATACGGTTCTATGCTTTGTCTCAGTACTGTGTTTACGGTTCTGTGTTCCTTCTCTGTGCTGGGTTGGTTGGTATATTTTACTGTGCTGTGTCTATTTGCTTGGTTAGTATAGGGTATTATGCTGTGTCTCAATGAAGGATTAGTATTAGATGCTGTGGTTTGTCTCAGTGCTGATTTAGTACAGTGTGATGTGCTGTGTCTCCAGTGCTGGGTTAATTTAGGGTGTCGTGTCTCAGTGCTGAGTTGTTATAGGGTGGTGGACTATGTCTCATTGTTGGGTTAGCAGGGCTCAAGGTTTCCACTTGCCACTAGCCAATGGCGAGTGAAAATGTAGCCCTGGCGAGTAGAAATTCAGCCCTGGTGGGTATGTTATGGCTTGCACTGGCGAGTAACTTTTCAGGTCTGGCTAGCAGCAAAAGACTTCAAATTTTAAGCCCTGTCTCATTGCTGGATTAGTAATGGACACTGTGCTGTATTTCAGTTCTGGGTTAGTATATGGTGCTGAGCTGTGTGTCTGGGTTAGTGTAGGATGCTGTGCTATGCTTCACTTCTAGGTTAGTTTAGGCTGTGCTGTGTCTCAGTGCTGGGTTAGTAACTTAAACTGTGTCTCAATACTGGTAAGCACAAAGGTCAGTGCTGATTCTCAGTGCTGGTTAGTATAGAGTACTGTGTCATGTCTCAGTCTGATGGGTGTGAAGATGCTGTGTGGTTTTATTGGAGGTGGTTTGATTCCACTGTATTGTGTTAATGTGCTGTGTTAGTAGAAGGTGCTGTGAGTTATCATAAAGCCGTGTTAGTGCATATTGGTGTGATAGATAACATTCTGGGTATTAGAGGTGTAGTATGGTGTTTGTTAGTAGAATCTGCTGTGCCGTGTAATAACTCTTTTCCTCCAGAGACCTGCTGAATAAATATTCCCTTCTTTGGATTTGCTCTGGGAGGTTTTACGACTCTGCGTTCACCCTTGCAGTACTGCAGAGAACATTGGAGTATGTTCAGCCACCTTCTCTCCTATCTCTAGTCCTGCTGCATGTGTGAGTATACAGATAGCCGTATATATATATATATATATATATATATATATATATATATATATAAGCTTAAAATAGCTGTATGTGTCACTACAGAGAAGTGTGAGTATGAATACAGATAGATTAGGAAATCAAGGTCCTCATTCATCAATTATGGAGCAAACAAACTGCATATACGGTGGGAAATGAACATTACGATTAATGTAAATTGGGATTTGTGCCCATTGAATTCTACATCTCCAGCTCATTGTACAGCACTGTGGTGGAAACCTTTCTATCATTTAGGGCCTGAGGCTCCTTTAAATTAGTGGGAATCTTGGTAATTTGTATCCATCCTCTGTATTGCTGTTGGATTGCTCCATAATTGTAAATTGATGAATATGAAGAGGTGCAATTTTGGAGCAAACCAACTACACCACAGGGGAGAAATAAATCTCCCTATTAACTTATTCAGTATTAGAGAGGTCTGAAACGCATTGAAAAGCAGTGCATTGGAGACCTCCCTAGGATTCAAGGGATTAAAAGTATGGTAGGAGCAAAACACCTCCCGAGTGTCCCTCTTTAGGATGATACCCAAATCCCTTTGTCCCTCTTTCCTACCCTGTTTCCCACTTTTTAAGAGATCAGTCTATGTGGTGTGTGTATCACATTGCTCCACAGCAATAAAACTCACATTAATGTTTATATAAACTTTATTATATGTGTATATAAATTAGTCTGTGTAAATAAAATACTTTGGTCTTGTTCTAAATCATTTACTCAGTTACACACAGAGGTATCAATAGGTCATGAGATAATTTAAAAATTCTTGGTAATGTCCCTCCCACGAGCAACGTCCCCAGCTACAACACCTAAAACAAAGTGTCTCTATTTGGCCACCTGAAATGTTGGGAGGTGTACTGTGTTAATATAAATGGTGGAAACGAGGTAGGATTGTGAAGGCTAGATCCTGGAACAACAATAAGGGGTCTGGCCGTCACAACTGGGGGGGGAGCCAGGGTTGGGGAGTTGAGGATCTTTTCTGTACAGTTTTACTACTAACTGTTTTTACTTATGACTAGTCTATCCTGAGGGGAAAAGGTTTTGCCAGATCACTACACCAAGGGCACAAAGTGGTGCGACGCCATGAACAGTGGGATGTCGGTCTAAGAACATGTAGTGAAAGGCCTGCCCACCTAGGTAACTGCTGGCTGTGGTTTTGTGACTAGCACTGTTTCATACCTCCCAACATTTCAAATTGCCAAAGAGGGACACTTGTGTTTTATGGGGTATTGCTAGGGGAGAGACTGGTGGGCAGGGTATTACCAAGAATTTTTAGACTATTTCATGACCTATTGAGACCTCCTTGTGTAACCTAATAATTGACTTATTGCAAGACCAAAGTATTTTATTTACACAGACTAATTTATAAACACATATACTGATGTTTAAACAAACAATAATATGAGTTTTATTGCTGTAGGCAATGTGATACACTTATACACACATCACACAGTCTGATCTCCTAAAAAGAGGGACATCAGGGAGTGAAAGAGGGACAGAGGGATTTGGGTTTAAAAGAGGGACTGCCCATCCTAAAGTGGGACACTTGGGAGGTATGCTGTTTCCATGCCAGGATGCAATGACACAGGAGCACTACATTATGTGGGAGGGTTCCAAGTGTATAAATAGGTAAATAGAACTTAATTAACTATAAAATGATGTGTCTTTATTTACATTCCCCAAATCCCACTAATTTAAACATGCCTTTTAACCGCTTGAATGCTAGAGGTCTGCCATGCATTGATTTTCAATGTTTTGGAAACATCTATAACTGTTCAAGTTCAGTCCTCAAAAGCAGACAACGGGCCAGGATTTAAGGGTTTCCCCAGGGCCGGATTTAGAATTAGGCAGAGTAGGCATCTGCCTACAGGCACACCCAACAGAGGGGCGCCTGTCACTGGGATCATGTTGTGTTTTTTGTTTTAATTCATCTCCCAGCCCGGCTCCGTGAAGACAGGTCTGTGCCTTTCCTTCGGCACAGACCTGTAGCTGCTGTGCGCTCCCTCGTCAGCTCCTTAGTAATGCAGGGCGCTGGGAGATTACATAATCTCCCAGCACTCTGCATTACTGAAGAGAAGACCGCACGGGAGCTCCAGCAGCTACAGCTCTCTGCAGATGGAGGAGGCACAGATCTCTCCTGCAGCTGGACCACCAGGGAAGAGGTAGGAAACGGAGACTGGGGCAATGTGAGAGCAATATGGAGCTGATGGGGGGCAATATGGAACGGATGGGGGGCAATGTGAGGGCAATATAGACCTGATGGGGGCAATATGGTATATGGAGATGATGGGGGCAATATGAGGGCAATGTGACGGCAATATGGAGATGATGGGGGGCAAAGTGGAGATTAAGAGCATTGTGGAGGTGTCCAGTGGAGATAGCCCACGGTGGGGAGGGGGGGCGCTTCAGAATCCTGTGCCTACAGGCTCTTGAGATGTAAATCCGGCCCTGGGTTTCCCTGTTGGATATATGTGGACTAAAGATGAGCGAGCACCCCGATGCTCGGGTGCTCGGGTGCTCTGACCGAGCACCCCCTGATGCTCGAGTGCTCGGCCGAGCACCCGAGCCCCATTCAAATGAATGGGAGCACTCGAGCATTAAACCAGGCACCCCCTGCTCTGATGAGCGGAGGGTGCCTGGTCAATGTCCCCCTTCATCTCCGCTATGCCCCTCTTCCACAATGTCCCCCTTCATCTCCTATGCCATAGCGGAGATGAAGGGGGACATTGTGGAAGAGGGGCATAGCGGAGATGAAGGGGGACATTGTGGAAGAGGGGCATAGACTCTATGCCCCTCTTCCACAATGTCCCCCTTCATCTCCGCTATGCCCCTCTTCCACAATGTCCCCCTTCATCTCCTCTATGGCATAGGAGATGAAGGGGGACATTGTGGAAGAGGGGCATAGCGGAGATGAAGGGGCACATTGTGGAAGACGGGCATAGCGGAGATGAAGGGGGACATTGTGGAAGAGGGGCATAGAGTCTATGCCCCTCTTCCATAATGTCCCCCTTCATCTCCGCAATGCCCCCTTCATCTCCGCAATGCCCCCGTACCTCCATTCCCTGGTGGTCCAGCGGAGCGTCTTCGGATCTGTGCCTCTTCCGGCACAGATCCTCTTCACCCGAGCATGTCGGGCGAGCACATGGCGGTACTCGTACGAGTACCGCCATGTGCAGAGCAGAGCGATGCTCGAGCCGATCCGAGCATCGGCCGAGCACGCTCGCTCAACACTAATGTGGACCATTATAATAAATAAGTCATTATTAAGTCACCTGTGCTCAATCAGTGAAATCCTTAAATCCTGGCCTGTTGGTGACCCTTGAGGATTGAACTTGGACAGCCCTGCTCTATAACATTCAAGGAATTAATGGCCACAATTGATTTTAGCCTAGGGGATATTTGTGTGTATGTGTGTGCACAGGTCTTTATACATGAAAATGTAATTTGTGCTTGGGGAAAAAAGACATAATTTCTGCTGAAAAAAATGTTCATATCTACTTGGAAAATCAAGGCCACAATCTGAATTTGAAGCCAATTTGAATTTATCTCAAATGATTTTTCTCCCTTACTAACTCCATATTAACCACTTGGATTCTAGAGAATTGTCAGTGCAGTCGTTCTCAGTGTGTTAGATACCTCTCTACCCATCCAAGGGGTTAATTGTCATAGCTCGGCATGTTTTGCTTTGCTTTTTTTTAAAGATAAAAAAGTGCATCTGCTAACCTCCCATGGTACAATAATCTGCCTCTTTACTGCCCTTTCACTAAATACCCTTTCCTTTGCTCCATGTAATTGCTTTTTTGGCCTAATGCCATGTGTGTCTTTGTTCCTTCTGTACTGCCATTTGAATAATAAGTTCCCCAGAGTGCACTTTTTATTGACCTTGACTGTATTTGTGCCAAGTAATCGTTACCCTTGGTAGTCTCCTTTTTTCCAGTGTAAACACACATCCTTTTATTAATTTTCATGTAAATCCCTAAACTATTCACAGTTCCATGAAATCTTTTTTTCTCACTCAGTTTAAGCACTTATTGAATTTTTTCAGGACACTTTAATAGGCATATAAAACAGAATATACACGACATTGAGTGTTTGATAGTAACAATAATGTCAAAACTGTACATTAGGGATGAGCAACCTGAGACCCTCCAGCTGTGGAGGACTACAAATCCCATTCACAGCTCACTGGGGATTGTTGTAGTCTTCCACAGTTGGAGGGCCTTACAATGTCCACCCTTATTCCACTTTAAAGGAGAATCAACACCTCCTAACGATAACTGCAGATGACTTTATTACAGCCATAAAAACCTAATGGTCCCTATTATTTTTTCTCTTACACCTTTGTCCAAGAGTTAACATCTTCAGTCAGTCCCAGATATCAAGTCCATGGAGGCGGACATAACGGTTGCTAGCAGGACCTCAAACTGCTCATGGTAATCTTAACAAATGCTTCACAATATGTTGAATACCCATCTATCGTTAAGGAGTCTCATGTACTCTGCCTGCTTGTATTTGAAAAAAAAGTTCCAGCAAGTGTCATATCTGTCTTTATGGACATGACATCTAGGACTGATTGAACCAAAGCACAAGGGCAAATTCCTAGAGGCAGTTAGGATTGTCTGGCCATAGAAAGGTAAGCCGCAGGTTATTGTTAAGAGTTCTAATTTAACAGAAGAATGATGCTTTGAATTGATACTGTATAACTGGGATTAAACCTTTGAGTGCCAGAGATGTATTCATTGTAATGTTTCGGATGCTCCTCTGGCACTTAAAAGGGTAAACTCTTGAATATAAAGGAGCAGGACTGATATTTTTTTAGTCACGTCTTGCCATATCCATAACTTAGTACTTTTTACCAGGTATTACATGAGACCAGCAGGGCAATACACTATTAAATGCTGCTACCAGGGTAGTACATGCCACAAGCAGGGCAATACACCATTATAGTAACTGATGTTGCATTGCCATACCTGGGAACTCTCAGGGTTGTCCCTGAATCTCAGAGTATTAACCCGAATCTCAGGTTCTCAGGGCGAAGGTCCAAATTCTCAGGATGAGAGAGTTCTGTGTTACCTGCTATATGATTTGCCCCAAATAAATGTTTCTTTAGTCTGTACATTGGTGCCGTTTGTATCAGAAACACAGGGACATATGCCCTGCTCATCTTGTTTGTGTTTAGGAAATGAGATCTCTAAATTGTAGCATATTAAAGATTCCTTGCAGACTGACTGGAGCACCATTGGGTTAGAGCAACCAGGTACATAGTACGTAAAATCTACATAATGGGAAGCTTTAAGAGTTAATATTTCAAAGATCTCAGTATCAGCTCATCTTGAACGTTCTCAGTTATATGCATTGCATTACTGAACATATCTCTATGCTAGTCTCAAGGAATGGTATATTAACCTGTTGGCCTCACTTAATGATGACTTGCCCTGATGATCTCCTCTAATGGTGTATGGCCTTGTTAGTCTCATGTAATGGTGCTATCACGGTGCCCGTGATTGGTGCTATACACTGTCTATCACCTGCAGGGGGCTCCCATTGGCTGCCTATTGTCTGCCCTCCTCTCATTGCGTATTTATACTCAGCTCGGGCACCCTTTGGTTGCCCTTTCGTGGTGTCTCTGACAGTACCTTTTTGTTCTTTTTGTCATGCTGTTTGGACCTGTTCCAGCGTTCCAGAGTCCAGAGCTACAGAGTCCTGAGTTCCAGTCAGTCATGCTGTTTGGGACTGTTCCAGCTTTCCAGAGTCCAGAGCTACCGAGTCTTGAGTTCCAGTGTTCCAGAGCTTAGAGTTCCAGAGTTCCTGATTCTCCTGTTCCTGTTACCAGTATGTTTGCCACTCTGGTTGGTTCCCTCCGTGTCGGCTGACGCTCCGGTTGTTTCGTCCGGCTTGGTTCCGGTTGCCCGTCTGTTCAGCGGTGCTCGCTGTGCTCCACCTCCACTTGGTCTCAGTATTCCCATCCTTTAGTCGATTGGCGACATTGCTCTCTCTATCGCTCTGGCGATATTTTTACTGTGTCGTTCCATCATGCGGACGCTGGTTTACTCCATTAACCTGGTGGCTGCCGATACTGTTGGTCTCAGCGTGTGGACGCTGGTTAACTCCATTGAACATGGTGGCATATTATACTGTTGGTCCCAGCGTGTGGACGCTGGTTAACTCCATTAAACCTGGTGGCATATTATACTGTTGGTCCCAGTGTGCGGACGCTGGTTAACTCCATTAAACCTGGTGGCATATTATACTGTTGGTCCCAGCGTGCGGACGCTGGTTAACTCCATTAAACCTGGTGGCATATTATACTGTTGGTCCCAGTGTGCGGACGCTGGTTAACTCCATTAAACCTGGTGGCATATTATACTGTTGGTCCCAGCGTGCGGACGCTGGTTAACTCCATTAAACCTGGTGGCATATTATACTGTTGGTCCCAGTGTGCGGACGCTGGTTAACTCCATTAAACCTGGTGGCATATTATACTGTTGGTCCCAGTGTGCGGACGCTGGTTAACTCCATTAAACCTGGTGGCATATTATACTGTTGGTCCCAGCGTGCGGACGCTGGTTAACTCCATTAAACCTGGTGGCATTTTATACTGTTGGTCCCAGCGTGCGGACGCTGGTTAACTCCATTAACCTGGTTGCATATTATATTGTTGGTCCCAGCGTGTGGGCACTGGTTAATTCCATTAAACCTGGTGGTATTCTATACTGTTGGTCCCAGCGTGCGGACGCTGGTTTACTCCATTTACCTGGTGGCTTACTATACTGTTAGTTCCAGCGTGCGGACGCTGGTTTGCTCCACACTACAGTCAAGTGCTGTTGGTTCGAGTTCCTGTCATTGTCTCTTGACAACCATTGGCACCTGTTGGTCTCCTCCTTTGGGGCTGTCCTGCCCGGTATTGGTGAGGCCGGTAGAACCGGTACATTCCATCTCACGGTTGCCTTACCAGGTATTGGCAGGACCGGTAGAGCCTCTTCACAGTGTTCCTTAAGGCTGCCTTGCCCGGTATTGGTAGGGCCGGTAGAACCGGTACATTCCATCTCACGGTTGCCCTACCAGGTATTGGCAGGGCCGGTAGAGCCTACCCACAGCATTTCCTGAGGCTGCCTTGCCTGGTATTGGTAGGGCCGGTAGAACCTGTATATTCCATCTCACGGTTGCCTTACCCGGTATTGGCAAGGCCGGTAGAGCCTGCTATTGCTATCCCTTATAGCCGCCTGGCCTTGCCCGGTATTACTGGCAAGGCTGGTAGGACCTGTTCTATTTCTCTATTGCTATTATATTGTATGTATATGTATTTGAACCCTACGGGGATTGCCTTAACTTTTCAATAAAGTTATGCTTTTACCTAAATCTTTTGTCTGGGTGTCTTAACAAACCGTGACAGGTGCTTTGTACTGATAGTCCCTTATAATACTCTGCTAGTCTAAAATAATGGTGTATTGCTGGTATTATATAGCTTGTATATCATTGCTTTTCAAGGGCTAACCAAGAAGGAGTTTACAGTTGGCCAGAATTTCCCATCAGACTTTTTTGCCCCATCAAGTTAAGTAAAGGCAAATAATGACAATAATGATGTATGTTTGCTATTGTAGTGCTGAAGTCCCATTGAAAAAGAGCGTTTTGGAAACGTTTATTAGTTTTTCCTTCCAGTGGAAGCTGGATTTAGGTTGTCCTTCAAAAGGGTGGTTAGTTTTTCCACCAATTTACTTTTCGGTTTCGGTTTTGCTGAGTTTTGGGGTAGGCCTTGCAGATTTTCTCTATATGGTTATGGTTGGCTATGCATATTTTGAATAGCAATGTCTTTCTTCTACCCATTGTCAGTGCAGTGCTGTGGGGCAGGTGCTCAATCCAGATGGTGTCAGGTTCTTAATTCTTCATGACCCCCCTCACTTTGAGATTTCCAAAGAGCCCTTGATTTCTTCCTAATATTCCTGGTCAAAGGTATGCAAAGGTTTTAGGTCTGACACCACTGAGCCTTCAGGATCCTTCTTCTCAACTCCTGGGCCCCAAATCTTCAGCCTTCCTTATAGAGGGAAGCCTCTGAGTCTTGAGGGAAAGGTGGTAGCCAAAAAGCTTGTTAACTCACCTCTCCCACCAAAGACCAAGTCATGAACCTGACTCCACTAAGATATTTTAAGTGAGAAATAAAAACTGAAACAAAACTTAACATCAAAAAAGTATTCATGTTTCAATAAAATGTGCACATGCAAAATGCTAAAGGTGGCCCCATCTTATGTACATCCCTACCTTAGATCATGAATGGATTACTCAAGCTTGTATGTGAAATACAACAGCATATGAGAGAATGATTGGCCACCTCATTATTAAAGAGACGCCATATGTATAGGAATATGTTGTTTAACACAAGTGGTGAGATGCATGGAGGTGAGACATGAGATAAACTCTCCAATGTCTGCTATTCTATGGGGCCCAAATCTTGGAGAAATCTTGGTGCATATGGTCCATAGAATAACATAGAAATTGGAGAGTTGATCACACTTTAGAGTTTATCTCAACTTTATCACACATTAGTGCATAATCCCAAGGGCATGTCCAGGTAAGAGTCCTTTAATCAAAAAGTTCAGTATTACAGTATGCATTGTAACTATGTAGAAGTCTATGGCCTATAATGTTATTTCAATATTGGAAAAATGTTTCTAGTTTTCTAAAACACTATGATATGGGCTTTTGATTGGCTGAGCTTAGACACCTAAAGTTTGTTTTCTATTGTGAAGAAGAGTGAACTAAATACAGACATGAAATGGAAAACACACACTCACATACACACATGCACACACACACATAAGATTCTGAAAAACTAATGACCCTTATTTTGTTTAAAAAATGTAAATATTGGGAAAAGGGAGGGGCACTGCCATCTATAAAAATGGTCCTGCTGGTTCCCCATTCATTCTGCTACCTTAGGAGGCTGCACAAGCCCTGTATACAACAGGTTTTAACAGTCTGATTAAGATAAGAAGTAGATAAAGCCTCAGCCTTGGTTCTTCAGAAAGTGTAAGCATGTTTCATATTAGAAAGTATTGGTATCCAACTACAGCAGTTCCAAAATTCTAGAGCAAAAAAAGTACATATATACATCTGACTTCTGTATGAAGTCCTACAGGTAAATATCACAGTAATATATAGGTACAAGGAGAGTGAACATAGTAAGGCAGTTAGGGTAATAACATCCAACATGTTGCAATGCATTGAATGCCTCTGGCAATCAAACAGTATTTGATTACATATTTTAACATGTGCATTTGAAAAAACAAGTTTAGGATAGATAATGAAAGAAATACATTTTACAGGTACTAGGTTGGAGTACATGATGTTTACATAAATGTAACCCAGTTTTCTTTGTAGGTGTTTATGTTGCTTTAAGAACACTTCCCAATACAATAGGCTAAAATGAAATCTAAACCCTTCAGTGCTTGTTGCTACAGCTCAAATTGGAATTGCAAACTGTGGATTATCCTGTTATTCCACTGGTTTAACCAATACAAGAAAGATTCACTGCAAAGAAGTAAAGCCATACAGAGCTGCCTTTCTTTAGAAATGTTTTTGCTTTGAAGTTCTGATGGTTTAACCATTTAGATGCTAGAAAATTTTGCAACACATTACAAAGCAATGCATCTGAGAGTTAGCATCCAAGAGGTTATCATTTTGCATGGTATTGAGTTAAATATATGTATCGGTTGCTAATACCACAAGCCATTAAAGAGTTATTAAACTGTAGCAGGGGTTAGACAACCTTTGGTCCCACAGTTGTTGGTGACTACAAGTCCCATCACCTACAACCAGCCACTTGCTATTGGTAGGCTGACACCATTACTATTCTGCCATTCAGGGATACTGTAGAGACGAGAGCAGCTGTCACTGGACATCACTGGACATCAGTGTTCAGCCTGCTCTTTCTAGCACTCCTCAGAGTTCTAAACACTATAGGGAGAACTGCCCATTGAATGAAAATGTACATCATGCCCAAATCTTAGACTAGCATTAAACTGTGAAATACAAAATAAATGGCCAGCACTAGCTAAATAACAAAACTGGGCCATATGGACTAAATGGTCTGGTGCTCTCTAGGGTAACATAAGGACCAAGACTACTGATAAGGGGAAAGAGACCCCTTAAAGGGATAGTAATATTTCACAATGAAAGCAGCTCCAGTTAATCTTTATAGTATTTTGGGCCATGGGGAGAGTTATTTTAATACTGTCAGAGTTGTAGTTCAAGAGTAATTGAATAATAAAGTATTCCTCTCCTGCCCCTTTTACTGATGTAACAATGCTCACCTCAGAGCAGGAAGACTGTTCGGATGGATCTCAGAGAGGGACAATCTTCAGTGTGCATAAGGAAAAACCTGAAAAGCCTGTCAAGGGGGCAGGGTTTTCCTTGTACTCACAGTAAGAAGATTGTCCCTCGCTGTGAGCTGTCTGTTCCCAGGACCAGATTCCACATCTGAGGGGAGGTGTCTTACACTCGGTAAAAGGAGCGGGAGGGGGATACTTTATCATTAAATTACTCTTGAACTACAACTCTGACAGTAATGAAATAACACTCTCCATGGCCCAAATACTATGAAGATTAATTGGAGCTGCTGTTTTTGTTAAGCATTACTATCCCTTTAGGCTAAAGAAACCCTTTGAATGAGGTACACAACTCAGTAAGGAATCAAAAATGTAAAAAAAGGTTCTATTAGGCAAACAAAATAATACATTTAGGACTCATAAAAACATGATAAAAGCAGACAAGCCAGATATGTAATATGAAATGATCAAAAAATATATAAAGAATCTAGTGATAAAGTATATCTGGCCAATACATACAATCTAGTCTCCCACAAGTGGTACAATTCAATAAAGTTCTAATACTAAATACACACAAAAACCCATGAACAAAAAAATATAAATACAAATAGTAAAGTGAATATACTTATCAAAAACACCCTCGCTCATAGAGCAAACTGGATGGGAGAAAAGGTGCTGGTGGTGGACACCCCTACATTGTACCACAAGACCCAATGTGTATCGCAGTCAAAGGGTTTTAAAGAGGCATTATCACCTAAAAGTGATAAGGGTTCATACCCTTTTAAATATTAAATAGTCTTACATAGCATTGTAGAAATTATTTTTAGGTGCATAAGTCCCAAAATGTTTTAAACTTGATTTTCTAATATTATGTATACCTCCATATCAATTCATACAAATCATTGGACACCCTCTCAATAAATAAATAAAATGAATGAATCCCCCCAACAGTCACAATAAAATAACAATAAAGTATTCCCCTCTAGACCTAACACTTACACTATAAGCCCCATTCCCCTTCCCCCAAGTGTTTTACATGTGAAGCACATACCTTGACATCTGAGGTCCAATGATGTCCTTGATGCCTTTGTACTACTCTACATCACCCCGCTGCCACTATTGCCGCAGCCTCTGCTAATAAGTTAAACAAAAACACACACCCTTAATTCTGCTTGGCCCATTGTCTGAGGAAATGTGGGGAAAAATGAACAGGGATTGGCTTTTACATGGCAAATCCCTGTTGAAATATGTTCCCATGCTTCCATTGGAGTACATGCCCTGGAGTAACCTCACCTCTCAGTCAATCACTATCTAGATGAGGGAGTCATGCATGGTCGGAAAATCACCCACACCTAGCCAATCACCGAATAGATAGAGGGGTGACATTATGTGCATTCATGATCCCTGGCTTTATCTAGCTGATGATTGGTTGAGAGATGAGGTTACTGCAGGGCACGTTCTGTGCCCTGTGCAATCCCACCCTCAGGCAATGAGAAAATGGGAAAGTATTTGAACAGGGATTGGCCAAATAAAAGCCAATTCCTGTACATTTATTCCATGCTCCTTCAGACAAGGGTACAAGCAGGACTAAGGGGGGGGGGGATTGTATTGGGGGGGGTTCTTTATTGTTAGTGTTAGGTCTAGTGGGAGGCGTACTTTATTGTTAGCATTTGGACTGTTCGGGGGGGGCACTACAGTTTATCTTAATGCTCACTGGCGTAACTATAGGGGTCGCAGGGGTCGCACCCGCGACTGGGCTCGCCGCTCCAGGGGGCCCAGCCGCCCCCTGCGGCCCCTCTGCCTGCTGCCCGCGATCTCTGTCTGGCACTATAGTAATGCAGAGCGCTGGGAGATGACATCATCTCCCAGCGCTCTGCATTACTGAAGAGGACCGTGCGGGAGATCAACACACCTCTCTGGGCTCCTGCCACTCCAGGGAGGTAGGAGATAAGGGCATTTAGGAGAGGGCAAATATAGTCAGAGGGGGGCAAATGTGGTCCGGGGGGGGCCCATGGCGCTTCTTGCACCAGGGCCCAGAGGCTTCTAGTTACGCATCTGTTAATGCTGGTAGTGTTTGGGAGGGTGACTGGAATTTGCTCATGGCGAACATTTGACACTATGTCAAACATGGAGTGTTAGCTAGTTTCCTTTGAAGTCCCAGCTTCTTGCTGTGTTTAGCATGAGCTGAAGGAACAGAATGATTTAGCCTGCAAGTCAGATTTGTGCTGCATATACTAGCAACTTTCTCTGCTGGGCAGCTATCAGAATACCTATGGAAAATGTGTATATTTCCTGGCAGGGAGAGAACTATGAATAGTAAAAGCTGGATCTGAGTTTGACATACCTAGCTTAGGTGGAACACTGATTCTCAATCCCCTACATAGGCTTTCTTATTATTGGCTCAAGTCAGGCTTAGATTTCACTGCAGTTGTTAACTTTATCAATGGTTTTATATTCTAATTTCTCCATAGACTTGAATGGGAAAATATTAGCTAGAACGAATGGTAACACTTATCAGCTGCAATGTAATCTTTGTCTCAATTTGCTGTTGGTTAGGTGGCAACTCTACACCAAATTATCACACAGTATTTGCAGTGAAAACTCTCCATCCTGATATTTGTATGCATGTGCCTATATACAGATTTTAATGATGTATGAGTCTGATGTAGTAAAACATACTGGGGCCATTTGGGGGCTAACCATCTGTTCCACTGGGTCAAAATAAGGATTGCTATTATTTTAACGGATATGTTAACCCCTGAAATGCTATAGAGGTATCCAGCACATTGCAAAACCTCTATAGTACTGGAGGACTTAAAACTCTCATTTCTGTCTGAGATTTATTAACTTTTATGTGACCCCTATTGTGAAGTTGGTTTTCTCCAGAATTGCCCAGGCTCTTCTTAGCAAATCTACCTCTGTGTGTCTGTATATAGATATCTGTGACACAGTGTGTGACCGTGTGTCCATATTTGTGTGTATATGACCATGTGTGACCCTGTGTGTGTGGCTTTGTGACTGTCTGTGTATGTGTGTGTGTGACTGTGTGTGTGTCTGTGTATGTGAGTGTATAATTGTGTGTGTGTGAGTGACTGTGTGTGTGTATGTGTGTGACGGTGTGTGTGTGTGTCTATGTGTGTGTACGTGAGTGTGTAAGTGTGTGTGAGAGACTGTGTGTGTGTATGTGTGTGTGTGACTGTGTGTATGTGAGTGTGTAATTGTGTGTGTGTGTGTGACTGTGTGTGTATGTGTGTGACGGTGTGTGTGTGTCTGTGTGTGACTGTGTGTGTGTTTGTGTGTGTGTGTGTCTGTGTGTGTGTGTGACTGTGTGTGTGTATGTGTGTGTGTGTGTGTGTGTGTGTTAGACTGTGTGTGTGTGTAATTGTATGTGTGTATGGGACTGTGTGTGTGTGTGTGTGTGATTATGTGTGTTTTTGTGGCTGTGTGACTGTGTGTATGTGACCATGTGTGTGACTCTGTGTGTGTGTATGTGTGACTGTGTGTGTAATTGTATGTGTGTATGGGACTGTGTGTGTGTGTGTGTGAGACTATGTGTGTTTTTGTGGTGTGACTCTGTGTGTATGTGACCATGTGTGTGACTGTGTGTGTGTGTATGGGACTCTGTGTGTGTGTGAGTGTGTGTATGTGTGTGTCTTCTTGTGTGTTTGTGTGTGTACGTTTGTAGCTGTGAGACGGTGTGTGTAATTTTGTGACTGTGTGTGTCATTATATACAGAGAGCTTTGCGTGTGTTTCCGATACTCAAATAGCTATCTATATATATATATAGGTGATTACGCTATCTTCTCCTGTGTTATACTCAAGCGGTTAGGTCTCCCTGTTCTCAGCTTATGAGTACCTCTCACACTAGTCTCTGTTCGGTTCAAGAGGGAGATAATCCCCTGGAGGCTTCTGGAAAATTGCTGTCTAATTGCTGTTCTTCACCCCTGCAAATCAGACACTTAACCTCTTCTTTGCTAGAGGGAGGGTTGCGGCTTTGAGATAGTTTCTCTATGTAAACATATTGTATGAGAATCTGTACATCAGAGTGGACCACCAGCTGCTGCTGGACTACAACTTCCATCATCCCTCTCCAGCCATTGGCTGAGGGGAGATGATAGGAGATGTAGTTGGGCAGAAGATGGAGGGCCTCATGTTGCCCACCCTGCTCTCAATCAGGCTTGGAATAACATGTTTCATGATGCGTAACAGACTCATAAGCTTATGAGTAAAATAATGCAGATGGAAACGCAACAATTGTAACTGAAGATGAGATTCTTGTCTTGATAAAAATGTCAGTTTTTTTAGAACAGCTAAAACTAAGGTACATGTTGAGAATCTGTAAGTGGCAGACACTGGTAGTTACATAAAGGGCGCTCATGTTGGATGTATTTATCCATAGACAGAGGCTGTTTCTTTGATTTCTATTTAGCTGGTTGGAATGGCTCTATCTTCATTTTATTTGCGACACTCTCCTTTTTGCACTTTACAAATACATGACGGCTCGTAATAAATAAGCCAGAAAGATCTGTCTAAAGGAAGCTGAAAATGTGCAAATTTGGAGCAAACCAACTACACCACTGGGGGTAAATGAAAATTGTCATTGATTTAAATGATGGCTTTAAACCCCTGGAGTTCTAGAAATATATCTAATGTATTGAGAAGCAACAAGCTGAAGACCTCTCTAGAATTCAAGGGTTTAAAAACCCTATTAAATCAATGAGAATTTGGGGAATATTTTGGTTGTCCCCTGTGATGCAGTTGGTTTACCTCAGAATAACACCACTGTAGCTTCCTGAACAAAGCCCAGAATTAGCTCAAGGGCTGATATTATGACTTCTATGTATCTAAACAGCAGCATAAACATTTCTTGTGTAACAGTATGGGAATAAGCATAGTGATGTGTAAAAAAATCAATGGGAGACCCAGCCCAAATGGAGCATTATGGAGTCGTGTTGTTAAATGTTCCCTATTAACTACAATAGGATAAAGCTCTTAGCAGAGATGTAATAAATAATCAATGGAAAAGTATTTCACCAAAGGCCTTATACACAAAGTGAAAGAAATATATTTGTGAAATATACCAACTGCACCACAGGATATTAAAATCCCCGAAATTTCACTTCACAATGCATTGCAACACAAGGGGGTTATTCACTAAGGCATGATAAAGAGGTGATAAGGTGGAGATGACTCCTCCGGTGATATCACTTCTCCAGTTGCAATGTTATTCTATGGAGCCTATGCAGTACGATCTCCAAAGCTGAAGAAATCTTAGTGCATTGGTTCCATAGAATAACATAGGAACTGGAGAAGTGATATCACCGGAGAAGTCATCTCCACTTTATCACCACTTTATCATGCCTAACCCCCAATGTGTTGGATACCTCTCTGGCACTCAAAGGGTTAAGTAGGACTCTTAACCTCATGAATGCTATAAAGGTCTCCAGCAACTTGTGATGCAATGCTACAGAGACCTCTCTAGCATTCAAGGGGAATAAAATAATCAATTAAATCATTGGAAATGTTCAGTCACCCCTACAGTACTGTTGGCTTAATCCAGAATTGTGCCTCATTATCTTATTAAATATGACCCATAATCCCCTTAGAAAATACCACAACGTAGGAAAAAGTGGACAGTTTTCACTGGTATCCTATAGAAATGTCACCATGTATTTGGCAACCATCAAAATGCTGCATTAAGAATGTCGCCTGGTTAAAAAGGGGCAACATCCTGATGTTGCAGGCTTAAGTGTCGATTAGTCTCCAGCCATCAGAATGTCGCAATATACTTCACTTTATGCCAGCAATACGTTCTGAGTTTTTACTCACTCCCTATTTTATGAGTAAAGTGGAAAGTCACGCTTTAGTTAATGTTGACTAATATATCTAAAACTGGTATTAAATCACAGAATACTGAAAATGTTCCCTAATTTGTATGCAGTAGAAGAAAAAATCAGCAGACCTGGGGTTCAGTGTGACAGGGAAACACGAGCCTGTTCTGCACACTCAGACTTCTCTTCATTAAAGTAGTGATTTGCTCTCCCTCCAGCTGTGTGTGTATTGTATGTATGTGTGCTGTGTGCAGGGAATGAAACACAGGGGATACAGTTTTAACATTCCCAGCATCCAAAGAACAGAAAGGTATATGGAATGTGCAGGCGTGTTTCTGTACTGGAATAGAAGAAGAAAGAGTGAGAAAAGCAGTAGACTTTGTGTGTCACTACATAGATGTAGTAGTGAGAGTGCCTATGTGTGACCTGAGACTGTTAGTCCAGCACCACTAATGAAAGTGAGCTAACTGACTCTGCACACACTCTTGGGTGGTGGGAGCTAGTCTGATTTGTTTAGACAGAAGGTGTATCTATATCAGCCATTGAGAGGTCTGAGATGATTTCACTGAACCCAAAACACATGAGGGGACCCCCCCTCCCCACCATGACATCACCATCCACCATGGAGGATCACAGTCATCACCATGCCAGATGTAAATAGGGCAATCTAATGGCTAGGAAGACTCAATTTACACCCCATTATATAGGTGATGAAGAAGTGGTTGGATGGCAGTACCACAGGGATTACAGCAGTGTGGGACCTTGATTACAGAGGAATTTCCAAGATTTTCAGTGCCAGTGGGAACTCCAGCCTCCAGAATGAAAGATAGTAGGGAGGACAAAAGAGTTTTTTTTATTTAATACTTATAATTATCAACATCCCTTACTTTAGTAATATGAAGCCTGATCATCTCCCCAAAGTAACAGAGGGATTGGGTCATGCTGTCAATTTAATTGACACCCTTCTCCAATTAAGCACTTATCAAGCACATGGAAACCCCAGACGTGATCACTTTAATTGCTGGGAACCCTGAACTGTCTTTTAATTCAATGAAAACCTTTACAATTTTAAGAGGAAGAGCACACACAGGATTTTATGTAAATAAATTAAAAAGAAAGATAAAACGCAAGTAATTTATTTATGGGTAAAAGAATCCATAAGAGCTGAACAGACTTTCTAATAACTGCCACAACATAGGATTTTTTACGCATAAATTAATCGCTTGTTTTTATTTTAAGTCCTGTGGGTATTTTCCCAATAACTGGATCCTAGCTGGATGGTAAATCCTCTAAATACCTTAGGAGTAAGCCACGCATTATTTTTCAGTGCTTTTCTCAGCCCTCTGGCAAAGAGAAAGTGGAACAGAATGCAGGCTGTGGAATTGTGTATTTTAACCTGGACTAGAATAGGAAGCTGCAAGAGTGTGGGGTGAGGTATGTGTGTGCCATCGAGTGTTCAGTCCTATGGTTCTGATTTATTGGCCTGTGTGAGAGATAATATAGAGAGATTCATTATACAGAACATGCACAAACTCTCCATATATTCCCTTTTCCCTGTGCACTTTCCATCTCCTGCACTCACTGTCACCTAGCCCTGCACTCACCAGTCACCAAGCCCTCTTCCCCCCAATTTCTATTCCTTATTCTTGCTCTCACACATCACTTCTCATTTCTGTCTCTTAGGCATCATGTTCCTCCATCCCCCCTAATATATTTCCCAGGTTTTTGTGTAAGGCATTATTTCTTTTTAAAACTTTATACTGTTCTGTCTCATCAGTGCTCTCTCCCTCTCTCTCTCTCTTTCTCTCTCTCTCTCACTCCCCTACAGTAGATTATGCTTGCTCTGCATCCTCCTCTCTCTCCATTAGTCAATATTCCCTACTACCTTTGCACACTCTTCTTTCTCCCACAATCAGTACTTCTTGCTACCTTTGCACACTCTCTCACACAGGGAGTACTCTCTACTATCTCTGCACACAATGCTCAATCACAGAGTCAGTATTCCCTGCTATCTCTGCACTTCTTTCTTTCACAGTCGTACTTCCTGCTACCTTTGCACACTCTGCTGTCTCCTGCAGTCACTACCCGCAGTCAGAGCTCCCTGCTACCTCTGCACACACTGCTCTCTCCCACTGTCAGCAAACTCTACTCTTCCACAGTCAGTACTCTCTGCTGCCTCTGCACACACTGCTTTTTCCCAGTCAGTACTCCCTCTTACCTTAGCACACTCTGCTCTCCAGCAGTCGAAACCCTCTGTTACCTCTGAATATACTACTAACTCTCAGAGTCAGTACTCCCTGCAACTTCTGCGCATTTTACTTTCTGCCACAGTCATTACTCCATGCTACATCTGCATATGCTGCTGTTTTCCCCCCACCGTCAGTACTTCCTGCTACCGCTGCACACTACTTTCTTCCACAGTCACTTCTCCAGGTTACCCTGCTCTCCCTCACTGTCAGTACTCACTGCTACCTCTGTTCTCATTCCTTCCTTAAACACTGTGCCCTCTTTAGCAGTCCTAGCTCACTCTCTGCATGTTCACTTTATACTGTCTGTACTCTCCCTCTGCCCTGACTGCAAGCTCTCACTCTCTGCATGCTCACTTTATATTGTCTATATACTAACTGCCATCTTTGTAATCAAATTATCTTTTTACTTGGTATGTTCACTGTATAATGTCTGGACACTCACTGAGCTGTCTTTGCAACTTCAGTCTTGGCACACTTTTGGCACTCTCACTCTCTGTAGGTCATTCTCTCCACTCTCAGCACAGTCACTCTTGCACACTCGGCATGTGAACTCTTGGCATGCTCAGTCTTTGCACACTCGCCATCCTTACTTTCTACACTCATTCTGCAATCTTGGAATCTTTGCATGCTTACTCTCTGCACACTTAGCATACTCAATTACTGCAGTCACAGATTATGGCCTCTATGTATGGCCAGCACGTTCATACCACATGCCCTGATTTCCATGAACTCCCTGCTCTGTCTCTGCTCTGTGACTCTGGTTAATTAAAGGTGAGAAGTTGTCATTTCTCAGTTTTCTGTGTTTCTCTCATCTTATTGTCACCTTTGTGTAACTCCTTCCTTGCTTTCCTTTCATGGTTCCTCTCTTTAGTTTTATACTCCTCTAATGCCAGACCTCTCATGCTGCCTCCTCTCTTATTTTCCCTCTTTTCTCTTTCCCCTTCTCCCACATACACATATCCCTCTCCCCTTCTCTTTCACAGACCATGTTCTCCGGCCTTGTGATTGCTGTATTAGCAGCATATGGCATCTCAGATTAGGGGCACAGCTCCACCATCCCAGGCTGAACCACCAAACCTAGTAATGCTTGTGATGTGTGTCCTGCATCCTCTTTTTCTGGGTCACCCCTGCAGGGAATCTTTCCTTCCTCTCCCTGAAGAGCATCACACTTTCCTACTATACTTGCAGAGAATTAGTCACATACCCTGCAGTATATCACACCCTCATTCGCTGCTTGAAAACAATCTCTGCTTCCTCCTACCCCTGCAGGGCTTAAGTAAGTTTTTATTTGTTCAGAGTATCACTTCCTTATCTTCCACTTGTAAAGCATTATCCCCCCCCATTACAACCTCGCTCCGTCTCCAATTCATTCACTACCCCATACTGCAATGCATCAATCGGTCAACAGAACATCACTTTTTATGTCTCATTATATTCCACACTGTATTCACCTTGTAGAACTTCTCTCTCCTACCCCCTGCAGGCAGTCGCTTGTTTTCTGACCACTGCATGACATCAACCTGTACACTTGCAGAGGATCTCTCTCATCTTACAGTAGGATGGTTCTCTCTCTCTCGCTCCTCATTTTCCTGAAGTGAGTCCTTTCCTATCTCAATCTTGAGAAACCCTCCCACTCTGGAGGAGCATTGCCCCTACACCTGCAAAACACCCCTCTCTACCTCCACCCCTGCTTAGAACCACTTCCTCTACTACCCTGTGGAGAGCATCACTTCCTGTTCTACTCCCAGATGAGCACCTGTCTATTCACTACCCCCTAAAGACCACTTCTCTATGAACCCAAAAGGGCCTCACTACCTTCTACTTCATTCCAATCTCCTGCAGAGCAGCACTTCCTTTCTGCTTTTTACCACTCTCCTCTTTAGATTATCATTTTCATCACCTGCTTCCAGCATCCTGTCTCCATATCACTGCAGAGCCTCTGCTCCATTTCTTCCACTTTAGAGCACCACAACCAATTACTTGCCTCAAGAATATTCATCACTGCCTTCCCATTTTCTTTAATCACACCTTTTGTTTCTCCTTGGTGTCCTATTGCCTTGCTCTTTCCCCATTTCTCACTTCACCCCTATACTTACATGTCCCTCTTCTGTTCCATATTCTATACCATCACTCTCATTTCTGCTGCTACATACTATGAGATATGTATATTGACAAATCATTAGCATCACAGAGACTAGAGCAAATAGTATTTTTTACTGATTAAAATCGGATTCAGAGCAGCTTTAGGTTTTTGAGATCCTTAATCGAAAAATTCAACCCCCCTACTACTGCTGCATCAGTAGTTGTAATAAGACCTTTCCATCTGATTTTGATTGCATATAGCGGCGCTACTGTATAAGCACAGCGGGGCCCCCTGACCAAGTGGGGGCCCTAAGCAGCAACTTAAGTCCCACTGATGGGGCTGTAACACATGAATGATAGAGAGTTCTCCAGCCCATTGCAAAAGCATTGCGTTGGAGACCTTTTTAGTATTCATAAGGGTTAAAGGCCTCATTTAATTCAATGGGACATTTTTATATTTTCCCTATAATGCAGTATCCCCTTCCACTCTCACTCTTAGTTCTCCCTCCCCTTCCCTTTATTTTCCCTGCTCCACTCCCTCCCTCCTCTTCTCTCCTCCTCTCATCATGCTGTAATTACACACAGATCAGTCGGTAATCTGTGATACACTGTGATTACACATTAGATTGTGTGACTATCAAGACACTGCTTAGCATTGCCAGCCTTTTAGTCCTTGAGGTTTGTACACCTCTCTGCTCTGTTCTTAGATATTGTCTGCCAGACATCATAGTAAAAATGTATATATTTATCACTTTGCAGGCTACTCCTTCATACTCCTCCTACTGTCTAGTCATTAAGGTACCAGAGCTTGATTACTATCCTTTTGATATTTCAGAATTTTATATATGAAGATGAAATGGATCAATTCTGGGACAAAGCAGCAAATGTAAATGTCCCAGAATGCCATCAATTTAAAATGAGTATTTTAACACCTTGAGTAGCAGAGGTCTCGGCGCATTGATTAGCAATGCAGTGAAGACTTCTTTAGCATTCAGATGGTTAAAAGACACCTTTAAATTAATGGAGATTCTTATTTGTTCCTCGTGGTTGCTCCAGAATTGCTCCATGTGCATATGGACATGTTTGCCTGTGTGCCAGGGCCATTTTGGGAAGTCAATGATTGATCCTGTTGGGGGAACACAACAAGTCCTATGTGACAATTCAATAACAGATGTGGACTTAGGTCAGTATGTATCAGAATGAGAAAAAAACAGTGGATCCAATACATTAAACATTGACAGATGCCTTTGGGGTTTTATCAGTGATCAATTGTTTTTCCCTGCATCACATTTGGGAAGGGAAATAAGATAAATATATGGCATAGATGCAGCCATTCCCTTGATGTACACATGTGTATCTATGCTTGTGTCCACCCCATATATTTCAATGGGCACTGCCAGGCTGAGCAAACCAGGTGCCCCATAGGGAACATATACAAATTTCCATGTACTTCATTTGGGCTTTTAAACCAATGAATGCTAGAGAGGTGTTCAACTTGAGATCTCTCTAGAATTCAAGGGGCTATAGTCCCCATTTAAATCAGTGTGAAGTTTTATTTATCACTTATAGAGTAGTTGGTATGCTTCAGAATTGCTCATCTTTACTTTTGTGGATAAAGCATTTAGACACTGGTCATAAAAAACATGCTCCTGCAATACATGGTATGCGGTAGAGGGTATGACTGCTTTAGTGAATAGCGTCACACACGCTGTACCATCAGTAAGGGTTTAATGCAAGCAAGGCCCAAATGCTTCTGCTATAGCATCCACCTTGAAATTGACTCATTTTGCTCCAAAGTCATCAGTCCCTTGTTAGTACATAATGAGAATCAAGGCTCAAAGGAATGCGACATCCCATACACTTCCACACCGCACTTTTCAGTGTAAAAAACTTACTATAAAGGAATAGGCAGTGCAGTACACAAACATTGGTTCCTGTGTCTATTTAAAAAGGAACCATATCAGTACACCCCCCAGAGACCCATTTCCTGCTGTTTTGCTTACCTCAATTATGACATACATTGCACTTACCACTTAGTAGGAGTTGGAATAAACACACAGGGGTCAAAAGGTCATGAATATTAGCCTATATATCATAGCAAAATCATTTTTGTCACATGTTTTGAGACTTACTGTATGTCCCTCAGAAATATTTTCTAAAAGATATTTATCACATTTTACTAAGTTTGAGTGCATGGGAGTAAACGTAGAGTCCAGCTTTTAATTCTGATACATGGGTTCTATGGTGACATGCATCTCAAATGACATCAAGGAACACTGTCACCTAAAACAACACTGATGATTACGAAAATTATTTCAAAATTACCTTAGAAAATTATCTTGCATTATTTAGATTGATAGATGATTCTAACTGCATGCTGTGCAGGCACTTCCTGTGTTAGTCCAACATTGCCATACCTAGGAACTCTCCAGATCTGCCCCAGAGACAACAGTTCCAGACTGAATTGCCAGGTCTTCAGGGACAGAGGTTGATTCTCTGGCTTAGCGAGTTAAACTATAACCCCACCCACATTCCAGTCTGTTCAGCCCACTCTCCTGCTATTCTGCATACTTTCCCACCCATTTTATGACAAACTCCTCCTTCCTATCACCCACTCATGCCCAACAGATTAATAAGCATACACACTTTGATGCAAAACAATAATTTGAATGCTCCCATCCTCAGTTCTACAGTGTTTCTCTGGGGGCTTGGGTTAAGAACATCCTCAGGTATATACATTACCTCCAAAACTCACTAGCACCTAACCTTTCAGTTCTAGGGAAGGAGAACAATGCATTGCAGAGCAGTGTCAGTGAGCAGAGAAGGTAATGTAGAGTTAAGACAAGAAGTGTCTGCACAGCATGCCTTAATTAGCATCATCTGCAAACCAAATATCTCAGGACTCAATGAATTTTCTAAATAAAAATGGCTTACACAACATACAGATGGATTTGAAAGCTCTTTCAAAACTAACAAAGTTGTTTTTAGGTTATAGTGTCCCGTTAACTGTAAGGCTTCAGTCTCGCGGTTCAGTCTTTTCCCATGGGACCATCAAGAGGGCCTTGGGGGTTTCTTTTTAGACCCCTGTTATGCTCTTCCTTTGGTTCACCAATGGGAGAACAGCCCTGTCTTCTATGGCAGGTCTGTTCCTCCGGTCAAAGATCTGACAACGGAGTGTTGTCCTTGTGATAGTTGCCCTTTAAGGTTAGTAATCTTTTATGACCTGGACTCCATTTTTAGGTGAAACTGTAATTCAAAGAGTGTCTTACTCCAGTAGGTATTGTTGCTCTTTAACCTATTGGGTGTTATCTTTAGAGTCTATAGGGTTAATAGAGCGGTGGGCAATGTGAGGCCCTCAAGCTTCTGCCAGTCTGCAACTCCCATCAGTCCATGACAGCCATTGGGATTGTAGTCTGGCAGCAGCTGAAGGCTCTCATGTTTCAGGGTGATATCCAAGCAACTCAGTTGTGGGTATTCTCTTTATAGTTAGTCTAATCAGCTGCCTGTCCCAAGGGAGTACTGTCCATTGCTAGTAGCACTGGGGGAGGATGTACAGGAATGACTTATTTAGCTTTGCCTTGTGTTACGTTTGTCTTGTGTCATGAATGTATGTAAGACCCAACCCTATCTCCTTAGCCCTGTCACGTGTCCTGAGTGCAACAAGGTAAAAGAATAAAGACAAAAGAGAAGCAACTGCACAATAAAGGAAAAAAAGGAAAAAGAAAAAAGGAAAAGAAACAAACATTAATTTAAATGGAGATTTTAACCCCTCAATGATAGATATCTCAGCGTAATACAAAGCAAATCTATGGATACCTCTCTTGCACTGAAGGGGTTAAAAGAAAAATTGAATCCATTTTTTTTTTTATTTGTTCCCTATCCTACAGTTGGTTTATCCCAGAATTTCTCCACATTTGAAATGATACATACCCCCACTGTGTGCAACACACACCTCTGTATAGGGTCTTATATTCAAAAATGTGAATTATAGGGGACAAATAAAAAAATCCTATTGGTTTAAATGGGGCTTTTAACCCCTTGGATGCTACAGAGGTCTGCAATGTGTGGAAGATCTCTCTAGCGTTTAAGAGGTTAAAGCCCCATTTAAATCAGTGCACGTTTTTGGGAATGTTTATTTCTCCCCCTGTGTTGCAGTTAGGTCACCCCTGATTTACTGTATTTTTCATTTGATCATGAGGCTCTGTGGTTCAGACAGTGCCTTAATTTGGGAGAAAAACTCAAAAAGGGCCTCTGCCCATCTGGTCTGCATCATGCTTCATACATACACACACACCACACTGTCTCTTGTCATTGCTCATCTTAACAGATAGTTATAGTTCCATTGGTTGATAATAGAAAAGGTTAATACTGAAAGGGTTGGTGCAAGGAGAGAAGAGGAAGAATATTGGATAGGAAGGGATGGTAAGTCCTCTTTCATACAGGAGACATTACTGAAGTGATAATAGCTTGTAATAAATGCATTCATCTGGTATCAGTGCGGTATAAGTATAAAGTGCAGCAATTCCAAGGCAGCTGTTCCCCACCCTACTGTGTGGCTCCTATGCAGCCCTGCAATGTACAGCTTTTATAAGGTTAATTGTTAAAGTGTGATGCGGTGCAACCCTACTTCCATCTCCTTCTCTTTCTTTCTTAGGGTTTTAGTCTGTTCACAAGGACGTTATTAGTTACAATAGTGTTAGATATGATGGAATTGCAAAAAAAAATGATGCCATTTTACTTTTTTACAACTTTTTTACAATGAAGGCTACAGCTGCTTTTGGGGGAGCATCATTAATAGTTATTACTTTACTAGTTTTTTTACTTTAAAGTTTACCAGCAGTTGGTTCAACCTCTGTCCAGACAGTTTTTTTGTTGCTTTCTATTGGAGAGGTAAGTCACTGACTATAGTTTTCCATAGAATTCAATAATGTGTGACAGAAAGAACTGCAGTAACATCTGAATAAAGCAGCTGCCAGCATTGGGAGTATGATTGGTGGGTAATAGAGAGAGATTGGGATAAGAATAGTGGGAGATGGGAATAGGGGTAAACAGATTTGATTAAGCTGAAAGAGGGTAGAAGTAAAGAAATAAGAAGATGTAACCCTTTGAGTGCCAGTGGGGTAGCAACATACCCCTCTGGCACTTAGTGGGTTAGGAACTTGATTTTGCAACCATATGAAAGACAGGACAGATATATAGAAAAGCTCTCCCAATTACAGAGGTGCATTGGATGTGACACAGTAGGGTGAGTTATTCTTATAATGAAATGCTTTTTTACATGTGGGTTTTGGTGCTGGAAGGGACATGTCTAGGATAAAAGTTTTCCTATACAAGAACGATTACCACTCAGCCTGTATTTTACAGACATGTTTTAAAAAAGTGGACTTGGGTATAATAATAATAATAATAATAATAATAATAATAATAATAAATAATAACAATAATGACCATCAATAAAATGGTCTCTATTTTTTCAGGTGTCAACCCTACAGATATATATATATAAGGGGTCTGCGAGATGCTCTCTCTTTCTCTGTAGCAGGCTGTGAGTGGGTTGGGAATGGAAGGATCTGGCAAACGCAGATATGAAATGTGTTTATCATGTTATTAAAGGGGCAGTTGATGTATTTAATCAATCAAATAGATACAAAAATCAGTTTCTGTGGAACACTAGGTCAGGAGGTCATTAGACCATGGGGAAATGTCACACTACAACAACGTCTGTTGCATAATATTACTGCTGCCTATATCGCCTCCAAGGCCGGACTGGGAATAAAAACCAGCCCTGGAAAAAATTGCTGACCAATCCCATAGCATTGTGTCATTATACCAGCCTGAAACCATTTTTTTCTTGTTTATAAAAGGGGAAACATGCATTTTAAAACACATCTGAATGCCACCACCAGAGCAATACAGAGTTATGTCACCTCCAGAGTAATAAAGAGTTTATATATATACAGCGCTGCGGAATTAGTTGGCGCTATATAAATAAAGAATAATAATAATAATAATTATATATATATATATATATATATATATATATATATATATATATACATACTAGGAATGTGGGACGGCGCTGCCCGACAGGATATATAGGGAATTAATGCACACACGAATGCAAGAGACACACGCAAATGCACATGCATGCACTAAGATGCATAAAGAGCGACACAGTCATACACACATACATGCAATGCACAACATGCAGACACATAGAGTGTGATACAGACATGCAACACACACAGTGAAGAACACACAGAGACACACACACACACAGAAGTGAGTCATAAGGGGGTGACTTATGTAATTGTAATGAGGTTGTGTTTGTTCTTATGCCTCCACTGTGGCATTCATTCATATAGTTGAAATGCATGTGGTAATTGCACATACTATGGTAGAAGGTGGATCGTGATGGCTCCCGGGGTGTGAGTGAGTGAGACTATAGTGGAAGGTGGATCGTGCTGGCTCCCAGGGTGTGAGTGAGTGCGAGAGAGAGTGCGTGTGAGTGATTGCATGTGAGTGATTGCATATGAGTGATTGCGTGAGTGTGTTAGTGAGTGTGTGCGATTGAGTGAGCGTGTGTGAGTGTGAGAGTGTCAGTGTGAGAGTGTGTGAGTGAGAGGGTGTATGAGAGTGAGTGAAAGAGTGTGAGTGAGAGAGTGTGTGTGTGAGTGTGTGTGTGATTGAGTGTGAGTGAGATTGTGTGATCGAGTGAGAGTGTGTGATTGAGTGTGAATGAGAGAGTGTGAGTGAGTTTGAGTGTGTGAGAGTGTGTGTGTGATTGAGTGAGAGTGTGTGAGTGTGTGAATTATTGTGAGTGTGTATGATTGAGTGTGTGTGAGAGAGTGTGAGTGTGTGATTGAGTGTGTGTGTGTGTGTGTGTGTGTTTTTTGTCTGATGTGTTTGTGTCTGTGGTGTAGGAGCGAGTGGCAGACATTTTGTTTTTTCAGTCACTTGGATAGTGGTGGGCGGGCTGGATAGTGGGGGTAGGCCAACTCCCTGCATGATTTAAATCACTCCCCCATTGAATCACCCAATGGGAGCAGTAACTCCTCCTTACTTAACCCTTTGAGTGCCAGAGGGGTGCATTGCTTTGCAATGCGTTGCATACCCCTCTGGCACTCAAAGGGTTAAGTTGAGGTAACATAGCAATATAAAACATGATGGCTCTTCAGTTGAGGCTGCGTAGCAATATGCTGAGGGAACAAATAGAAAGTGGTGTTTGAGGCTTGCCCTCTGTAACATACAGCAAAGTGTCTCTCTCCCTTTAAGGAGAAAGGGCAGGAAGCAGGAAGTGGAGGAGTGACAGCTGAAAACAGACAGTGAGTTTGACTGAAGAGATGAAAAGAGTTAAATAAAAGAGTTGCTATTAAGTTTATCCCTGAGTGTTTGTATTTTATGGAAACATTACACCCTTGTACTGAAACAGAGTGTATGAAGGGTTACACTTATCTGTGGGAGGTGAAGCAGTGTGTTTGTGGGGTCATGAGTGAGAGTGTGTGGACCAGGAGAAGTTATTGATATCCCCTACTTCAGGAGCGAGTTGCAGCTATAATTTTTTTGTCAGTTGGATAGTAGTGGGCGTGCTGGAGGGGGCGGGCCAACTCCCTATATGATAAACATGCCCCCATTGAATAGACCAATGGCAGCAGTAAAGTCCCCATTGAATCACCCAATAGGAGTTGTGTCTCCTAATGAGACATAAATTATGTAATGAGGCATTCTGTTCAATGTGTGTGTGTTTTCTGAGGAGACATAAATTATGTTCTGTGTGTGAGGTACCATAAATTATGTAATGAGGCTTTTTTTAATTTATATAGATGTATATATATATACATACCTGGGAACTCTCAGGGTTTGACCCTGAGACTCAGGGTTTTGACCCAAATCTCAGGGTCTCAGGGTGAAGGGCCAAATTCTCAGGGCGAGAGAGGTCTGTGTCACCTACTATATGAATTTCCCCAATTAAATGTTTCCTTAGCCTCTAAACTTGTGCCATTAGTACCAGAAAGACAGTGGGAGATGTCCTGCTTGTCTTGTTTGTGTTCAGGCAGTGAGTTATCCAAACTGTAGCATGTTAAAGGTCCCTCGCACATGGACAGGAGCACCTCTGTTTTAGAGCAAGCAGGCACATATCACATAAAATCTATATTATGGGAAGCTTTAAGGGTTAATATTTTAAAGATCTCAGTGTCAGCTCATCTTGAAAGTTCCCAGGTATATATATACACACACACACACACCACCTCTTGACTCTCGATTCCCCTCCCTCTTTTGCCTCTTTCTCCCACTCTTCATTACCACCTTTTGCTTCGTTCTCCCCGTCTTGACTCTTGAGCCTCCTCCTTTTGCCTTTTTCTCCCTTTGATCCCCCTTTCTCCCCCTCCTTTTGCCTCTTGATCCCTCCTTTTGCCTCTTGATTGCCCCTCCTTTCACCTCATGATCCCCCCTCCATTTGCCTCTTTTTTCCCACTCTTGACCCCCCTCTGCCTATTTCACCCAGTCTTGATTCCCCCTCTCCTCAAGTTGCCTCTCTTTACCCCTCTTGATCTTCCTTTTACCACTCTACCCCTCTTGATCCTCCATTTTGCCTCTTTCCCCCATTGTCTTTTCATCCCCCTTTTGCTATTCTCCTCCTCTTGATCCCCCTCTTTGCCTCTTCATCCAGCCTTGATTCTTGTCTTGATCCCCCTTTTGCCTCTTTCTCTCCCTCTTGCCTCTCTCTGCCCCCTTCCTGATTCCCCCCTTTTGCCTCTTTTTTCCCGTCTTGCCTTTTTCTCCCCTCCCCCATTTTCCTCTCTTGATCTCCCCTTTGCCTCTTTCTCCCCCTCATTAACTTTTGATCCCCTTTTTGCCTCTCTCTCTCCCCTTCTTGACTCTTGATCTCAACATTTTGTCTTTTTCTCCCCCTCCTGATCCCCTCTCATTTTGCCTCTTGGTCCACCCTCCTTTTGCCTCTTTTTTTTCTCCCTTTTGCCTCTTTTTCTCTCTCTTGCCCCCCTGCCTCTTTTACCTGCTATTGATCCCCCTTTTCCCTCTATATAAAACCTCTTGATCCCCCTTTTGCCTTTCTTGCTGTCTTGATCCCCCCCCACCTCTTGCCTGTGACCGTGTCTGCTGACGCGGTCTGTGCTCCCAGCCTCCCGCTCAGCTCAGTCTCCGCAGACAAGTGCTTAAAGTAGGAGCGGCCGGCCTACCCAGTACACAGACGCAGTGCTTTTCACACTGCTTCTGACGTCACTGGGTCTAGCCCGGCCTGCCTCCACTCACTATATGCGGCCGTTCAAACCTCGCGGCTGCTGATGATTTTATTTGTAAAGTTGGTGCATTTATTTAAGCAGCCCCGGCTGGCCCCCAGTGCTGGCGGCCTACCGGGATTTTTCCCGGTATCCTGGTAGGCCAGTCCGGCCCTGATCGCCTCCTATTGCTACATTTATCCTTTTTATGTAACTCCTTTTGTTGTTCAATATAAATCCTCCAAATGACATCTCCTGCTGCCCCATATAACTTCTCCCTATAACTCCTCCTGTTGTTCAGTATAACCCCTCCCTATGACGTATCCTTTTGCTCCTTATAACCTCTCACAATAACTCCTCCTATTGTTCAATATAACCCCTCCCTATGACAGTTTTTCCTGCTCCATATAACTTGTCCCTATAACTCCTTCTATTGTTTAATATAACTCCTCCCTATGACATCTCCTGCTCTTCCATATAACTTTTCCCTATAACTCCTCCTATTGCTCCATATAACCTGTGCCTATAACTCCTCCTATTGCGCCATATAACCTCTCCCTATAACTCCTCCTATTTCTCCATATAACCTCTCCCTATAACTCCTACTATTGCTGCATATAACATCTCCCTATAACTCTTACTATTGCTCCATATAACCTCTCTCTATAACTCCTATTGCTCCATATAACATCTCCCTATATCTCTTATTATCGCTCCATATAACATCTCCCTATATCTTCTCCTATTGCTCCATATAACCTCTCCCTATAACTCCTCCTATTGCTGCATTTAACCTCTCCCTGTAACTCCTCCTATTGCTCCATATAACATCTCCCTATAACTCTTACTATTGCTCCATATAACGTCTCTCTATAACTCCTCCTATTGCTCCATATAACATCTCCCTATAACTCTTACTATTGCTCCATATAACATCTCCCTTTAACGCCTCCTATTGCTCCATGGAACCACTCCCTAAAAAGCATGTTAATTTTCCATGTAACATCTTCCTATAACTCCCCCTACTGCTCCAGATAACATTTCCTTGTGCCATATTCTATTGCTCCACATAACTGTATAAATATTTGGTTTGGTGTCTGTGTCCAGTTTAAAAATGTGTGCTTGAGAATTTTCCCTGTTTGATGCCTTACTGAACTATGGGATTAACTAATCCCTTGGTTGCCAGAGGTGTGCATAACCCACATTGTAATGCATTAGAAATGTCTTTATCACCACAGGGATTGACCCATTAAATAGATTACTGTCATTATATTATTTTGACCTCAGGGGGACTGACCCTATAACTCATTAAATATGTTACTGTCATTAGGTCACTGCTCCTTGATGCATCTGACCCTTTAGCCTTTTTCATTGTCATTCAGCCACTGTGTGCGGCTATGTGTTGTTCCATCATGTACATGGAAGGAATTACTTTTCCTCTCAGGTGGCATGAATACATATATATAGAACAAAATAAAACTTCCCATGGGTTGGACTCTCACAGAGGGGTTCTAGAAAATCAGGTTCTCTAAATAAAAACAAAACAAAAAAAACACAATCCTTTTTCCATTGCACGTGGACTCAATAATTTCACAATCCCTCCAATATTCTGTTTATCTTAATGTATATCTATCCCAGTGACGCTCAGTGCTAGACCCCTGGGTGCACATCAGGGCAGGTATTGATGATCACAGGTGGGTACTCAGTAGCTCAGTCACTGGGGTGATGTTCTAAGGAGAATTGATGAGATTCTAGAGAAAATCAACTGCCCCACAGGAAAAAATATACATTTCCATTGTTTTAAATGGGGTTTTTAAACCCTTGAATTCTAGAGAGGTTCCAGTGCATTACTTTACAATGTGTTGAAGACATCCCTATAATTCAAGTTGTTAAAAAGCCCATTTAAATCAATGGCAATTTTTTTTCCTTTTCCTTCTTCTCAATGGTGAACATAGGTTGGTCCAGAATTGCACCACCTTTATTTGCTTCAGCCTCACTGTGATTAATCTACCTGTGCTTAAGTAAGGATAGCCTTAAACCTTTGAGTGCCAGAGAGGTTGCTTTGCAATACATTGGATACCTTTCTTGCACTCAAAGGTTTAAAGCATGACTTGTTAGTGTGACACAATGAATGGAGTTAAAAATGACTGATCTGTCCAATCCTGTTCCCTGTCTCTGGGATCATCCTTAGTAACCTTAGAGTCTTTTAAAAATATAGTTTTATTGTTTGTGTTATGACCCCAGCTGGTACATGAGCCACACAGGAGGGCCTGAATTGATCCCTCCTAGAGTTTAGGGCCACAGAGAACATATACATTCTATTATATATACGCCAATGGCGGCCTGTGTAGTTCTTACTCTTTTCACTCCTCACAAATTGTGGTTGCATGAAATTCTGGGAATGTAATGAAAATAGTGTAAACTTTGGATTGTTTGCTGGAGACAATTTTTTTGATCTGTTTCAGACAATTTAGATTTACACTTCTCTATAGGCTGGAGACCATATGCAGTCCTCAAACATGGATAATGTGGCCCTTTATGCAGACTCTATTAAATAATAAAAAGTGACATGGTTTGAAAATAATAATTGGTACCTGATTATTAGCAATCATAATCAATTAACGTTTATTAGGTAAGTTTTTGTTTCATAATGTAAGCTCTTCAACTACTTCCCTTTCTGTACTTGTGTACTCTTTTTTGACCTTTAATTGCTGATTAACCTTCTGAATGCTAGAGATGTCTCCAGTGCATTGTGAAGAAACGCATCTGAGATGTCTCTAGCATGCAAAAGGTTACAACTCAACAATGAGCATACCTAATAATAGGTTGTCATGAGTTATCAAATAAAAGAGCTGCATCTACCAACAAAACAGCACTAAGTATAGGATTTGTTCAATGTTGCCTCTTTATGATTTGTGCTGTATAAATGCACTAGGGTTTATACTTAATATGTAGCTTTTACATTGTCATTTAGTTAGAGACATGAACTGTATCTATTGGATTACATTTCCACTTCATTGTAAAGATACACAATGTGCAGCCATATGCTTTTATTGGGATACACATTATTAATTGCTGATGCTATTTGCAATACATTGCAGTCAATGATAAAACAATAGTTCAAATGATATGAAAGGAAACAATTAATCAACATGCATCTTGTTAAAGTGTCCAGATGTTAAGACAAATTAATTGCACCATTAGGATGAGGGAGGTGAAAAAAGAGGGTGGGAGGAAATATAGCATTTAACTGCAATGGCAAGGTATCTCCCGTTTTCATCTTCTTACACTAACGCTTTAATGACCAGAGGGGAATGCAATGGGTTAAGTTAAAGGAACACTAACTCCTCTTAAGGATAACCTCCCACTTACCTTAATCTTTGCTGGAAGTCATAGTAACAACTTTGAATCAATTCTGTGTGGATTTGTTCACGCAAATTAATCTGTATTTAGTACTGAATATCATATCCATGGAGGCAGACATGTTGCTTTATTGCAGGACTCGAAGACTCATGACTCCTTCAACTGAAAACTTCTTTAAACAGTCAGTAAGATGAATTGTAGTCCTGCAAAAAGATCATGCTTTCATCCATGGAAATTATATTTAGTACTAATTAAGGATTCATTTTGGAGAATCAGTCCACATAGAATTAATTCATAATAGCCATCAGGAGTTTCTTCACAGATTAAGGTACGTATGGGTTAATTATTTGGAGTTATGAATGTTGCTTCACAACTCAGTTTCATTGCTTCTTACATACCTTAGTGACATAATAATAAAAATGGTAACTATAGTATTAACAGACACACAACAAAGAGGAAGGATCGTCAACCTTCTACCCTCCAGCGGTTGATGAACTGCTGTCCCATCATCTTTAGCTGGAAGCTGTTGATCGTTTGAGTTGTGGTAGATCATCAACTCAACTTGGGGGGAATATATCACTGGCTCATTTAATTATAAGAAAACTATTTTTGCTAAAAAGGAACCTATTTCCAAGCTGGGAACCTCAATATAAAGACATTCCCAGGGCCCCTATACTATTTCTATCTTTTCCAATGAGAAAACCATGATCAATTTAACACATTCCTTATGGCATCTTCCAACAGGAGAACATTTCTATATCTTCCCATTATCAGAATATCTCCTCCCAGCCATGTTCCTTCACTTTATAAGGTTCAATCACTGAGCCCAGTGGTTCCCAACATTTTGTTAATACATTGTGAGTGACAGAGGGGTTCACATCGCATTGATTCTCAATGTGTTGCATATCCCTTTGCCATTCAAACACTCGCAGGGCAGCTATCACCTATCACGTGCATAGGGGTATTGTAAAACCCTGGCAGACCAACTGGGAGGTGGGGGGTAGGGCTCTGAACAGAGATCCCAAGGATTTCTTTCTTTGTCCAACTAGTACAGACTGAACAATTAGACTGAAACATTCCTGTAGAGCCTCTGAATCACACATGAAAAACCTAACACAGAGTGTCTATGGAGGTTGTGTACATAACCCGTGAAGTTTGTGACTGGCATGCCTGTTGGGAACCACTGACGTAGTCCATAAATGTTTCTTTCTTCTTTACTTCTACATGTATCCTATTCTATCTCTGTTTGGTGCTCTCACCCTCATTTCTCTCTCTTAACCTCCTTCACCCTCCTTGGTACCTCATTCCCTTAATATCACCTCATGATTAATTCATTCTGCAGGGCTGCTTAAGAACCATTTCCATCCCAGACAGGGTTTGACAATCTGAATTCCTCCATTTGTTGTTGGATTACAGTCCCTTTCATCACCATCTGACTTGGTCAGCTGTGGATGATGGGAATTGCAGTTCAAAATATAATGATGGCTGCAGGCTGCTCACTCCTGATTTAAATGGAAAATTGTCTCTTAGTCGGCTATAAAGTTGTTGGGCCATGTTCTGATTCTTCACCCTTTCTTCATTCTATGTTACAACAGCAGATAAAAAGCAAGGTACTGGTCAGAGAAGCTTAACTAGGAATGAGTTTGGCAGGGTATGTAGCAGGCTAAATAGGAATGGTATCCTTACCCAGAGTGCAGCTGGATGCTGTAAGCCAGTGGTGGTCAGGTAGAGTGCCATGGCATCTGGGTGTGATACAGACATCCACTGAGGGTGCCCACATTTTCTACAAAGACTTTAACAAACAAAATTAATCTTTAATTTCTAATGTATATTTATGAAAATTGTTATGCACAATTTGTTTATATTTGTTATTACGATTGTGTAACCTAAAGACAACTGCATATTTATGTATTTTACCTTTCATTATGCCCTTGATCATTTAAATAAAATACATGTAGGGTTTCATGGAAATTCCAGATTGAGAACCACTGATCCAGGGCATGGGCAGACAACCATTAGCTCTCCAGCTTTTGGGGACTACAGCTCTTTTTCACAATTACATTTTTTTCTTATTTATGTTGTAATTGATTTTTTATATTTAGGCAAAATCTATTATTTAATTGTACATATTGTTTATCCATTGTTAGTTTGATCAACAAATATATTTTTCATATGTGTATAATTATTTGAGTTACCAGTAGTGTTTATATCTCTGTGGTGCTCTAAATACTTTAAATATATTCCTTGTTATTTCAGGTTGCAGTTACTGGATAGGGGTCAGTGCCAAGCTTTATACACATTTCCATACAACTCCCATCAAACCCAACCAGCCATTGGCTAGAACTGTAGTTGTAGTCTCCAACACCTAGAGAGCCAAAGGTTGCCCGTCTCTAGTCTAGGCTGTCTACTTTCCTATTTATAAAATGGAAGAAAGAAGAACCAATAGCTTTATCATTTCTCCTATTTCTAGTCAGACACGATCGGTTTACAAGCCAACAAAGTAGATAGCATCAATGTGCCATTTTCTGTTGCCATGGGCTTGTTTAATAAGTGCAACTACTAAATTAAAGCCAGTTTCACAAGTATATTAAATTAGTGCACGTTGCCTAGAGACTTTATAGACACTTTGTGCAGTATGTTCAAAAGAAAAGGGGAATTCTGGGATAAACCAACTGCTTTATCAGGTAGAACCTTAAATTCCCATTGATTTAAATGGAGGTTTTAATTTATTGAATGCTAGAGAGGTTTCGCGTTGGAGGCCTGTCTTGCATTCAAGGGGTTAAGATCCCCATTTAAATAAATGGCAATTTGGGGGATTTTCAGTTCTTCTCTATAATGCAGTTGGTTTGCCCTAGAAGCTCTCAAATTTTCTTTTGAAAATGCACACCGTAGAAGTTGCTCAGGGGTGTGCAATTTGCAACTCTGCTGCTGATGTTGAACTTCAGCTCCCATCATCCTCTGCTGGACATTAGCCAGTTTAAAATGTTGGAAGTTGTAATCCAATCCGGCCCTCAGGTTGCCCATTCATGATTTAAGTATTAGTGAGATTCACTCCAGCATTTGAAATGCAGTTTTCAATGGACATAATGTCTTTTGTGTACTTATTCATTTACATGAACCACAACTGTGTCTAAAAATGGCTATCGTGGGCTTTTGGAGTTTGGATTTTTAGCAGATCTGGGAATAGTGTGTGTGTGTGTGTGTGTGTGTGTGTACATGCATGTGTGTGTGTATAAAAGCCATGTTTAGTATATATTTAACATTTTGAGTGCCAGAGGGGTATATTGTGCACCCCCTCTGGCACTCAAAGGTTTAAGAACTGTCATTCAGATTCGGAATGAAGGGTCACATTTATAAATTTGTAAAGTCATGTTTATGAATATATTTCTGTCTGAGAAAATTTGCTGCTGAGAATTTTTTTGCATACTTTTCTATCACTTAACGTCCAACATACCGTCATTAAGAGCAGGTTATACCTGGTGTTAAGATTTAACCAATAAAACTGCCTTTATCTTTGACACAATTAGAACATTTCTTTATATATAAGGTGAAACACAATTCTTAATTGGTTTACATCAATTTCTACTCTGGTTTTCACAGAAGTCAGCTGACTGGCGCTAATATTAGCCAAAATGTCACTAAACACGATATATCCTTATGTCTCTTTACAGCAATTTTACAGAAACTTTCCTTTTTACACCAGTTTTATAAATCCCCCAATGGGCGGTCAGTAGGTTGAATGTATGAAAATTATTCAACACCAAATCAGTCTCTGGAGTCAGTTTTCAAGTCCTGCACCTGCTTAATGGCACTTTAATAAGTTACTTATACGAAAATGCTTCCCCAAACATTTCTTGTGCCAAGATGAGGGCAGTGGGGCAGTCTCTGGGTGTTTTGAGACATTGTTTTCCTTTGTGCCTTTGTGTTTAACCCTTTGAGTGCCAGAAAGGTTTCCAACCCATTGTGTTGCAATAAGTTGGATACATCTTTGACAGTCAAAAGGATTAATGCAATGCATTAAACAAGTACTTGTGGAGATGGGGTGTTTTAATGCCATTTACCTGTTACTGATTTGGGGCAGGAATAAAGGACTTGCTGGCACTGAAGTCCTAGATTGTCCACCGGTTTGCCCTACAGCAGTCATACATTGTTTTGCATTCCCTACTACTCAGGGCATTAGAAGCAAGCCACTGGCATTAGAGGCTAACCCTAGTGAAGCTGCTCTAGAGGTTTTAAACATTTTCCCCAGTAACCCACTGTCCCCTCTCTGCCCCTGATGCCCTTATGACTAGTGGGGGGATTGATGATGCAGTCTTCATCATCAGTTGGTAGGTGGGACTAAATCTCGCTTTTAGTGTCATATAGGGAGTGATGTTATAGGGGGTGGGGCATCTATAGGAGGAGCATTGATTAAGTGAGAAAGAGGAATCTCTTCAATGGCTAGACAGAAGGGCTATTTATTATCAGAGGTCTCCATAGTCTCGGGGGTAATCTAGAGAGTTCTGTATGAGAATTAAAACAATATCCCCTTTGTCTTCCACCCACTCTCTCATTTTCTCTCTCTGTCTCTCTCTCTCTCCCCCTCCATCTCTGCCTCTTTGTCTCTCTCTTTTGGTGCATCTTTCTCTTTCCATCTCTGTCTCCCTCACCCTCCCTCCTTATCTGTCATCACATTTTTATCTCTGACTTTCTCATTAATTAATTTTTTAATTAGAAGTTTCGCATATGGCAGTGGGGGTTTGTTAGGAAGGCAGCCAGATCTTCCACTACATATCCTGCGCTGCACCCTTTACTAGTCTGGCAGTCGCCCCACACTGCACATATAGCACTGACACTGTACCGCACTTGACAATGTTCTGGCACAGTGAGGCGGAGAAAGGGGGCCATATGTACAGAAACAAAAGGGGAGCAATTCCAGGAGTAACCAACGGGATTAAAAGGAAAAAAAGTCCCTTTGGTTTAAACTGGGGCTTTAACACTTTGAATGTTAGAAACACATTGGATACCTCTCTAGCATTCAATGGGTTCAAAGGCCAATTTAAATCAATGGCTATGTTTAGTGGAAAAATGAGAGAAAGAGTGGAGGCAGAGAGAGTGGATGACTATTCTGGAACCAAAGAAAAGAGGGTGGAGGTGGGGGAAGAGACTGAATTCTAGAGGGGTGGCCTCCACATTGCATTGCAAAGCTGTCTGACATTCAGTGAGTCACAACAGCAGCTTTCAGCTCTGGTATAACCTGCCTCATAAACAGCTTTTTGACCTAGATTACAAGTAAATACACACAGAGGCAATTCCAGAGCAATTCTGGAATAAACCACATGTTCCATTGGGAACTAAATATATCCATATTCCCACTGGTTTAAATGGGGCTTTAAACCCCTATAATGCCAGAGAGTGAAGCAATGTGTTGGAGATTTCTCTAGTATACAAGGCGTTAAATGCTCCCATTAAATCAGGGTGACATTTTATTTCTCCCTTGCGATGCAGTTGGTTTGCACAGAATTGTTCAGCCTCACTGTATATTCCTGTGCCAAACAGTATTTATGGAATTAAGTGCTTGAGGCTCACACAGAGCAGTGTGTATATTTGCAGGTGTGTATATGTGTATGTGCGTGTTTGTGTGCACATGTATATCAGTTGTGAATATGTATTTGTGAACACAAAGTTGGATCTGTGCAGAGCTGTTTGTGTAAGCAAGGCAGCAGCTGAAGTGTTTCTGTATGCAGAGCAGTGAGTGTAAAGCAGATGATGTGTATGCAAAGCAGTCATGTCAGAGCTTCGTATCTGGGTGTAAAGTAGTCTCCATGTGTATATATGCGTGTGTGTGTTTGAATGTATAATATATATGTATATATATATATATATATATATATATATATATATATATATATATATACAAACATATAGATTAATAGACAGACAGAAAAATAGATAGATAATGTGTGTGTATATGTTTGTATTTATATGTGTGTGTTGTGTGTGTTTCTGTGTGTTAGTACAGAATGAAGCGTGTGAATCTGAATGAGTGTCAGTACTGAATAGAACAGGTATTTTGGGATGTGTATCAGTGCTGGAATAGACAAGTGCTGGGTGCACTAGTGGTGAGATAAAGGTTTAGTAATGGCTACATGTAAGAACTCACAACTCACCTTTGCTGGAAGAAAAATACCTATCATCCTACCACTGAAAAAGTATTATTATTAGTATGATGGTTATGAGGATTCAATTTTATTATTATTATTATTATTATATTCAAGTCCAGTCTGTGTCTGCCAGTAAAACACAATATACATGACAACCTTGCTCCCCACATTTGTAGGCTTGGTTTATTTACTGTACAACAGTGAAGTATATTGTAACATCAAAGTATATGCGTGTGCTATATTATCAGAGTCCAGATCAGCACCACAGCCAGCTCCTGCCTTCTCTGTCTTTCTATCCTTTCCCCCATTCATTTCATTGTTAATGCTCTTATTATCCTTCCTCATTCTATGGATAGTATTATCTCCCTATCTCTGTTCTATTTTATCCTCTCACATTTTCTCTTTTCTCCCTTCATTCTCTCTCTCCTTCTTCCATCATCCTCTCTCTCCTTCTGTCTCCCTTGTGCTCTGTATTTAACAGGACAGCCCAAGCGGATGGCTGGATACTCTCAGCGCTTGGTTGATTCCTATTATCTGTGCAAAAACAAAACCCTAACCCTCCTCCCTACCAGATTACTGTCTCACTCATTCCGTCCCCTCCTCTCCTTTCTCCTCTTCCCCCTCCTTTTTTTCCTGGTGAAATGTTATTACCCCAGACCTACATGTAACCCCTTCACAGCCAGAATGAACAGTACATGTCAGACAGAACAAATTTCAGAGAAAACAGGAGGACATTATATTCATATAATGTTATGCACTCTCCATATAACCACTCTATATAATGAGCTCCATAGCTCCATATAACCACTCCACATAATGCTGACATAGCATTGTATAACTACTCCATATAATGCACTGTAGAGCTCTATATATCCACTCAATGTAATGCAATGTATAACTCTGTACAACCACTCCATATAATGCACTGTATAGTTCTATATATCCACTCAATGTAATGCACTGTATAACTACTCCATATAATGTACTGTAGAGCTCTATATATCCACTCACTGTATTGCACTATATAACTCTGTACAACCACTCCATATAATGCATTGTATAGTTCTATATAACCACTCCATATAATGCATTGTATAGTTCTATATAACCACTCCATATAATGCATTGTATAGTTCTATATATCCACTCAATGTATTGCACTGTATAACTCTGTACAACCACTCCATATAATACACTGTATAGTTCTATATAACCACTCCATATAATACACTGTATAGTTCTATATAACCACTCCATATAATGCATTGTATAGTTCTATATAACCACTCCATATAATACACTGTATAGTTCTATATAACCACTCCATATAATGCATTGTATAGTTCTATATATCCACTCAATGTATTGCACTGTATAACTCTGTACAACCACTCCATATAATACACTGTATAGTTCTATATAACCACTCCATATAATACACTGTATAGTTCTATATAACCACTCCATATAATGCATTGTATAGTTCTATATAACCACTCCATATAATACACTGTATAGTTCTATATAACCACTCCATATAATGCATTGTATAGTTCTATATATCCACTCAATGTATTGCACTGTATAACTGTGTACAACCACTCCATATAATACACTGTATAGTTCTATATAACCACTCCATATAATGCACTGTATAGTTCTATATAACCACTCCATATAATGCATTGTATAGTTCTATATAACCACTCCATATAATGCTGGTATTGCTTTGTATAACTACTCCATATAATGTACTGTATAGCTCTATACATCCACTCAGTGTAATGCACTGTATAACTCTGTACAACCACTCCATATAATGCATTGTATAGTTCTATATAACCACTCCATATAATGCCAGTATAGATTTGTATAACTACTCCATATAATGCCCTGTATTGCTCTATATAGCCACTCACTGTATTGCACTGCATAACTCAGTATAACCACTCAATGTAATAAACTGCATAGCTCTATATAACCACTTAGTGTAATGCACTGTATATCTCTTTATACCCACTCCATATAATGCAAAGTATAGCTCCATATAACAAAGCCATATAATACACTGTATAGTTCCGTGCAACCACTCCATATAATACACTATATACATAACAACTTTTCATTCAAGCTCTCGAATACATTTGGTCAATTATTAAAGCAAAACAATCAAATTATGGAAACAAGTAATTCAATCTCAACAGTTCAGCTTGCAAATCAAAACAACCACTGATGTTAGTGAGTAACCTTATTTACCATTAATGGATTAGGGGTAATAGACTTCTTACTCCAAATGGATCACCAATACTTGCAAGACGTCCTTACAAAGGCTGCTGCTTAGTCCCGTGGGCTGTCAGAAAGACCCTCCAACGGAGAATATTACCCCGAAGTAAGCAATATGGAAAAGAGAAGAAACAAAACAGGGGACAGCGCAAAAAGTCCCTCTAAGTGTGATCCGTTTTTTTTTGGAAATTTCACAATTCAATCTCCCCCTTCCCGATGGGTACTCACTTATTAAAGAGGCCTCTTCTGCCTCTAGGTCACAGGTTTTAACTGGATCAGACCTCCAGTTGCGGTCAACCCTCGTAGTAGCTCCTCTTGATCCTCCCTTGTCAACTTCTTACCTTTCCCACACGTCCTTCTTTGTTAGTTACCCATTCCTGGGCTTCAGGCGTTATATAAGGAGACGGGAATAGGTTTAAGGTTCCGTTTTCAATAAGGGATCAGGAGTATTATCTTGGTTTTAATATTTATTACAGAATAGTACATATATAAAATCGTGGCATAAAATCATAACTTAAAATAAGACAAAGCAAATATTGTAATCTCTAACACCCTATACCCATACCTGGGAACTCTCAGGATTTGACCCTAAGACTCAGGGTTTTGGCCCAAATCTCAGGGTGAAGAGGCAAAATCTCAGGGTGAGAGAGTTCAGTGCTCCCTGTTATATATTCTGTTCCATTTAAATACTTCTTTAGTCTCTATACTGGTGCCACTTGTACCAGAAAGGCAGAGGGAGAAGTCCTGCTTGATTTGTGTGTGTTCATGAAGTGATATCTATAAGTTGTTGTGTATTAATGGCTCTGTGATTGCTGATTGGAGCGACTCTCGATTATAGCAATGAGGGATAATTGCGGATAATCTATATTGTGGGAAATTTAAGGGTTAATATTTATACAATCTCAGGGTCAGCTCATTTTGAAAGTTCCCAGGTATGACTATATAGCTTAGTACAACCAGTCAATAAAATTTGCTGTATAGTTCCTTATAACCAGTCCATATAATTCACTGTATAGCTCAGTATAAACCATTCCGTATAATGCCTGCATAGCTCCATATAATGCATTTTACATCTCCATATAATGCACCGTATAAATTCACAGAACCACTCCACATAATGCACTGTATAGCTCTGTATTTACCACTCCATATAATTCACGTAGAGCTCATTATTTCCACTGCATATAATGCACTGTATTGCTCCTTATTACCACTCCACATAATACCCTGTATAGCGCAGTATAACGACTCCATGTAATGTACTATACAGCTCCATATAACCACTCAATTTAATGTACGGCATACCTCCATATAACAACTTCATGCACTCATCATTCCACTTAATGCACCATATAACCACTACAATTAATGATTGTATAACTCCATATTACCAGTCCGCATAAATCATTGTACAGCTCCAAATAATCATTCCACACAATGCACTATATAGATACATATAACCACTCCATATAAAATATTGTATAGGTCCATATAACCACTCAATATAATATGATATATAGCTCCTTATAATCACTCCATATGATATACTGTATGGCTCCGTATAACCACTCCATATAAAACACTGTATAGCTACTTATAACCACTCCACATATTCACTGTATAACTCCATATAACCACTTCACATAAAACACCGTATAGCTCCATATAACCACTCAATGTACTACACTGTATAGCTCCATATAACCACTTCACATACAACACCGTATAGCTCCATATAACCACTCAATGTATTACACTGTATAGCTCCATATAACCACTCCACATATTCACTGTATAACTCCATATAACCACTTCACATAAAACACCGTATAGCTCCATATAACCACTCAATGTACTACACTGTATAGCTCCATATAACCACTTCACATACAACACCGTATAGCTCCATATAACCACTCAATGTATTACACTGTATAGCTCCATATAACCACTCCACATATTCACTGTATAACTCCATATAACCACTTCACATAAAACACCGTATAGCTCCATATAACCACTCAATGTATTACACTGTATAGGTCCATATAACCACTCCACATATTCACTGTATAACTCCATATAACCACTTCACATAAAACACCATATAGCTCAATATAACCACTTAATGATATAATGTATAGCTCCATATATCCACTCCATATAATACACTGTATAGCTCTGTATTACAACTCCATATCAAACACTGTATATCTCCGTATAACCAATCCCTAACTATGTTATACTATGGAGCCAATTCACTAACATTTCTTAGGTTTTGGAGATCTTAGTGCATAGGCTTTATAGAATACCACAGTAACTGGAGATGTGATATCACTGGAGAAGTCAACTCTGCTTTATCACCTGCTTACCACACCTTAGTGAATAACCGCTCATAGTGCACAATAAAAAAATGGCTTTTGGACACCAGTTGGTGCTGTTGCTAATGGTTTGATTAAAGGGTTAGTAATGTCAAAAAAAGGTTTTTTTTGCATTTACAAGAGCTTAAAAAGTTGAGAGATGGTTTGAGAGATACAAGCATTTAAAGTTTGATGTCTCCTGCTGACAGCTTTACGGTCAAAACGGAGGCTCTGCAGCAGAGCCGCAATCTCGTTATTGACAACTAATCCCTTCATTGGAATGGTCTAAAACGTGCGTCTGTGCAGAGCCTCCTGTCAGCAGGAGACGTCGAACTTTAAATGTCTGTATCTCTCAAACCATAGTGGTTTGAGAGATATGTTTTTTTGCATGTAGCTCAACTTTTTAAGCTCTTCTAAATGCAAAAAAAACTTTTTTTGACATTACTAACCCTTTAAAACAAAATTTTTAGCTGTAAGAACTTACAACTGAAAACTCTCCCAGTAGTTGGAGTAGCCTTGTTCTACTGAACAGGAAAAAGGCTATAACATTAAAAAAAAATTCTCCATTAAAGGGTTAGTAATGTCTAACATTAACTAACCCTACTATTGAAGGTATTAAAAAGATAATCTTACTGTGCCAAGTTGGAGCTCTCAAACCTTTATGGTTTGAGAGATATAAGCACTTAAAGTTCCCCCCTCCTGCTGATGAGCTGGAAACATACCTGGGAACTCTCAGGGTTTGACCATGAGACTCAGGGTTTGGAAACAAATCTCAGGGTCTCAGGGTGAATAGCCAAATTCTCAGGGTGAGCAAATCCAGTGTGTCCTCCTATATGATTTACACCAATTTACTGCTTATTTATTGTCCAAATTCTTGACATTTCTACCAGAAAGGCAGGAGGACAAGTCCTGCTTACCTTATGAGTGTATAAGAAGTTATATCTCAGAACTGTAAGCATGTGAAAGGTTCCTTAAAAATTGATTGGATTATCTCTGGTTTAGAGCAAACATTGACATAACACATGGAATCTGCTTTCTTGTGGGTGTTAAGGGTTAATATTTCAAATATCTCAGGGTGAGCTCATTTCAAAAGTTCCCAGGTATGGCTGTAAAGCTGTCAGCAGTGGATCTGAGTCGTGTGACTCGGCAGCTCTTCAGCAGAGCTAACTGAGTGCTATTGAAAAACAGATACTTCATTGGAACAGTCTATAAAGTGTGCTTGGTTTGCAAGAACACTTTGCGGACCATTCAAGTGAAGTATTTGTTTTTTGTTAGCGCTCATTCAGCTCCGCTGAAGAGCCGCTGGCTGGTCTGGGCCTGGGATTTCATGACGTCAGCTACGTGCTGATGTCTGGAAAAGGGGAGGGAGGGGGAACTGTAAGTGCTTATATCTCTCAAACCATCCAACTTGTAAGATTATCTTTTGAATACCTTCAATATTAGGGTTAGTTGATGTTAGACATTACTAACCCTTTAATGCTACAATTCACTGGTAATAAGAAGCAGTGGAACATTTGTATGACAGCAATCCAGGTCCACTATAGGGAACGAATATTCCACATTGATTTAAATGGAAATTGTAACCCCTTGAATGCTAGACACGTCTACACACCATGCGAAGCAAAGTGTTGGAGACCTTTTCACCATTCAAGCGTTTAAAAGCCTTTTTAAAATCAAAGGGGATGTTTATTTGTTCCCCACTGTGCAGCTGGATTGCTTTTATACAAGTATACATATGCAACCCCAAGATGCCTTCATGTTACACCCACTGGGTTGCATTCTGCAGGATGCATATCACTGATCTATGTCACCACCTCTGTATGGTGGCGCAGCTGCTTAGTATATCCCTTCGCTGTATTTTTATATCCTATATAATAATTTGCTAGGATGTTTGTCAGAAGCTGTCATGGGCAGTAGAGATTGCCCAAACGCACAGAATGCTGGGAGTTCTGTGCTGGGAGCATTCTGTGCGGAATCCTGGGAATTCTGTGCTGGGAGCATTTTGTGCTTAACCCTTTGAGTACCAGAGGGGTACGCAATGCATTGCAAAGCAATGCGTTGCGTACCCCTCTGGCACTCAAATGGTTAACATCACCCAGACCTTGGGCAGTGTACACGGGCTTTTACACTAGTTAATTCATAAAATCATTCCCTATAAATCATCCTTTTGTGTCATATAACGTCTGTATATTATGTTTTCTCATAAGTTTTTCCTGTAAAACCCCAAATTCCTTTAACCCTTTGCATGCCAGAGGGGTACGCAACTCACTCAAAGGGTTAATGTGGTACTTACATTTTCTCTTTGGGGATCCTTCACTTTTTCTCGGTTTGGACCTCTGATACAGAGCAGTGCTCCCACTCTCAGAAGCGTCCTGTGGAATGAAATTAACTTATCCCCTTGAGACAATAAATAAAATAACCATAGACCACTGCTGGTGCAGAGAAAGAAAATAGCATTTGTCTTCATATGGAAGGGAGATAAGAATAACAACAATAGCAACAGACTAAGGGTCAGATTCAGCAAATCAACTGCACTGTGGGGTGTCTAACCCCTTGAATACTTCACAATGCATTAGAGATCTATCCAGTATTCAACAAATTAAAAACACATGTAAATCAATGGGAATCTGGTGAATTTGTATTTGTTCCCTATAGTTAAAGTAACCTAAGATAAGAATGCTATTTTGAAGGAGAGTGCAAGAAGAAGTGCAACCTTGCAGTATGTGTTTTTCATAACTGTCATGCACTTTGCAAGCCTTATCTGGGGAAAGGGGGTAGTGTGATAAAGAGGTGATAATGACCAGAAAATGTCTCCAGTAATATCACTCCAAATTCCTATATTTTCAAAGGAACCTATGCACTAACATCATCTCCACATTATCACCGACCGTAAAATCTCGGGTATAATACGCACAATTTTACCCCACTTTACCTTATGTGAAGTGGGGGGTGCGTATTATACACGAGAATTTTTAATGAGAAAAAAAATAAAACCTGGTAGATGCCTTCCCTCCCTCCCCAGCACTATCCGATGCTACAATAAGACTTACCAGGTTAAAAGTAAGTCCCCTTTGAAGTCTTCATCTTTCGCAGAGCAGCCAAAATATAAGCTAGCGGTATGTAAAGCTTCCATTCGCCACCCGCTTCCTTCAATGGCTTTCAGGTCCTTCTGCCTCCAGCCAATGCCCTTTTGTCATTTATAACAACAAAAAAAATGTCTTTCAAAAGACAAAATTTGTATGTTAAGAAAAAAGTGGAGGGAATGTGTTCTGAATGTGAGAATTTTTGTCTTTAGTTATGACATTTTTTAAGACATTTTTGTCGTTAGTTAAGACTTTTTTTGTCGTTCCATACAACAATTCCAGTCAGAACAAACAACATATTTCCAATCACAACCGACACTCTCTGAAAATATGAATGATCCCAACTACACTGTACTCTGAAAAGTCGTTACAAACGACAAAAGCTATTTTGCTACTTCTTTGAACATATGGCCCCAAGACTTCACATTGCCTCCACTTTTTTCTTAACGTACAAATTTTGTCTTTTGCAAGTTTTTTGTCGTTAATTACGACAAATTTTCTTTTCCTCTGTACGACACTGGAGAATAGTTTAGCCACACCCTTGCCCCAACCCTTTGCCCGTTAGTTCTGGAGTTGTGTCGTACACAACGGACATTAGTAGATTTTTGTTGTATACTCTATAGAAAATATGTCGTTGATGCATACAATGACTTATTTTTGTCTTTCATACAACATTTTTTTTTTTGTAGTTATCCCTTTGAACATACGGACCAGTGGGTTAAAAGCAACATTTAAATTAATGGGCAGTTTGAGTTCAGCCATATGGTGCAACTGCTTTGCTCCAGGATTAAACATCTTTAGTTGGCTGAATATGATCCTATATATCTATAATGGGCAGTCTAAGGAGTATTTGTATAAAGACAATAGTGAAAAAACAAACAAACGCAACCTGTGTAAAAGACAGCATTGCATTAAAAGAAAAAATCCAAGGATTTCAAGGAAGTACCTGTCAATGAGGACTGGAGAAGGGGGTATGGGATATCCAAATATTGAGAGGATATATAAAGCAAGTAGACTTCTACATATAGTTTCCTCACAAAATTTAAGGTCTAGGAATGAAAAATGGTTTAGAATTGAGAGTGAGAGGGTGGAGGGAAGAAGTTTGTTTGCATTGTGTTGGGAATCGGAGAAGATGCAGAGTAATATTAATACTTCCTCTGGTGTTTTAAAAGATTTATTAAGACATTGAAGGAAATTTAGGAGGAGTATGGGACTTAGGAATAAAATTTCGGATATTACACAAGTGAATGTTCTTATGAATTACATAGGAAGTATTGATTTAAAGGGTTGGGGAGAGGTGGGATTGGAAACAGTAGAAGATCTAATGGAAAAGGACAAGCTAAAGAGCTTTTCGGAACTAAATTTGGATGATAAGGAGAGATATAATTTTCTTAGAGTATCATATTTTTGAAGACATTTTTGTTAAAAGAAGGTAATGAGGAGCAGATTAAAGAGTTTAAAGGATTGATTCAGAGTGATTCAGATAAGAGAATGATGTCTAGGTGCTTAAAGGGATAGTAATACTTTGTTTTAACTTTATTTTATTTTGTAGGCATTAAAAAAACATGAAGAATGATATAAGTCTTATCTCTCAAACCTTTATGGTTTAAGAGATATTCACAAACAAAGTATCCCCCCCTGTTCAACCAGATCAGAAGGGAGATGCCCAGGTAGACTGCAGAGAGGGACAATCTTCAATTAAGATAAGGGAAAAAGCTGAAAAACTTGTCAAGGGGGGAAGGGCTTTCATTGTTTTCATACAAAGAAAATTGTCCCCTTCTGTTATCTGTCCTGTCATACAACCAGATTCACATCTGAGAAGAGATGGCTTACAGTAGGTAAAAGGGGCGGGGAGGGGAAACTTTGCTTGTGAATATCTCATAAACCATAAAGGATTGAGAGATAAGACTTATATCATTCTTCATGTTTTTTTAATACCTACAAAATAAAATAAAGTTAAAATGAAGTATTACTATCCCTTTAAAGTATATGAACAAATTAGGTAAGCAGGAAAATCCTCCCGCCATAAATAAATGGGAAAGAGATCTGAATGTAGTGATAATAAGAACGGAGTGGAATTGGGCAATGCAGATGATACATAAGAATGTTCATTGTTTAAATTTGATTGAACTTTCATATAAAGTGAGTAATAGATGGTATTTAGTTCCAAAAAAATTAGCGAAAATCTATCCGGGTTCCTCTGATTTCTGTTGGAGGTGTAATAGGGTGGAAGGGGATTATCTGCATGTGTGGTGGAGCTGTCTGGAAATTAAAGAATTGTGGGTAATAGTTTTTCAAAAAATTTTTGAGATATGTGGTGTGTACATGGAATTGGTTCCGATGATAGCTCTACTACATATGGACATACCAAAGTTGGAAAAATGGAAATTAAATATGGTGTTACATATTTTGTTGGCTACTAAATTGTATATAGCGAGAAATTGGAGGACACAACGGATACCACCGTGGATTGAGATACAACAACATACTATTTGGGAATGGAGAAAGGTATGATGCTTAGGGATATAAAAAATAGATTAGAGATAGGAAAATGGGACAATTGGATTAGAAAGTTGTCTAGTTGTAAATAAGAATCTGATAAAAAAAAAAAAAAGTACCCTCACAGTCTGATATAAGAATGTTGGTTTGATGCAATCTAAGATGGTTGGTTGTAATTATGAAGACAGTAAAATAATTTGCTACAGGAGAGATGGGAGAGCTATGTAATTGTGTTTGTCACGGGTAGTTTTGTATGTAATATTATACTATGTATGTCGATTGTCTTTGTTTTGTCTTGTAATTTGTCTATAAAATTAATAAAAAAAAAAAAAAAGACAGCATTGCATTAAATTGGGGGTTTTCAATTCCTGGAATGTTAAAGAGATTTTCTCTTTGCAGTGCATTAGATATATTTCTTACTAGGTTTGGAAGACCCATTTAAATAAATGAAAATTCACATTGAATTAAATGGGGCTCTTGATTCCTTCAATGCTAGAAAAGCCTCAAGCCATCCCATAGTCCCCTTACAGGAAATAGTCACTTTCATGATGCCCTTGGTCGCCAGAGTGGGAGACTTCTATGGCATCCAATGGGTAAAGTGAATTTTGACATAATCTCTTGAATGCTAGCGACATCCACAATGCAATGCAACCAGTGGGTTAAAGGGAAAACGTCACCTTACAAATTCTTGTTGTTTACTGTAATACATCTTTTTCCCAAAATATAATTTATAATATAATATATTGCACGTATAATATTATAAACAAATATGCATGTTATTTATTGGGTTCTGACAAGCAATGCAATCTCAACTTCTTGTTGCCTACTGCAGCCTCATTTGATAATTTACATTCTGACAGTCTGTACAGCAAGACTATGGAGGAGATGTACTAAGATTTGAAAGGAAGGTGATGACTTCTCCGGTGATATCACTTCTCCAGTTCCCATGTTATTCTATGGAGCCAATGCACTAAGATATCTCCAACGTTGTTGTCATCTCCGCTTTATCACGTCTTTATCCCACCTTAGTGCATAATCCCCTATCTGTCAAACCCAGACACATAGGCATGCTATACAGCTGACTGACGGTATGTATATCAAGCCTATGTATCAGAATTAGACACATAGGTTCCCGATTTCTTAGCTGCATTTTGTAGCTCAGAGAGCTCAAATGACAGGATAGAATTATTTTTTTATGACAAAAGTGTGACTACAAAAATGTATCATTATATTTATACACAGAAAAATTCATCAGAGGCCTGTCATGAACACATAAGATATACACAAAAAGTTACTTTTTATGCATACAAAGTACCCATGTACAAAGAAACAGAAAACTTTCATACTCAAAGAAAACTGAACAGTGGGTGGTTACAAAAGTCAAAACAATTTATTTTTACAATAAAGTAAAAACAAAATGCAACCAAGGAAACAAGTGACAAAAAAAACCCAAAACACAATGAAGTAATAATACAACATAATAACGAAAACACACACACAAACACACACACACACACATACACACACATATAAAATTGTAAACTGGATATGTAGAAGCAGGATATCAGGCAGACAGAGTAGGTATATGATTTATGGAAGCCTTAGGTTGAAAGCAAAGGTCATTTTTCCATATTCCCCAATTGAGAAAAAAAAAGCTGTGTGTCTGATGTCAAGAAGTTATATCTAAACAATGGAGTCATTGTAGATTAGTATTGTAGGTGTAAGAGCAGGTTGTAAAAGAGGCTAGAAGCACTGAAATCCTCTCTAGAATTCAAGGGATTAAAAACTGTATTTAAATGAATGTGATTTGTATTTATTGCCTATTGTGTAGTGGCTTTGTCTTAGATGTGCTCCATTTAGGCTTTGAGAATGTGGCCCCTGGTGATGCTGGCAGCTGCATTCATGATGGATTGAAGCAGATACATGGGAGGGGAAGGCACAATAGTAGAGAGTTTGTCAGGGTCTGAAGTGATAGGGAATTAAAATCTCTGTTGTATCTTTTGTGACAGAAGGTCTTATTTTAAAGGCTTTTTTTAAGTGACAGAACACAGTAACTACAGTCAGTGTATAGGAGAAGGAGATGTCCCAAGGCAGAGGGTATACAAGTTTGTCATTCTAGTAGAGTTGGAATGGCACCATGGCAGCTGTGGTTGAACGAGTAAAGTGTATGAGCTTGGTTTTCAAATTGTATAGTATTAAGCAGTTTGGGGTATATCCATCCAGATATAACAGATAGCTGGATGGTGATTTGATATGCTGAGAAATGTGAAGTGAGAAAATGAATGTTAATAGTCTACAATGACAGAACAGTTATGGGCATAGAATTGACCTTTAGGGTAGCACAACATAAATACAAATAGTACATCCTTACTAAATGCCCATGCTGGCCATGGAGCTGATCCTAAAAAAAGGCTCATGTTTAATGATTAGAAAGGTTTTAAATTTCATTGACAGTGTTACTGTGCATCCTGTAGAAGGTCTTCTTCCAGCCTAAATATTCTGCACACTTCCAATAGGACTTAAATGTTATCACTTGGACACTTGCTTACCATTTCTAAAACTTGGCTTGGCTGTATATCAATCTTGTTGGCTCAGCTGTGTCACGGTAACTTAGGCAAATAAATACACGACACAGTACAAGTGAATTTAACCAGTTTATTGAAGCAAATAATAATAATAATAATAATGATAATAATAATAGGAGCAAACACTTCTTCAACTGTGGGGAGACAGGAGTAAGGACAGTGTTTAGTCCACTACCCAAAAGCTGACACTGAACTGAACTCGGTACAGTAGATATAAAGGGTACAGAACTAGACTTGGCTCTAACTGACAGATAGGAACCTGGAACACCAGGGATCAGTAACGGAGCGTACCCGGACAACCTCCAGAGAGGAATGTCAGACAACAGCCTGGGCAGCTATAGTACCGGAGTAGTACAGAGCAGAGGCTCACTACCAGACTACCAGAGATGTAGTTGCAATAGTGCAGTGCGGAACTCAGAGCGAGTACTAGGCAGAGACAGCAAATAGTATACCAAGAGGCAACGGATCGAGAGATAACAGGCAACACTACCAGCCCGAAGGCAATAGGATCGCACAGTGTGGAGGCAACTTGAAAAGCTACCAGCAAGGATAGGTAGAGCGTGCCTACTGCTATACCTGGAGAAAAGTGGTAGTCAGACAGGAGCAGGGAGTAGCAAGTCAGACAAGCCACAGTCAGGAACCGGATTGGGTCGTCAGCCACAGCCTAGATCAGCACAGAGCGGGTAGTCGGACAAGCCAGAGTCATACACGGATCAGATAGTCAGACACAGCCAATGGTCAAAACCAGAACTGATAGTCAGACAACCCAAGGATCAAGCACCAGGAGATATCGGAAGCCAGGTAAGGGTCAAATGAGCAACACTGGAATACACACAGAAACACCACGAAAGGGCGATTAAGCCCAGTTCACGGGCAAATTATAAGGCCGCCATCGGAAGGCAGAGCACAATCGGCCACGCAGACAGGAAGCTACAAAATAGCTAGTGCAGCCTCAGAGACACGCGCCCGCAGATAGCGGCAGGCCAGAGGATGCAGCTCCAGTCCCAAACCACCGGATAGGAATGCAGGCAAGCAAATAACTGGCACCATGATAAGCTGGCAATGGGAACAGCATCTGAATTAGTAAAAATGGAGTGTGACACATAGTTCTTACTCATTGCTGTCTCATACACTACAGCTGGGCCACGGCAGTGGGCTCATACTTCTGAATTGCATATCTTTTTCCTCTGTTCTTCAGTCTACATTGTTAAACCAGTTCTTTTGTATATATTGACTCATTCTTGTGTCTTGTCTGTCCTTTAAGGAAAACTGATGACTGGGTAAGCAAAATCAGAAAGCAATCCATACAAATTACCCAAATGTGAAAACCCTGTGTAAAGCATATATTATACCAATGTGTTAGGTTATTTTTAAAAAAGTTTTTGTTGCATAGTTTGGTCAAAGCTTGCTTTCCTTTCATTTTAAGCGAGTCCTATCCATTATATACTACTATCGTTGTGGTTACAAAAATAATTGAAATTAAGAACTCCTAATATTTAAAAATGTCCCATAACAAACAAATTGGAATTAAAAGAACCTAAACATTACTCTAAAAAAAATAAACAATCCGGTATCCTCATGATAAAACTGACCTGTTTTCCAGCAGGCATCACTTGTACTGAGTGGGTAGGGATCCAAAAGGACTGAAACACTTCCAACAGTCCCCTTTTATAAGTCTGTCCCTCCCACTACTATAACCCTTTGAGTGCCAGAGAGGTACACATTACATACCACTCTGGCACTCAAAGGTTTAAACTGCATAAAGCTCGTACACATCATGATTATAGGCAAAACTAGACCAGGCAAGCTAGTCAAAATAAAACCATGAAATATGCCTTTAAACCCCCCTTTTGCAATAATAAACAGTTGTGTACATTTAAACTTTAATTGCATTTCATTATATATCATTATCATTTATAACAGGAAAATGAAATGAAATGAAATGAAATATGGTGAAAATGCAGCTAGAATGAGAACAAGGAAATATTTGCAGAGCAGAGAAAAAGAAGCATTGCTAGCACAAGATAATATACGCATAAAACGTATATACAAAATTATGAACCCAAGTGAAGAAGAGACGGAGCGCAGCATGGAACGAGATTCTCATAAATCTTTTATGTTTTTGGTTTAGATTTAGATTCAGGGACCTGGAGAAACTCCTCATTCCATGCCTTCCCTTATTCACTGGGCTTCTTATTTTTGTACATATATTCATATGTGTACATATATTTTATATGTGTATATTAATTATGGTGTGCTAGCACTGTCAGTTTATTTTTTCCTTTAACCCCTTAACGACCGGCGGTCCTGGGACATTTCCGTCCCATAAGGACCGCATAGGAGCACTTGGACGCGCCGGTACACGTGAACTGTTGCGTGTATCGGCGCGTCATTATGGGGCCTGATAGAGATCGCTCCGATCTTGGAGCGGTCAATTTAAGGTCCTATTTTTACTTACAGCGCTCCCGGTAGAGCGCTGTAAGTAAAAAGTACGTGACGTACTATGACCGTCATTGGTCCTTGAGTATTTCAAGGACCGTGACGGTCATAGTACGTCACATGTCGTTAAGGGGTTAATGACTGCAGCCACTTTTGCTGTGGTGATATAAGTAAGTGTTTTCTATCCATCCTAACATCACATGGCACTCCATATAATTAATAATAAAGTTTGTCCACAACAGCCATTTTCAAGGTCAAAAACACTAAATTATAGGCAAGATCATTCTTCTCACTGATGGACAATATACTTATGACTCAGGCCTCAATCCACTGGAGCAGACATTATGTATAACACTCCCAATCCACTGCAGCTGGCTTCAATATCCAACATATAAGCATTGTGTATGGAAGCACAAAATTACCTAGTGAGTTCAAGTACTTACATTGGCACTCCTTAAATAATGACAATTAATGGGCCTTATAAAATGCCGCCCACACTTGACAGATCTGTACACATTAGTTTAGGTGAGGTCTCACTATTGATCTAAAAAGTGACATCAATACTTCCCTCTTTCTGATGCTAATTATTCTCCCTATACAAAACCTAACATCCTGATGGCTTTTGCATTGCTTTGCTTCATTGCTCACCCAGTTTAAATAGTGACTCCCACTATCTTTCCTCTCTTGTAGCAGATATTATAGGATCATTAATCTTAGCTTCTGTTGTTCAATTTCTGTGGCCCAAGTGCATTATTTAGCACTTTTAGCATATTAAACTGTAGTTACTATCTTCTGCCCAATCCTCTAATTTAGTTAAACCACTGGTAATTTTTTTAAACCATTCCTGGAATATTTTATCTGCTGAACATGCTCATGTCATCTCCAGAGACACATACACATTGCCATCCATTTCAGATCATTTGTTGTATCACTGTCAAATATATATAGCACAGGTCTTTGTGCAGATTCAAGGTAATCCTTTGCTCTCTTCTGAATGTTCTCCATTTAGCATAACCCCTGCCTCCTACACTTTATCAATTTTGCATCCACTCAACAACCTTTCTTTACCTGATTTTCCTACTACTGATGTCAGGCTCACTGGCCAGTAATCCCCTGATAACTTCATTCTGTGAAATGAGGGTACATTTTCAAATCTCAAGTCCTTTGGCACACCTCCTATCATCAGTGACTGTTAGTAGTGCCCTCCATAAACTCGTTTTTTTTAATTCCTGGATTAATTCCAATTTTCTGCACTGATTTATCCACTTTTAGCTTTCAGAATTCAAGGAGACCAATCTCCTGCACAAATAAAAGTAAAACAAAAAGAGAAATACAATGTATCCATGTTATGATAAAAATGGAGGTAAGTAGTGCTAATTAAATTATATTTAAAAAAGCATGACTCTTAGAGATGAGCTCATTCAAATTCATAGAATTTGAAAGCACCGAGCTTTGCCAACATGAGTTTCTCAGAGGATCCAAACATGCACAACTCATGTACTTTCATCACAAGCTCTGCTTCATAGAGACGCTCGTCTCTCTAGTACTTCAGCCAACCATGAAGTACAAAAACATGTGGGAAAACAAAACAGTGTCATCTTGGGAATATTAACCCCTCTTGAATGCTACAGTGGTTTCAGAAGCATTGCTTTTGCAATGCATTGAAGCCTCTCTATCATCCAAAAGGGTAAGCACAGATTGAATTTATGCAAATACACTGACAATATTCCAGTTCTTAGAATGTATTTATCAAGTGTAGAAGACATTGGTATATCAGTTACACTGGACTTTCAGCTCATCATTGAGGTAATTGGTAAAAATGTTCTTATGTTCATCAATGAGCAGGCTAGTAAAATAAATATACTAAGAAGCCAGAGTGGGCGACACTTCCAGTGTGGGATACTACACATACATAAGGCATATGTTTATTGATATCTCTGCACCATTGTGTAGTCAACGCTGCTGCTTTCAAAAGGTGGCAAATAGAATCATTGTATTAAAGGCATATTAGAACAATTCTGGATCAATCTGACTAAACGGGACTAATAACACATTCCTGATATTCCCATTGACTTTAACTGGACTTTTAACCCCTTGAATGCAAGCAAAGCAATATATTGGAGGCCCCTCTAGCATTTAAGGCGTTAAAAGCCCCATTTAAATCAATGGGAATGTTTAATGTGTACCTTGTGGTACAGCTGGGATGCTCCTGTTTGTCAGACCCTTTGGGAGTAATTCTGGGGCAAGCCTTAGGGGAGAAATGAAAATTCCTGTTGATGTAACCCTTGGACTGCCAGAGAGGTATCCAGCGCATTGCGTTGCAATGTGTTGGATACCTCTTTGTAGCTCAAAGGGTCTCATGCTTTTTTTTAACTCCACAGATGCCAGACTGGTCTCCAACACATTATTTCTCAATGCCCTGGAGATCTCACTAGCGTTCAAGGGGGTAAAAGCCCATTTATGTTAATAGGAATTTTGAGAGTGTGTGTCCCCTAAAGTACACTTGGTTTGCTCCATTTTCTTTTATATATAAGGACCAGCTTTGTTTCTATGACAGATTCCAGTGCATTTTCATTGATTCTACAAATGGCTGATGCCTGTATTTATTGTGCATTTAACTATTTGCCAACTGGTAAACATAATATTCTTGTAGCAGATAACTTGGAGCCCATAGGTTTGTGGCACCCAAGACCCTTTTAAGGTGAAGTTTCTAGTGTAAGGTGGTCGCAAGTAAATAAAAAATATTATATTTCCAATCTGAGGCCCTACAGCTTTTCTGGACTACAATCCCATCATCCCCTGCAAGCAGTTGGCCTCATCCCCTACACTTGAGTGCTAGGGAATTTGCCAATGTATTTGTTCACATTGGAGCCCTCTCTAGCATTCATATTTAATTTCTTTGCAATTTTTATTTCTCCGCTCTGGTGAAGCTGACATGCTCCAGCATCACACCTTTTGAGGTACAGTTCAACTTCTATGGTGGTATAGGAACATTTTTGATAAAAATTCAGAGAAGCTGGTCTGGACCCACTGTAGTAGATAGAAGGGCTAACAGCTACACTACAGCTTGTGGGCTACACTAGACTCCACCAGCTTGCACTTGCAGGGCCTGATTTCCCAATTGGCAAACTAGACAACTGCCCAAAGCTCCACATTTTCAGGGGCGCCTCAACTGGGCTGGCCACACCCACATTTTCTGCTGTAGATGTAGCCATAGCAATTTCAGTGTCCCTGCACCAGTTCAATACTCCATTACAGGGAATTATTTAACCCCTTGGATGCTAGAGAAATCTCTGCAATGATTTGGAGATCTCTGTAGCCACCTTGGGGCATACCTGGGAACTTGTAGATCTGGGCTCCCCGGAATGGAGCCCTGTCATGCAGATGAGGGAAGTGAAATGACGAGATTTGCTGCATAAAAGGGGTGGGGCTTAATCACAAGTGGAGCCAGGGACAAAAAAAAAACACACACAAAAAAAAAATAGGCAGCATAGCCTGGGGAAGTAGGAGAATAGGGCAGGGAGTGGGAGGAATGGGGCGGGATGGAGCACAAGTGGACAGAGTTTCAACAAAAACTCCCCACATCCAGCAAATTAGACTCTGCCCCGGAGACCCAGTAATACAATGTTAAATCCGTAGTCTCCGGGGCAAAAGCAGAGAGTTCTCAGCTATGACAAGGGGTTAAAGCTTTTTTTCTCTTGCTTGCTATAGGCCAGTGGTATTTTCTGTGCCAGGAAACAGTGGATGGACAGGAGGCGGAGTCTATGTGTGTCCATGGGCGGAACTAAGGTTGCCTAGAGTGCTTTACCTAGGGGAACCTGAGATCTGAATTCAGTCCTGCTCACTTGGACAGATTTGATAATGCAAACGTATATGCCACAGGACATTACATGTTTTTTGGCTCTGTCTTTAGATCTTCCATTGTTCTGAGGTTCTCTTCAATCAAGTACAGTGCATTAAAGGAGAATACCTCTTAATCATAAACTTTTCCCTCCCCCCTATTCCCTCATAGTTACCTTACTACTATGGGCAGAAAATCCTAATGGTCACTAGGAATTGTCCCCTTACATCTTCTTTCAAGAGAAAACATCTTCAATCAGTCCTGGAAGTGGATGTGATGCTTTCTGGCTGTACTTTTGGACCCCAAACTCCACCCACTACAGTACTGACATTTTTTGTGGGCTCATATACTTTGTATTCTTCAGTCTGGAGAAAAGAAAAATTGAAATTCAACTGGACAGAGTATGGGGTCCAGGCCTCCTGCCAGTAAGGGTCATGTCTACCAGTGTGGGCATGACATCCAGGACTGAACGAAACATGTTATCTTTTGAACAGAGACACGAGCAAAATTCATTATGATTTCCTGGCCCTACTAAGGTAAGCGTGTGTGTGTGTGTGTGTGGAGGGGGTGGAAGGTGTTAGTTATAGTAAGGTAAGCGTGTATGTGTGGGGGGTGGAAGGTGTTAGTTATAGTAAGGTAAGCGTGTGTGTGTGGGGGGGTGGAAGGTGTTAGTTATAGTAAGGTAAGCGTGTGTGTGTGTGTGTGGGAGGTGAAAGGTGTTAGTTATAGTAAGATAAGCATGTGTGTGGGGGGGGGAAGGTGTTAGTTATAGTAAGGTAAGCGTGTGTGTGGGGGGGGTGGAAGGTGTTAGTTATAGTAAGCTAAGCGTGTGTGGGGGGGGTGGAAGGTGTTAGTTATAGTAAGGTAAGCATGTGTGTGGGGGGGGAAGGTGTTAGTTATAGTAAGGTAAGCGTGTGTGTGTGGGGGGGTGGAAGGTGTTAGTTATAGTAAGGTAAGTGTGTGTGTGTGTGGGGGGGGCTGGAAGGTGTTAGTTATAGTAAGGTAAGCGTGTGTGTGGGGGGTGTAAGGTGTTAGTTATAGTAAGGTAAGCGTGTGTGTGGGGGGGTGGAAGGTGTTAGTTATAGTAAGGTAAGCGTGTGTGTGTGGGGGGGGTGTAAGGTGCTAGTTATAGTAAGGTAAGCGTGTGTGTGTGTGGGGGGTGGAAGGTGTTAGTCATAGTAAGGTAAGCGTGTGTGTGGGGGGGAAGGTGTTAGTTATAGTAAGGTAAGCGTGTGTGTGTGGGGGGGTGGAAGGTGTTAGTCATAGTAAGGTAAGCGTGTGTGTGTGGGGGGGTGGAAGGTGTTAATCATAGTAAGGTAAGCGTGTGTGTGTGGGGGGGAAAGTGTTAGTTATAGTAAGGTAAGCGTGTGTGTGTGGGGGGGGGTGGAAGGTGTTAGTCATAGTAAGGTAAGCGTATGTGGGGGGGGAAGGTGTTAGTTATAGTAAGGTAAGCGTGTGTGTGTGTGGGGGGGGGAAGGTGTTAGTTATAGTAAGGTAAGCGTGTGTGTGTGGGGGGGTGGAAGGTGTTAGTCATAGTAAGGTAAGCGTGTGTGTGTGTGGGGGGGAAGGTGTTAGTTATAGTAAGGTAAGCGTGTGTGTGTGGGGGGTGGAAGGTGTTAGTCATAGTAAGGTAAGCGTGTGTGGGGGGGAAGGTGTTAGTTATAGTAAGGTAAGCGTGTGTGTGTGGGGGGGAAGGTGTTAGTCATAGTAAGGTAAGCGTGTGTGTGTGTGGGGGGGAAGGTGTTAGTTATAGTAAGGTAAGCGTGTGTGTGGGGGGGGTGGAAGGTGTTAGTCATAGTAAGGTAAGCGTGTGGGGGGGGGTGTTAGTTATAGTAAGGTAAGCGTGTGTGTGTGTGGGGGGGGAAGGTGTTAGTTATAGTAAGGTAAGCGTGTGTGTGGGGGCGTGGAAGGTGTTAGTCATAGTAAGGTAAGCGTGTGTGTGTGTGGGGGGGAAGGTGTTAGTTATAGTAAGGTAAGCGTGTGTGTGTGGGGGGTGGAAGGTGTTAGTCATAGTAAGGTAAGCGTGTGTGGGGGGGGAAGGTGTTAGTTATAGTAAGGTAAGCGTGTGGGGGGGGGGGTGGAAGGTGTTAGTTATAGTAAGGTAAGCGTGTGTGTGTGTGGGGGGGGGGTGGAAGGTGTTAGTCATAGTAAGGTAAGCGTGTGTGTGGGGGGGAAGGTGTTAGTTATAGCAAGGTAAGTGTGTGTGGGGGGGAGGAGTGTGTTAGTTGTGCTTTAAACAGTGCCCATGTAGAGTCACTGAGGCTGGTGCACTAGGAAAAAGTGGTGGTGCAATTCTGAGGCAAATCTGATGCACCTTAGGGGGCAAATAAAAATACCATAAATTCCTATTGAGCTAAATAGGACTTTTAACCCCTCAAATGCTGGAGAGGTCTCCAACTCATTGCTTTGCTATGCACTGGAGACCTCTCTAGCATTCAAGTGGTTAAAGGAATAGTAATTTGTAATAAATAAAAAATATATATATTTGCAGTGTTATCCCTGGTAAAACAAGGGTACACCCACTGCTGAAAGGTATTTTATTCAAAAGTTATTGCAGCTCAGACTTGTATTTTTTAGGTGCAGTATCACAGTGGCCTGAAATTGTACAGTGAACCTGTTGGTACACCATCCCATGGACAGCTCTGGTCAGTTGACCATAAATCTCCATAGGATGTGTAGCAACAGCGCCACTGTACAATTGTAGGCCACTGTGATACTGTACCTAAAAATAAAATCAAGTTTGCTTTAATAACTTTTGAATAAAGCACCTTGCAGCAGTGGGAGTACCCTTGTTTTACTCAGGGGGTAATTTCTAGAACATATATATATATATTTTCATCTTAAGTATTGCTATCCCTTTAAAAGCTCCATTTAACCCTTTTAGTGCCTGAGAGATGCACAGCACATCACTCTTCAATGTGTTGTGCATCTCTCTGCCATGCAAGGGATTAAAGCTATATGATTGTTTATTGTCCCTGGTATTTCACAATTGCACCACATTTACTTAATGCGTCAGCCTCCCTATTTGCCCCACACCAAAAAAAAAAAAAAAACAGCCTTACTCCCTTGCTCTCTTTCTCCCTCCCTATACAGAATGATTTCCTTGCCTGCTTGCACCTGGATATTTTCCTATTGCATGCTTGGTAAGAAAGCTGGATGGATGTGAGCAAAAGGTGAATCTTTCTGAAAAAAAGAGCCCCTGAAAACACTGGGTATGCCCAGGCATGAAATGGCTCTGGTGGCACCATCTGGATTTCCTGATGAGCATAATAGCTCAAGCATGTAGTAAATGATACAAAAGAGAATTCAAATTACTGTAAACGTAAACACAATTTACTATGTAATGAAGGATAAAAATACTCAAACCTGGCATGTATTAGGGGCACGTGGCACAAAATGCAAAATACCATAAATAGGATCATTATAAGCAAATGACAAAGTATAAAACAGGGGCGTCCATGTTTTTTCATCCGTGGGACACACAATTAGAGATTTATATGCCTGAGAGCTACACTGATTTTTAATAGATAACAATGGTGAATTATAACCTTTTAGCTGTTTAATATATGGATTTCTTTCTAGCAGTATACCAAAGCGGTATATAAAAAAGTTTCATGAATTTTATTAGTACTAAAGTGCACAGTTACATGCTTGGAGCTAGTCACTGTTCTTTTACCAAGTCAAAGAGATCCCTGAAGCCATAAAGGAGGGAGGCATACAGAAAGGGAGGGTTGGGGAAGTGAGGTGGGTGGGACCCCTGGGGAGGAATTAATAGAGGAAGGCAAGAGGAAGTGCACCAGCACCAGAGTATTTTGTGTACAGTAATGGAGACCCCATCTCCAGAAGGATATAGATACTCTAGAGAAAATTCAGAGAAGGGCTACTAAAATGGTGACCGGTTTATAGGAAAAGACATATCAGGATAGATTAAAGGATCTGAAAATGCATAGCTTGGAGGAGAGAAGAGAGAGAGGGGATATGATTGAAACATTCAACAAGGGATTCAACAAAGTGCAGGATGGAAGTAAATTTCAAAGGAGTAAAAATGTTAGGACAAGAGGCCATAGTCTAAAACTAAAGGGACACAGGTTTAGATGTAATGTAAGAAAGTTTTACTTCACTGAGAGGGGAGTAGATACATGGAATAGCCTACCTGCAGAAGTGGTAGAAGTTAATACAGTGACAGAAATAACCAAAAAAGTTTGAGGTTTTTACAGTAGGAAAATGGGCAGACTAGATGGGCCGAATGGTTCTTATCTGGCGTCAAATTCTGTGTTTCTATGTTTCAGTTGGGATAGGGGGTCTCTGAAAGCATCCCTCCCACCATCCCTTTAGTTTTTGGGGTACAAACTCAGACTGGGTATTATTCTTGCCTTGTATTGGAGTCTGGGTTTATGTTTTAACACAAATGATTGATGAATGTTTTTTTAGGGAGAAACTCTTATGGAAAATGCCCTGAGCTTACGCCATGGGTGGTGATGTTACCCACTGGAGCTGTCAAATGTCTTATAAAATGCTGGGGAGGAGGCAAAAACTCCAGCCAACATTTTAAGAGTGCCTTGAGCAAAACAAGTTTGAGAACCACTTGATTAAGAGAATATATACTGATGTACAGTACCTTGCCATTTCTTTTCTGTACCTTTCGCTTTTCTTTAAAAACAGAGTGAGAAAAACATTAACCCCTTGAGGACCAAAAGGTGCAATGAGTTGCACACTTCTCTGGTCCCCAAGGGGTTAACAGGAAATTATTCCTATATAGTTTCCCTTTAAGCACAGCTTCTGGAGGACAGTAGGACACGTATCACGCTGATTCCTTGCGATAATAGACGCTGGAATCAGCGTTCTGTCCATACACCTGCCTAATGTGCTACGTATGCACTAAGTCAGCGGTTCTCAACCTTTTATGGTTCAAGGCACCCCTAATGTGCAGTCTGGAAGTGTCGGGGCACACCTAATATTTTATAGGTCATTTGTCAAGTACGTAACGGTTGATACAAATGCAAAAATATATAGCTCTTTATAGGTTCCACAATCAGAATAATATAAATAAACATTTCATGCAGAAATATTTCCAGAAATAAACATTTGAAACCCAGTATTCACATTTTATCAAAGTCTTTATAGAACAGATGAGGCACCCTGAGTGGATGCCCATGGCACACCAAAGTGCCACGGCACCCTGGTTGAGAATCACTGCACTAAGTCCTCCTCTTAATGTGGCTTGCACCAGTCAGAGGACAAGGGGATAGTCTGCTGGTGTTTCTGAGGGGTTGAGGTCCCTTTACCCTGCGCCTTACTTAGACTAATGTACTAAGCAATGCATATTGGAAATGGCATACACTAACTCTATTTCCACGTGCATGTTACGGGTCTGGTAGTGTGTTGCATGCTAGCATTAAAGTCCAACGTTTGAGCAGTTTGCCTACGAGTATGCCCTACAGAGATCATACACTGTAATGTATACCCTTAGGTGCAGACACTCATGTTAGATAACAAGTCCATTGTGGCTGCACTGGCAAGTTCACCCTAGTAGTGAGCCATGTGTGACGTGGCAAAACAACTGTGCCATGCAGATCCAAGAAACTTTATCATCAAATTAATTTTAATTATGGTCTAGATGGTGCAGTTGCTTTGCCCCAGAGTTGTCTGCTTTGCCTTAATACATATATCTTTAGAAGCCATTTTTCAATAATTCCATCATAATCATCTGCTATACTGTGATATGTGAGTTATATTCAGACACTTAATTGCAGAGAGCTGAGAAGAGAAAACAATAAGGAAGGAGATTAGTGAGACAAGGATGGGATTTTGTGAAGACTATAAATCTTTTGTATCTGATAAATGGTGATATAATCCCTCAACTGTACCAAAAACCACTGTGCTCCATCCACCTGTTAGTGTGCTACTGTACACATCACGGGGAGACACTGTTCAATTGAAGATCATTTAGTACAGTTCTGAAAGCTAATGAGATGCAGTTGGTTTGCTCCAGAACTGCAACACAGGAAACAAATGATCATTCCAACTGATTTAAATGGGACTTTTAACTCTGTGAATGCCAGATAGGTCTCAAAGCATTGCAATGCATAGCATTCAAGGGATTAAAGCCCCATTTTAAATCAATGAGACTTTTAGAAAGTTTATTTTGTCCCCTATGGTGCAGTTTGTTTGCTGCAGAATTACATGTCTTTATATGCAGAATTGTACCTTTATATTTACACTAATAATGGTGTATATAGTTAACCCCACGGATGCCAGAGCTATCATTTGGAGATTTATCTAACCCCCACAGTGATGTCATGTATACACCATGATATTTAGTTTCCAGGGGTCCCAACATCAGAGCTAAATAAATATATCCTTACACCGTTCTTGCTGAGGATTGTGATTTCCTGTTTCAGAGTGCATGACTGGCTGTCGGGCGACAAGGACGCATCAGCTTTGTTTGCAGTGGCCAATCAGCTTTCTTCTGTACGACTCATCAAGGCAAGTGAAATAAAGTATATGTGGGCACCTGTGTCTGTGCAATGGGGTAGTTTATTCTGTTATGAATGTTACCTTGTATAGTGCATGTGTTTCTTTCCTCCTCATCGCTAGTTCTCGATTTCTTTATCATCTATTCTTATTTATTATGTTTTTTTCTTAATCCTTTATTACTCTATTTTCCCATGTTTTACACCCTTCCTTTCCTATTCTTCCTTTTCTCCTGGTCCACTTTCCCAACCTATTCCTCATTCTCACATTGTCGCCTTCCCCTATTCCCAGACCATATCCTTCTCTCCCTCTCCTCTGTCTCTGTTGCCTCCGGCTGACTGTTACATTCTATGACAGCACTGGCTGGATGCAGTCATATAATTCACATCGCTGTGCTGAAATTTCTCCCGTCTCTCTCCCCCACCTCCTTCATCCTTTAAAAGGCCAGATGGAACGGTCAGTCTGTCTGCCCCCTCAAATCCTCATCTGTTCAATGCTGTCCATCAAAATCTAAGGATATTTTTCAATGCCTTCATCCTCTCATTCCAATGTTATTTCTGGTCCTTAAACCTTTAAGAACCAGATGGGTACACAACGCATTGCAATGAATTGTAGCTCTATCCCTCTTGTCCTTAAAGGGTTCCATTTTTTTTCTACTCCTGCCATCCCACTGAATCTTTTTGTTTCTCTGCCTTCATGTGACACACGCACACACATACATACCCACACGTACACATACCCACACATACATACACATACATACACACACATACACACACACACACACATATACCTACACACACATACACATACCCACACATACACATACCCACACATACACATATACACACACATACCCACACGTACACATACCCATACACACACACACACACACATACCCACACGTACACATACCCACACGTACACATATGTACACATACCCACACGCACGCACACATACACATACCTACACGCACACACACACATACACAAACACAGTCTCACACACACACACACACACACACACACACACACACACATACATACACACGTACACATACCTACATGCACACACACGCACACACACGCACGCACACACACACACAAACGCACACATACACATACCCACACATACACATGCCCACATGCGCACACACACACATACATACACACACACACACACACACTTTCCTGTTCTTGTCCATGGCCCACTCTTCTCCATCTCTTTTCATTGTTCCGTCCCTCTCTCTGGTGACAGCAAGAGCTGACATTAGATCCTCTCAGAGTTATCCATCCTCTATAAATCCACGATCAATAGTATCATCAATCACCCTCCTTATCTTTGCTCTCCCTCTTCCAGTGGGATCATTAACACTTACCTTCTCCACAGAATCCTAGTATAACCAGACCTCATAATCTAGGACTAAAAGACTTCTGTGTCTGTTGTGTAATGGCGTAAGCCTCATGCACAGCAACTTCATTCTAAACCCAAAGATTACTCATCTCTGTATCCAGTCTTTGAATCTGATGTGCAAAGAGAACTGGAGAAATTCTGGCACAAATCAACTGCACCACAGGGGACAAATACACATTTCCATTGATTTTAATGAGTATTTTAACTCTTTAAATGCTTCGCAACTTGCTGAAAATATAGCATTCAAGAGTTTAAAACCCAATTTAAATCAAAATGTGGAATTTTCATTTGTTCACTGTGGTACTGTTGGTTTGCCCCAGGATGTATCCATTTCTTCTTAGTGCATAAGCCTTGCTGTGCCCGTCCTTGTAGATACCACGTGTCTCTGTCCAGTCCTGGAGGTCCCAGACCTCTGTGCTTCAGCCACTGGTTCTCAATCTTTTTCCTTTATACTGTACATATTAATTCCATTAGAATATATTATAAATGAAACATTAACATTTTCTTCAAAGTCTTCATAGAAAAAGTGTGGCACCCTAACAGACACCCTGGTTGATAACCACTTGCCTAGGCCTATCTCCAAGCCTCTGTGTAAACCCTCTGTTTAAAGGAATAGTGTTACTTCATTTTATCTTTATTTTATTTTGTAGGCATTAAAAAAACATGAAGAACGATATAAGTCTTATCTCTCAAACCTTTATGGTTTGAGAGATATTCACAAGCAAAGTTTCCCTTCCCACCCCTTTTACCTAGTGTAAGCCATCTCTTCTCAGATGTGGAATGCAGTCCATAGACCAGACAGATAACAGCAGGGGACAATCTTCTTCCTATGAGAACAATGAAAGCCCTGACCCCTTGACAAGTTTTTCAGGTTTTTCCCTTATCTTAATTGAAGATTTTCCCTCTCTGCAATCTACCTGGACACCTCCCTTCTGCTCTAGCTGAGCAGTGTTACATCAGTAAAAGGGGCGGGAGGGGGATACTTTGTCATTGAATTACTCTTGAACTACAACTCTGACAGAATTGAAATAACACTCTCCAAAGTCCAAATACCCTGATGATTAATTAGAGCTGATTTTATTATGAAACATTACTATCACTTTAAAACCATATATGTCTCAGGGCTCTGTATCCTGCTTTAGAGAGGCCAGGCACTTTATTCAGCCATAGAAGTACTCTGTTCTTTGAACTAAAGGTGGGGATGCAAGAAATGTGCACATGTGCTAAAGGCATTTCACACGTTCTAATCGAGAAAGACATATACAGAAAGCTTCTTGAATTGGGCATAAAAAATTAGGTTTGAAGACAACACTACACAGACGTATAAAATAATTAGCAATAGCACTTCCTGCATTAGGTGCATTCGCTATTCCACTCAGGCAGATTAGTAAATTCTGACCACGCGCACAAAAAATATGCACAGCTGTTTGCTAATCTTGATTTGTCATGCGCAATTCAACAGAATTATGAGCAAACTTATTCTTTGTTTGTTTTCACACTGGAAATGACGACTGTGCATGCTTCCTGCATCCCGCCAAATGGGTGGAATGCACAAAAGTGGAGCATTCACTATTTTTTTGAAAACCATAAATGTATATGCTATTTAGAATTGCTTATGTTTTGATGCACACAACATTTTAACACCTTGAAACTGAATAGCACATGCTCCTAAATTAAAGGCAAAGTTAGCACAAATGCCTAGATTAACCCTTTGAGTGCCAGAGTGGTAAGCAATGCATTGCGTACCCCTCTGGCGCTCAGTAGGTTAAGGACAAAGTAGACACATGCACCTAAATTAATGGCAAAGTTAGCACATATGCCTAGATTAAGGACAAAGTTAGCACATGTGCCTAAATTAACGGCAAAGTTAGCACATGCGCCTAAATTAATGGCAAAGTTAGCACATACGGCTAGATTAAGGACAAAGTTAGCACATGTGCCTAAATTAACGGCAAAGTTAGCACATGCACCTAAATTAATGGCAAAGTTAGCCAGACAAATGAAAATGTGTGCTAACTGCTCTGCTGAATTAGACACAATCACTAATCCTCTCACAAAACAGCTGATATTTTAGCCATGCCCACATTTTGAAGCACATTCGCAATTCAGAAAAAAACATGCACAGATCAGTAACATTTTGGTACTAATAATTTTGCCATCAAAAGTGCACTGTAAATAACGATTACGAACATATAAAAATAAACAGGAATTATTCTGGGAGAAACCAACTGCACCACATGGGGACGAATAAAAATGCCTGTTACATTAAATGGGGATTGTAATCCTTTGAATGCTAGAGAGGCCTCTATCATGTTGCTTTCCAGAGACCTTTCTAGCATTCAAGGGGTTAAAATCCCATTTATATAATTTGGTATCTGAATAGTTTTCATTTGTAACTTATGGAGCAGTTGGTTTACACCAGGATTACACCAAATAATCTTACTGAATTAGACTCTTAGAAGGAAATTTATTAAAGGCTCAAAAACAAAAAGGTCCATAGCACTAAACATTGTGCAAATCCGTTAAAGTAAAACATACAAAATATGTATTAGTAATATCCTATATAATAATTAGCTAAATCGTGTGTAACGCCGCGACATGCGTAGTACACACTGCTGCGCGTGCTGCAGTCATGCGCAGTACTGGCTGCCCGCGCCGCGGCTGATACAGAGCTGGCCGCTCCGAAGGAGCGTCCAGCACTGTATCAGCTGCAGCGCGGGCAGTCTCTACTGCGTGTGACTTCCCCGCGACCGGGTGGCAGTGGCACTATGGCCTGTGTAACAGGCTGTTCAACTAGTTATAAAATAAACAAGTACTTAACGTTCACATGCTCGTATATTCAGATACCCTCAGATAGCCGGAGGAAGAGTGGCAACATTAACGCATTTCGCGTATCACCGCTTAATCATGAATCAAGGAAATTTATTAAAAAACATTCTTAATTGTCTTGTAAAAATTGTCATTAACCTTATGAGTGACATAAGGCACTCATAGGGTTATGTCATGGCAAGTGGAGATAATGTCAGGTCTCATTTATAAATGAGTAAATATCTTTATTAATATGGTGTTATAAATCTAACGTTAACACCTAGATTAACCCCTTAAGGACCGGCCGCGCATGCACGGTGCGGTCACTTAAGGACCAGGGACCTTTTTTTTTCTTTCTCAGAATCGGATTCCGGACTTCCCAAACGGCGTGCAGCTGCATGGGGAGCCCAGAATTCCATGACGGTCCAGGACTGTCATGGGTCCTTAAGGGGTTAAGAACATACTATACCTGGCTTTGAGATACTGGTGAAAATTGTGTCTCATAATTGTTGCAGTTAGGGACATTTCTTTATAAATTCACAGTGCCACTTTTTTCAGCAAACCTAATACCAATTTGACTAAAAATTGACTAGAGCACTATGACTTCCTAAACTGGCTTAATTAATTCCTAAAATGTCGGCTATACTTTTAAATCCAAAATAAAATGGAGCAAACCATGAGGGGCATGAAAACTGACATGGAGTGAAATCCATTGATTGCTGGAGATGCCTCCAATGCATTGCTTCTTGTATTCAAGTTGTAGATAACCCCCATTTAAATCAATGTGCTCAGCCATACCCTAGAAATGCCAGTCTAAGAAGCTCTTCCCAGAGTGCCAGGCTTTGTGTTCAGCTGTAGAGGGGTCTGACACTGTGTCTTGTAGTAGCTTTTGAGATTTAGCCTTTATATCCAGCCCAAAAAAGGCAACTGCATCAATTTCAGTTCTTTGGAGTTTAACCCTTCCAAGAACAGAGAGTGTGCAACACATTAGTTTGTAATGCATTGCACAGTTCTCTGGTCCTACAGGCAATAAGGCTTCTGGGGCCATATGTATAAGAAAAGAGGAGCAATACTGGGGCAATCCAACTTCACCATGGAAAACAAATGGAGTTGCTGTCTCATTTAATGCTACATAACTCTCCAAAGCATTGCAGAGCTTCTCTAGCTTTCACCGGCAATTTGTGTTTGATCCCCTTGAAATGTTAGGCACTCTTCCTAGCCATAGTGGTACAGGATTCTAGAGTCCCAGAGCAGAGGTACCATCCCTACTGTCTACTCCTAGAGATGGTAGGTCTCTTCCTCTAAGGATGTTAGTTTTATATAGGCTTCTTTGTGTTGAGCTACAGAGGTGTTAAGCCAGGGTTGGACAATCTGAGACCGTCCAGCTGTTCAGAACTACAATTCCCATCATTCCCAGCCCATCCTGAACAGCTAAAGGGCATCAAGTTGCCCACCACTGTACTAAGAGTGTGAGTCCAGCCATAGTGCCAGGCTTTCCAACCTACCCCAGAGAAGCTGGGTAGTATGTCCATGTTTACTGAAGAAGCTCTTGTTTTGGGAGTATGTGACCCAGCAGTATGTCAGTATGTTCCTTTAGGTGTCAGGTTTTTTGAGCCCTAGTAGTGCCAGGCTCTCTGTTGAGCCCTACAGGAGCCATGCACTGTATGTGTGACAAGGGGTGCCAGGTTCTGCTCCCAGCCATGTTTGTGATTCTAGACATGTGGAGGTTGAGGTACTAAGAAGAATTCAAACAATTCTGAGGCAAACCATCTGTTCCATGGAGGGCAAATCCAAATTCCCATTGATTTAAATGGGATGTTTAACCCCTTGAATGCTATAGAGATCTTCAACACATTGCGAAACAATGCATTGGAGACCTCTAGTATTAAGGGGGGGTTTTAACCCCCAGTAAATGACATTTTACTTGTCCCTTAGAGTGCATCTGGAATGATCCACAACTGCTCCAGTCCATAGTACTATCTCTGGGTCTTATGTACAAAGAAAAACAAGAGCAATTCAGGAGTAAACCAGGTGAACTATAGGGAGGAATAGAAATTCCCCAAACTTCCCATTGACTTAAATTGGGGCTTTTAACCCTTGAATGCTAGATCGGTCTACAGCACATTGCATTCAATATGTTAAAAGTCTAATTTCAAGTGAGGTAAGATTTATTTGTCCCCTGTGGTGCTGATGGTTTGTTCCAGAATTATTCATCTTTCTTTTGGTCATAAGGGCTCCATTTTGTGACTTGAACTGTCCATTGCCAAAACAGTTAACCCGTTGAATGCCAGGGTGGTATCCAATGCATTGTCTTGGATACCACTGTGGCACTCAAAGGGTTAAAGCTGCCGTCGAGGTTGAGGGGATGAAGAGGAATCAAATTAAGTTTTCATAGGCCAGGGATGGAGTTAATAGGGTTGTCTGTGATGAATACAGGTTTATAAAAGACAACCCTTTGAGTGCCAGCAAGGTAGCCAACTCATTGCATTGCAATGTGTTGGCTACCTTTTTGGCACTCAAAGGGTTAAAGGAGCAGAGAACCTTTTTTCATGAAAACTTGTTACAGAGCTTTTTCTGCTGAGTAAAACAAGGGTACTCCCACCGCTGTCAATTGTTTTATTTAAATGTATAACACTTCAAAAAATGACAGTGGAATTACTACCTGACAGATCTAACTGACAGCATGACTCAGCAGTTTCTATCACATTCTATGGAGAACTGTCTGTCAATGACTCACCTCTCCTAGATAATGCAACAGAATCATTAATTGGAATCTGACCACGAGAGGGCACTGTAAAAAAAAATGTGAAAAAAAACATGGCTTTAAACTGTAATAACTCTGAAAATATGCATCTCTCATCAGTGGGAGTGCCCTTGTTTTACTCAACAGGAAAGGTCCAACAGTATATATTTTTTCATAGCAAAAGTTTACGGCTCCTTTAAGTGGCAAATTATCTTTTGATGAAATAACTATGCATGGAGTGGGGTTAATATCAGAGTAAATAAAGCGGACAGGAGATTAATGCCATGTCCTGTCACGTGATACAAGGGAAAGGTTAAAATTTTGGCAGGAGAAGGGTTAATTCTTTTAGATTGTTTTAGTGAAGCTGCTCAGTGAAGCGAAATATTACAGAGAAAATCAATATCCCTGTGTGAGAGAGTTATATAGACATAGCTGTGTGTTAAATAGATAGATCTCTTTTAGTACTCTTCCTGGCATATATCTTTACATTTTTATGGTGTTTGTATGGTGTTTGTGTGTGTGTCTCTGTATGTGTGTGTGTGTGTGTATATATGTGTATTTGTGTGTGTATGTGTATATGTGTGTGTGTGTGTATATATATATATATGTGTGTGTGTGTGTGCGTGTGTATGTGTTTTTATGTGTGTGCGTACGTGCGTGTGTGCGCATATGTGTGCGTGCTTGTGTATATCTGTGTACGTGTGTTTAAATGTATGTGTGTTTGTTACATGCAAATTTGAAGTTTTTAACTGATTTTGTGAGTGTGGTCAGAGTAATTTCAGTGTCCCTACAACATTTTGTTGCACCCCTTTACTGGCTATTATTTAACCCCTTGGATGCTAAAGAAATCTACAGTGCATTGTGGTGCAATGCTTTGGAGATCTCCCTGGCAACTAGTGGTTTAAAGTTTTTTCATTTTGTTATGTTATTGCCCCCAGGTATTTTCCGTGCCAGTAAACAGCAGATGGGACTGAGGGCGAGTATTGTGAGGAATGGGTGTGGCTATGGGTGTTGCTAAGGCCACTCAGCCTTGCCTAGGGGCATCTGAGGCATAAATCTGGCCCTGCATATTTGTCAAATATTAAAAAATTATTTCCGAGGACACTTTTATCCTGGGCAGTCAGATCATAGACTGGCATTAGTGTTCATACTAATATACATACCTAGGAACTCTACAGATCTGTTCCAGAGACTCAGTTTTTCAGACTTAATTACAAGGTCTTTGGGGACAGAGGCTATTTCTCCAGCTTCTGGAGTTCCCTGGTAACCCCACCCACTCCCCAACTGTTTCTGCCCGCTCTTGCCTTGTTCATCCTACTTCCCTGCCCATTTCAGTATAAACTCTGCCCGTCAGTCTCCCAATCCTGACCACTCAGTTGATGTCCTGCCTATATTATCATACTAATTGCTTCATTTGAACTGTCCCATCCCCATCCGTCCATGACTTTCTGGGACGCTTGGACTTGAAAGTTCTCAGTTATGGTCATATGTATCGCTACATTAACTTACCTGGAGACTTTTCTTTTTGAGCCCTTGGAGACAGCTCATGTGCTGTGACCAGGGCATATAAATGATGCAATGCATGTTATAAACGGCTGAGATTTAAAGGGATAGTAATACTTTTACTTTGTTTTAAAAATCTCTAAAATTGTAGATATTAATAATAGAATTAGAATAAGCTACTTCCCATGTCTCAAAACTTCATAGTTTTTGTGTTCGTAGCATTTAAACTTCCCCCCTCCCTCCTGCTCTGGCTGACAGATGCAGAATTCAGTCATTTGACCAGACAGAGGCTCTTCAGCAGAGCTGAAATCGCGACATTTATGAAGAAATAGTTCATTGGAACGGTGAAGCGGAGATTGAGGAATGAGAACTACCGCTTGACTTTGGGTCTTCCTTGAGCTCTGTGTTCCACGCCCTGATTTCCTGCCCAAGACCAAGCTTCTGAGTTTACTCAATGGCCTTGTACTGTGGTGTCTCCCCTAGGCTTCTCTGCCCTTTATTTAGGCAGGGACCTGCCCTGAAGTCCTTGCACTATGTCTTTATTTGGTACCTCTCGCTTTTTCTCTCCACCCCTCTTCCATGGTCCCTCTCCATTTCCAGCCCCCCTGCCCTCCGTGCTCCCTTTCCCTGTGCCCCCTTGTTTCCTTCCCTTTGGCTAAGTGGGCTGGTTATTGCATTGCCTCGTGAGGGCTATTACATTGTACCATTTGTGCCATTTACACTATGCATTTTCAAGGTGCAACTCTTGGGCTTCAGGCTTTCCATGCTTTGGGTGGGGCCGGGGCCACGGAGTTGCGCTTTTAACCTCCCCGCCTCCGGGGCCTGCTCCGGCCGGCCCCCGACCCGGGGGGTGATTCTCTGCACATTCTATTTGTTTGTAAGATGCCTTTCTCTTATTAATGTTATTATTTCTGGATGTACTAGCTTTCCTATATCCTTGCTGTCTTATGTTTACCCGGGCCGAGCATGGAGGGCAGGTCTTCTGGTTTATTGGGAGTTTCTTCTCTCACAGCAGTGTGTGCCTGGGTGTCTGTGGCATTTGGGGGGGGTAGATGGGCTCTCCACGCTCTGCTTGGCTTGGGGTGGGCAGTAACTCTTGCTATGTGATGGTTAATGGGGTTTGAGCCCTCTCATTCATGGGTATGCATGGGTGCTGGACCCTGTGGGTGCTACCTCGCCCTGGGGGCCCGGTGCATACTGGTGCGAGATTCACCTTTACCGCATTGGATCACGGGTGTGCTCTGGTCACCTGACGATGCGGTGTCAAGCTGCTATTTGCCTTTTCATTCTGATGTCGAGGGGGCGTTTCCCCTGAGTTTACTCAGTTGCCCTGTACTGCGACGACCCTCCTGGGCTTCTCTGCCCTTTACTTTGACAGGGTGCTGCCCTGAAGCTCTTGCACGATACCTTTCCTTGATGCTCTGAGCCCCCCTTTTTTGCTGTCCTCCATCTTCCATGGTCCTTCTTCATCTCCAACTCCCCTGCTCCTGCCTTCCATGCCCCCCTTTCCCTGTGCCCTCGTATTCCATTTCCTTTGGCTCAGTAGGTCTATTATATTGTACCTCTTGTGTCTTTAATGTTCTACACTTCTGGGCACAGCTCTTGGGCTTCGGCCTTTCCGCTCTTTGAGCGGGGCCAGGGCCACAGAGTTGCGCTTCCATCTTCCTCGTCCCTGGGGACTGCTCCGACCGGCCCCTGACCCTGGGGGTGATTCTCTGCACATCCTATTTGTGTATACGATGCCTTTCTTTTATCACTATTCATATTCCTAGACAAAACAGTTCCCCCATATCTTTGCTGCCTTATGTTTGCCCGGATGGTGCGTGTAGAGCAGGTTCTCTGGTTCATTGGGGGTTCTTTGCCCCCGCGGGAGTGTCTGCCTGGGTAGATTTTGCCATTATGGAATTGGGGGGTGGGGGGCTGATGGGCTCTCCACACTCCATTTGGCCTGGAGTGGGCAGTAACTTTTTCTACGTGATGGTGGATGGAGTTTGAGCCCCTCCGTTCATTGATATGCATGGATGCTGGACTTTGTGGGCACTGCCTCACTCGGGGGCCAGGTGAGAGCTGGTGTGAGGTTCAACTTTGCCGTGCTGGATCGCGGGTGGGCTCCAGCTCCCTGACCAATGCGGTGTCCCACTGCTATGTGCCTTTCACTCTGATGTTGAGGGGGGGTTCTATGGAGTTTCTGTCCGGGTTGCAGTTTGGTGCATTGGCTTTATGCCAACATTTGGAGTACATTTTTTTTTTCCGGTTCTGCTTGCTTTGCGGACCCCGTGGGTAGGTTCTGTTCGGGTGGGGTGTGTGTGGGGGGAATGGGGGGCTTGTTCCTCGTTTGCCACCTGGGTTGACCCCACTTAGTAGTGCATTTTCCCACTGGTCCCGGTCCATCTGGCCCTCGCTCTTGATTTTTTGTTGGGGGCTTGTGGCTTGGCGGTCTGGGGGGGTGGGACTGTACTGCTTTTTCAATAGCTGACCCGCATGTGGGTTCTTTCACCGTTCTCTTGGGTAGGTCCTGTGTGTATTGTTGTTGGACCATTGTTTATCACTGTAATTGTATTGTTTGTAGATTGTCCTTCTTTCATATGTTTCTATTGCTTTAGTTACAGAGGGAAGCTGGAGATTTCGCTTTTCTCTTTTTAACTTCAGCTCCTCCCTACTTTGGTGTATAGGGGGTGGCCCCACTCATTCACCATCCAGCGCTTCAGAGTATATTTTCTCTCCCTACTTATTTTTTCCTCTCCCATTCCTCTTTCTTCTCGTCTCGTTTTTTTTTACTTTTACTTTCGCTTTTCCTCTCCCTCCCATCTTTTTTTTTTCCCTCTTCCTTTGCTTTCTCCTTCGCCCTTGCCTCCCCCGCTGCCTCTTGCGCCACCGGTTTCAGTGCTCCTTTGTCACGGTTGTGGGAGGATGTCTGGGCCCGCGTCTTTTGTGCCTGCTGACTTGAAGGTAGAGACACTGAATGTGAAAGGTCTTAATATTCCTAAAAAGAGATCCCATCTCTTGCGTGAGCTTAAGTCGCGTAGAGTTTCGATAGCTTTTCTGCAGGAAACCCATTTTTGTGGTGCATCTTCGCCATGCTTAACTACTCGCTATTATCCCCACTGCTATTATAGTAATGATCCATATTCTAAGCACAAAAGCACTGCTACTCTCATCTCAAAGCATACCCCCTTTGTGGAACTCACTCTGATCCTAGATCCTGAGGGCCGTTATGTTTTTGTTAAAGGTACTATTGCTGGCCAAATATTTACTTTGGCCACTGTCTATCTCCCTAACACACGACAACATTCCCATGTAGCCGACGTGTTGACTGCTCTACGTCATTTCCAGGAGGGCTTCTTCATTTTTGGGGGTGATTTTAATGTGGCCCTTGATCCATCTCTTGATACGTTCACAGGTACTGCTCACACGTTGCTTCATGTTTTGAGGAAGATCAGAAAATTACTTCTTGATTGTCAGCTGGTTGATTGCTGGAGGGCTCTTCACCCTGATGATAGGGATTATAGTTTTTACTCTGCTCCTCACTCTCGATACTTTTGCATCGATTACTTGTTGATCACTCACTACCATTTACCTTTGCTTCGCTCTGCTGCATACGGGATCATGACTTGGTCCGACCATGCTCCTCTGAGTGTGACTTTGAGCTCCCCTGTTATTCGTCCTGCTCAATGCTCCTCGAGACTTAATGCTTCCCTCTTAAGCGACCCTGATACCTTGCTCTCAACACCACCCCTGATGTCTGTGCCCTCACAGTCTGGGAGGCGCACAAATGCGTTGTACGTGGCCACTTTATTAAGGTGGCTACGGGTAAAAAGAAGGCTCGCTCCACAAGGCTATTTGAGCTGTACGACCAGATTGCCGCCTTAGAGCGCTCGCATAAGGAGACATTAGAAAACACGGACTTCCAGAGTCTTCTGGTTTTGTGTCGCAAAGTAGCCTCTATACTTAATGGCCTTGCATGGTGGCATTTAACTCGGCTTCAGGCTCTCTACTTTGAACATGGCGACAAACCTGGAAAGTACCTTGCTAGGGCTCTCAGAAAACGCCGCCAGCTTACATACATCCCTAAGATCCGGGATACTGGTGTTTCTGCCAGGCAGCTTTTGTGAGTTACTACTCCACGTTGTATAACGTGGCACCAGACGGAGATGATCCTGTTCAGGCACACCGGATGCAAGATAAAATCTCTGCCTACTTGTGTAGATATTTGCGACTTAAGTTGATTGCGTCTGACTGTGAGCTTTTGGACCGTCCAATTTCTTTGGCCGAATTTACAGTACTTTGGCCTTATGTAACTCTAAAACGGGTAAGTGTCCTGGCCCAGATGGCTTGTCGCTTTCACACTATAAACAATGTCAGGAGATCCTTGGGCCTCGCTTGGTCTCTGCCTTTAACTCCATCCTGGAAGGGCACGATATCCACACTCATACTATATCTTCCATGATCTCATTGATCCTGAAGGAGGGAAAGGACCTGGAGCACTATGGTAGCTACAGGCCCATTTCGTTACTCAATGTCAATTTGTTTTCAAAGATCTTGGCCTCCCATATCTCTCCTCTTATGCGAACCTGATTCACCCAGACAAGGTGGGGTTTATCCAGGGGCAGGAATCTCGTGACTGTACGGTCCGGGCTATTGACCTGATTCACCGAGCTCATACTACTTCCTCTCCTTCTTTATTGCTCTCAACGGACGTTGAAAAGGCTTTGACCGGTTGAACTGGTCTTTCCTATTGGAAATTCTGCGCCAGGTGGGTTTTGGTCCACATATGCTGGCCTGGGTTTCGGCCCTGTACTCTTGCCCCTCAGCCAGAGTACATATAAACATTGCCATTTCTGAGTCGTTCAGGATTTCAAACAGAACACGACAGGGATGTCCCCTGTCTCCGCTTTTATTTGTACTATCACTTGAACCCTTTCTGAAGGTGGTTCTCAATAATCCAGATCTCAGAGGCTTGCATGTGGAGGGTACACATCATAAGATTCTGGGTTTTGCCGATGACCTTCTCTTTCTGTTAAACAAACAGAGGATCTCGCTTTCTGTCCTTCTCAAAGAATTTCAGGAATATGGAGAACTGTCCAACTTTAAGCTTAATGCCTCGAAGTCTGAGATCTTGAATATCAACTTACCTTTATCTGAGATGGATCACTTATCCTCATCCTTTCCCTTTCGTTGGTGCCGACACCAGCTTAAGTACCTGGGTATTTGGTTGAATGGCAATCCTTCACAACTTTATGCTTCCAACTTCCCTCAGTTCTTAACTGCTCTTCAGAAAGATTTGAATGCTTGGGAGCCACGTGCCCTGGCTGGGGCGGGTTAATGCGCTGAAAATGAATGCCCTTACGCGTTTGCTTTATTTGCTTCAGATGGTCCCTGTTTGCATCCCGCTGGCTTTCTTCTCCTCCCTACTCTCAATGTGGTTGCGAGTTCTTTGGGCTGGGAAGAAGTCCAGACTTCGCTTCGATGTCTTGACATGACCCAAGTCATGTGGGGGTCTGGCATTGCCGTGCCCCGGGACATACTACCGGGCTTGTCATCTTCTATGGCTCATGGAGTGGGTCTTTCGACCGCCTCATAAGTTATGGGTGGGAATTGAAGCGGCGGAAGTTGGAGCCCCGCTTCATTCCCTTCCTTGGCTGTCACCAAGCCGAGCCAAGTTGCTCTCCAAGGGCCATTCTCTGATTTCCGCTACTCTTTTTTTCAATGGAGCTTATATTCCACTTCGGCTCACTACTTACTCGTCCCCAATGACCCCATTGAGGAGGAACCCGGACTTTGTCCCTGGCCTGGCTTCTGGACCCTTTTTGGGCACTTCTATTGATGATACTACTCGGATAGCATCTTTTTTGACTTCGGATTGCAAGGTTATGCCATTGGGGTATATCCTGTCACATCGTCGCCAGACACCCTTAGACTGGTTTCAGTTTACCCAGTTTGGGTATTTCTTTCGCTCTCTTCCACGGAAACATAACCTCCTTAGACCCCTCACTCCGTTTGAGGCACTATGCTCCAGGGATGCCCTGCCACTTTACGGTATTTCTCTTGTATATCGGCTTCTTTGCTCTTTGGGGGACTTTGCCCTACCAGCCTTTATTGGGAAATTGGAGAACACCCTTCAGATTTCTCTGAGCCGAACCAGAGTGGGAAAAGATACTTATCTTGACACATAAGTGCTCTCTGGCTAATAAGACTCAGGAGCAGTCCTATACATTTTTTGACCCAATGGTATTGCACCCCGGTTCTTTTGCATACCTTCTCACCTGAGAGATCTGATGTGTGTTGGAGATGCGGGCTGGTTCCAGATACTTTGCTACACATATGGTGGGACTGTCCCTCATTTCACCATTTTGGCAGAAGATTCACTCTGTTCTCCCGCGGTTTATGGACTCTCCACCTCCTTTTTTGCCTGCTCCATTTCTTCTTCACCATACTTCCATGTCAATTGCGCAGTATAACAAGTCGGTGCTACGGCATCTTTTGAACGAAGCAAGGGCACTCATTTCCCTTATTTGGGGTAAGTCTTCGCCTCCGAATTTTCGCGTCTGGGTCTTGAGGGTAGAGAGCACACGCCGCCTGGAGGAACTTCTTCTGACGGCGATAACCAAAACGATCGCTACTCCAGCAAGTGGTTTGCTTGGATGCAGTTCCTGGAGGACCCACTGACACAGCCCCTTTTAGGGGTTGAGGCTGGCCGATGGTCGTAGCATTCATCCTCTGCTTCTCTCCCTGTTGCATGGTGCTGGAGCCCTTTGCGGGAGGTGAGGGTTTCCCCCCTCTTCTCTTTCCTCCTTGTTTCTCTATTTCTACTTGTTTTTCTCTGCCCTTTCTCCCCCACCTTTCCCCCCCCTCCCCTCCCTTTTTTTTATTGTCTCCGTCTTGGGCCTCTAGTTATGTAGCCTCTCTGCTTTTTAGTCTCTTGCTTTAAAGATGTGTATAATTGTATTTTTCTATGCATGAAGATTGTTTTCCCTTTCCCTTCCCCGTTCCCTGGTTTTCTTCTTTTTGTACCCCATCTTTTTCTGTATTACCCTATTTATAAAATACCAATAAAGCTTGATTTGAAAAAAAAAAAAAAATCAGGAACCAGGGACAGGAAGACAAAACCAGGCACAGTTTCTGGAAATTAGGCACAGCTGGCATGTGTGATACATAAATGTAATAAGCTGAGGAAGAATCAAATAATCAGGAGCCTCATAAGAGGTATGCTAGAGTGAGCTAGCTTTGAAAATAACAAGCTTCCAATGATTTAAATGGGGCTTTTAACTCCTTGAATAATAGAGAGGCCTTTAATGTATTGATTTGTAATGCCGTGGATATGCAATGCACTGCATGAGATTAAGAGCCCCTTTTAATGTGGAACTTTCACCTTAATTCAAGTTTTCATATTTGAAAACTTCATCAAAACTGCCTGTGTCTCACATTAGTTAACTAGATAGTCATACTGGTTACATATGCTAATGTATTCTAATTGCAGTACCAATGACATTTCATATGCTAATTAATATTTTCAGTCATGTGCCATATGCTAATGAAGGTTTCAATTACATTTCATATGCTAATGAAGCATTGTGCAGTACCAGGAGGTGTTTACTTTCACTTTGCCCATAAATAAAAGTGTGAATATCTCCTAAAATATACATCTGCTGGAATTGTGGCTAACAAGGCATATAGGCAGTTTTTAATTCAGTTTTCAAATATTTAAACTTGAATTAAGATGAAAATTCCTCTTTAAACTTTTCAGTGTCAGGGATGACCAATGCATTACAAAGCAATGCATGGTTACCACTCTGGCACTGAAAGGGCTAATCCAATAGGTATTTTCTCCCCCACCCCACCCCACCCCAGGTACACTGCTTTACACTATTGAATGACACCATCGTTGATAAACATTTAAGTATTTATCAATAGTCAGGTATATCTGCCTATGTAGGATAAGCTTGCTTTTGTTTCATATGGGAAATACACAATGTGCCATACTGACAAAGAGAGAGGAGAAATTCTTTTGAGAACCAACTGCAACATAGAGAACACATTCAAATTGGCTTTAATGTAAAAGGGACTTTCAACCCATGTAATGCTAGAGAGGTTTCCAGAGCAAGACCTTTCAAGCATTGAAGGAGTTAAAAGGTCCATTTACATCAATGAGAATTTAGAGATTTTTGTATTTCTTCCCTATGGTGTAGCTGGTTTGATCCAGAATTGCTCCTCTGCTTTGTGCATATGACCCCCAATTAATGAAATTACATAAGACTTTCTGCGCAAAAGATCTTATTACATACCATTGGTAAAAGCTTATACAGTTTATGAATGGATTTTCAATCATGGTACTAATATGGGATATGCCAGCCAGGCAAATGTAATTAATCGTATTTCCATGGTATATCCTTATCCTGGCTCACTGATAAATAAGAATATTGTTTTTTGTTTTTGACATTCGGCCCTTGCGGCGTGGTTGAAGAGATAACCAGGGACTTGTATCTAGTAAAGCTAGGGTGGCAATGGTGATATTTTAGCTGTAATTAGCTATTGCGCCTCATAAGGTCACACATATTATTTATTAGTGACAATTTCCAAGCACACTGCCACTATTTCTGAGCAAATAAATTCAGCTGTGATAACGTCTTATCTTACAAAATGTCCAGTGAGCGAAATATAGATATATCTTCAAAAGTCCTCTTAATCTGGTTGCCTCAGGTTACAGGTGATTATGCTCTTAAGAGGAAGCTATAGTCATCTTGCTGCTTTGATACAGGTGGGAGTTAAGACCATCTACCTATAGATGTACGAAGGATAACATTGTAATGAAATGGATGGCAAGCTATTTCCTGCCAGGGGAGAGAGGAGGAGGAGAGCCAGACCACTCATACTCAGGTTTTATTAAAAGCTACAGCAGATACAAATGTAAGAGACAACACTGTGCTTACAGAAGGATATATAACGGATGGAGGAGTCAGAGCTAACCAATTTCATTTCAGAGTCTTATTTTAACCTTTTGAGTGCTAGTGGAGGCAATGCATTAGATACCTCCCTGGCACACAAAGGGTTAAGAAAGACTATGACATCATAACAGGACTGTTAGGATAGTATTTTCAAAAGAAAACTGGAAAAATGTTTGGGCATTCCAGCTGTGCTGTAAGGGAGAACTGTTCAATGCGCTGGAGACCTCTCTAGAATCCAAGGGGTTAAAAAACCTGTTTAACCATTTGAGTGTCAGAGGGATAGCCAATATTTTGGAATTTGTTTTTTTTGTTGGTCCATTATGATATATATGATGTGCTCCAGACTTTCTCTACTTTTATTTTGAACAACCGGCCCATAGACATGTTTGGTGACCTGGTGCACCCCATTGCTCCACTGTTTAGGGCCACATAAGTATGGCAGAAATCCATGGCATTACAAATATTTTGGAGCAAAATGGAACATTTATAGAGCCGTGTATGACGTGAAGCTAGCTATTTAGGATACATTTAGCCTCTACTGTTTAATGACTTTTGATAAAGGCCCCTGAACATTATCAACCAGTTCTGGATGTCTTGCTGACAGGACTTCTCAACCCCAGGCTCCACCCTCTGCAGTACTGACATATTTTGCTGTTTCATCCACTCTGCCTGCTTCAGCTATCATAGTACACATGTGCATGTGTGTATAATATTACACATATACATACATATATTTCATAGAAGACACGACAGGGATGTGTCAGTGTGTGATTAATGGCCATTCTGTACATTGTAAGTCAAGGATACTTGATCTTCTCCAAGTCTTTTTACTTCCTGTTATCCCTTCCTTCTCCCCCCATCTCTGCCTCCTTGTATTTCTATCCACTCTGTCTCTGTGTTCACATCTCCCCCACCTGCTGTCCTGTCCTCCTTCCTCCCTCTCTCATTTGTTTCTATAGTTTCTCTTCCTCCATTTCACACCCTCTTCTCTAGCTCACTCACCCCACCCTCTCAAACTCTTTTCCTCTCCCATTATCGATCAATGGTTTTATCAAGTCTCTCTGACAGTGTCCTCAGGGTGTGAATAAGATGAGCTGTTTCTGTGCTCTGTAAAAAAGAGCTGCACAAGTCTCAAACAGTGTCACCACACACATAAAACATACACATACACTGTCACCACACAAACAAAATGCACACAAAGTACACATATATCCTGCCAGTGTAACACCACACAAAGCACACACACACACAATCACTGACACCACACACAAACATATACACATACACTATCACAGAACTGCCACACATGTATAAAGCGCACACACATACACTGTCACAGAGCAGACACACACATATAAAGTACACAAATACCCTGTCACAGTGTCACCACGCACAGTATACACATACCCTGTTACAGTGTCACCACACACATATTCTGTCACAGTGTCACCACACACATAACACACATACCCTGTCACAGTGTCACCACACACAGAACACAGATACCCTGTCACAGTGTCAGTACACACACAGAACACACATACCCTGTCACAGTGTCAGTACACACACAAAACACACATACCCTGTCACAGTGTCACCAAACACAAAACACAGATACCCTGTCACAGTGTTACCACACACAGAACACACACACACCCTGTCACAGTGTCAGTACACACACAAAACACACATACCCTGTCACAGTGTCACCAAACACAAAACACACATACCCTGTCACAATGTCACCAGTGGTGTAACAATAGGGGTCGCAGGGGTCGCACCTGCGACTGGGCCCCTGCGACCCCCTTGCCCTCAGCGGTCACTTAGCTGATCTCCCACTCAGCGCGCCGCTTTAGTAATACAGAGCGCTGGGAGATTACATCATCTCCCAGCCTCTGCATTACTAGAGCAGTGCGCGGGCGTTTCAGTTGTACAGATCTGTGCCGAAGGAGGCACAGATCTGTCAAGCCACGCCGATAGACCACCAGGGACTGGAGGTAGGGCCAGGGGTATTGCGGAAGGGGCAATGTGGAGATGAAGGGGAAGTGTGAAGATGGGGGCATTGTGGAAGGGGAAATGTGGAGATGAATTGGAGATGGGGGGCATTGTGGAGATGAAGGGGGCATTGTGGAAGGGGCAATGTGGAGATGAAGTGGAGATGGGGGCATTGTGGAAGGGGCATTGTGGAGATGAAGGGGGCATTGTGGAAGGGGCATTGTGCAGATGAAGGGGGCATTGTGGAAGGGGCAATGTGGAGATGAAGGGGGCATTGTGGAAGGGGCAATTTGGAGATGAAGGGAGGGCATTGTGGAGATGAAGGTGGGGCATTGTGGAGATGAAGGGGCAATGTGGACATTGGGGGACAATGTGGAGGTTGCCATTGTGGATGAGGGGGCCAATGTGGTCGGGTGGGCCCATGGAAATTCTTGCACCAGGGCCCGGTGGCTTCTAGTTACGCCTCTGAGTGTCACCAAACACAAAACACACATACCCTGTCACAGTGTCAGCACACACACAGAACACATACCCTGTCACAGTGTCAGTACACACACAGAACACACATACCCTGTCACAGTGTCAGCACACACACAGAACACATACCCTGTCAGAGTGTCAGCACACACACAGAACACATACCCTGTCACAGTGTCAGTACACACACAGAACACACATACCCTGTCACAGTGTCAGTACACACATACATTGTCACTGTGACCCCAGATGTTCCACAGACAAACAAGAAACAACATGACCTTATCCAACACAAAGGGCCCTATGCATCAAGACAAACATGGAGCAATTCTAAAGCAAACCTTCTGCAAGCAAAAAACAATGCATTTAGTTTGTGGGACTTTTAACCCCTTGAATGCTAAAGTGGTCTCCAACATAATGCTTTGTTAAAAAATCCAATTTAACTAATTGAGAATTTGTACTTGTCCCTTTGATGAAGTTGGCTTGCTCTGCTGTTATTTTGTGCATATGGCCCTCTTTATCCTACCATCATTGCTCCTAATCTGTATTAAGATTGCTAGCACAGCTTCACATCACTCTTTGCTTTTGCTCTTGTTTGAAACCCATAGGGAAGTTATTCAGCACTAAGAGGGTGGACAGTTGTAATGAAGAGGGAGGAAGGAGGAGTAAGAGGGGACAGGGAAGAGAGGCAGGGAAACGTTTCTGTTAAGGAATATACACACTCTCCTTGCCAGCAGAGCAAGTGTCAGATAACACATTGTTACTGTGAGGGCTAATGTATCTAATACCAAAACCAAAGAGCCCAGCACAGACAAGTCTACAGTTGAGGAGTTTACCTGGCCTTATGGAGCAAGTTAAAATGGTTAATTCTGGAGCAGACCAACTACACCATAGGGGTCAAATCATTCTCCAAATTCCTACTTGACTTCAATGGCGTTCTTAACCCCTTCATTGCCAGAGAGGTCACTGATGCATTGTGAAGCAATGTTGGAATCCTCCCTAGAATTCAATATCAATCAAAGGAAATATTCATTTGTTCCCTATGAATCAGTTGGTCTGCCCTAGTAATGCCACCACTTTAGTTTGCTTGATTAGGCCCATGGTGGGGGGTGTATGGTTAGGAATTGTTGCTAAAATTTGCAACCGGTCACGTATAGAAAGAAGTAAAGCTAAGTTTACAAATGTGTTTCTGAAAAAATTCATTCATACTAAACTATACTAAACATTGTATATACTTCCATTTCACATTATTTTATCTGGTGTTTAACCAGTACTCTGCCTTTATTTTTTTTCCTCACAATTAGCACATTTATTTATGAATGCATTGCAAGGCACTTGTTTTCTACTCCACTTTACAAAAAAAGTAAAGTGATTAGTCTTAGTACTTAATGTTTATATCCTTATATTGCTTTGTATCAGTTTTACAGATGCTTACACACGCACATATTGTCCTAAGACAATAACCTCCCCCCACTTCCTCCTTATAAATCCCTGATACAATATGGAGTACCATTTTGGCCAACTGTTCATAAAAAATACATTATTGAACTGGAAAAGGTATAGCATTATGCAAGAAAACTGATAATGAGATTGAAAGATTTTACTTAGAAAGACCAGAGAAAAGGTGTTTAATGGTGGCATATGATTACTATACAGATATATTCAAGGCCAGTGTATGGCACTCTCTGGGGAACTCTTTTAATATTAGGTGAATGGTGCATTCAACATAAGGGCAAGGATTTGTACACTAAGGGCAGTAAGGATGTGAAATTCCTTGCCTTGGAAGGCTGTGTTGGCAGATACTGTAGGTACGTTTTAAAAAAGTATTTTATATCTTTTTAACTCAGATTATAGAGAATTATGACAGTTGGTTTCAGTGCAGCTGGGACATTGATCCAAGGGGATATCATATTGCATTGAGGAGTCAGGAGGAAGGTTTTACCTGCTTGCGGCAAGATTGGAACTGGCTTCCAATGGTTTTTAGCCATCCACTGTTTCAACAAAATCCAACGATACTATAACAAAGGTTGAACTTGATGGAAACATTTTTTCAACATCATAAACTGTAACTATTTAACTATATGATCATGCTACCTCACCTCTCTTCCTACCCACCCTCCCTCCCAATAGACCTTATTTACCCACACACTTTTTCCTTCTCTCCTAATATCTTCCTCTCTTTATTTTTCTTACCCTCTCCTGTTCTTCCTACACACACTCTATTTTCCTCCTTCCTTCCCTATTACTCCTACATGTGTCTGTATTCCTCCTCCTGCCATGTCTATTCCTCCTAACCTTTTATTCACCATTCCTCCTACCCATTATTTTCATTTCTATACATGCCTCCGTTATTCTTACCCCCTCCCTTGCTCTTCTACCTTCTCCTGTCTTTCTCCTGTTTCCTCTTACATTTCTTTTTCGCTATTCATCCTACACTTTTTATATTCATCCTATCCCACTCCCTCTATTCCTCTACTCTTTCCTTCTCTTCCTCATTCCTTCTATGTTCCTTTCTAGTAATCCTGCCCCTCACTCTGTTTTCTGCCATTTCTTTCTCCATTCTGCTTACCCTGTCTTCCCCCTACCTGCTTCCTTTTCCCACATATCCCCCCTAACTTCTCTCTGTTGTCCCCCACATTCCTTCTCTCTATTGCTCCTACCCTCTCTCCAGTCACATTATCCTTTTATCTCTTTGTTTTCACTACTCTCTCTCTTGCTGCTAGCCTGCCTCTGTGCCTCCTATAGTCCTCTGTGTTTCCCTACTCAGGCTTTCTCTGTATTTTCCCATGCCATCACTCTTTTTTGTACCCCTACATTATCTCTCTGTTACCCTCCCCCTCTCTACCCCAGTCTTTCTCCCTGTCATCCCTCTCTTTATTCCTCTTATTCTCTCTCTCTTTGCTCCACCAACTTCTCTCACTCTATCCTCCCTACCTCCTCTCTCTATTCCCCCTGAATGTACCCTACCTTTTCATTATCCCCTTCATCTCTATATATTTCCAGTAGACCCCTCTCTCCCCTAAACTCACTTCATCACCTTTCACTCTATCTCCCTAACCTCTTCTATTCCTCCTACCATTATCCCTATATACCCCCTACTCCCTCTATCACTCTATCCACTGTCTTTATTTCCCATAACCCCTCCCCTGTCTATTCTATCTCTTCCACTTTAACCCACTCTCTCTCTACACATCTCTTTCCCCCTCTCTGTATTCTAGTGTCATTTCCTCCCACCAACAGCCGCTAGAAAGCAGGAAATCTATTTAATCCTATAATAGTATTACAGCCCTGAGGGGCAGGTTTTAGAGATTAACCCCCACACTTCTGAACTGCTTGGGCTGAATAGCTGTCCAGAGAGGCGGATTCTGGGCTGGCTGCACCAAAAGATGGTAAACGCTTGAGTAATCTTATTGTGCAGCAAGGTGCAGTGGAAAATGTGTAATAAATGTGCATTAACCCTTGAAGGAATAGAGGATTCCTTTGCAATGCACTGCACACCCCTCTAATCCCTAAAAGGTTAACAGTGTTCTGTGCTGTGGATGGAAACTGCAAATTGTGAGGCACCGGATTTTGTTCTAAAGCAAAGTGAATAAAAACAGGCATTAACTGAAATATTTCTGCAATTTCACATAATGACATTGCTATGCTTTGCTGGGAAATAATCAAACTGCAAAGGCTCAGAGGATTTCCTTGTGTATTGGCCATTTGTCTACTCAGCAATGGTTGGATCCTATCTGACCATCACTCATTCTTTAATGAGCAGTAGCCAGATAGATCCAAAGTATTGCATTAGAGACGTCTCTAGCATTCAGTGGGTTAAAAGCCCATTTTAAAATCAGTTTGAATTTTCATTTGTTCCCTATGGTGTGTTTGATTTGTTCCAGAATTGCACCTCTTTAGCTTATAGCCTTAAATGTTTTATTTTCACATGGTACAGTCTGGATGGATTCAGAGGTAACATAAACTCAAGTTTTAAAGGAGCAGCAAACTTTTTTCATGAAAAAAAATGTCATAGGGATTTTCCTGCTGAGTATAACAACGGAACTACCACTGGCAATGATTTTTAATTCAAAGGTTATTGCAATACAAACACATATTTTAAGCAACTGTGCCTAAAGGTATCTAAAAAGCAATTATTTATAATGCACTCTGTGGGATAGATTGAGTCATTGACTATGGCTATCCATCGCAAGTAATAGAAATAGCACCACCTGTTGAACACAATATAGCATTGCAATTTAATGAAAAAAGTACAGGTTGTAGAAGTAATAACTTCTCTAGCAGTGATTAAATCAAATTACAATATATTTTGTCACAGATGAAAATGTTTACTGCTCCTTCAAACAATGAATCATTTTATTTATTTATTTTAGTAAGCTTTAGTGTATACAAATCAATATGGGCAGTAATTTGAAATAACTAAGAACCATATGCTCGCAGTAAAAGTAGAGCATTTCTAGGGTCAAACCAACTGCAACATAGTGTAAAAATAATAACTCCCTTTGACTTAAATTGGCATTGAGTCTTCCCTCCCCACCTCACAGACTACTAGAGAGGAGTCTCCAACTAAATGTTTATGATTATGTTGGAGTCTTCTCTATTATTCAAGGCTTATAAGCCCTATTTAAATCAGTGGGAATCTGTATTTGTCCCATTTGTGGACTTAGTTTAGCCCCACGTGTTTCCACTTTTATTTGTGCATATGGCCTTAAATCTATGTTCACATGGCCTTAAATCAATGTACACAACTTCCCTGTCTAAACAAGTAAACATTACTTTGATGAAATTACAATCTACTTGCTTCTCAGTGGAAGTGGTAAGGGTTGAAATAGTAAAACAGTTGTAACAACTCATGAGATAAATAGATGGGTATTTTGTGCCAAAGACAGTGTGCAGAATAGCCAACTATCCCATGAATTCTTACAATTCTTTTTCTATTTCAACCCTTACCACTTCCACTGTGAAGCTAATAGATTGGAATTTCATCACATTATCCTATGTAAATATAGGGTAAAATATCTAAAAAAAAAACAAACACAACTAAAAACAAACACACATTCAGATAAAAGAAAAAGAGGCGAAAGGGGAACCTCATAGAGTAGTACGTTGATACTTCCGAAGTGACAATATGCCCACTTATTAACCCCTGCCAAGGGGATACTCACATACTATGGTGGTCTAACAAGCACATATATTTGCAAGTTAGATGTAACAGGTACCAGTACAACCACCAAAGATACATAGCGCTTGAATTATTGAATCATGTAGATATTAATACTCACAGAATCTGTTGCACCTGTGATTCGACAATACACCATTGTTTTCAAATGGCATAAAGGTATTTTTATATATCGCTTGTTCCTGCTCAAGTGCTGCTCCCTGATGGGAGTGTGGATCTATGCGATATCACCTTATAGTTATATAAAATTAATATAAAAAGTATATATATAGTAAAAACATATATGTCAAGTGACACAAAAAAAGTCTTTGTGTTAGTATGTAACATATTTTGTGGTGCCAGTATCGCCACTTTCTCAAACACTACTAAACAATAAAACAAGTGACCCGCACACTCATCCTTACTTCCAATTTAAATTCTCTTATAACTAACAGCACCCAACCAAATTTCGGATGTATAATAGCCTGATTTTAACCCCTATTTTATCCATTTAAAGTACCATTTGGAGATTTATCTCGCATTGTTGCAGTGATCTTTCATAAAAACACAAACAAAGCATGACATCACAAAACAAGCGGTGAGGTAGCTCAGTGGTAAATTCCTTGACTATGGAGCCTATTCAACCTCAGGGTTGCACGTTTGAATCCCGGCAGGGTCAACTCAGCTCTTCATCCTTCGGAGGTTGATAAATGAGTACCATTGATTGGGTACTAATAACACCTATTATTTCAGCTGCCGATTTGGTTAATTCTGAGAGCGTGTGCTGAAAGCACTTTGAGTCCCACTGGGAGAAAGGCGCTATATAAATAATAGTTTTTATTATTATATCATTGTCTACATATCTTATGGCTCATGGCCATAAACGTTTGTCAGCATATCGAACTACATGGAATAACATATGATATCAGAAATCCATAAAGATCCGGGTCAATCTTATGCTTCAAAGGAACAGTGTATAAATATGATCACACAAATACAAGAACTTATAATAATAGAATCCATATGATCCACAATTAACCATATGTACTCAAATGTGTCATGTGCTCATATTCACACCGTCCGCTTAAAGGCAATGTATAACTTTGGAGCTGCACACTATGGGAGGGCTGCAACAACAATACCACCAAATAAACTATATGATACCAATAACTAATGTTCAGATACATTCTCACAGTAATGTCACTCAAGGAAAAGAACAAGCAGCTGGGACAGTTGTTACAACTTTGCTACAATGCTACAGCATCCTTATTCTAAACCAGCTATATCATTGAACAGTCTGTACACAAACATCCTGTACTAATTAGTTACATCTCCGCAAATACATTAACATTTACTAGGTTAGCTATATTATGCTCATGCAGTATCCTGTATAAGCCCACCCTCTTCTCTGCAGACACAGCATCATGCACAAATCCAGATCATCCATTACACACACACACACACACAGCATCCTGTACTAACTCAGCTACATCTGAGTATATTCAGCGTCCCATACACTAACTCAACCACATCTCCGCCCATAGAGTATACTGTACTCACTGAGCTATTTTCTTTGCATGCAGCCTTCTGTTCTACCCCAGATGCATCTCTGCAAACAAAATATTGTAGTGAGTGCATCTCTGCAGACACACAGCATTATGCACAAATCCTACTCTTCCCCTACATAAACAACATTCTATACTAACTCATCTATATATCTGCACACACAGTATCACGTGCGAATCCAGATACATCTTGCACACTTATTTTCTTGTACTAACAGAATTCTGTAGTAGCCCAGCTACACGTCTGCATACACAGCATCCAGTCCTAACCCATCTTAGCCTATCACAACTGTGGCTTAGTGTCCCTATATGTGTGCAGAGATGGCCTGCAGTGAGCTGTGTTCCTCTCTGATGTTTACTCGCTAGTTGCATTAATTATTAATCACCCACTGCTGTAATTACTGCCCCAGCAGCCACACTACCATTGCTGTGCAACAGCTGCTTTCCAGGAGCTCAGGGAGAGAACAGCCATCCCTCAGTATGCAGCTCAGCCCACCCTCAGGATACAGCTCAACCATCCCTCAGTATGCAGAGTGTCCTGCTCTCAGTATGTAGCGAGGCCAAACCTCAGTATGCAGCAAGGCCTGCCCTCAATTTGCAGCGCAGCCATCCCTCAGCCATCCTTCATTATGGAACACAGCCATCCCTCAGTTTAAAGAGCAGCCATCCTGCAGTATACACCACTCTCTTAGTATATAGCTATGTATCAGTATATAATGTAGCTATCTCTATGTTTCAGTAAACTGCATAACCATCTAACAGTATACAGCACAATTGTCTCTCAGTGTATATAGTCTGGCTATGTCTCAATATAAAGCTACCTCTCCTACAGTGCAGTTATATCTTAGCATACAGCACAGCTATATTTCCTTACCCAGAGCTGCTATCTCTCAGTATACAGCACAGCTATTTCTCTGTATACAGTTCAACTGTCTCTCAGTATACAGTACAGCTGGCTCTCGGTGTACAACACATCTATTTCTCAGTATACTGCACAGCTCCCTCCCTATATACAGCACATCTATTTGTCTGTATACAGCAGGGCTATTCTCAGTATACAGTACAGCTATTTGTCTGTATACAGCAGGGCTATTCTCAGTATACAGTACAGCTTTCTCTCAATATACATTAGAGCTATCTCTCAACATACAGAGTAGCTGTCTCTCTGGATACATCATGGCCATCTATCAATATACAATACAGCTACCTCTCAGTACACAGGGTTGCTATTTTCAGTATACAGAGCAACTATCTCAGTATACAGAGCAGCTATTTCTCAGTATACAGCATGGCCATGTGTCAGTATACAGTGCTGCCATCTCTCAATGTACAGTGTGGCCATTTCTCGGTATACAGAATGACCTTCACTCCGTATACAGCATGGACATCTCTCAGTATATAGCACAGCTATCTCTCAATATACAATACTGCAATCTCAGTACACAGAACAGCTATCTCAGTAAACAGAACTGCAATCTTTCTAAGACTACAGCACAGCTATCTCTGAGTATACAATGCAGCAATCTTCCAGTATACAGAGCTGCAATCCATTAGTATACAGGACAGATGTCTGTTAGTATACCACAGTTATCTCTCAGCATTCCACACAGTTCTCTTTCAGTATGCAGTTATCTAGCAGTATACAGCACAGTTATTTCTCAGTGTACAGAGCATCTTTGTCTCAGTATATAGCAAAGATGTCTCTTGGTATACATAGCAGCTGTCTCAGGATACATCACAGCTATCTCTCAGAATACAGTACAGCTGTCTTTCAGTGCTTAGCACAGCCGTCTTTCACTATCCAGCGCAGTTGTCTCTCAGTATACAGCACAATTTTCTCTCAGTATATAGCACAAGTGTCTCTCAGTATACAGTTCAGTTGTCTCTTAGTATATAGCTCAACTGTCTGTCAGTACCTAGATATCTATCTCTCAGAATTCAACTATCTCAGTATACAGCACCAATATCTCTCAGTATACAGCATGGTTATTTCTCAGTGGACCGCACAGCTAGCTTAGTATACAACACAGTAATTTTTCAGTATACAGCACATCTATCTTTCAGTACGCAGCACAGCTATCTCTCAGTATACAGCTCAGCTATCTCTCAGTATACAGCTCAGCTAACTCTCAGTATACAGCACTGCTCATTATCAGTATACAGCATGGTTGTCTGTCATTATACAGTATGGCTATCTCTCGGTACACAGCAGGGCTGTCTCTGAGAATACAGCTATTTCAGCAGCACAGATATCTCTCAGTATACAGCATGATTATTTCTCAACGTACCACACAGCTATCTTATTATACAGCACAGCTATTTCTCAGTATACAGCACAGCTATCTCCCAGTATCTAGCATGGCTATCTTTCAGTATACAGCTATCTTGCAGTAAGCAGCACATCTGTCTCTCAGCAAGCAGCACATCTATATCTCAGTATAGAGCTCAGTTATCTCTCAGTATACAGCTCAGCTATCTCTCAGTATGCAGCACATCTATCTCTCAGTACGCAGCACAGCTATCTCTCAGTATACAGCTTAGCTATCTCTCAGTATAGAGCTCAGTTATCTCTCAGTATACAGCTCAGCTATCTCTCAGTATGCAGCACATCTATCTCTCAGTACGCAGCACAGCTATTTCTCAGTATACAGCTTAGCTATCTCTCAGTATACAGCTCAGCTATCTCTCAGTATACAGCTCAGCTATCTCTCAGTACGCAGCACATCTATCTCTCAGTACGCAGCACAGCTATCTCTCAGTACACAGATCAGCTATCTCTCAGTATACAGCTCAGTTATCTCTCAGTATACAGCTCATCTGTCTCTCAGTATACAGCTTGGCCATCTCTCATACAGTACAACTATCTCTCAGTATACAGCACAGCTATCTCTCAGTATACAACTCAGCTATTTCTCAGTGTACAGCTCTGCCATCTCTCAGTATACAGCACAGCTATCTCTCAGTATACAGCTCAGCAATCTCTCAGTATACAGCTCAGCTATCTCTGAGTACACAGCACATCTATCTCTCAGTACGCAGCACAGCTATCTCTCAGTATACAGCTCAGCTATCTCTCAGTATACAGCTCAGCTATATCTGAGTACGCAGCACAGCTATCTCTGAGTACGCAGCACAGCTATCTCTCAGTATACAGCACAGTTATCTCTCAGTATACAGCTCAGTTTTCTCTCAGTATACAGCACAGCTATCTCTCAGTACACAGCACAGCTATCTCTCAGTATACAGCTCGGCCATCTCTCAGTATACAGCACAGTTATCTCCCAGCTTACAGTACAGCTATCTCTCGGTATACAGCTCAGCTATCTCTCAGTATGCAGCACATCTATCTCTCAATACGCAGCACATCTATCTCTTAATATACAGATCATCTATCTCTCAGTATACAGTCCATCTATCTCTCAATATACAGCTTGGTCATCTCTCATTATACAGTACAACTATCTCTCAGTATGCAGCACAGATATCTCTCATTACACAGCTCATCTATCTCTCAGTATACAGCACAGTTATCTCTCAGTATACAGTTCAGCTATCTCTCAGTATGCAGCACATCTATCTCTCAGTATACAGTTCAGCTATCTCTCAGTATACAGATCAGTTATCTCTCAGTATACAGATCAGTTATCTCTCAGTATACAGCACAGTTATCTCTCAGTATACAGCTCAGTTATCTCTCAGTATACAGCACAGTTATCTCTCAGTATACAGCTCAGTTATCTCTCAGTATACAGTTCAGCTATCTCTCAGTACGCAGCACATCTATCTCTCAGTATACAGCTCAGTTATCTCTCAGTATACAGCACATCTATCTCTCAGTATACAGCACAGTTATCTCTCAGTATACAGCTCAGTTATCTCTCAGTATACAGTTCAGCTATCTCTCAGTACGCAGCACATCTATCTCTCAGTATACAGCTCAGTTATCTCTCAGTATACAGCTCAGTTATCTCTCAGTATACAGTTCAGCTATCTCTCAGTACGCAGCACATCTATCTCTCAGTATACAGCTCAGTTATCTCTCAGTATACAGCACAGTTATCTCTCAGTATACAGCTCAGTTATCTCTCAGTATACAGTTCAGCTATCTCTCAGTACGCAGCACAGTTATCTCTCAGTATACAGCACAGCTATCTCTCAGTATACAGCTCAGTTATCTCTCAGTATACAGCTCAGTTACCTCTCAGTATACAGCTCAGCTATCTCTCAGTATACAGCTCAGTTATCTCTCAGTATACAGTTCAGCTATCTCTCAGTACGCAGCACAGCTATCTCTCAGTATACAGTTCAGCTATCTCTCAGTACGCAGCACATCTATCTCTCAGTACGCAGCACAGCTATCTCTCAGTATACAGCACAGTTATCTCTCAGTATACAGCACAGTTATCTCTCAGTATACAGCTCAGTTATCTCTCAGTATACAGTTCAGCTATCTCTCAGTACGCAGCACAGTTATCTCTCAGTATACAGCTCAGCTATCTCTCAGTATACAGCTCAGTTATCTCTCAGTATACAGCTCAGTTACCTCTCAGTATACAGTTCAGCTATCTCTCAGTATACAGCTCAGTTATCTCTCAGTATACAGTTCAGCTATCTCTCAGTACGCATCACAGCTATCTCTCAGTATACAGTTCAGCTATCTCTCAGTACGCAGCACATCTATCTCTCAGTACGCAGCACAGCTATCTCTCAGTATACAGCACAGCTATCTCTCAGTACACAGATCAGCTATCTCTCAGTATACAGCTCAGTTATCTCTCAGTATACAGCACAGCTATCTCTCAGTATACAGCACAGTTATCTCTCAGTATACAGCTCAGTTATCTCTCAGTACGCAGCACAGCTATCTCTCAGTATACAGCACAGTTATCTCTCAGTATACAGCTCAGTTATCTCTCAGTACGCAGCACAGCTATCTCTCAGTATACAGCTCAGTTATCTCTCAGTATACAGCTCAGTTATCTCTCAGTATGCAGCACAGCTATCTCTCAGTATGCAGCACATCTATCTCTCAGTATACAGCTCAGTTATCTCTCAGTATACAGCACAGCTATCTCTCAGTATACAGCTCAGTTATCTCTCAGTACGCAGCACAGCTATCTCTCAGTATACAGCTCAGTTATCTCTCAGTATACAGCACAGCTATCTCTCAGTATACAGCTCAGTTATCTCTCAGTATACAGCTCAGTTACCTCTCAGTATACAGCACAGTTATCTCTCAGTATACAGCTCAGCTATCTCTCAGTACGCAGCACATCTATCTCTCAGTATACAGTTCAGCTATCTCTCAGTACGCAGCACATCTATCTCTCAGTATACAGCACAGCTATCTCTCAGTATACAGCTCAGCTATCTCTCAGTACGCAGCACATCTATCTCTCAGTACGCAGCACAGCTATCTCTCAGTACGCAGCACAGCTATCTCTCAATATACAGCTCAGTTACCTCTCAGTACGCAGCACAGCTATCTCTCAGTATACAGATCAGCTATCTCTCAGTATACAGCTCAGTTATCTCTCAGTATACAGCTCATCTGTCTCTCAGTATACAGCTTGGCCATCTCTCATTATACAGTACAACTATCTCTCAGTATACAACTCAGCTATTTCTCAGTGTACAGCTCTGCCATCTCTCAGTATACAGCACAGCTATCTCTCAGTATACAACTCAGCTATTTCTCAGTGTACAGCACAGCTATCTCTCAGTATACAGTTCAGCAATCTCTCAGTATACAGCACAGCTATCTCTGAGTACGCAGCACAGCTATCTCTGAGTACGCAGCACAGCTATCTCTCAGTACACAGCACAGTTATCTCTCAGTATACAGCTCAGCTATCTCTCAGTATACAGCTCAGCTATCTCTGAGTACGCAGCACAGCTATCTCTCAGTACACAGCACAGCTATCTCTCAGTATACAGCACAGTTATCTCTCAGTACACAGCACAGTTATCTCTCAGTATACAGCACAGTTATCTCTCAGTATACAGCTCAGCTATCTCTCAGTATGCAGCACATCTATCTCTCAGTACGCAGCACAGCTATCTCTTAATATACAGATCATCTATCTCTCAGTATACAGTCCATCTGTCTCTCAATATACAGCTTGGTCATCTCTCATTATACAGTACAACTATCTCTCAGTATACAGCACAGATATCTCTCAGTATACAGCTCGTCCGTCTCTCAGTATACAGCACAGTTATCTACCAGCTTACAGTACAGCTATCTCTCAGTATACAGCTCAGTTATCTCTCAGTACGCAGCACAGCTATCTCTCAGTATACAGCTCAGCTATCTCTCAGTATACAGCTCAGCTATCTCTGAGTATGCAGAACATCTATCTCTCAGTATGCAGCACATCTATCTCTCAGTACGCAGCACAGCTATCTCTCAGTATACAGCTCAGTTATCTCTCAGTACGCAGCACAGCTATCTCTCAGTATACAGCTCAGTTACCTCTCAGTATACAGCTCAGTTACCTCTCAGTATACAGCTCAGTTATCTCTCAGTATACAGCTCAGTTATCTCTCAGTACGCAGCACATCTATCTCTCAGTACGCACCACAGTTATCTCTCAGTATACAGCTCAGTTATCTCTCAGTATGCAGCACATCTATCTCTCAGTACGCACCACAGTTATCTCTCGGTATACAGCTCAGCTATCTCTCAGTACGCAGCACATCTATCTCTGAGTACGCAGCACAGCTATCTCTCAATATACAGCTCAGTTATCTCTCAGTATACAGCACAGTTATCTCTCAGTATACAGCTCGGCCATATCTCAGTATACAGCTCAGTTATCTCTCGGTATACAGTTCAGCTATCTCTCAGTATGCAGCACATCTATCTCTCAGTACGCAGAACAGCTGTCTTTCAGTATACAGCTCAGTTATCTCTCAGTATAAAGCACAGCTATCTCTCAGTATACAGCTCGGCCATCTCTCAGTATACAGCTCAGTTATCTCTCAGTATACAGCTCAGCTATTTCTCAATATACAGCTCGGCCATCTCTCAGTATACAGCACAGTTATCTCCCGAGTCCCATCTTACAACCTCTCAGTACACAGCACAGCTATTGTTAAGTATACAGCGTGGCTATTTTCACCATACAGCTTGAATATCTCAGTATACAGCATGACTATCTCTCAGTATACAGCATGGCTATCTCTCAGTATATAGCATGACTATCTCTCAGTATACAGCTCAGTTATCTCTCAGTATACAGCTCAGTTATCTCTCAGTATACAGCTCAGCTATTTCTCAATATACAGCTCGGCCATCTCTCAGTATACAGCACAGTTATCTCCCGAGTCCCATCTTACAACCTCTCAGTACACAGCACAGCTATTGTTAAGTATACAGCGTGGCTATTTTCACCATACAGCTTGAATATCTCAGTATATAGCATGGCTATCTCTCAGTATACAGCATGGCTATCTCTCAGTATACAGCATAGCTATATCTCAGTATACAGCATGGCTGTCTCTCAGTATACAGCATGGCTATCTCTCAGTATACAGCATAGCTATATCTCAGTATATAGCATGGTTATTCCTCTCTATACAGCACAGCTATTTCTCATTATACTGCTTGGATATCTCAGTATACAGCATGGCTATCTCTCAGTATACATATCAATCATCTCTCAGTATACAAATCATCTTATTGTCCATTTCTCTTTCCTTTTTCCCCATGAAATCTCTCAGATTGTCTCTCTCAGTGCTCTCACTCTTTCTGCTCTTTTCCTGTGTTTCTCTACCCCTCTCTATTTCTCTTCCTCCTCCCCCTGCCTAGTAGCATCAGTGTGTGTGTGTGTGTGTGTGTGTATGTGAGAGACAGCTAGTGTGTGTGTGATAGTGCATGCGCGCACACAGATTTTTCTTCTGGTTGTCTCTTCGCTATGCAGCTGGAGATAAACCCCCGGATTTTATTGCTGAGTGGTGCTGTGTGTGCAACCTTGTATTTGTGTCCTTGTGTGCATGTGGACCTTTGTCTGCATTTTTACTTGTCACAATGTGCATTGTTTATCTGTCCCTGAATGTCTATCATGATGTCTGTGTGATTGATACTGTATGTGTCTGACTTTGGGTATTTCATTGTGTTAGCCGTTGTGTTAAGTGTGTGTGCTCCCTTGAATGTAGCAGTCATTGTGATGAGGTGTCTCTGACATTGTGTTTATTTGTGAGTGTCATTGCTCGGCTGTTGTGTTACTGATTTATTTGGCATGGAAAAACGAAAAGGGATCTTGCAGCTGAGAAAAATGAAGGCCAGGTACAGAGATCTCTATTCATCGTGATTCATCTCTCTGCCTTTATCTACATCTTTCTATTGATTTCTAAACTGTATGTGTCTATGGGCTACTGTCTATAACTGTATGTGTTTATTATAGAGAGACTAAATATAGATTTGTATATGCGGACACCTTTATATATGCTTCTTTATAGCTAAAAACAGTATTTAACTGTATAACATTTTTAAGTAAGTATATTTATGTGTGTATGTATATATAATATGTTTCTCAATTTCTGTAAATATGTAACCCTTTACTGAAAACTAACCAGGTCATACTTGAAAAAGAGACAAATCTCAATGTATTCTTCCTGGTAAAACATTTTCTAAATAAAATATGTGTATTCTGCTATAGGTAAGCAGTGTGTTTGTATTTGGTTTATATACACATACTAGTATAAAAGGCCGTGTACACGTGCCAAAGACTGGGTTTGCAATGCGTTGCGTACCCCCAGGCACTCAATGGGGTTAAATGTCCGGTCCTGCTCTGAGTCCTGCCTCCGACACAGTCATGCACTGTAGAGACTACCCGAAAGCACAGAACTCCCAGCATTCTGTGCGTTTGGCCAGTCTCTACTGCGCATGACGGCTTCTGACAAACATCTTAGCGAATTATTATATAGATAGTACAAACACACACGCTTACCCATATGCATAAAGCTAAAAGTGGAACAATTATGGGCCTACTCTACTTCGATTAAATGTTGATTTAACTGGGGTTTTTAACACTGTGAGTGCCAGTGGGCAAGCAAATCTTTGCTTTGGAATTCATTGCATACCCCTCTGGCACCCAAGGGTTTAACCCTGCGACTGGCAGAAGGATGCGCAATGCATTGCTCTGCAATATGTCGTGCATACCTCTGGTACTCTAAGGGTTAACCTCTTGAACAATAGAAAGGTGTCCAAGTCATTGTGTTGAAGACCCTTGTAGTATTTAAAGGGTTAAAAGACCCATCAATGTAAATTTGCAAGGTTTGATTGTTCCATGATGTTGCCGTTACTTTGCTCCAGAATTGCTCCAATTGGAGTCCGTGCATACGTTCCACTGTCATCTGGGGTCATACTGCTTTATGGGGCTTCATGGAGCAAGATAATTGCACGGGAATATATGTATTTATTCATGTACTATTGTTCATATTGCTTTATTCCTTATATCTATATACTTATAATTTACAAAGCATAGTGATAAATCAGTAGTGGACGGCCTGTGGTCTTGCTGCTATTATGTTTTAATATCATTCCCATCATCCTCAGCCAATCCACAGGCAGCTGGGGATGATGAGATTTGTAATCCAGCAGCAAATGGAGGGCAGCAGATTGCCTGTTAAATGTACTGTATAAATACAAGATGTGTTGTTACTCACACAAATACATATATTATGTGTATATATATATATATATATATATAGAGAGAGAGAGAGAGAGATATAATAAATTAAAAAAAATATAATATATAGTCATGTATGAATGAGTGTGTTTGTATTTAACTTGTCCACTATGTGTTTAAAATAACACATATAGTAGAAAATAATTAAATATATTTAAATATTTAAATATATATATATATATATATATATATATATATATATATATATATATAAAACTGGATATAGCATACACACCTATATAATATATACCCAGCTTTAAGTATATAATATATGTGTATGCAAATAAAAATATATAGTGTGGATGTTATGTACAGGTGTCTTTACTATTGTATTTATATTTTTTCTATTATCTTTGTAATTTGTAACATATAAAAGAAAATCGATAAAGAAAATCAATAAATATGAGACAGCTGCCTCATTTTTATATGCCTTGTCTGTGAAAGACGTGGCTAAAATGTGGTCACTATAGTGTGACAGAGTACTGCTGGTAGAATTGTGTAACACTAGTGCCAGTTCCCATTGCACTGCGCAGATATGTGTCTGATACGTGGATTGGCCCTGTTTTCCAGGCTTGCTTACACATTTTCATGGGCAGAACCCAAATATAGCAAAAATGCTTCATAATGCTTCATACATAGGCACTTTCAGCCAGTGGTATAACTATTCATTGGAGCTCCCAAGTGCAAACATTAATGGGCTCCATAGTAAAAAAATTCTCTAGGATGCAAAACTGGAACCTGCTAACTAGGGGTGCACCGAAATGAAAATTTTGAACCGAAACCGAAACGTCAGGATGCACTTGGCCGAAAACCGAAAGCGAAAATGACTTTAATGCATATTTTAAAACCGTAACCCTGACTTTTAAAAAGTTTTCATAAACTTAGCCTGTTATATTATGTTTTTGTTTGTAAAAAGGAAAAAAAATATTTTGGCCAGGGTTGGGCAAACATAAGAATCTCATTTCTGGTAGTGGAGAAATGAGATTCTTATGACTGCCCAGCAATGGCCAAGATGTTTCTATTTTACAAACAAAAACAAGTTTTACAAGATAATTTTGTCAAAACTGGTTCAAAGTCAGAGATAGGGTTTTAAAATATGCATTATGAATGTATTTAAACCTTGACTTTGAAAAAGGTTTTTATAAAATTATCCTTTTACATCTAGTGTGGCTTTTTATTATTATTATTTATTTTTTCTATAGCTTTTAGTTCTTCTAAACATTTTTGGTATTTTGGATGTGTATTACCAATACCTCTTCTATGGTCCAGCAGAGGAATGCAGGCTGGGCATCAACAGCAGCCACTCAGGGTCTCCTGTCACTCTCGGCACGGAAAATGTCCAAAAGCAGCAGCAGGGGAGCACTGTGGTAACAGCTTACCACCTAGCTGTTTTTTTTTGTGTCTGTTGATTTTAAGCAGCCCGCGCTAGCTACGTTGTGACGTAGCGTGGCTGCTCAGTACTAGGATTACTAGGGCTGCAACTAACGATTATTTTGATAATCGATTAGTTGGCCGATTATTTTTTCGATTAATCGGATAAAAAAAACAATATGCTAATTTTTCATTATTTAATGAACAAACTGAGTGTTAAAAACAAACAGTAGAATAAAAAACTTTACACAGTTAACATGCATCATTGTTATTATTTTACTATGGGGTCTATGCACCTCTCTTTCTCCCCCATGTACTTCTTTGTCCCCCCATGTACTTCTTTCTCCTCCCTTGTGCCTCTCTTTCTCCCCCCTTGTACTTCTTTCTCCCCCCTTGTACTTCTTTCTCCCCCTTGTGCCTCTTCCTACCCCTTGTGCCTCTTCCTACCCCTTGTGCCTCTTTCTCCCCCATGTACTTCTTTCTACCCCTTGTGCCTCTCTTTCTCCCCCATGTACTTCTTTCTCTCCCTTGTGCCTCTCTTTCTCCCCCTTGTGCCTCACTTTCTCCCCCATGTACTTCTTTATGCCTCTCTTTCTCCTCCTTGTGCCTCTCTTTCTCCCCCTTGTGCCTCTTTCTCCCCCATGTACTTTTCTCTCCCTTGTGCCTCACTTTCTCCCCCTTGTGCCTCTCTTTCTCCCCCATGTACTTTTCTCTCCCTTGTGCCTCACTTTCTCCCCCTTGTGCCTCTTTCTCCCCCATGTACTTCTTTCTCCCCCATGTACTTCTTTCTCCCCCATGTGCCTCTTTCTCCCCCATGTGCCTCTTTCTCCCCCATGTACTTCTTTCTCCCCCATGTACTTCTTTCTACCCCTTGTACTTCTTTCTACCCCTTGTGCCTCTCTTTCTCCCCCATGTACTTCTTTCTACCCCTTGTGCCTCTCTTTCTCCCCCATGTACTTCTTTCTACCCCTTGTGCCTCTCTTTCTCCCCCATGTACTTCTTTCTACCCCTTGTGCCTCTCTTTCTCCCCCATGTACTTCTTTCTCCCACTTGTGCATCTCTTTCTCCCCTATGTACTTTCTCCCCCTTTGTACCTCTCTTTCTCCCCTTTGTACCTCTTTCTCCCGGTCCCCTGCGGCTGGCTGGCTCTGAGTTCCCTCCTGCCCGCCCGCATCATCACTCGCCCCTGCGGGCCGTGATGACATACAGACAGAGAAGAGGGCAGAGGCACCGGAAGAGAAGCGCTTGCTGCCAGACAGTAACGATCAGTCTGCTGGCAGCAAGCGCTTCTCTTCCGGTGCCTCTGCCCTCTTCTCTGTCTGTATGTCATCACGGCCCGCAGGGGCGCGTGATGATGCGGGCTGACAACATCTAATCCAGTGCCAAGGATTTTCGGCCATTTTTTTTATTTCGGCTTTTTGCCGAAAAGGCCATTTTCGGCCAAAACATTTCGGCCACCGAAATTTCGGTGCACCCCTACTGCTAACCCATGTTTCTGATGGGCACCCTAGGATGCCAGGCCCTGTCATGCCAGCACCCTCTGCACCCACTGTAGTTATGCCTCTGCATGCAGTACTTTTGTGGTCATAAATAAACTAACCCTTTGAGTGCCAGAAGGGTACGCAACGCATTGGAAGGCAATGTGTTGCGTACCCCTTTGGCACTCAAAGGGTTAAGAATAAACTGGGGCAGTTCTGTACAAACCAACTACACAATAGGCATAGCTGGGAACTCTCCAGATTTGCCCTGTAGACTCTGGTTTTTGTAGTGAATTACCAGGTTTCTGGGTAAAAAGGCTGATTCTCCAGTGGTGCGGAGTTTCCTGTGAAACGCTGCCCACTTCTGCTCCTTCCCAACCTGTTCCTCCCACTTCCTACCCACTTCTCCTCCTTCCCCACCCTGTTCCTCCCACTTCCCACCCACTTCTCCTCCTTCCTCACCCTGTTCTTCCAACTTCCCACCCACTTCTCCTCCTTCCCCACCCTGTTCCTCCCACTTCCCACCCACTTCTGCTCCTTCCCAACCTGTTCCTCCCACTTCCCACCCACTTCTCCTCCTTCCCAACCTGTTCCTCCCACTTCCCACCCACTTCTCCTCCTTCCTCACCCTGTTCTTCCCACTTCCCACCCACTTCTCCTCATTCCCCACCCTGTTCTTCCCACTTCCCACACACTTAGTACTTGCTTTATTAGCGTCCCAAGTATGACAACAGGGGACAAATAAAAATATCCAAACTTACCATTGATTGAAATTGGGCTTTTATCCACTCAAATGATGGAGAAGTCTCTGATGCAAAATGCGCAGGAGAACTTCTTGGATTCAAGGAGTTAAAAAGTCAATGGGAGCTTTCATTTGTCCCTATGGTGCAGCTACTTTGTCCCAGAATTTTTTGTGTATATGGGCCACTGATGCATTATGCTGTTCAGCTCCAAAACATCCATATTTTCTAGTTTTTAGCACTGAATTAGTACATCAACTAAATAGTATACCCAGAATCTATTCAATACACTGGAACATAATCATACCTCCCAAGTGTCCCTCTTTAGGAGGGACAGTCCTTCTTTTAGACCCAAATCCCTCTGTCCCTCTTTCCCACCCTGATGTCCCTCTTTTTAGGAGATCAGATTGTGTGGTGTGTGTGTATATAATTGTATCATGCTGCTCTACAGCAATAAAACTCACATTGATGTTTGTATAAATGTCAGTATATGTGTTTATAGGGTAGTCTTTGTAAATAAAATACTTTGGTCTTGTTATAAATCATTTATTAGGTTACACAAAGAGGTATCAGTAGGCTATGAAACAGCCTAAAAATTCTCAGTAATGCCCCACCCACCACCCATTCCCCCAGTAACACCCCCTAAAACACAAGTGTCCCTTTTAGGCAATTTGAAATGTTGGGAGGTATGCATAATGCTTCTGTATTATTTGTGCTATATACATGTACACTGTCCTCTGCTTGGGCAGTGCTGTTGTTAGCACATTAGCTTTGCACAGTGGGGTATTTTTATCAAGGTACACGTGACTTAGTTTTGAGGTAGAATAATTAACCATTTAAGAACCAGAGGAGTGTGCAAAGCATCTTGCATCTTGTTAGGGGAATAAAAATCCCATTGCTTTCAGTAGAGAGTTTTCTTTGATCAATACGATGCAATTGTTTTGACCCTTTATTCCTTTACCTCTACCTTAATAAGTATGCATCCGTGTGTGTAAAAATAATCTAATAATAGATGTACATCTATGCAGTTCACCTTTTAACTTCTTTATCTCTTCACATTTTCATCTATTCTGATTTATTTGCTTCTTTCTCCCATTTTTTCTGTCTTTAACTGCTTGGATGTGAAGCAATGAGTTGGAGATCTTTGCAGCAACACTGGGGGAATGAACAATGGTGATGCCATGCTAAAATTAGGTGCTAGCATACAATTCTTATAGCCACACTTTCTCCAAGGGGAGGGCACTGGGCCTCTACACTTTGTTTCTGGTTGTTCTCTATAAAGGAGTACAGGAAATGGCATGAGTGTATGCCATTAACCTGTGCATGCTACGGTGTTGGCGGATAGGGTTTCTGGCAGTAAAGTGAGATATTGTTGTGTATCTTATAAAGAGAGGAGCAGTGACAGATACCTGTTTATCATATAGAGGGGAGCAATGAGTGATAGCTGTGAGAGGGGCAGTGAAATATATCTGTGTATATTACAGAGAGGAGTAGTGAGAAGTTGCTGTGTATCTTATAGACAGAGGCGAAGTGAGAACAGTGTATCTTACAGAAAGGAGTAATGAGGTAGCTGTGTATCTTATAGACAGAGGAGCAGTGAAAGATAGCTGTGTATCTTATAGATAGGAGCAATGAGTGATAGATGTGTATATGGAAAGGATGAGACTGATAAATAGTTGTGTATCTTAAAGAGAAGTGAGAAATCACTGTGTGACTTATAGACAGATGCAAAGTTAGAGGTGACTGGCTGTTAGGTCTTGTTCACAAAGATGTAACCAATGTGTTGACACCGCCTCCATTCTGGTATCTTATAATTCCTATATATTGCTACCAGGACACAGGGAAGGGGGTGTACACTTTGAAGCAACCTTCCAGACCACACAGACATCAGCATTTCTTCATGGGCTGATGCCCGTGTGCGCCAACCTGTGATTGGATTGTTAGAATGAGCATTGCAATGATTCAGTCTCCTGTGTGGATGTCCTGCACAGGGCTCCATTGTTCTTCTTGCAGACCTTAACCGATGCCACTCCCCAGTGACCATTGCTAGAGAGGAAGAGAGAGAGAGCAATGAAAAGATTGCTGTATATTGGATGTAAAGATTGTGTTCATGTAGGCAACATTAACATAGCAATTAAATTGACACATTGGCTGGCCTACAATGATTTTCATTGACCCTTATGAGGCTGTTCATATGGACAAATACCCCATTGCATGTGGCAGCACACAGCATGCTGCAACTTTTCTGAATTCTTCAATGAACACATTGAAGTTGCAGCATGAAAATCTGCATAACAGACTAAGAGGCCATCATAGATGTTCACATGAAAAGTTGAATCATTCATATGACCATTGTGAGCCACAAGCAGGGGTCAACCAATCATATCTTCCTGACATTCTTTGTGCATGCCCAATGGGGAAAATGTGTGAATTCACTAGCACAGCCCCACTGTCAGTAGCCTCCAACACAGATGGATGCGTTTTCGGGTATGCACTGCAGCGTATAATCCCTGTAGTGCATACTGTCGGACAATTTCCTTACTGTCGGACAATCATTAGAAGCTTCATACCAGCAAACCCTCTACCCGTGCTCCATAGCATGTGCAGGTAAGTGGTGTATAGTCATGCCATTTCCTCTGCACCTTGTGTAGTACATTTTCTTAATCAAGATGTAGAGGAAGGAACCCCAAGGGAACCCCCACAGAATGCTCCAATCCAAGTGCAAGCCATTATAAGAGGAGGAATTTTGGACTCCATGGCTTACGTTAAGCAGGCATTGTGTCATAAACTCTGAATCTCTTTTGTACAATCACCACAGTATATATGGCTACCCCTCCAATTCTCTCCACTCCTTCCAAATCCCCCTTGTGAACAGACATAATTAGACGCACACAGAGGCATACATAGAAAGGAGCAGCGTGTGAATAGTTCTCCTTTATTTAAATTCTTCATAAAGTATTAGATAACAGAGAATCTAAATTCACACATTAATGTATCTCATTACATAGAGTTATTGAAATATATATCATACATTAATTCTTTATTACACAAATCGTGCAAAAATAAGATGTACTTGGAGAAAATTGTTCCATTTCTTTTTATTAGAGCCGGATTGGGCAATCATCCTTGGCCAGCCAGCGGCTGGCCAAGGATGGTGGGATGATGGGAATTGTAGTACCCAGCAGATGGAGGACCTTATGTTAACTAACACTGTTTTAAATCTTGAACATTTATAGCACACACAGATTCTTTTGTTGGTAAAATCACTTAATATTAACGCACAGCTACATAACAGTATCTGACATTATAAAGGACCTGTGTTAACCCTTGAGTATCATACTTGTAGGCAGTGCATTTCTCCTTGGTGTTGCATACCCATGTGGCACTAGGGTAAGCACATTTGCTTTCTGCCATTCAGAGACACTGTCAAGAGCTACAGTGTATTTCTCCTCAGCTCTAGTGCGGCTGCTTAGGCCAAGCACCCTATCACTGACATCACTGCACATCAGTGCGCAACCAGCATTTTCTCTGTAGTATCTCAGAGATTTAAGCTCTACAGGGAGAACTGCCTGTTAACTGCTGTGACAGAAAATGACTCCTGTTCTTTGCTACAGGAAAATGGCCTTGGCACAGTGTGGCACAGCTCTCCCTCTAGAGCAGTGATGAGGAATGGCTGGCTCAGAATGCTGGGAGTTGTAGTCCTCTGCAATTGGAGGCCCATCACAGGCGTCACTTTCTGACATAGCAGTCAATGGGCAGTTCTTCCTCTAGTATTTAGAACTGTGCTAGGAAGTCTTCATTCCAGGACTGTATATTGTCCCAAAAGGGGGCTTCACCTGATGCAGGACATATTTAAAATATAGGACTGTCCCAGGCATTCAGGTACATGTGGTCCCCCAATCAAGAACTGAATGGGTTAATCAGAGAATATGAATACAGGACTTGTCTGTAACCCCACAGACCTTTCTAGCTCAGAACAATACTGAGCATTTTATGACAGTTAATTTCAGAGCAGATAGGATGCTGATCCAGGGAAACATCTGACTGCCATTTTCAGTCAGGAAAGTGGAGCATTAGCTAATTTTTTGATTCCATACATTTATGGCTAAATATGCAATTGCTCACAGTTTGAAGCAAGGAACATACTAGCACCTTGATGCTGAATGCTTATGCTCTTAAATTAACGGCTCAGTTAGCGCAGGCTCATAAATTAACAGGAAAATTAGCCAGACATATGAATATGTGTGCTAACTGCTTAGCTGAATTAGATGTAATCACTAATCCTTTCACAAAAGACAGACGTTTTAGCCACTCCCACTTTTTGAAACACATTTGCTAAAAAAGCACACGTTCACTAATTTAAAAAAGTGAGCAATTCGGAAAAATATTGTTGCTAATCATTTTTTCCATCAAAAGTATATCATGAATAGTGATTACCGTAAAATCTCAGGTATAATACACACCTGTGTATAATACGCAGGTGTATATTATACCCAAGATTTTAGGGAAAAACAAGAGTGACTATGTATAATACGCACCCTTGTTTTCCCCTCTTACGAAAAAAAAAATGAAACCTGCCGGAACCCTTCCCTCCCTCATCTGGCGCCATCAAGTCCCCTCATTTTCAGTATTATTTGCAGCATATAAACGATGTCAGTCTTCCCCTGTGGGCGGCATGCTTTCATTTGGCGCCTGTTTCCTTCCAGCTATGGTACTGCCCTGTGAGGACCTTCAGTTCCTCACAGGGCATTACCATTGGCTGGACCTGGTAGGTCCTGAAAGCCAATTGAAGGAAGCGGGCGGCGAATGGAAGCATGCCACCCGCAGGGGAAGATTGACATCGTTTATATGTTGCCTGATAATCTTGAAAATGCAGGGACTTGACTTTTGAAGAAAGTAAGTGGTATTTTAGCATCGGATAGCTCCGTGGGAGGGAGGGAAGGGTTCTGGCAGGCTTAATTTTTTTTTTAAATAAAAAACTCTCAGGTATAATACACCCCCCCACTTCACATAAGGTAAAGTGGGGTAAAATTGTGCGTATTATACCCGAGATTTTACTCTATGCATGTTTCCTGTATTCTGCCCTATGTTACCAACACACTGTGAAGCAAAGTATTGGAGATGTCTCTAACATCCAGGGGGTTAATACTAAATCCTAAATCATAAAATCCGCTGGTATGATCTAAGTCTGTTGCAGAGGCCGGTTTCCACATAATACACCTATACAGACATTCTGCACACAAGTGTCCTCTAGCAGCAATCTGAGACGTCCATGATGGCCTGAGGCAGGTATGAGGAACATTTACTCTCAGTCTAATTTATGCCTGGGTTGGAAATTATTCTAAACCAGATAACCATAAGAAATCTATGTATATATACACAGGAACTCTCGGATCATTACACTTGTCCAACACATTTTTTTGCTCTAGGACATTGGGATGAAGTTAAAACATCATAAAAAATGTGATTACTAGGTCATAAATCACTATTCTGCATAAAAGTATTACTTTTTCCAATAAATTTTACCAGGATACAATATAATGTTTTAACCCTTTGAATATCAAGAAGGCTAGTTTAATAAGACAAACTCCAATTCTGGGGAACATCAAGGTCACCATGGGGGACATATAAAAATCCCTATTGACTTCAATTAAGGTTTTTGACTTACCAAATGCTAGAGAGGTCTCCCAATGCACTGCTTCACATTACATTGGAGAGGTCTCTAGCATTCCAGGGATTAAAAGCAAGATTTAAATCAACGGGGATTTCTTAGATGTTTTATTTATCTCCTGTGGTGCAGCTGGTTTGCTCCAGATTTTATCCAGTACACTTTTTTATGAAAACCTTTATGTTATAGAGCTCCCATTGCTGTTAGTTGTTTTTTTTCACATGTTTTATTCAAATATTGTAACAGTTCAAATTGTCAAGAAGTGAGCAACAGCATGATCACTTCCTGAGAGTTCAAACTGACAGCATGACAACAGTTGTAAAGAAGCAAGAGTTTAAACTCTAATATCACTGGAAATATGCATCTCTCAGGAGTGGTATTATCATCGATTTACCCAGCAGGAAAATCCCTATAATATATGTATTTTTATTAAAATGTTTCCTGCTCCATTAAGGACTGGATTCTATAGTAAATAATAACTTGATAATCCCCCCTTAGACTTAAGTAGGAATATGTGAGATAAAACCATTGATGTCACTTAACCTGCAATGGAAGCCTTAATCAGCCTTCTGATTAGACTCATTGGACATCCCTCTAAAATTCAAAGGGTGAAAGTATGAACATGTGGTGGGCAACAGACCTGTGCAAGGCTGGATTAACATATCAGGGTACAGGAAGTACACAACTGGACATATAAAAATAAATATTATAGGGTACAGAATAGCAGTTGGTATTGAGCTCACCACACTCCTGGCAATTACTGGATAAGCAGACCACTATTCCACAGATAAGGTGCACAATCACAGTCAGAGAAGCTGAATGAGCTCTGTATCCAGCAGATAACTCTACTTGCAGCCTGATAAAGGCAGATTTATTTATTGAGACACACACACCTAAATCTGGAGCTAACAAGAGAACTTCCTATCCCACATCCCAACTCATGTCATGTAGACATTTCATTAAAGGAAACTGATCTTGGACTTTAAAGTGGAACTATCCCTTAGGACAGAGGTTCTCAAAATCACCATCTTATTCCACAGTGCTGTACAACAGGGATTAGACATTTAAAAATAGAACAGAATGAACTTAACAAAAGGATCAGAGGGCTTTGCTTGTGAGTGCTTTCAGTCTAGAGAGAGGTAGGCTGGGACAAAGAAGGTGTAAGTGCTACCTGTGTAAATGCCTCCTGCCATATGAACTTCCAGTCAACTGGTGAGATGTAGAAGTGCTTTTCAGTGCAGTTGTCTAGACATGTGGCAGGTCTGGTTGGGAGAAAAAGGCTCTGTGTGAGCAATGAGATCCTGATGGGGTTGTAGATGGAGTAATAATGTAGAACAGGAACAAGAGTTAGTATAGGTTGGACAGGCTGTTGACCAGCAAGGTCATAACAGTTTTAGGGGCAGATGACAGGCTTCCCTGAAGAGGTACATTTTCAGGGAACATCTGAAGGCTTAGGGAAAGTCTAATGGGATGGGGAGGAAATTCCCGAGTCTGGCATACCTTTCGTCTTTGGAGCACCTGGAGAAAGCTTATGAGCTAGAAATGGTTTTGTATAACTTATGTGACTTGTGTCATAAAGTGGGTAGAGCTTAATTGGGTGGGGTGGATTGAGAGGAAGAAATGTGATGTTTCAATGTAGAATGGAAACCTATCAAAACCAGAAAATAAATCCGGAGAGTTTCCAGGTTTGGAGCTCTGGTGCAGCATGGGAGAAGTCCAGAAGGCAAGAAAGGGAGGGTGTAGTGAGAGTTACAGAGAGAAGAAGATCCAGTGCAGAGTGAAGGTGGTGAGTGGGAACTTATTTGCAAACAACAGGTGAAATGTAGGAGGGTACATTTTTTTGTAAGGGCTCTGTAAGTTGGCATCAGTATTTTGAATAATGGATAATGAGAGTTAGTATAAGGATTTGCAGATTTGCTGAGAAGAGCAGCATTAGAGGAACAATTTTATAGGTAGATTAGTCTGGTGGCAGAGTTCATTATAGACTGTTGAGAGGTTAATCGGGCAATTAGGAGTGTGTTGCAGTAGTCAAGATGTTTGAATTACAATTTTGGTAGTCTTTTGGATAAAGAAAAGATGTTATGTAGATGAAAATGAAATGAGTTTGAGATTAACTGAATGTGGAGAATGAAGTATAGGGCAGAGTCAAAGGTGACTCCCAGGCAGCGTGCTTTGGAAGTTGGTGTGATGGTGGTGTTGCTACCAGTGAAGAAAATATCAGGAGAAAGGCTGGTTGGTGAGGATTGGAATTTTTTTAGTTCTGTGTTAGGCTGAGTTTTCAGTGGCAGGAGAACCCTCCAGAAGACGTAGTAGGGAGACAATTAGATACACAGGACAAGAGAGAAAGGAAGAGATATCTGGAGGAAAGACAGATTTAAGTGTCATCAGCATAGATATGATGGATAAATACAAAACAGTTGAGTTTTTTTACTTTGCAGAGGAAGAGGAATAGACTGAAAATAGTATGGGGCCCAGCACAGAACCTTGTGGTACAACAACAAACAGTGTCAGGGTGAAAGAAGTGGAGCCACAGTAGGGGACAGTAAAGGAGTGATTAGAGAGGTAGGAGTAGCTGGAGTCATGACACATTTGTTTTTAATTTATTAAACATGTAGATAGGAATTAATACCCTGAGCAGAAACAGAGGAAGATCTCTGCATGCGTGTTATGTCGGTTAACTCTGACCAACTGAGAACGTGAGTGTATTTCCACTTTCCTTTTTATCTGATTGTCTGGAGATATTATGCTATTGTGCACCTTTGTTTTTGTTTTCTATCAGTATAGATATGATGGGAAGGCCAAAAGAGTTTATTAGCTTCACAGGGGAAGAAGAATAGACTGAAACGAGAACGGGGCTCAGCACAGAACCTTGTTGTACAACAACAGACAGTGGCAGGGTGGAAGAAGTGGAGCCACAGTAGGAAACACTAAAGGAGCGGCTGGAGATGTAGGAGTAGCTGGAGTCATGACACGTTTGTTTTTAAGTTGTTAAACATGTAGCAAGGAAATGGAAATTTCTGTGACGTGTGCATGGAAAAACAGTGTAACTCATGGAGTATATTTGGAAAGGTGTGACAAATTAAAAGTGGACCCGACACTTTATCACAAGTTTAGCTTGTTTTGCAAATAATTAAAGTCTACCTATATATTGTACTAGCCATTTTACTGCAAAGTAAATAGTTATTGAACAATTAACCTTTATATTTTTGAGCAGTGTGGCACTTTATGTTAATGCCCTGCACAGTATGCTAATAAGTTTGATTGCAAGCTAAACTCATCACTGTCTGTGTTATTAGCAATGTCCCAGGTGTGTGGGCTCTGCCAAGATTCATTCATAGCACCATGTGCAGTAAATTTGGCCATAGCATAGAAGCTAGGTGGCATAAAAAATAAATGATAATTTCTCAATAACTATTTATATTGCAGACAATTGTCTAATACAACAATTCTTAATTCTTCTTCAAACTAACAAAACTTATCTTAATGTGGATAGGTCCACTTTTATCGTGGTGCTATGACACAAACGTACCCTATATACCCTATTATTAAACCTCTGATTGCCAGAGGGGTGCACAATGCATTGCATACCCCTCTGGCACTCATAGGGTTAAGGGCCATAGTCATTAATCCAAAGAGGTGCACTTCTGGAAGAACCAAATGTACCACAGGAGACAAAGAAAAGTCACATTGTTTTAAATGGGAATTTTGACAACTTGAATGTTAGGGAAGTCTCCAAGGCATTTCTAAGCAATCACTGGAGTCCTCCGTAACATCTAAGGAGTTAAAGTCCCCATTTAAATGGTTAGTAATGTCTTATATTAATAACAAGTAATATTGTAGATATTCAAAAAATAAATCAATAGATGCCATTCCGATCTCTCAGACCTTTATGGTTTGAGAGATATAACGTTTTAAAGTTCCCCCCTCCCTCTGAACTATTTTCAGCCTGTAGCTGACAGAAGAAGATCCTGGTCCCCTGGACCGGCAGGCAGCTCTTCAGTAGTGCTGAAATACCGCAATCTAAAAATAATTACTTCATTGGAACGATCTACAAAGTGTGCTTGCAAACCAGGCACACTTTGTAGCCTGTTCCAGTGAAGTATTTCTTTTTAGACTGCGGTATTTCGACTTGCCTCTGAATGGATTGTATTGATTTATTTTTGGAATATCTACAAAATTACTTGTTATTAATGTAAGACATTACTAACCCTTTAAAACCATTGAGAATTTGGGGATATTTTTTACTGGTTCCTTCTGGCGCCATTGGTTTGCCTCAGAATTTCAATTCATTAGCTTGCTGAATACAGTCCTAAGTGACTTATATGACTAACAGAAGAACTTACCTTGGTAGATATCTTTAACAGGCCCTGACTTCCTGAATTTTAGAGGTGCCCTGCCTTGATGGTCACTTCCACCATACACATAGAATTAGACCGCTCTAGCAGACCAAAGTGTAGCACATATCTATATCAATGTAGCAAGTTGTTAAGGAATGTTGCAATATGTTGGATACTTCACTCACCCCGCCGTGCAGGACGCTCACCTCCTTGCTTGGTAGTCCAACTAACATCAGGCCTCAACCTTGGAAGCGGTGCCGGAACCGAGGAGATCCACTCCTCTAATCAATATCCAACGAAGAAAACAACAAAAGGTCCGCACTCGCTAGCATATAAAAATATGAATGCTTTATTGGAAAGTAGTTAAAAACATCCGGACATAAACAAGACAAAAATACCCCACGATAACAACCTAACGCGTTTCGGACCTTAACGGTCCTTATTCATAGGTAAAAATGGCAGGTATTCACACCCCTTAAATATACAAATGATCCCATAAGCCTCCTGCCTGTTAAAGAGACACACACGCTAAAAACATCCATACAAACGTATGTATCGATACCAAGTGTAAAACACTAAAGTATCACGTGGGGTTAAAGTATCTAGTACACATGTATATATATATTTATTTTCTTCTTTTTCTTCCCATATGTTCTAAATAAATCAAATCAAATTAGACCATCAAAAGGAAATACTTCTGATACTACAATCAAGAGTCAGATCCAACTCCCATAAGCTAAATAACAAACTTAACCCATGGGATACAGAGATAGATCCCCTAGTAAAACAAACTTAGGTCCCATTCCGCATTCAAACCATAAGGAATCCTGGTATCTAATCGGTGTATCCAGTACATCTCTCGTTTGCCTAAACGGTGCAAAATATTCCCACCTCTGGGATGTCTGGTTACCCTTTCGATACCAAGAAATCCAAAATTGGTTAATCCTGCATCATATGACATGAAATGTCTCGCCACTGGGGATCTCATATCTGAATTTTCCACGGCATTAAGATGTTCCCTAATACGTTCTTTGAGCGGACGAACCGTGCGTCCGACATACTGTTTGGAGCATTCTTTACAACATATTAGATACACAACCCCAGATGTGTTGCAATTAATAAAACTTTTTATAACAAATTCCGTATTACCCCCTGAATTATAGAATGATTTTGAAGTTATTACATAATTGCAACACTTACATCTTCCTCCACATTTGTGAAAGCCCTTCGTATCCAACCATGTTCCAACATTGTGTTTCTTCCACGAGAACATACTTGGAGACAAATACCTCCCCAAAGTTGGTGCTTTTCTACTGGTGAATCTACAACCATTGTCCAATATATCTTTAACTATTTCATCACCATATAGTATTGGAAAAAGACTCTTAATAATACCACACACTTGTTTAAACTCTAAACTGTATTCTGTAACAAATGTCAATGGAATCTTATCACGCATCCCTTCACCATATCCACTGGGTCTATTTTTCTTAAAAGATTTATCTATCAAACTCCTACGGTTCATATGCTCCACAGAATGTCTAGCCTTGTTTATAACATTGTCCGAAAAACCCCTGGTTCTTAATCTTTCTGACAATAGACCAGCCTGCTTCATATAGGAGTCGTGATCGCTACATATCCTTTTTAAGCAAATGAATTGACTTTTTGGTATATTATCAATAAGATGTCTAGGATGGCAACTATCAGATCTTAGCAAAACATTACCAGCTGAATCTTTACGAAAGACATCTATGTTCACCCGTTTAGAGATTTCATTACCAGTAAGTTTTAAATCTAAATATTCTATAGTATGCTTCCTTAAAGTATATGTGAAACGCAAGCCACATTCATTAGTATTAAGATAACCCATGAACTTTTCCACCTGTGAGTCATTTCCACTCCAAACAAACATAAGGTCATCTATATACCTATAGAACAAAACTATAAAAGGTCTGAAGGGATTACCCTCACCAAAAATATGGATACGCTCCCACCAACCTACAAAGAGGTTGGCAAACGAAGGTGCAAATATTGCCCCCATTGCGGCTCCCCGTTTCTGAAGGTAAAAAATCCCATCAAACATAAAATAGTTGTGCCGCAAAAGGTAAACAATGGCATCTACGAGTTGTGGGTGTGACCAGTACAATCTCAGGGACGAACCATGGGCATCCTCAGCAAGTTTTCCCGGGGGAGGAAAAGCCATAACATGAAGTCCAGGACAGCCTGGACAGCCCTATGTTTATCTGGAAGGAGCAATTATGTGGGAACAGGGTGAGGGGTAAGTGTCCCCCCCCTTTCCCTCCCCTCCAGACCCCCGTGACACCAACTTATGGTTTATGTTGATCAATTTATTTACCAGATTATATATTTCAGAAGTGTCCAGTTTATATCTTAATGTACCTGTGCTGACTACTTTGTAATGAGATTTTTTTTCTGTTTTGCATTTGTATAATATGCACTAATGGTATTGACTGTGCCAGAAAACAGTGGATGTGATTTAGGATGGAGTTATGTAATTAGTGTGGGTGTGGCCATGGGAGGGACCAGGGACACTAGAAAGTTTATGCATTAAAGCGAGAGAAGGGTGAGAAACTTCCAATGAGAGAAAATCTAATTTGCATAGGTTTATCTTCCCTTTCTCCATCCTATCTCAATCCCCCCACCCCGTCTTGCCTTTTCTAGGGGAAAGTGAAGTGCCCTACATACAACAATCAGGTATATCTATTATACATCTGCAGTTGCATATATATATATATATGCTGTAAAGTAAGAATTTTTTTTAAAAAATAGACATGTTGATAGTTTCTTTTTATCAGTTAACAAAATGCAAAGTCAATGAAAAGAAGAAAAATCTCAATCAAATCAATATTTGGTGTGACCACCCTTTACCTTCAAAACAGCATGAATTCCTCTAAGTACACTATGTAGTCATATAGTCAGGTGTATGATTAAACAAATATACCAAACAAATATACCTGTGCTAATGATATTCCATTTAATAAGTAGGTTGAAACACAATCATTAACTGAAACAGAAACAGCTGGATAGGAGGAATAAAACTGGGTGAGGAACAGCCAAACTCAGCTAACAAGATGAGGTTGTTGAAGACAGTTTAATGTCAAAATTCATAAACCATGGCAAAACTGAGCACAGCAACAAGACACAAGTTATATTGCATCAGCAAGGTATCTCCCAGGCAGAAATATGAAGACAGACAGGGGTTACCAGATGTTCTGTCCAAGCTCTTTTGAAGAAGCACAAGGAAACAGGCAGTGTTGAGGACTGTAGACTCAGTGGTTTGCCAAGGAAATTTAGTGCAGCAGATGAAAGACACATCATGTTTACTTCCCTTTGCAATTTGAAGATGTCCAGCAGTGCCATTAGCTCAGAATTGACAGAAAACAGTGGGACCCTGGTACACCCATCAACTGTCTGAAGAAGTTTAGTCAGAAGTGGTTTTCATGGAAAACTTGTCTCCAAAAAGCCACACCTCTGACATGGAACAAGTGACTCAACTATGCACGAAAACACAGGAACTGGGGTGCAGAAAAATGGCTGCAGGTGCTCTGGACTGTAGCAGAAGGCAGTGTGTTCACCAAAGGGCTGGAGAGTGGTACAAGAATGAGTGTCTACAGGCAACAGTGAAGCATGGTGGAGATTCCTTGCACGTTTAGGGCTGCATTTCTGCAAATGAAGTTGGGGATTTGGTCAGAATTAATGGTCTCCTCAATGCTGAGAAGTACAGACAGATACTTATCCATCATTAAGAACTATCATCAGCGTAAAGAAGAACAATGAGTCCTGGAAGTGATGATGTGGCCCCCACAGAGCCCTGATCTCAACATCATCAAGTCTGTCTGGGATTACATGAAGAGAGAGAAGCAACTGAGGCTGACTAAATCCACAGAAGTGTGGTCAGTTCTCCAAGATGTTTGGAACAACCTACCTGTCGAGTTCCTTTAAAAACTGTGTGCAAGTTTACCTACAAGAATTGATGCTGTATTGCAGGCAAAGGTTGGTCACCCCAAATATTTATTTGATTTAGATTTTTCTTCTGTTCACTCACTTTGCATTTTGTTAATTGATAAAAATATACTACTAACATACCTATTTTTTGAAGCATTCTTTTCAGCATTTTTTCACACCTGCAAAATCTTTTGCACAGTACTGTGTATATATACAGTATATATATATATATATATATATATATATATATATATATATATATATATATATATACAAGGTTCTTGTGTTCCACATTGACTGAAAGAAATGGATTTATGTGTAACTACAAAAAAATCCCCTTCTAACCCTTTGAGTGCCATAGGGGTTAGCGTTATGTCATGTCATCCATTACAGAAACAAATGTTGTCCACCAAGATGTTAACACTAATTAGAAAAGCAAGTATTGAATTGCCCTTTAGCAATATAAATACCAAGAAGTTCTACAGGCGCTAGCTTGGAGTTTCATTTTAGGTGTCAGTGTTTCTTTAAAGGAGTGTATAAATGAAATTATCCTCCAATCACTTCACAAAATTTCAATACAAATACAGACTCAGTAGAGCTAATTTGAGCACAATCAAACACTATATGCAATATTCAAACTAAAAACACCATAGTGAAGTATATTTTATATAAATGCAAAATGAATACAGGTAGGAACACAGACATTAATAAACCTGATAAGAAATATAGCTAAAGAGTAGTGAAGTTTCATATTTGTTTATGAACGATTTTAGAACTTTCACTCCATTTAGAAAAAAATATTGGATACTATTTAAATTGATATGAACTCTTCATTTGTGGTAATGGTCTAGTACATCAGTAGACAATATTTGGCATCCCATCTGTTGGAGATTACACAACTCATCATCCCCAATCAACCAATGTTTGGTCTTGGATTGACAGGAGTTGTGGTCCCCAACAGTTAGAAATCCAAAACACTACTGAAGCTGTTACCCTTGTCTTCTCTTAGTGGGACTCTCTGTTGGACAGACCCTATGTAGAGGTCTGCTCCACCTGGGTTCACTTTTAAAATATCACACGCAGAAGAGGGTGGTAGTTCTGCTTTATAGCAAACATATTCCATACACTAACTTGAGCTTGATTGCGATAAATTGGGGACCTGTGTCTGGTTCCAATCATGTGGATTGTGTGAGCAGTTCATACAGTGGAGGAAGGGGGAAGTTCCATGGTGCACGGGCAGAGCGGAGGAGGAGGTTCCTTCACTGTATCAGCACCGCAGTACTGAGACAGCAACCTCATAGAAGGGAGCAGCACCAGAGAGTGAGTCCTCTGTACTAGCTTGAGCTCCATTGCAACATTTCATATCAAAACCTGAGAATCTCCCACCATTTTATTCATGGTGACATGGTTAATGCATGATGAGGTTGCACGCTCTTTTGCATGCAACCTTTTAAAAGGATACCCTCCAACTGAGACTCTTATTCATCTCAGGGGTAAGCGATGCAAATATGGGATTGGTTAAAGATGGGAAACTACATAATTATAGATATGAAAGTGTTATTAGTTCCTAAGATAGAAAACAGCTATTGCTCACTAAGGTAGGAAAGTATTATTGGTCCCCTAGATAGGAAACGGTTATTTGTCCCTAAGATAGGAAACTTTTATTGGTCCCCAAGATAGAAAATGGTTATTGGTCCCTAAAATGAGGAAACAATGGTTTAGCACAGGTGTAGTCAATCTTTGGACGTCAAGCTGTTGAGGACTGCAGCTCCCATTATCCCCAACCAACCAGAGTTGTAGTCTGCAACAGCTGGAAAGCCAAAGGTTGCCTATCCCTAGTGTAAGATCATATCCCAGGTTTATTGCCAAACTGACCACTGAAGCAAATACAAAGAGGTATATTGTATTAAAAAATAATAACTGATGTCTCCTTATTGTTTGAATAACTTCAGTTTTAGAAAGGCCAATGCTTTATCAAACCTCTAGCCTCTAAAGCCAATGGCTGCACTTCAGGGTATGCACTAGAACATATGAGTACATAATTCATACTGGCAGACAATCTCTTCCAGAGTTAGGACTTTAATGTTAGCAAGCCCCGTACTCCATATAGCATGCACAGGGAAATGGTGTACACTCTCCATATCCCCCCCCAGAGTGAAAGGAAGAAATTCTAATTGACATTATAGGCAGGCATGGGGACTGAAGATCGATCCAGCTCCTGAATTAGTGCGGAATCACCATTTTACATTCAACTCCTAGTCACCAAGTCTTCTCCCTTCTGAGTCCAAATAGAAGAATACTTGGTTACATTATGCTGGGATTTCCACATGTCAAGCTGAGAGATGCACATATTGTGACCTTTGCCAAAGCAGTGTTTCAGTTACAAATAGGAAACAGAAGATACTGTGGCCCTTATTCATCAATCTAAAAAAATGCAATTCCGGAACTAACCAACTGCACCTTAGGTGGGAAAAGAAAAATACCAGTAATTAAAGTAAGACTTTTAACCCATAGAATGCCAGATAGGTCTCCAATGCATGGCTTTGTAAGGCTCTGGAGACCTTTCTAGCAGTAAAGAGTTTAAAAGCCCCATTTAAAACAACAGGAATTTTTGTGAATGTTAATTTGTTTGTAATGTTGTGGTTAGTTTGCTCCAGAATTGCACCTCTTTAGCGTGATATATATGACCCTTAGAAATCCTGCCAATGCTCAGGGTTTGACACAAATCGCAGGGTTAAGGGCCAAATTCTGAGATAAGGAGAGTCCAGTGTTACCTACTACATGATATCTACCAGTTAATTGCTTCTTTATACTCTAAATTGGTGCTGCGTCTATCTGAAAGGCACAGGAGGAAGTCTTGTTTGTCTTGAGTGTGTTCAAGCAGTGAGATCTCCTAATTTGAGAATATTATAGGTTAATTGACGACTGATCGCAGTAAGTCTCGGTTACAGCAATCAGCATACCTGGGAAGTTTGTGATGTGGACTTCCTGGAGGGGAGTCCTCTAGTGCCGCTGGGGCAGATCTATGACACAATTCATTTCAGAAAATGGGCGGGACATAATTGCAAGTGGGGGCGGGGCTTCAAAATACACAAAAAAAAACATGAAAAATAGCCTGGGAGGTAAGAGAACTTGGCGCAGAGTGCAAGGAACATACTTTGAAGTGGGCAGAGATTTTATATAAAACTCCCCACATCTGGAGAATCGACCTCTGCCCCGGTAATTAGAAGACAAAACTGGAGTCTCCGGGGCAAATCCGGAAAATTCCCAGGTATGGCAATCGGATACATAGCCCCTAAAATGAACGTTACAGGGAGCAATAAGGGGTAATATTTCATTTTGAAAGTTCCAAGGTACGGCCTTTAATTACTCCACTGTCACATAAAAAAAACACACACACACACACACACACAAAAACTTACATATGCAGGTAAGAGCACTTGGAAACTCAAAGTTAATGTATCGGAATATATACATTTTGTGTAACAATGACCAATCCTCTGCTGTAGCATACAACACATGTAACAGAAAGAAACCCAAGAACCTTGATCAGTAAACAAGCTATCCAGCAGATTTTAAAAATTGTGTATCTCTCCAGGGGTTAACTACAAAGTGCTAGGCCACCAGGCAGATTTAGAAAATAGACCTTTGTTCACCCCTCATCAGTGGTATTGGAGGGTCCAGGTGGGTATATTTTGTAAGCCCCTTAAAATACAAATATTTTCACAGAGGCATAATTATAACCTGTTTGGCCTTGGGCAGATGGGTCCCCTTGGATGCTGGGTTCTGGTACAACTGTATCCCCTGCTCCTCCCTATGTTACTCCCCTGCCCCCCTTGCAGAGCACTGAAAAAGACAAGGCATGTGAGGGGCACAAAGAGGAACTAGAGCACATGAGGCACTTACAATCAACAAGTAGGCAGGAAATGGTTATGTTGCACCCCTGAGCTATGTTTAGTAAACCTTTGAATATCCAGTTGTTGACAAGTTGAGGATGATGGGAGTTGTAGTCTCCAACAGATGGTGGTCCAAAGATTTACTATATTTGCCCTAAGATATAGGCAGCAGAAAGGGGTGAGCTCCCAGGTCTATGCCCTCACCAACTTGATGACCCATCTAGAGACAATGTTCCCTTTAAGTCTGGTGTGAAGAAATACATGGGAACTGTCAAAAGGAGCTGACTCTTAAGATCTTTGAAATATGAAAACTTAGATCTCCCCATAATATAGATGATAAATGATATGTAACTGCTTTTTGTATCACATAAGTGCTCCAATCAGTCCTCAATGATCCAATAACATGCTAGACCTCACAGATATCACTGTGTGAACACACACAAGACAAGCAGTCCTCAACATGTTTCAACTTACAGATCTCACTGCTTGATATATACATGGAAGAAGCAAGAGTTCTTCTGCCTTTCTAGTATAATTGGTATAAATGGATTTACTGACAAAATAAGCAGTTAACTGGTAAAGATCATGTAATATTTAACACTGTAGTATTTTAACCTGAGAATATGGCCTCACCCTTAGCCTCTGAGATCTGTTTCAGATATGAAATTTGCTACCTTCCAGCTGTTGATTTATAGACGACGATTCATATGAACCTGAGATATAAAAGGTTTCCTAGCCCTGCTCTAAACTGGGAGAGTGTTAGAAGATTTATCTAGTGTGTAAGAATTTCACACAGAGAAACAATACAATAACTATTTGGTTTGTTTGGCCTTCACAACCAAAACAAGTGTTTCATGGCCTAAGATTAGGCCCATATGCAGCAGTACCCCTTGTAACCCTATCAGTTTCACCATAAATGGGCAAAATATACCCTGTGGGCTACAGTCAGCTTGTAGGCTGATCTCCTCTGGCTCCCAGGCCTGGCTGGTTGCACACATACAGCACTGCTGCTCCACAGATAAATATGAATTCAGGCTTTCTCTGAAAAGGATGAATGGTACATGTTATCATTAAGCACATCACTGATACGTTATCACACTCTTCTAGTGCAGAGAAAGAGAGAGGGCAAATTTATACTTTTATAGCTGTTTAAATAGCATGTGATCAGACAGCTAGACATCAGTGTTACAGGGCCTTGACTTTCTGCTATGTCAGGGCCCTCCAGTCATAATTTTTTTATTGATAATGATGGTGAATTATAGCTGATCAGCTATTCAAAAATATGGATTTATTGATACAGATATTTATAGGGATAGAAATGTTTCACAACAAAAGCAGCTCCAATTAATCTTCATAGTATTTGCGCAGAGTGCAAGGAACATACTTTGAAGTGGGCAGAGATTTTATATAAAACTCCCCACAGCTGGAGAATCGACCTCTGCCCCGGTAATTAGAACACAAAATTGGAGTCTCCGGGGCAAATCCGGAGAGTTCCCAGGTATGTCAATCGGATACATAGCCCCTAAAATGAACGTTACAGGGAACAATAAGGGGTAATATTTCATTTTGAAAGTTCCAAGGTACGGCCTTTAATTACCCCAATGTCACACAAACACACACACACACATATACACACACAAACACACACACACACACAATTGGTAACTTACATAAGCAGGTAAGAGCACTTGGAAACTCAAAGTTAGTGTATCGGAATATATACATTTTGTGTACAATGACCAATCCTCTGCTGTAGCATACAACACATGTAACAGAAAGAAACCCAAGAACCTTGATCAGTAAACAAGCTATCCAGCAGATTTTAAAAATTGTGTATCTCTCCAGGGGTTAACTACAAAGTGCTAGGCCACCAGGCAGATTTAGAAAATAGACCTTTGTTCACCCCTCATCAGTGGTATTGGAGGGTTCAGGTGGGTATATTTTGTAAGCCCCTTAAAATACAAATATTTTTACAGAGGCATAACTATAACCTGTTTGGCCTTGGGCATATGGGTGCCCTTGGATGCTGGGTTCTGGTACAACTGTATCCCCTGCTCCTCCCTATGTTACTCCCCTGCCCCCCTTGCAGAGCACTGAAAAAGACAAGGCATGTGAGGGGCACAAAGAGGAACTAGAGCACATGAGGCACTTACAATCAACAAGTAGGTAGGAAATGGTTATGTTGCACCCCTGAGCTATGGTTAGTAAACCTTTGAATATCCAGTTGTTGACAAGTTGAGGATGATGGTGAATTATAGCTGATCAGCTATTCAAAAATATGGATTTATTGATACAGATATTTGAAGTTATAGAAATGTTTCACAACAAAAGCAGCTCCAATTAATCTTCATAGTATTTGCGCAATGGAGAGTGTTATTTAAATACTGTCAGAGTTGTAGTTCAAGAGTAATTGAATGATTAAGTATCCCACTCCCACCCCTTTTACTGATGTAACACTGCTCACCTCAGAGCAGCAAGACTGTCCAGATGCATCACAGAAAGGGACAATCTTCAATGAGCAAAAGGGGAAAACCTGTCAAGGCATGGATTTCCTTACGCTCACAATAAAAAGATTGTCCGTTCCTGTGAGCTGTCTGGTCAAGGGACCAGATTTCACATCTGAGGGGAGGTGGCTTATACTAGGTAAAAGGGGCAGGAGGGGGATACTTTATTATTTATTTACTCTTGAACTACATTGCTGACAGTATTGAAATAACACTCTCCATTGCCTAATACTATGAAGATTAACTGGAACTGCTGTTTTTGTGAAACATTACTTTAACAGACATCTATTCTTGAACTATGTGGTACTGGCAGGAAAGGGGTTGGGACTTTCTGGCCGATAAGTTCATGAATGCTAGTTAATTAGGTGAAAAAAATCATTTTTAAAAATTTCAGGTGGGCTGCACCTTGGAGTCAAATGGGCCATATTTGGCCCACGGGCCACACATTGGACACCCATGGGCTATACCAAAGGTGAATTCCAAAATAAGTGACAATAATTTACATTAGTATACCTTTTCAGTTTCGTGAACTTGAGACATTTGATGTAATGTTGTATTTATTGCTGTATATTTACAACTCTGAATACTAGTGACGTCTCAAACACCCAACACATTCAGCTTCTAAGGACCAGAGGGGTTAACCAAGGAGTTTAGGGGCTTATTGATTGTTTTTAGTTTTTTGGAGGAGGGTTAAACTCTAACTTGATTTGTCCTTATTATTTTCACTCTCATTTTGTATTATTCTTTTTTTTAAAACATAAATATGTAGTCATAAGTTCTTGAAGTGAGCCTCGCCTCCGATTGGTATTATATACAATTCACCTAACACAATGCAAGGATCTTGACACGCTTTATATGGCTGTATGTTCAAAGGAAAAGTGGAGGAGTTCTGGGGCAAATCATTAGCAGTATCGGAAAGAACTAAAAAATTCACAAAATTCCCATTGATATGGGGATTTTAACTCTTTGAATGTGAAGCAATGCATTGAAGATCTCTCTAGGAGTGAAGAAAATCAATGGGAATTTTTAGTAGTGCTAATGGTTTATCCTAGAATACCTCCACTTTTCTTTTGAACATATGGCCCTTTAAGAGGCCTGTATTTTAGTACACTGAATGTGTTGTTTGATGTTGTTGATTTGTTAATGATAAATGCACTGGAAACCCGTCATGTAGTTACCAATATAAACAAGCATGATTTATACATTTGACACATTTCTCACTGTCCCTCTGGTTATGTCAGATAATGATTTTCTTACTTTACGTGTATAAACATCCATATATGTCATTCTTGTAAATAACTTTAAAGCTGAAGGTAACCATTTAAAACTCAAGCAATGGACCTGAGCAAGGACCCAAGCCATACATTTATCTAGACTCTGTGGGTGGAATGAAAGAAAGTGGAGCACTCACCCTTGTTTTGAAAGCTATAAATGTATGTGTTATTTGCGATTTCTCTTGTTTTGATACATGAAACATACTAATACCTTGACGCTGAATAGCTTGTAAATGCACTGCAAAGTTAGTAAATGCTCCTAAATTCACAGCAAAGTTAGCACATGCTCCTAAATTTACTACAAAGTTAGCAATTGCTCCTTGATTAATGGCAAAGTTAGCTTATGCTCTTTAACAGTACAGTTAGCGATTGCTACTAAATTAACAGTAAAGTTAGCGCATGCTTCTAAATTAACAGTACAGTTAGCGCATGCTACTAAATTAACAGTAAAGTTAGTGCATGCTTCTAAATTAACAGTACAGTTAGCGCATGCTTCTAAATTAACAGTAAAGTTAGCGCATGCTACTAAATTAACAGTAAAGTTAGCGCATGCTTCTAAATTAACTGTACAGTTAGTGCATGCAACTAAATTAACAGTAAAGTTAGCGCATGCTTCTAAATTAACAGTAAAGTTAGCGCATGCAACTAAATTAACAGTAAAGTTAGAGCATGCTACTAAATTAACAGTACAGTTAGAGCATGCTACTAAATTAACAGTAAAGTTAGCGCATGCTACTAAATTAACAGTAAAGTTAGCCACACTTATGAAAATGCATGTTAATTTCTTAGCTGTATTAGGAGCAATTGCTATTCCTCTCACAAAACGGCAGACATTTTAGCCACACGCACTTTTTGAAACACATTTGATAAAAAAAGAGCAAAAGTTTGCTAATTCAGAAAAAAAACATGTGCAATTCAGTAACATTTTGGTGCTAATCATTGTGCCATCAAAAGTACACTGTAAATAACAAACGTGCCTGTTTCTTGCAGGTTTCCACCCTAGGAGCCCAATATGGACTATCTCAGGGGCAAACCAACTATGTTACAGTGGAGCAAAAAATCCTTATTTGATTTTAGTGTTTTTTAACCCTTTGAATGCTAGAGAGGACCCCAATGCAATGTGAAGCAATGTGTGGAGACCACTCTAGCATTCCAAAGGACACAATGCACCATGTAAATAAATGGAAACATCTGGAATTGATATATGTCCCCTTTGGCATAGTTGGTTTCCCAGAGGATGACTCCACTTTACTTTTAAAAACAGGGTTCTAGACATGGGCAGGCAGTGATATGATCCTGCATCTCTCATTTCAGTCTGACAGGACGAGTAAAGGTGCATGGGGGGGGGGGGTCTCTTACCTGACACCTGTACCCTGCACTTATAGGGCCTTGTGAAGCTGCCTGTTTAGAGATGTCCAGCAAGTGGGGAGGTCTCCTCTGGCATCTGTCACTTTGACAAACAGGCACTCAGCTTGGTGATGTCCACTGCTTTAACAGGCAGTGGGTCTTCCTGTACATCCATTTAACCTTCTGAGTGCCAGAGGCCATCTGGCACTAAAAGGGTTAAACTAACATAGGGCACATCTTGTTCGGGGCATGGCTTCTCTGTCACTCTGCCACTGCTAAATCAGAAGCTGGAAAATCAGATTTTTCACTCATCTCTGTTTAAGAGCCCACAGAACCAAGTGGCCAGTAACGTCATCTGACAGAAGAGCAATTACACTGGCTCACTTTTTACATCACTAATATTTGTGGGACCCATCTCTGTTTTCTACACACTACTAGGCAGAGTTAGCTGGCTTAACAAGGAGATTCAGTGAATTTATACCTGCCTGCTCCAGATTCTTTGGCAGAGTAAGCCAGCAAAAGAGATATGGTGAGCCTACACCTGCTTACTTCATATATCACGGCAGAGGAAGTGGCTGCAACAAACAGTACCTGTGGTGCCCGTATCTGCATATATATTATACCTTGATAGAAGAAGCCAGTTCTGCAAGTCTTAATAACATCTGATTGACATGGGAAGACAGTGGATCTAATCATTCTTCTTGCATATAGATAGTTGACACAACTAATTATTGATTAATCACATAACAACCTCAGTGTTTTGAAGTTTTAGTAACGTATATCCATATATATTACTGTGTTATATGGATAGACTATATTACATTATATAGTATATTAATTACAGGACTTTCTCAGTACTAGTTTTTCAGGCGCTGCATTGTATTTTATAAGAATTGACTATTTTAGCTGGTATATTACTGTCCATTATTTGTAAATATGTAATAAATATTCATTGTCCTACCATCTCTTATATATATATATATATATATACCTATATTTAACATAGTATAGCTTAGACACATTTAGAGTGCTTTTTGACATCATTATAGTCCAGTGTACTATATTTATATTGGGTTGGGTGTAGGAACTAGTGCTTTGGGACCTGGGGTATAGCACCCATGAGTATGCAATCGGGACTGTGCCCTGCCAGTTTGCAGTCTGGTTCGCGTGTACTGGGGTGCTGTGCAATGCAAGGGAGACTCATTGCAGCATGTTTTTTGTGTTTATACTGTGTGGCTCCGATGATGGCTAGGGAATAAATAGAGGGCTTATTTTCAATGATATTCCACTGTACTCAGGGCCGGTGCAAGGATCTTTTGTCTACATAGGCGAAGGTGCATTTTGATGCCTCTCCCCCCGCCGCCAATCCCCCCTCTGACTGTGTGTGAGCTCAAACTCTGCGTAATATAATTCCTTTTGGATTCGCACACGGTCAGGTTTTCCAGTGGATGCACTGAAGTCCACATCACAAGGAGAGCAGACTCCTGCCTTGGAGCCTTCAGCAGCTTAACAGTAGCAGCCTGGGTGCCCTGAGAACGCATACAGTTTTTTGGGACAAATGTATGCAGTAGGGGGCAATCCAGGACTCTCTTGTGATCTGGGTGAAAGACTTTGTACTGCATCTCTAATCTGTGTAAGCACACCTCTCACAGAAAATGATCTCCAGGCCTGCCAGTTTGCCACTCTGGCACTTCCCCGAGCATGGGTAATGATGGAGGCATGATAATACCCCCTTGTTCATGGTGCCCATTGTGCCCTACCCTAAAATGGACCTGGCACAAAATTTTACACAACTGACCGACTTAAACATTATTGCTAATTACCCCTTATGCAATGTAGTATGAAAACATATCACTCTTATTCTACTATTACATGTAATCAAATTACAGGTCACCATATATTACAATTAATACTATGCCAGTCACAACAAATAATGGCCCTTGTGGATGAAACCTTTTCACAAATTTGCAGATAGACATCAATAGTAATGTGAGATTGTCACCACCCGGTGGGTAATGACCCGAGTGATGTCGACACTGATAGCTAGGGTGCATGGCTAGAGAGCGATGCTAGGGTTCGGTGACGGCGTGCCAGGTACCCCTGTGCTGCAGCCAAGGCTGGGTAGAGGTGCTGGTCGCGAAACCAGATCGTTCCACCCTAGCTGAGCCGGGGTGCAACCAGGATAGGAGTACACTGGGAACCGTTAAGAATCAGGTCAGCAGGTCAGGTAGAAAACAGGCAGGTGGTTCTTCAGAACCAGGGGCTGGAGAGTTCAGGATGGTCAGGAGCAAGCCGTAGTCAGAACCAGGGACTGGAGAGTTCAGGATGGTCAGGAGCAAGCCGAGTCAAAACCAGGGGCTGGAGAGTTCAGCAGGGTCAGGAGCAAGCCAAGTCAAAACCAGGAGAACAAGCAACTGTAGAAAAACTAGAAGGCTAACAAAGCTTGTGGAACGGGCACTCCACGCCTCGAGTTGTCCATTCAAATACTAGAAGCAGCCAATAGGGTTGGAAGAGGAGAGGTGCTCACCAAGGAACCCTATGTGATAGGCGGAGGCTAGACAAATAAGCAGTGGAGCCGGGCGCATGCGCAGACGCCAGAAGGAGGAATGCGGCGTCCTGCGCATGCGCAATCTGCCAGCCACCGCAACCCGGAAGAAAACACCCTGCCGCGTACGAGAATCGGTCGGCCGGCATGGAGGAAGCGGCGACACGGAACACACGTTGACAGAGATAAAACAAATGACAATACTTATTGTCTGCCACATACACTCCATCTTTACTGTTTCAGCTGGTACAAAAACGTTTTGGGAAGCTGTACCAGCAAAATCTTGAAAGTGTCAGTGTACAGTTTTTATTTTGTAGACCTCTGAGGTCTCCTCCTGTACTGCATGTGAGAAGTACAGTGCCTGCACTGAAGGGGTCAGTGAATTTACTGACGTGTAGAGTAGGGTTGCTTGCCAGGTCTCACAGTTGAAAGCTAGGAAAACATGCATGCCTTTTACTTAGCATTGCCTCAGGACAGGGTAAAGAGAGCATGTGTATGAGGTATGAGGGAAAGAGTAAAGGCTCAGTGTGGGGTAAGGATGAAGAGCATGTCAGGACAAATAAGTTAATGTAATCATGACAAGGTGGTGGTAGTAGTAAGTATTTAATGTGTGAGTGAAAAGGATGTGAGAATTAAAGGGCAACTATCATCCAAACAGTTACTTAAAGGCAGATCTGTTCCCCTGGAAGCAGACCTACCCATGAAGCATGGTTTGCATTGTGAGCCCTGGCAGACAAACAGAAGCAGGGTGTGGTCTGAAAAGAGACTTCCTTGGAGTTTGCTTTATAATCCATTGCTCATCCCTCTGATCCTCCCTCAGTTAATAGTCTTTACTAAATTCCTTGCTGATTTCCCCTTCCATTCCAATTAATAAGACTAGGGCTGCTGCCCCCAACAAAATATGGATCTCTTCTTCTGCCAGTCACTGATCAAATTAATGAATCCCAGTATAGCGGGGTTGGTGGGGAGCGTTTGGGTCTCCAGCTCTTTCAATAAAAAAAACTGCTGGAAAGTCACCGACTTCCAGTAGCTACACTAAGGAGCTAAATATGACCTTTCATAATTCTAGAGACAGACATTCATATTCTGAAGCCTTAAGGAACAGTGGGGTTTGCAATTGTTCTTAAAAAAAACACAGTTTTTGTGCAGTGGATTCCTTAACCCTGTCTCCATCATTTGTAAGTGAAAGTTAATGTGAAATTCATTGTACAGCAATGTGAACCCATTCCATGGCATGTGGCTGTGTCACTCACTCATTCACTTATGGTCCAGCACTCCGACTCTGCTCCCGCTCACGTTGATCTCTCTGTCAATTTCTGGGTCCCAGTGCGCAGATGCTGTGCACACTTCTGATGTCACTGGCCGCATGTGCTAGCTCATCGTGTCTAGGTCAGTGAGTGGACTCCTTCTCCTGCTGTCTGACTCACATCACATGACATGAGACCAAAACAAAGCCACCAGTCCAGGAGTCAGATGGAGGGAGTGCTTGGTAGCGACGCTGCCGCTTAAATCAGCCTCTCGGCAGATAAAACATAAATAAATGGATGGCCGTTTCGACGCCCCTCCGCTGAGGTGCCCTATGGCGGCTGTCTATGCCACCTTATGCTAGCGCCAGACCTGACTGTACTTCATATATGTAATGTATTCATGTTATGTTTGTCTTTATGTTTTTATTTATTCTATCATCATCATCTGAGAAATGCTGCAGGGATTACTAATGCCTGCCTGCCCCCACAACTTTTTTTTTCTATTTCCATTACCAGTTATATTTTGCATTGCAGACATATTAACAACAAAAAAAACTTGTTGTTACTATTGCAGGTTTTTACTCTTACAGGGCCATGCAATGCACATCCCTGTGGCACTGATAGGGCTACAAGAGTGATGTTGTTTGTGGTGCTGAAGTCTGAGAGGATCCTCTTCACTCCCCAGTGGACAAGTGGGGGGAAGCAGAGAGAATTCTCCCAGACTTTAGGAATGTCTTAGCACTTCAACAATCCTGTATGCTGATAGGGACGTTCAACCCTCCCTTTTACATCCCTAAATTTTAGTGCATATAGCGATGTGTCTACCTCAAAATGTTGAAGTGTTTTGTACACATTGACAAAATCATATTGCCACAGCATCAAAGTTTAGTGAATCTCCTCCCAGATGTATTCCACGTGCACAGGGTCATTTCTTAGACTTGGATGGGTAAGAAGACACAGTAAGACTGGCCAGTTTGGAGGATTCAGTGGGCCATGGAGGGTTGAAGTAGTGGAGTGGACCTCAGGTAAAAGTCCTCACACTATGGTACGACCCCCTTGCACAGAAGGCCACATTGGCATAGAGAATGTGAGGTGTCAAGGGAAGAGAATAGTTCAGAGAGGAAATGTCTGGAATTTGGTGGCTGGACTGTCATTTGGGCACGACCTGTATGATATGCTTCAGAAGATTTCCTCTCTGTGTATGGCACTTGTGAGCTAAAAGAGATTGCACCCTGGGCACAGGACACAGTCATACTGAACTCCTTGCATACCCTTGCATGCTCATGAGCCTAGCTGAGCATTTCTGACCTTTCCTTTGTATAGGAGAATAGTTTTGCATTAACCTCTTGGATGCTAGAGACATGTCCAATGTATTGTGAATTTATTCACAGGGTTAAAAGGTTGATGCTAAATAATATCATTATATTAATGGTTTATTATATATCTTTCAGCACGGGAAATATTTTGGTTCACCCCTTAAGGACCGGCGGTTCAGATTTGGTTTCCCTTTAAGGACCAGATAGGGAAGTTCGGCGTGCCAGCATACTTGACTGTTCACGTTTGCTATCGCAATGAACGGGGGTCTGATAGTGACCACTCCAGTCTTGGAACAGTCAATTTCAGTCCCCGCCGCTGCAGGAGCGCCATGAGTAAAAAATACGTGATGTGCCAGGACCATCACCAGTCCTATAGACAAGGACAGCAGTGACGGTCTTGACACATCAAGTGGTCCTTAAGGGGTTAAGTGGCTATAATCCCAGTTAATTTTAGATGTTAGTGTTTCTTTAATAAACACTTCGTAAGTAAAGATTTGCATTAAACTGTATGTCCTAGAATGATATGCTGGTGTGATTTGACCCACGTGTAAATAGCAAGCTCAGATCATTATTACAATAACCTACAAATATCACTCTGTCAAACCAAAATGACATTGTCAATAAATCTATAAGTACATAAATATGTGATCTTAATAGGTTAGACTGTACAAAAAGCACTGGTGCTTCCATTAACCAATACAAAAGTTAGTATCAGAGGGGCAAATTGTGCTCTTATGGTTTCACAGTGCATTGGAGACCTCTAGCATTCAAGGGGCTAAAATCTCCATTCAAATCAGTGGAGATTTTGGGAAATTTTCTTTGTCTCCAATAGTACACTTGGCTTGCTTCAGAATGACTCAACTTTTCTTTTGATCATACACACCTTATCCTATATTATAATTCGCTAAGGATGTTTGTCAGAAGCCATCATGCACAGTAGAGTCAGCTACGCACGCTGCAGTCATGCGCACTACAGACTGCCCGTTCCGTATCAGCCGTGGCACGGGCAGTCTCTACTGCGCATGACTGAAGTGCCGCCAGTGTTGGCCCATGTACACAGGTTTTAAAACTAGTTAAATCCATAAATGCCCTAAGACAATCACCAGTAGTATATCTTATCATACCTCCCAACACTTGGCCAAAGAGAGACAATGTTGCCTTAGGGGGTGTTTGCTTGGGGGTCAAGGCTGGCAGGCGATTAATGAGAATTTTTCGGTTATTATGACCTTCTGACACCTCTTAGTGTAACTAAATAAATGATTTAGAACAAGATTAACCCCTTAACGACATGTGACATACTATGACCGTCACGGTCCTTGAAATTCTCAAGGACCGATGACGGTCATAGTACGTCACATACTTTTTACTTACAGCGCTCTACCGGGAGCGCTGTAAGTAAAAATAGGGCCTGAAATTGACCGCTCCAAGATCAGAGCGATCTGTATCAGGCCTCATAGTGACGCGCCGATACACGCGACATGTCACGTGTACCGGCGCATCCAAGTGGTCCTATGCGGTCCGTATGGAACGGAAACGTCCCAGGACCGCCGGTCGTTAAGGGGTTAAAGTATTTTATTTACACAGGCTAATTTATAAAACACATATACTGAAGTTTAAACAAACATTAAACAGAGTTTTATTACTGTACTAGTTGAAGAGCCTGTTACTCTGGCCACAGTGCCACTGCCAGCTGGTTGTGGGGTAGTCATGCACAGCAGAGACTGCCTGAGCTCATTTGGAGAGCCCTGCTCTGTATCAGCCTCATCACGGGCAGTCTGTACTGCGCATGACTGCAGCACACACAGCAATCTCTACTGCACATGACTGCAGCACGCACAGCAATCTCTACTGCACATGACTGCAGCACGCACAGCAATCTCTACTGCACATGACTGCCTCGTTACACACATTTTAGCGAATTATTATATAGGATGTGTGATACAGTTATATACACATCACATAGTCTTACATCCCAAAAAAGAGGGTGGGAAAGAGGGAGCGAGGGATTTGGACAGGACTGGATCATCCATCATGGCAATCTTGGCTACTGCCTAGGGCTCATGGCAATATGAGGGGCCCTGGCTGCAAGTGATGGGTCACAGACAGAGACCCTGCTGTTCCAGCCATGTCAAATGCCCAGCACCATCCAGTCATTCCCACTTCCATTAAAGCCACATTGGCAGTACCTGCTAGCAGCACTCTGTGTCAGAAGGACTGGATCAAGAGATGTGGGGCTCCAAATTGGTACCTTGCCTAGGGCCCTATGGAGCCTTAATCCATCTCTGGATTTAGGTCTCAAAAGAAGGACTGTCACTCCTAAAGAGGGACACTGGAGTTGTCTGCATATCTGGAGGAGTACTGGGGCACGTCATTTGCACTATAGGGGAAAACTAAAAAAAATCCCATTGATTTAAATGGGCATGGTAACCTCTTGAATGCAAAAGAGGTATCCAGTGCATTAGCATTCAAGGTTTAAATCCCTATTCAAATCAATGGGAATTGTTGGAAATTTTAGCCTTTCCCTATAGTGCAATTGGTTTGCCCCAGAAATCCTCCACTTTTCTTTTGCACATACACGCAAAGAAGAACTTGATAGCGATCATATAATAATACCCATTAACCCTTTAATACCATAGCAGTGTGTAATTCATTGCTTTGCAATGAATTGCTTCCCCTTGTTGTCTTTAAAGGTGTAATTTAAATGGGGCTTGTAACCCCTTGAATGCTATCTCCAATTCATTTTGAAGCAGTGCATTAAGTCTGACAATCTGCTCCCTGCTACTAGTTCCCCCATGTTATACCCCACTGTATTAGAATATTTTCCCCTCACGCTGTTTTGTGTCCTATGTACATACCTGGGAACTCTCCGGTTTTGCCCCGGAAACTCCGGATTTCAGACTGAATTACCGGGTCTCTGGGGCAATGTGTGGATCGCCGGGTGGGCAGAGTTTAAATAGAAACTCTGCCCACTTGTGCTCCATCCCGCCCGGTTCCTCCCACTCCCCGCCCTCTTAGATACATTTTAAAGGGTTTTTTTGTTTTTTCTTTTGTCCCGCCCCCCTCTGCGGCTAAGCCTCGCCCCTTTTATGACACGAATCGCGTCATTTTCCTCCCAATTCCTCCCAAAAGTTCCCAGGTATGCCTATATATCATACATTCTCCCTGCACACACAGAATTCCCCACGTCCCAGGGCACAGGGGCTCAAAGTTCAGCGCTAGGAACAACTCCAGGCTTGGATCTAGCCATGCTTAGAGACCACCATACAGATTAGCTGTCAGGGCTTTAGTCAGTCTGCATGAAAGTGATAACATTGTCTCTGATCATGAACACTAGCCCTAAGTACAATGGCTGTCCTAGGGGGTCATCAGGAGTATAACGGGTAAGGGGAGATTGATGTAAAAACATGGTGTATTGGAGACTGTCAGCCCCATATAGGTGGATTCAGAACTCCTGTGGTGTAATTAGTTTCCTGGTTGGTCCCCAGAACTTTGTGGGGACAAGCTGTAAAACCCAATCCGATGGTCAAGGGGCAATTATATGTATGTGATGAGGCATATATACCTGGATCTTCCAAAATGTTGTGTGATTTTGCAGGTGCTGCTTTTTCTCTTTGACAAAGATGGCGGTATTAACTGTAAAAATGATGGGAATACATTTGAGAATTAATCGACCATGGAGTAAATACTTATATAGACTAATTAACAACAATTTCTGTTACCACAGTGTTTAGAATATCACTCCCATAGTGTTACATAAGGACATATGTATAAAAACAAAAATGCTGCAATTCTAATAGAAAACAAGTACAAAATATGTATAAAATTAATCCCATGGATATGAAGCAATGCAATGGAGAATTTTCTAGCATCCGAGAGCTTGAAAAGCCCCAATTAAATCAATGGGCATGTTTGTTTCCTAAGATACCGTTGTCTTTCCTCAGAATTGCGCTATTTTTATCTTTATATATATGTCCATAGCATAAAATGAAGTTAAGGAATCACCAACAAACAAATAATAATGATATACATGAACAAAAAATATCACAACTGATCTGTCAACATCTAACATTCACCTTACTTTTTGATATTCTGTGTTGTGATTCCTTGTCAGGGCCTGATATGAATTTGTATCATTAAGTTAGTGATATGCTTCCCTAGTGTAATATTCTCTCTCTATGATGACTAAAGACTTACCCTTGTCAGCGCTCTTAATTACAATCTGTTCATTCTGGGATAAACACTTCAAAGCTGTAAACTCATCATTAGATAGACCCTCATGTTATATGGTCTACAAGAATCTGCAAGATGCCTTAACCCTTTGGATGCTTGTGAGGTACTACGGCAAATTATTAAAAAAAAATAAAGTGGGGGAGGGGTGAGGGAGAGGATACGTCTGTATGGGTTGAGAGACAGGAGAAATCTGTCTACTATTTTGTGGATCTTGTCTATTGAAACATCAATTACAGTTAACCCATTAACCCTCTGAATGCCAAAGAGGTATCCAACACATTGCTAAACAATGCTTTGGCTACCTCACTGGCACTCAAACGGTTAAAGCAACAAGAACACCAAAAAATTAAATAGGTTGTTATAACTTTATATATAATTTAGTTATATAGCCAACATATGTGAACATTTTAATTAGTTATATGTTATGTCCCTAAAATTTAATCCTAAACTTGCTTCTTCAACACATGTAAATTGGCGTCTTCAGACAACATTTATGTAATGTTGTGTTTGCTCTTTGTATTGGGAGATAAGATTACATCAGTTAATTGATTGTGATTAGTGCCTACTGCTTTTGTATTCAGAAAGGTTATCTTATCTCTGCCCATTTAAAGATGATCCTGGACAATCAACAGGAGCCTTGAGCCCAGAACAAGGTTGGAATGGCTGCTGCCTCAGAGCATATATGTAAGACTAGATCTTGCACCTTAGAAAACAGCATTTTTTATTTTTTTTTTACAGATAATAACATGAATTTCAGGGTGTTTAAGTGTATAGAACACCAGTTGATGATTATTGTTAGTGACCCTTTAAGGACCAGAGGGACATGTAGCAGATTGCTTCACACACCTCATTGCAAACCAAGCACACGTAGAAGACCGTTTCAGTGAAAGAATTATTTTTTATAAACGCGGTCTCGGCTCAGCTGCAGAGCCGCCTGATGCACATAAGACTGTCGTACGACAGCTTCCCCTGCAGTCAGCAATCAGTCAGGGAAGGGTGGGGGGGACTTTGCGCGCTATCATCTCTCAAACTGTAAGGGTTTGAGAGATGACACTGGGGGCAATAAGTTTCTTTTTAAAAAAGCTACAATATGGGGATTAGTAATTTGCAAGTATTACTATCCCTTTAAAGAGTAAAAGGAACATCATAACTAAAAATGAAATGAGTGTTATATACACAAATATGCTGAGCCCAAAATTAGAATCTATAAATTAATTTTTCTTACCAATCAATTCCTTCTCCTCTGGGTCTCCGTAAGTAGCACACCAAGAGAAAGAGACCCTCCTCACTAGTCAGGACAGGTAAAAAAACTATAAAAGAGATCTCCCCACCATCCCCAGTGTTGAACAAAGCTGACCAGAACCAAAACAAAGTATACATGAATTTTTTTATTATTATTGCTTAGACAAAAATTGGTCAAAGAAGGCAGTGAAATCAATGTGCTTCCTACAGAGACGCAGAGGAAAAGGAATTGCTGGGTCTCCTTGGTAGCACACCAAGAGAGAAAACATAGCTTAAGCCACAAGGGGACGGTCACAGACTGCTTCCAACACTCATGCCCAAAAGCAGAAACCCCCCCCCGCAGGTCTAAACAATAATGATTGATGAAAGTATGGGTATTACTCCAGGTAGCAGCCCTAAAAATTTGCTCTATGGAGGCCCTTTGCTTTCTTACCCCAGGAATACGTGAGAGATCTGGTAGAGTGAGCCTTGATATCAGTAGGAGGATTGGAGTTGCTTGCTTTGTAAGCGTCCTTAAAGGGGATGTATCACCTTATAAAAAGTTATTAATTAAAAGTTATTATAGGAAAGCTGTGGTTTTTTTTAAAAGATCTAACTAATTGTAAATATATTCCCTCTTCAAGTGCAGAAGAGCTTTGCCGAAGAAATCAGCATGTCCCATTATGCTGACCGGCAAAGTTCTTCTGCATGTCCTATTTCTCCTCCAACCTCCTTCTCAGCTGCCCCAGGGAGCACGTTCCCTTCAGTGTGCTGTGAACGGCTCCTAGCGTTGCAACCTCAGTATAATGCTAATCACAGTTTGCTGTAATGCTAGGAGCCGTTTACAGCACACTGAAGGGAAGCATAAACGTGATCCCTGGGGCAGCTGGGAGGGAGGTGGGAGGAGAAATATGAGGTGCCGTAGAGCTGTGCTGTGCACATAATGCACAGAATAGGGAATATTTTTACAATTAGTTAGATTTTTTTTAAAAAAACACAGCTTTCTTTCAATAACTTTTGCCTCTTGACATCCAGACAGTGAAGTTGTATTTTCATCTTCTGAATGAGTATCTGGAAACAGTACTGGAAGGCATAATTCCTGAATTCTGTGGAAGGACAAAACCACCTTAATATGGAAATCCAGAGGGATGGCAAGGACTGCAGAATCCAATCTAAACAGCATGTAGGGCTCTAGAATGGAAAAAGCCTAAAGTTCACATTCACTTCTTGCCAAAGTGAGGGCCACAAGAAGAGTTGATTATAAACAGCAGACATACTGATTCTTCTGGTACCAAGCAAGACTAAAATCACCCAGTTTGACAGTCCTCATTCGCTTAAAAGCTGGGATTCAGGAACCACTCGGACAGCTTCAGATTTATTACCTGAGAATGAGGTACCGGGCCTCAGAACAGGAGATTCAGTGTTGAGGGGAAGCAGTATCGACCCTTCCTGAGACATCAGAATAATGAATCACAACCTCATCTGCCAATATGGAGCTATGAATATAACTGTTGTCTTCTTTCTTTAGGGAAACAGGAATGGGTATTAGAGGTCAGAAGAGAAAGGGCAGTCGAAAGTCCTTTTGTACTAGAGCACCCACAGCAAATGGATGATCACGAGGAAATGGAAAGAAACACTGGGTTAACCCTCATGTGCTTGGTGGCCATTAGATCAATCTGAGACATTCCCCCAATTCTCCATGAGTGATAGAAAAAATCCTGAGATGAAGGGACCATTCCTCTGGATTCACCATCCTCCTGCTCAGGAAATCTGCCTAGCTGCTGTATTTTCCCTGAATAGGGATAGCTGTGAATGCCTCCAGGTTGACTTCCACCTGTTGAAGAATCCTTGATGACAAGAGAAGGAGAGAAGGGTCCCTCACGTCTCCGTACTGGGCTAGATAACATGCTACTGTCATGTTGACTGAATGGACTTGCACTGCCCTATTCCTGAGGAAAGGCTCTCTAGACCACCAGAAGTTCCAGGTGGTTTGAATTAAGGCCTCTTTCAGAGGCTGACCAGTGACCCTGGAATGACTGTAAGCCTTGGACTACCCCACATTCCCACTTGCTGGCATGGTTGTAATGACTGTCCAGTGATGAACTCTCCTGAGCAGCCCATTTAATCATCTGTTTCTGGACCATCACAGTAAGGAGCTATTGACATTGTAAGATATGGGGACTTAATGCTGAAGTGATCAAGGGTCTCTGTTCCAAAAAAACAGGACAAGCTGTTGAAGGGGTCTCAAGCAAAGACTCGTCCATGGGACCTCTTCTATTGATGATCATGCCCAGGATCAACATGAGAAACCTGAGGGATAGCTGACTGGAGGACCGGAGGAGAGCTATCTGATCCAGTAGTTTCTGAATCTTGGCTTCTGGAAGAAAGGGTAATTTTTACAGAAGAATCCCCCACAAATATCTATTTTCTTTCTGGAAGGAGATATGAGTTTTGATGTTCAGTCTCCAACCCAAAGAAGTCAGGGTAGATGTAGAGAAAATGCTCTCCAATGAGAGAAGAGGAAGCTTATCAGCCAGTCATCCAAATATGGAACTACTCCAATGTAATTTTCCCTCAGGAAAGCAACTACCACTGCCGAAGTTTTGTAAAATCTCTGGGAGCAGAGTTCTGGCCAAAAGGAAGTGCCGCAAACTGGAAATAAGAGGTTACACCTTTTTATAAAAGAAAAGAAAAAGAACGCCCAAAAATCTGAGAGCAGGTGTATATATTTTTCACAGTGTGCTTATAGTTAAAATACTTACTAGAGGTCTACTTGATATATTGCACAAAGCAAAACATTCGTCTCCTTATGATATGTCAGGTGCTGAGTACATAGAGTTGTAAGCTGGCCGTCTCAATTAACCCTTTGAGTGGAGATTTAAGCTCACGGATCTGATGAAGCAAGCAAGTCTTGTGAAACACATTGGGAGGTTATTGCAATAAAGTATCCTTAACTCAAGATTGGCGTGGCATTTGGTCCCTATGATGTGCGTTTTGTTTCATGCAAGATCTGGTGAGTGTACTTTGAAAGGAGCACAATTTGGGGCTTATCAGTGGCCAACAGTCTACCCTTAGAGAGGCTTTCCTCCCTTTAGATTGTAGAGGCTCACAAATCCATACCGGCATACAAGAGGTTAACTCACACAGACATCACCTGGTATATCCAGCAGAGATATCAGAGATATCACATCGATGGAGGATCAAAGCTTAACTTACGGCTTTGGATGATCAAATCAGCAGATGTATGACTGAAGTGGTGTCTTCCTTTGATGAACTTATCTCTTGTATAAGATCCAGTGAGCGTGTTCTTAAGGGGGCAAAACCTAGAACATTTTGGCACAAAACAGTTTACAATTGTCCCCTTCTATCACACAGATCCGTGAGCTTAAACGGCATGCAAAGGGTTAATTGAGACAAGCCATCCTACAAATCTATGTACTCAGTACCTGACATATCATAAAGAGATGAAAGTTTTGCTTTGGGCAATATATCAAGCAGACCTCTAGTAAGTGTTTTAACTATAAGGGCACTGTGAAAAATATATACACCTGCTCTCAGATTTTTTTGCTCTCTTTATTTTTTTTTATACATGTTATGGACTGTGAAGGTGTGAGTGAAGACACCATGGAAGGAAAGATGCTGCATGACTGAGAACAACCAGCAGCATATTCTTTGTTAAGTATATTAAAAAAAAAATATATATATATATATATATATATATTTATATATATATATATTTATATATATATATATATATTTTTTTTTTTTTTTAATATATTTATGGACATTTTTATATAGATATACCTTTAATCAGTATAATTAAGAGACTTCCAGACTGTTTTTTGGAGTGCTTCTCTTTACTTGCATTTTTGGTTACACCTTTGTCCCTGATGGCAATTCTCAGAAACTTTGGCAACTCTGATGAACAGGGACATGTGTTTTTAAAATCCACCATAGCCACCCAGTCCCCCTGATGAAGAATATTGACTGTGGATCTGATGTTTTCCATCTTGAAATTTTCTTGCAAAATAAACTAGTTCAGGAAGGTCAGGTTTTCCACCAGATGAAAAACACCAGAATTCTTGGTAACCAGGAAAAACTATAGAATAAGTTTCCCTTTTATTTGACAGGTACCTGGCACTGGAACCAGGACTTTTTTTAGAACTTGTTACTGGATACATGAAGAAATGCCTGTTTTTTTTTTAGTAAGAACCTGGAACCACAATAATGAGGAATCTCTCCGGAGGAAGCAACTGAAAACGGATTCTTTATCCTTCTTCGGTTATTTTTAAGTCCCAGGAATATGTGGTAATTCTTTACTAATTATCAAGGAATTAAGAAGTCTTCCCCCTAATTGAATCCAAGACCTGGGTTCAGAATTGGGATTTTGGGTTTTATTTCCTTTGGGCACATAAGGTCTTGATGCAGGTCTTTTGCCTTTTTTTCAGTTCCTGAAGGCTTGAAAAAAATGCTTCTGGGAAGAGAGCCTCCTGTCGTGAGGCAAAGCTTGTGTTTGAAAGCCACATCTGCAGCCCATTGTCTAAGCCAGAGCTCTCTCTACCAAGGATAATGCTGTGGATTTAGCAGCCATCCTAACATTCTCCATGGAGGCGTCGCAGACGAAATCCATGGCCCGACGGAGCATTGATGTGGACTTCAAAAGCTCTTACCTGGGTACTTTGTTAACTAAGTCCTCTTCCAGCTGCTTGAGCTACAGTCTCAAAGCCCTTAAGACATATGTGGAGGCGACACTAGGGGGAAAGAGGTAGCAGAAGCCTCATAGCTCCCATAGAGAGCAGTATCTATCTTCTGTCCATTGGATCCTTGAAGCCTGATCCATCCTCAGTGGGAATACAGGTTTTCCTGGATAGGAGTGCCACATGGCCATCTACCTTGGGAACCTTGGGATCAAAAGGGAAATAGATTCTTAAGCTTCCTAGGAAAAGAAAGACGTCTTAATGGACTCGCCCTTTCCTTCTTAATGAGCTCAGAGACTACCTCATGCACTGGAAAAAAGTATGTTTTATCTTGTTAATTCCAGTTAATTCCTTAGGAACGGAGAAGAGGATAGAGAGCAATTAAGCCATATCTATAGGCATACTGGCTGGAGGAATCTGTGGCATCTGTGAAACTGCAGGAGAGTTCACATTCACCGTACATAAAGGACACCATTTCTAAGAAAATCATCTGTGTGGTGGCAACTTTTTAAAAAATGTTGTCTCTATGTAGTCTGTGGTTGGATGCCCACCAGTTTCTGCTGGGTGGGGTCTTTTCAAGGTCATCTGGACCCTACCAGCCAGTGTTGCAGCCTTTCTTGAGGGACATTTTGCATATACGGTCCTCAACTGTATCTGGGTTTGAAATACCCTCACTAGAGGGCATCATCATTTTAGTGTGCACCAGTGGACATACTCAACCAGTGTTGAGATTTAATGTGCAGAAGCCCCAAACGCCACCCTATAGCATGCGCATAAATGGGGTAAAGGTATGTATGCCACTTTGCTTGTACATTGGGAGTACATATCATTAAACCTATTTCAGAGGGATGTTAACACCATAAGATTCCCATATACGTCCTCACTGCCCTTCCTTACCACAAGTGACATTAATTATGTAATTCAATCCCGTAGAAAAAATGTAACTGCATACTGGGAATCAACTATAGAGCATTTTTAGTTGACATAAAGCATGTAACTTGAACCCAAAGAGTATTTCTGGTAGCAAAGAGGGGATAAAGCATTTAATCTGAGACCAAAGTATTTCTGGTTGTATAATGGGAATAAAGCATTTGACTTATTCCCAACAAGCATTTTTGGTTGCATAATGGGGAATACAGGAGCATTTTTGGTTGCATAGTGGGAATAAAATATTTAACTTGATCCCAACCAACATTTCTGGTTGCATAATGAGGAAAAAGCAATTCACTTGACTCCAAAGAACACTTCTAGTTGCATACTGGGAAAAAGGCATGTTACTTGATCCTACACAGCACTTCTTGTTGCTGATTGGGGACATGCCATTTGATCTTACATAGCATTTTGGTTGCATAATAGGGATAAAGCATTTCACTTGATCCAAACAGCATTTTACTTCTATTAGTGAAACTGATGTATTTTTGTTTGAAAAGTACTGTATATTTTGCCAGACAAATTAGTTTTTCAGAAATGCTGAACTAAAAGCAGATTGTGGTAGTGGACTCAGACTTTTGAACCCCATTGTGTATATATAAAAAAACTCCATTCTGATCTATTCTAGATATTTTATGATCTGGAAATGGAACCATAGGTGTAGCTTTTCTCAGTATAATATCCGATTATGTTCATGAGCAAGCGTGATCAAAATACAGTCCTGTAATGGAATTCATTAAATAGAGGCATTTGCTGATACAATTCAAACACTATGTAAATAAATATATATGGAGGGCTGCTGAATGGAAAATCAAGAGACTCATACTTATTACATTTCCCCTTGAATTCTAATGTTTGAAAAGGCTAAAAGAAAATGTTTATTTTACTCTGTACTCATGGGAGCTTTTTACTTGTGTCCATAGAAGCCCTGTGTCAGCAATTCCACCATCAGTGGGCTTCTATGTATGCAGGACAAAACTGTCATGAGCGCTGAGTAAGGTGCTAACCTTTCCCTGCAGTGCAAATACAGGTGATCTGCAAAGAAAACTGTCAACGAATAGGTGAATTATGAGCTATGGGAACTGTTTTCCCATAGCTCTAAATGCACTGGCAGTGGGTTAAAAGTGTCTTGTATTGAACTGCTATTCCCAATTTAAAGCAGAACTTTCAGATATTAATAAGTCGCCACGCATTCATTAAATGCATGGCAACTAGCTTGGAAATCCACATTATACCTTTAAAAAATAGCAGATTCTAAAGAAATCCTTGCCTGCCCTGTCAGTCCCGGTCTCCTCTGAGTAGCACCGCAGTGACCACAAGGTAACCGGAAGGGACTGACGGCGCAGGCGCGCAGACATCACTAACCTGCCCGTCTGTCTCCAAATGGCAAGGATTTCTTTAGAATCTGCGTTTTTTATTAAAGGTAAGACATAGATTTCCAAGCTAGTTGCCATGTGCTTAATGAATGCATGGCAACTTAGTAATATCTGCGAGTTCCGCTTTAAATGGAAATTAAACCTTTTAATTTTTTTTAGATGTTAATGTGTCTTTAAACTTGTCACGAAAAAAAGGAAATCCACAAATAGAATGGTTTTATTTTAACCCTTTGAGTGCCAGAGAGGTACCCAATGCAATGCAGTAGATTCCTCTCTGGAACTCAAAGGGTTAATCATTTAATGCATTCACCGAACAAGAACAAAATAATACATTTAGGTAACAACCTTGTCAAACAGCAGCCTTAAGGGGCAGGTGTACCATGTATAATTGGAATAACTCTGGGGCAAACTAGCAGCATCATAGTGGACAAATAATACATTTCCCAGATTTCTATTGATTTAAATTGAGCTTAAATGGGCAGTTCCTTTATAATTTGACTCTGAATATTCTGAAACCACATAATCAAAGTCAAATTACCTATAATTTTTATTATTTTATTTTTTTTCATCTTCATTGACATTGAGCTGTGCAAACGTGTTAATAGAGAGAGCTTTCTGCCTGGGGCTGGGAAATCAAAGAGAATGCAACAATGTAAAATGATTCAATTTATAAAAGAAAATGAAACAATGTAGAAAAGCTACATGTACAGCATGGTTGGGTAAGGTGAGGCCCTCCAGCTGCTGCCAGCCTACAATGCATAATTGCCTGGTGGGACGATGAGAGTCTGGAAGCATCTGGAGGGCCTCACATTGCTCATCCCTCTTCTGTAGCATACAGATCAATCAGTGCTACAGCAAGACTGCAACACTGTATAAATAGCTCGGCTTTGACAGTCTCCAACTAGCATGCTCTCTGGAAACAGAAATTCTCTGAGCTCCCTGTCAGGGACATAAAAGTGTAAAAAAAATAAAAATAAAAAATAGGTGAAGAGAGAAAATGTATAGACAATTGGATATTACATATTTTGAAGCTGCAGCATATGTAAAGTCAATATAAAGTGGAATTCAGCAGCCTCCAATCAGAGACAGAGTGGAGCAAGGAATCCTTATATGTTGCATTCATGTGAGTAACTAATGAAATCAATTAAACCTTAAAGGGATAGTAATACTTAAAAATGTAAAAAAAAATATGTTGTAGGGTTTATCCCTCTGAGTAAAACAAGAGTACTCCCACTGCTGAAAGGTGTTTCATTCAAAAGTTATTCATTTTCAAAGTTAATTTTTTAGGTGCAATATCACAGTGGCCTGAAATTGTACAGTGGCGCTGTTGCTACACCATCCTATGGAGATTTATCGTCCCGGGACCAGAGTTGTCCATAGGATCGTGTAGCAACAGCGCCACTGTACAATTTCAGGCCACTGTGATATTGCACCTAAAAAAATTCAACTTTGAAAATTAATAACTTTTGAATGAAACACCTTTCAGCAGTGGGAGTACTCTTGTTTTACTCTGGGGGATACATTCTACAACATATTTTTTTACATTTTAGGTATTACTATCCCTTTAACACTTATTCTGTATATTAATAATACAAAAAAATTAAAACCCTCTATCAGCCTTTTATATTAAATATACTGAACATCTAGAGGCCAATACTGTATAGTTTAGGCAGGGGTGTCCATAGGAATTTTTCCAGGGGGTGGGGGGCAAAGCCATAACAATAACATCCAGCCCTTTTGTTTATATGGAGGGAGTAACTGGGGGGGCGCAAGTGCCCCCCATCCGGACACCCATGAGTGTAGAAGTGCCGGCAATGTGATACTTTCTTATTGTTGCCAGACAATATCTCCATTGGTTGGTGGGGGATAATGGGAGTTGTAATTCAGCAGAAGCAAAATGGCCTTGCATTGCCTACTCACAGAGTCCAGTAAAATATGGTAAGATGTTAGTAGTTTACAAAGTAAAGTGGAGTAATTCCGCTCTCTAGTTCATAGACCTCTAGCATTCAAGGGGGTTATGCACTAAGGCGTGATAAAGAGGTGACAAAAGGTGATGACATCTCCAGTGATATCCTTCTCCAGCTCTATAGGGCCTGTGCACTAAGACCTCCAAAGCTGGAGAAAGCTTACTGCATAGGCACCATAGAATAACATAGGAACTGGAGAAGTGGTATCACTGGAGAAGTTATCTCTAAGTTATCATCTCTATGGGGGAGATGCATTAAGGTATTATTAAGAGGTGGTCATGCAAAGATGACTTCTCCAACTGGTATGTTATTTTATGGAGTCTATGGACTAAGATCTCCAAAGCTGGAGAAATCTTAGTGGCTCCATAGAAGTACGTAGGAACTCACAAAGATATATCACAGGAGAAGACATCCCCACATTAGCAATAGGGGTGGGTGAAAGTTCCCATCATGTTCCCGTGAAAAAGATGCAAGAAATTCCACTTTAAATAAAGAGATAAAAATATTTGTCATTTTCATACATTGTGAAAATTTGTTGTTATTTTTTCAACAACTACAAACTTTTCATCCCTTTAATTACGTTTTTCATGTTTTCGCTATAAAAATGTGACTTTTCCAGGAAGTGAAACACAATACAAGCAGCTACAGAGAGAGAGAGAGAGGGTGCTAGGCTGTTGTGCTGTGTTTTGTTTAGCAAATCTGAGGCAGGAGAGGCTCATTGTGACTGCTATCAATATGAGCAACTGGGATATTAATTAAAGAAGGAGCTGGAAAGACCGTTATGCATCCAATAAGTCTGAGGAGGAGGAAGTGACCACTACTAATTTTATAGGGTCTGGATGCTGTGATTCCCCAGACCCAATAATGCCCAGTCCCCTTACATCACCCCTAGGGATCTTGGAGAAATTTGTGTCACGGGCATAGGAAGAAAAGGGTAGTAGTTTGAGCAGGACAGGTCACCTACCTGTGCCTGCTTCCAGTGCTGTGTCTGCTGCCAGTACTACGCCTGCCAGGGGTTCTTGTGATTCTCAGGAGGGGGGAAGGAGGAGATGATGCCAAGTGTAAAATGCAGGGGACCCTATATCACACTTGCCATCCCCAAGCAGTCCCGTCACTACTACTACTAAGAATATCCAGCAGCTACAGACTCAGAGTGTCAGTTGTGATGCAGGGGTGATCATACTACTAGTGAGGAGGAAAACTCAGGGACTGAAATTGATGTGGTTGATGTAAGTAGTAACAGTGATGATGAAGCAGCTGGTAGGACTAGCATTACCACAGTAGATCTTCCTACTGAGGCTGAGGTGGTAGGGACAGTAATGCAGAGTTGCCAGACTAGTGGTCAAGGGAGCCCATAACATTCCCCTGCCCTGGGAGTCCCCTTACCCCTGCAACATTGTTCATATGGAACATTATCCTGAAGAAGGCAGAATTGTTGCCTAGCAGCAATTATACCACCACCACCATGAGCACAGATCAGCTACATGTGCCTGTTGCTAGAGCTGCCAGTGTGCCTTCCTCAGCTCAACAAAAGATGGCAAGTGTGATAGTAGGGGACCCTCTGTCACATTTCTCATCACCTCCAACCAGTGAGACGTCTGTAATAGAGCAGCAAGGCAGGATTGGTGTTGGTGATGATGGTGCAGAAGCTGGGGTGTAAGAGATATTAATGACCTTTGTAGCCCAAACCAAGAAGGAATCGGAGACAGATATGGTCATAGGGATGGGCATCACCACCACCCCCAGCAGTGAGATTTTGGGATTTTTTGAGTTTGCTGCTGCTGAGTTGCAAGGGCAGCAGGATGCTGAGGAGCAGGCTAGTGTGCCACAGACCACCATGGAGACAGTGAGAATGGGATTCAGTGATGCAGGACTAGGACAGTGTCCACTTGCCGGCAACAATGCTCCTGGTCCTAGTTGAAGTGCTGATTCTGAGGCAGTAGAGGCAACAGCAGCAACATCATCCTCTGCCCCAGCCAGTGAAGGAGAAGAAGAAAGAGGCCATTGTTCTCCACCTTTCCTCTACTCCCTGAAGTCCTGGATGTGGGATTATTTTTCTTTTAGGCAGGCAAAGTGCAGTTATCAGCGACTGCACTGTGCACAATTTGTGATAAATCAGTCAAAAAGGGAAAGGAGGGAACGCACCTTGGCACAACTGCCCTCATCATACTTATGAAACACAGACACCATGACATTTATGTGAAGCATGTTAAAGTCAAACTCCCATCATAGAAACTGGGGAACCACTTTTTATGTACCCCCTGACTCTCTCCAAAACCAACAAGTGGCAAGGTGTAAATCAAACAGGAGGAAAAATAGAGAAACCCAGCCAGAGCTTGAAAGTTCGATGGCGAGCAAAACACCTTTCTTGCCATCACCTTCTTGCTCTAGGGTCTGGGCACAGGAAGATCATGTAACTACATCTTCTGGCGACCCACCTCGTTCATCATTACTTCCCCCCACTAGTTGATAGCCAATCATTACATGTCAGGATGTAGCAATTTGTGTGCACCCACTGTCTGGTGCGCTGACCACACATAGCAGCGTGGTGGAGGATAATTGCAAGCAGGGCATCAAGCTGCATCTGAGGAGACTCCATACCGCAGAATACGCTAAGATGGTGGAAGGGAGTTGTTGCGTGTCCTTAGCAAGGAGTAGACAAGGGGTGTAGTGACAGCAGCAGTACTTGGTTTCTGGTGGGATGATTTCACATTGGGGACCCTAAGCATCATGATGTAACAGTTGTGCCAGGTGTTTCATGTGAGTGCAGACGTGCCCGTTGTTCCCAGTCCTTCACTTATTTACTACACACTGTGCACTTTGCAATTGCTGATGAGAGGCATAGTTCCTGCTTTCAAGGGAAAAAATTCTATTTCAACAACACACCCATGATTTTGGAGGAGGGGCATTATTAGCCAACTTATTTTCTCCACATTTACCTGAAGTACTGGGGGCAAGTTGTGGTGCTGCTGTTTCCTCAGGCGCATCACTGCTATTGTTGATTCCATTCCCTTAGAGCTGCCTAATTATCCTGCTGATTAAACAACTCAGCAGCAGCAGCAAGAACGGCAGTTGCAAATTTCACAGCGACAGTGGGGCATTTGACAATGGCCAGCGGCACTAGGCTAGTAGGGCATATTTTTTTCTCAGGGCTTGGTCTTTCACACACAAAAAAGAGGCCTACAAAAAAATTATTTTGGGGGCGTGTTTCTAACAAGTCTAAGACCTACAAATCACTGATTCTTCAGGGCTTGTGATGCTAACAAGCCGAATTAATAAAAATTATCTCTGATTCCTCAAGGCTTGTGACACTAAAATCAAATTGATAAAAATTATCTCTGATTTCTCAGGGCTTCTTAAGCTAATAAACTGAAAATTATCTCTGATTCCTCAGGGCTTGTGACACTAACAAGTCAAATTGATAAAAATAATCTATGATTCCTATGAGCTTGTGATGCTAACAATCTGAATTGATAAAATGATCCCTGATTCCTCAGGACTTGAGACGCTAACAAGCCAAAGTCCTGCAAATCAATGTTTCCTCAGGACTTGGGCTTCATACAAATCTAAGTCCTACAACAAATCAATTCGTTTTTTTAATTAATTTTTTTTTATTAACTGTCCCCCCCTAATCACAGTCAACAACCCCCCAAAACCTCCAAAAAAAATTCCCTGTTCAACTGATTGTTTCCCCACACTCTACCAACACAGACACACATACCCCATTTATATGATGCCTTTGGGAAATAAAAGAGCATTTGTTATGTTTGCTAATTCAGTTCCAGTTGATTTCAATGCAGTGAGCTAGGCGAGAAAAGCAGAAAAACTGCAGTTTTTACAGGAAATTATTCAAAAAGAGGGAAGAGCCATTATTCACCAATTTTGGTTTAAGATGAAAATTTTTTGCCCATACCTAGTTATCACTTCTTTATCGCTCCTTAGTGCATGACTTCTCCAGTGATATCACTTCTGCAGTTCCTATGTTATTCTTTAGAGCCTATGCACTAAGATCGCCAAAGCTGGAGCACTGGCCCCATAGAATAACATAGGAACTGCAGAAGTGATATCACTGGAGAAGTCATCTCTACTTTATCACCGCTTTATCACCACTTTATCATGCCTTAGTGCATCTCCCCTAAGAGTAATGTAGATGTACTCACAAAAAGGTAGTATTCTGTAATGGGCTCAAATATTTTTTATTTGCTCTGAAAACATGCTTAAACGTTATAGATCAGAGAGGTGTATTGTTTTTGACAGCTACTCCATGGGCATATATAGCTCTAATCACAGATCACTACACACATTAATGTTGTGGATCAGTATGTTGGAGACCTCATTAGAATTCAAACTTGTTAAAATCCCCATTTAAAATCAATGGGCATTTTTATTTCCTTCCTGTTGTGCAGTTGGTTTGCTCCAGAATTTATCTTTCACCTCTTTAGCTTGGTGAACAAGATCCTAGATTTACATTGGCCATTGTTATTAAGTTTCCTGAGTTATAAAGTACCTTAATAAGGGTGCTGTGAAATTGTAGGGTAACACCAACTTAGCAGATACATGGGGCTCTATCCAGTAGTCACCAGTAAAACTGTTGATAGGGCAAAAAAGGATATTGGGCAGTACACACACACACTGTGTCACCATAGGTGTCCAATTGCCCTACCAAAAGTATACACAACAGACGCTGGTCCACAGAACCTGACTTTTTGACCAATAACTCCAACGTGTTTTTTGTTCCCAAAACTCAATAGCGTGAGAAATGAGAGCATCAAAGGAAAAAGGCTAACACTCGATGTTTGACACACTGTCAAACATCGACCGTGAGCTCAAACAAAGTCACTGTCCCAAACACTAACTCTACATTACCCCTAAACAAAAAGTGAAACAATATTAGCCCTAACACTCTTCTAACACCCATAACCCAGAGCTGTATAACACTTATCCGTAATCTTCTGCAAGACTTCTTTGATTTTCTATCTTCCGTGTTCTTCTTCCTATCTGCTGATCTTCTAATCTTCTGTCTTCTATGTTCCCATAAGTATGCCACTATGATTAAAAAGAAAATACAATTGAATCAATATATACCCCCAAAGTTATTCCATAAGTTCACAGTGCCGCCGCCCCTTGTGGTGGCAGGAGATCAGTGCAAAAAATCCCCCCTCCAGCTACCTCTCCTTCTAGCGGGTTTTGTCATCCCTCCTTCTAGAAGCTGATTGGCTGGGAGGTGTGTAACTCACATCCTAGCCAATGGAATACTGGGAACCATTTTGAACAGTGGCCATACAACAGCCAGTCTTTGTTCAAATTTTCCTTAGAAAGACTTGAGAGGTAGCTGGAGAAGGCTGATTTTTGCACTGATATCCTGCTGGAATAACTTTGGGGGTATTCTTTTTAATCATAGTGGAATAGTTATGGGAACATTAGAAGACAGAAAATTAGAAGAAAGAAGATCAGAAGATAGGAAGAAGAGTAGGGAAGACAGAAGATTAAAGAAGAAGACTTGCTGTGGATGACGGGGGCTGAAGAACCCGCTGGACATCAGACTAAATGGTAAGTGTTATTTAACCCTGTGAGCTCCAGTGGGAAATGCAGTGCTCTGCAATGCGTTGCATACCCCACTGGCACTCATAGAGTTAATTATTCATACATTATACACATTTTTTCAGTAATTTGTATTGATATGGAGCTTAGGGCCCATAGCAATACATCCACTGATCACTTAGATTTTTTTCAGGTTTTTCCCCCCTTCAATTCCAGCGTTGGCAGCTTAAAACATGTGTTAGGGGACTTTACTCAAAAAAAAAAGAGGCTCAGATTTTTGTGATCAAATGGGGTGTGTTACTGCCTAATGCATGGAATTGAACGGAAATTCACAATCTTTTTAATAGCTTCCAATGGATGTGAAATTTTGTACCCAACATGCTTTTTTTCATGCAGTAGGTTTTCACAGCACAGGTAATTGGATGGCTTACTGTGCTTGAAAAACTACCGTTGGCTGTTTTTGCTTTTTCAGCGGGTCTACTGGATCGAGCCCTAGTGGCATTTATTCATAGACTGAAAATAAAAGAGAAAGTTCCATTCCAGTGCTAGCTTCATTAGATGTGTCTCACATACCTGACAACATTTCAGATGACCAAAGAGGGACATTTTTGCTTTATGTGGTGTTGCTAGGGGTGTGGCTGATGTGTGGATTCATGACCTACTGGCTCATCTTTATAATTTTGTGTAATTTTGAGTAAGGTCAATGTATTTTACTTACACAAGCATATTAGTGTTTTATTGTTGTGGAGCAATATGATACACTTATACATACACCACATAGTCTGATCACCTAAAAATAGGGACACCAGGGTCGGAATGAGGGACAAAGGGATTTGGGTCTCAGAGAGGGACTGTCCTGGTGTAAACTGGTCCCCCACTAGGAAATTAAAAATACTGGCCGTCACTAGTCTTGGAAATGGAATACTGTCCTCTCCAGGCCTTATTATAAACTGAAAGCCACCACTGAAACCAAGCTTTTAATAGGCCAAGCTTCATGTTACATCACAGGGGGTGTGTCTCATGGCAACATTCACTGTGTGTCTACAGAGACACAACCTACCACAAAGGGCTAACCACTATGTAAAGAGACAGTGCCTCATAGATGACAAAAGAGACTCCTTAATAAATGCAACACTGGGGAGCCCATGCGTAACACTAGCCTCAGAAACTGTAAAAATGTACAGATTGGCATGTTACCCATCATCTGAATTTCTATGATGCCTCTAAATTCAGCTGATTTTTTATTCCTTCTGACTTTTTCTACCCTTAACCCTTTGAGTTGCAGAGGTGTATTCAATGCATTAAAAAGGTTAAACCTCCCACCAGGGCTGGTGCAAGGATTTTTGCCACCCTAGGCAAAACCTCATTTTGCCGCCCCTTGGCTCCGCCCATTGTGCCACGCTCCTTTATGCCCCAACATGGAGTGTATTAAAAACATCTTAGTACAGCTCTGAGTATTTTATCTATATTAGTTATTCCTTTATTTATAATTTTAAAAAAGTCCCATGCAACTTTATGATTCTCAGTGCACCCTTTACATATGTGTGGCAGGGCTTATCTTGGGAAAGAGCCCATGCTCTCCCTCCCCCCCCCCCCCCGCACAGTGTGCATCACTGAACTTCCTCTCCTTACCAGACGAATCATGATCCCAGCATTTAGTCAGGTCAAGTCATATCTTGTATTGGACTGAGGATTGTAGTTTGGTAGTTGCAGCGCATAAAAAGGAGCCGCCCGGCCGGCACATTAGCCGGACTCTGCAATGCTCGTTGGTGGAGGCAGGAGGAAGCTTCCTAGTCCCTCTCTGTTGTTAGAGCACCGCGTCTCTCTCTCCTCAGTTTCTCTTCACACAGCTGCTGCAGAGATGCTTGTGGCTCTGCTGCGCCCCCAGTAAATGTGCGACTTATGCCTGCGCCTACCTCGCCTATAGGTGGCACCGGCCCTGCCTCCCACTGACGATCTAAAGCCATTTGAAGGAATTGCCAGAATTGTGTGGGCTGGGTGCATTTTAAGCAGCTGACGTCACCAGAGTAGGAGAAATTGAGAGCAAAGCTTTTCCCAGCTGCCATAGCAACAGAAGAAGCCTGTTGAAAGGTGTATAATATGCTGTGTGAATAAGAGGACTAAAATATAAACAGAAATCTGATTTATTTTTTCCCATTGACATGTTACTGTACTTGTCTCAAATTTGCTCCAGGAGACACTGATTTTTTTTCAAATGAAACATTTTGTAAGACATACACTGGCACAGTACATATTGCCTCATCTCATTGGTACCTAGAGTAATGTGGCTAGAGCTTCCTTTATGAGCAGCCAAACAGAATGTGATTTTCATATGTGTCCTTCATTAAAGGAGCAGTAACATTTCCATATGGAAAAAATGCTTAATAGTTTTTCCTGCTAAGTAAAATAAAGGTAGTCCCATTGCTCCCTATAGGAAGTGATAGGAACAGCAGCCCCTGGTGACCATAAAAGAAGATTAAAGTTTTATATGAAAAGTTTGAGTTGCGATAACTTTCAAATTAAAAATCTCCTAGGAGTAGGAGTACACTTCTTTTACTGAACAGACAAATCCTGGTAATGTAATATACTAGTTTTAAATCCCATGTACATGGGCCAACACTGGCGGCAGGGGAGGGCTGGCCTGGGGAGCAGAGGAGCAGTTGCCTCCTAGGCTGGATGCATGTCTGGGCTGGTGGGCCACTGCCTCATTCTCTCTCTCTCTTCTTCTTGCTGCTGTAAATGGAGTTACACTAGTGATAGCGCAGAGCTTACAAATGAACTGGAGCTACACTACTGTAGTAACATAACCAATTTCCCTTGTAAGCTCTGTGGTATCACTAGTGTAGTTTTACTTAAACTTTAATCTCTGTGGTATCACTAGTGTAGATTTCTTTAAATTATAAGCTCTATGGTATCTCTAGTGTAGCTCCATTTCATCTGTAAGCTCTGTAGTTTCACTAGTGCAGCCCAATTCCAATTGTAAGCTAGGTGGTATGACTTGTCTTACTACACATTATTAATGACAGTTTTAAAATGAACAGAAATTACGGGCTGGGACAGTGGACTGGAACGATAGGGGAAATGGGCAATTTAATTGTATTTGCCCCCCAAGCCACAAATTGGCAACCCTCCCCTGACTGGCCACACTGCAGTCATGCGCAGTACTGACTGCCTGTGCCATGACTGATATGGAGCATGGCACCCCGCTCTGTATCAGCCGCGGCGCGGGCAGTCTGTACTGCTCATGACTACAGCGCACGCAGCCGTCTCTACTGCGCATGATGGCTTCTGGCAAACATCCTTAGCAAATTATAATATAGGATTTTTATATTAAAAACTATGTTTACTGCTCTTTAAAGGGAAGTTCTGGTCTCCTTAAGAATGAGAGAATTTTAGCCAGTTTTTATATAACCCTTTGAGTGCCAGACAGGTATCCAATGCATGTGCAATTAGTTGGATGCCTCCCTGGCACCCAAGGGGTTAAACTCTCAGACGTGAGTAATAATTATGTAGTAGTAGTAGTATGAATGGCATAGCTTATGTCCAGTACCCATTAGGACATGAATCTGTCCCATGAAAATGAAATAGAAATCAGAAGATTAATATTTAATCCATTCTGAGTTGTGAATTTGTGAAGGGCCAACATTAAAGTGATTGTGTAAAAGGCTTATTATGTTCTTTGATATTTACAGATTAAGGAGTCTACTTAATAATTAATTCAGCTTTTGAGCTTTGTTTAATCAGATTTTAACACCAGTGCTTACAAACCCTCATGAATTTACACTGTGCAGAGATGTGGAGTGGAACCATCACCTTAAAACAGCTTAGGCAAGTTTAACCCATTAAGGACCAGCGCGCACATGCGTGGCCGACACTTGGTGTCCACAGGGCTTTTTTTTTTTTTTGTTACTTCCGGTTCAGGGCTTCTGGAGAGGAGTGCAGCCACGCCAGGAGCCCTGAACTCCATGACATGCCAGGACCGTCACTGGTCCTTAAGTGCAGGACCACCATGATGGTCCTGGTACGTCAGTGATCGCGAAGGGGTTAAAAGCCTCTTGGCAAAAAAAAGCTCATGTCTACCTATATACCATTAAAACTTTGTACAATGTTAAAAAAAATACTTGTGAGCAGGGAAGCTGCCATAGTGCTGTTTCTCATAAGAGATACCTGCCCTCATTGTCGTAGAAACAACTTGGGGGAGATTCATTATGGTGTGACAGGAAGGTGATAAAGCAGAGATGACTTCTCCAGTGATATCACTTCAGTTCCTATGTTATTCTGTGGAGCTAACTTTGGAGATCTTAGTGCATAGTCTCTATAGAATAACACAGGAATTGGAGAAGTGATATCACTGGAGAACTAATCTCCACAATATTACCTCTTTATCACAGCTTACTTCATAACACCCAAGCTGTTAACTATACGGGGCCTCTCGGCAGAGGTAATTTGATAATGAGTGGGAAAGGGACAGGGTTAAAGAGGTGAGAAAGCAGAGATTGCTTCTCCAATTATATCACTTCTCCATGTCCTGTGTTACTCTATAGAGACCAGGGCCGGATTTGCCATTAGGCAAAGTAGGCACCTGCCTACAGGTGCACGCCACCGAGGGGCGCCTGCCATTGGGATTTTTTTTTTTATCTTTTTTTTTTTTTAATTAAAAAAAGTAGCCACCTCTCTGCCGCTGGCGCTACCCCCCCCCCCCGTTCCCTATTTCCTACCTCCCCGGCGGCAGGACATGTCTGTGCCTCCTTGGCACAGTCCTGTACGTGGTGAGCTCCCTTGTCGCATCTTTAGGAATGCAGAGCGCTGGGAGATTACATCATCTCCCAGCGCTCTGCGTTCCTGAATAGGAGACCATGCGGGAGCTCCATCAGCTTCAGGACTGTGCCAAGGAGGCACAGATGACAGATCTCCTACCAGGGAGGTAGGAAACGGACCATGTCAGGCCAACATGGAGATGGTGGGAGTAATGTGGAGCTAATGGGGGGCAAGTTGGAGCCTATGGAGGTCAATATGGAGATGGTGGGGGCAATGTGGAACTGATGGGGGCAACTTGGAGCTGATGGGGTGGGGGGCAATGTGAGGGGATATGGAGATGATGGGGCAATGTGAGGGGCAATTTTGAGATGATGGGGGCAAAATGAGGGGCAATATGGAGATGATGGGGGCAAGTTGGAGCTGATGGGGTTGGGGGTAATGTGAGGGGATATGGGATGATGGGGCAAGTTGGAGCTGAGGGGGGCAATATAGAGATGATGGGGCAAAGTGAGGGGCAATATGGAGATGATGGGGGGCAAGTTGGAGCTGATAGGGCAATATGGAGATGATGGGGGCAATGTGAGGGGCAATATGGAGCTGATGGGGGCAATATGGAGCTGATGGGGGGCAATATGGAGCTGATGAGCATTGTGGAGGTGTCCAGTGGAGTTGGCAAATGGGGGGGGGGGGCGCTTCACAGTTCTGTGCCTACAGGCTCCTGAGATGTAAATCCGGCCCTGATAGAGACTATGCACTAAGATCTCCGAAGTTGGAGAAATCGTAGTGCATTGGCTCCATACAGTAACATAGGAACTGAAGTGATATCACTGAAGAAGTCATCATTGCTTTATTACCGCTTTATCATGCCTTATTGCATCCCCCCGACTGCCAAATAAAATGCTTTGAGTGCCTGTTGCGTTTGCACATACAGGATTTAACCCTTAACATATCTGACTTGTAATTATAAAACATAGGTAGCACACACATTATCCCTGTCCCTGTATAAAATATAGTGTTGCTAGTTTTTGTTTAATATGGTAAACAGGGGATTTAGTATATAGCAGGTTCAATAGGTCCTGCTGCACATAAGAAGATTTTCCATTTTTAGATTCTCTTTAACCATTTGAGTGCTTGAGAGGGGTAACAAAGGTTTTGCACACTTCTACAATCAAAGGGTTAAACAGGGGACACGGGTATGTGCAAGTGGCGTTGGAGAAACCCTCTTCCCCCTGAACCAGTTATGAAATGTATTTAACCCTTTGAGGGCCAAAGATATGTAAAACGGATTGCACACAGACATGGAAAGCGAAGGTTTACAGTTGCAGGGAGACTGAATATTGGCCACTTCTTGCCCCTGCAGCCAAACATTGGGGGCTATTTACTAAGGCAGATAACATCTCCAGTGATATCACTTCTCCAGTTCATATGTTATTCTATGGAGTCTATACAAAAAGATCTCTCCATAGTATAACATCGGACTTGGAGAAGTGATATCACTGGAGAAGTTATCGCTGCTTTATCAGACCTTATTTAATCTCTCTCAATGTATGGCTGCAGCAGCAGAAAGCAGCCACTATTCAGGTCTGTTGATTACATATATCTGCTTCTTTGCACAGCATAAATGTGGGGGTGGGGGCATAAGTACTGGTGCTTATGTCTTATTAAATAAAGTGGAACAATAGATTTGCACTCTGTCATAGTGCTGTCTTATTAAATAGACCCCTTAGTACATCAATAAATCATAGAAACACTAATGAATTTCTGCAGTCATGCTATTTGGGTGCAGTGAGTTTTCACAGGAAAATCCATCTGTTTTCCATTTTAAGTAGATGTGTTCCCCTGTCTCCTCCTCTCATACCCAGCACCTCTTTAACCACTGAGCTTTAGTGGCGGTCTCCTTGATGGTACTGTAAAAAGTGCCTGGCAACAGAGTGTTATTTATTGCAATCTGTGTGATGCATTCTTTCAATGTAATTCAATTGTTCAAGTTCCCTTCCTCCAGAATGCCGCCAGGCAGGTTCTGCAGTAGCACCAGTAAGAAGCAACCAAGGGCAATATGCACAAATGGAGGAAATCTAGGGCATCCCTATAACACTGTATTGGACAAAAACAAAAGAATTTGCTACATTTCTGCTGATTTAATTGGGACTTTTACCACCTTGAATGCTAGAGGAGTCTTCAACATATTGCAACACAATGCATTGGAGACCAATATAGCATTTCAAGGGGTTAAAATCCCATTGTTAATCATTGGGATTTTCATTTTCTCTATGATAGTTGGTTTGCTCTTGAATTGCACTTCTTTAGCTTCATGAATAAAGACCTAGGCATGTCACCATGGATTTATGTGATTGGAGCAGCAGATTATATAGGCTACTGAATAGAGCTGCTATGTTATAGTAGAGTAATACTAACAGCAGATACTTTCTAGGACTAACTCCCAGAGATGCCTCACAAAGTAGCCAGAGTACCATTCATACTTGGGAACATCTATGACCTCAGCCCCTTGAGTACTAAGATGGATTGGATTGGAGTGTCAAGAATGTGTGATTTGCATGAATATGGGTGGAGTTTAACTGGGATGGTAGGGACTAGGCTAGATAATAGGTGGGGTTTATCCTTAAAGGGGTAAAGATGGAGTGAAAAAGTAGACGATGTTTCCAGGGAACTCACCACACCAGAGAAAGCCTCTGTCCTGGACACCCAGAAATGAACATTGATAACTGGAATCTCTGGGATAGCTCTGGAGAAAATGTCCAGGCATGTACAATTGTTTACAACTTAAAGGAGCAGTAAACTTTTTTAATGAAAACCTTTACATTATAGGGCCTATTGAGGGGTACTTCCACTGCTGTTAGCTGTATTATTCAAAAGTTATAACTGTTCAAACTGTCAGGAAGTGTTATGACTGACAAGCAGATATTCCTTGTTTTACTCAGCAGGAAAAGGCCTACAATATATGTTTTTTTGTTTCATAAAAAAATGTACTGCTCCTTTAAACTGGTCCAAGCAGATGGTCACATTAAAATGAGTAAAACTGATGATAAAACATAGAACGTTTTGCCATTTAGGGTCTGTAACCACTTAGCTGCTAAGCCTTTTTTTCCCACAAGCCCCACTTCCCCCTGGTAAGCATTGTTTTCACACATATGTTGCACATTAAAGACAAATGACAATTTGTAGTGTTTTTCTGTGAACACATTCATGTATATACACTTTTTCAGCAGACCCTGCTCTTTCAAAAGTTGCCATCGGTTTGTGGATATCCCCTAACCTTACCAACACATCTTACCCAGAATACAAGCAATATTTATATTTAAAATGAAATCCCAGCAAAGTGAATGGCAAACACTTGTCTAGGAGTGTATTTTTCTATGTTTAACTAGCAAATTGTTATGGTTATACTTTTTTTTTTTTCTTTTAAAGAAACTCAAAACACCAAACTTCATGGTTTTACACGTAGGTCTTCCTGAAAAAATAAGCAGTTGAAATATGTGTGCATTCTCATTTTTCCCCAATTTTGTACCATTCCGTATTTCAAGCAGAAAATAACGAGAAAAAAATCTATGCAACCCCTCATGTTATATAGATATGTTTTAAAATACAAAAAAATTCAAATTTCATGGTCATTTGCATTTCTGGCCAAAGGCGGATTTTCTATGAATTGTTTTTTGTACATTTACACTCTCAAATATAGTAAAATTACTGAAAAATATGGAATATTGTATGGGGGTTCTACAAAAACAAAACTTCAGAAACCAAAATCTGTCAGTTTTCTTTTTTTTTATATGACATACTTACGCTCAGTGGCGTTGTTTTGGGCCACCTATCACAAAAACATTTTACAAAGGCATAACTGCAACCTACTGGACCCTGTGGCAGGTGGGGTCCCCTTGGATGCTGGGCCCTAGTACAACCGTAGTCTTCATCCCCTGTAGTTACTCCCCAGCCTACACCTAAATGCTTGTAATATCTACAGACAGGATTTAAAGGAAGACAGGGTATACAAAGAGATTTCCTACTGCATTCATTAGCAGTTCATCTCCTGAGAGAAATGACAACCCCACTAGTAGGAGCTGACATACCGTAGGGGTGTGAGAAGCACAAAACTACCTGTACCAAATCTGTTTTGTTCTTACATTCTTCAAATACTACCTGACTGCTAAAATGACGGTACAGAGTACTTCCACTTTGGTAAGTAGACAACCCACTCATCTCTTACTTTCTACCCCTAGGTTGGTGAGCACAAATGTTTCCAGAAGGCATACATGTCCTGGACACTACCATTCCCTACACTACACTGATCTGTATATAGCAAACCCACAAACAGGTGCAGTTAGCTTCACAACTCCAGCTTTCGCCAAGCTCACACTAAACGAGGCATAGTTCACAGCCATGCTATAAGATACCACCGCATATGCCCTGATACCAATGACCACAACAATACTCTTAAAACACTGTTGGAATCATTCAGATAGAAAGGCTATAAAACAAAGACAATCACAAAGAAAATAACATCTGCATAGAGAGCACCACAAGAACACCTGTTACAATACAAAGAGAAGGAAGTCTCTAAACATATACCACTAGTGTCTACATATAACCCTAGAACAAATATGCAACATCATCACAGAGCTACAGCCTCCGGTAACAGATGAAGCAGTGTTAAAAGACATATCCCGCCACCCACTTATTCTGGGATTCAGTCAGCCACTGAATCTGAAACAAAAATTGATCAATAGAAAACTGACCAATAAACAGACAAACATTGATAATGTGGAGAAACTTTCCAACAAATCTCACTGCAAATCACGTCAACACATTTGTGAAAACAATACTGCACAACACAACAACGAGGTACGCAACATTAAAGGATTATATTCATGTACATCAGCAAATGTTGTATATATTATACAGTGTGTGAGTGTGAACGGGATGTTACTTTGGTGAAACAGGCCTACCACATAATCTAGGATAAATGCACACACTCTTATGAGAAATACCATAAAACAAAGAACCATAACCCCAGTTGGTTACCATTTTACACAGAGAAACCACTCCTCTACATCCATAACCTAAAAATCAAAATACTCAGAGGGAAATTCAAAAATACACAGGAGAGAAAGACGTTTGAAATTAAGATGTCATGGTAACATAATAAATTAGGTTGAAAAAAAACATAAGTCCATCAAGAGCAACCTTTGCCTCATAACCCAGAGAAATTAGAATGATATAGCTTTCCGTTGCCAAATTAGTTAGTCTTTATCAGACCTTCCTGATTTGCCTACTAATTAGTTTTTGAACATCTAACATACTGGACTAAATAAGGACTTGGGATAACTTGCACATTACCAGAATTTTACATAATCTTTCCTTCTATTTATTTTGTTCTGGTATATGTTTACCCATCACTTTCATATTATTTTTATATTTATATCTAGGTACTATGGATATGTGTGTCTTTCCCTGTCTCATACTCCCCCTCCCCCCTGCATTCCTCTGTTAGTTGATTTATTACTTATCAGTTCTAAGCTTTCCTCTACAATGGCTTTTATATACATGTCATTTTTTTTTTTAACTTTAGACTTGAAAAAGGGACCATGGCTCTCGAAAGCTTGTCCATATAATTGAATGTTAGTCAAATAAAAAAGTATTATTTGCCTTTTCAAAATACATTACAAATGCTGTAAATAAAATGCATATTAATAATTACATTACACTTATTTTAATATAAAAGGAGTGGGGTATCAGGATTTAGTGAAAACAAAAAGGGGGTGCATTGTAAAAACCACTGGCCTAAGGTCTTTTTTTCATATGGGAGACTTATGAAGCATCACTTTTTTTTGTAGCATTACATGTTGGTCCTACACGGTAGCAAGGTTTTTCTAGCATCACCTTCTTATAAATAGGTGTATCAAAATAGCAGGAAAATGCAGCCACCTATGATAGCTGTGCTATTTCAGTGTTATTCCATTGAACCCATATAATCGATTTGTAGCTGCGTTATAGCCCTGTGTGAGGAAAGTTTAAACTACGACAATTGCAGTGCATGTTACCTGTGTAAAATACCCCACAGGAGACAGTGATTCAAAACAATGTTTTTCTCATGAGTTGCTGTGATAGTATTGTTTGTGCAAAAGGATCCACAAAATGGCATTGTGTAGTACATTTGTGTTATTCAATGAGGTACAGCAAGCAATGCATATTCTGATTTGACAAAGGTTGTCAATTTACTCTACCAGTCTCCTGAAAAAAGTCAGACAGTGTCTCTTGCTAAGTATTATAAGTATGCATTACATATTGGCTGATCTCATTGGGATCTAGAGACAATTTTAACAGGTATCCAATTAAACCCATTAAGGGAATTAAAGTCTCTTATCAAACTCAAATGTGAGTAATAAACGTGTAGCTTATTCCAATGCCCATTAAGACATGAACCAGTCCCTTGTACATTACACTGTAGATGAGCGGATTCATATTTAATACATTGTGAGCTGATGAACCAACATTACTTATAATCTCATATCAGGTGTTTCCTCATTCATGCCATTATATTGTAGGGAGTTCAGCAGGAAAATGCATCTGCTTTTTATGGGGATAGGGATATGATCAAATCCTTCAATTATAGAAAATGATTTAAAGTTCAGGGCGGCTCCATTTTTCAGATTAAATGGACTACTAGAACCAAAAGATCATGTCCTCATATTAGAGGGTGGAAACATAAGAGGAAGTATAAGAAAAAGCTACTTTAAGGAAACAATGATAGATATATGGAATAGCTTCAAAGGATTAAAACCCAGTTTAATCAATGTCAATTTAATTTGCCTCTTATCTTGTGGTTTGTTTGATTCAGGATTGTTATACTTAATGATTCTGAAGAAGGACATTGGATCTCAAGAGTGCTTGGAAAGACATATCCCCTTACACCTACCCTGTTTAGGAATATTAACCCTTTAGGTACCTGAGGTATGCAAAGCATTGCATCTATGCATCTTTATGTAGCACCATACATGTACACAGCACTTTACAGATATAGTAATAGTGCAATGCAAAAATACAGGATAATGTTAAGAGCCTCAGACTAAAGTGTGATCATTGTAATATTAGCAGGGGAAAAAGTGCAGCAAAGGGAATCATAAATTGTGAAAGGGACCCTGCCCCAAATATCCTACAGTCTAATCAGCAATTGTGACAACATACAGAAAACATAGGAAGAGAATCATTGGTGCAAGTACAAGGCTTCAGAAAGGGAAGTGCAGAATGATTTTGATATGACTGTCCGTGTGCGCAAGGAGAATATTGTTACTGAGATTCCTTGAGCAGGTGGGTTTTTAGGTGATGCTTAAAGGGATAGTAATGTTTCAGAAAAACAGCAGCTCCAGTTAATCTTCATAGTATTTAAGCCATGCAGAGTGTTATTGCAATACTGTCAGAGTTGTGGTTCAAAAGTAATTGAATGATAAAATATCCCCCTCCCTCCCTTTTTACCTAGTGTAAGCCACCTCCCCTCAGATGTGGAATCTGGTCCACAGACCAGACAGCTCATAGCAAGGGACAATCTTCTTACTGTGAGAACAATGAAAGCCCTACCCCCATTTACAGGTTTTTCCCTTATATTAATTGAAGATTGTCACTCTCTGCAATCCACACGGACACCACCTTTCTGTTCTGAGGTGAGCAGTGTTACATCAGTAAAAGGGGTGTGAGAGGGATACTTTATCATTCAATTACTCTTGAACTACAACTCTGACAGTACTGAAATAACACTCTCCATTGCCAAAATACTATGAAAATTAATTGGAGCTGCTTTTATTATGAAACATTACTATCCCTTTAAAATGATGAGTATAGATTATAGGTGAATGTTGGTGGGTAACCTTCCAAAGTTCAGGTGCAGCCAGTAAAAATTATTGCAGCCAAGAGATGACTCAAGTTGTGCAAACAGAGGAGAGAAAGAACCCTTGAGAAAAATTTAGGTGATTAGAAGGGTTGTAGCTGAAGGCAGGAGCAGAAATGTATGAGGTGCCAAAGAAGAAAGTGACTTAAAGGAGATGAGAAGAATTTTGTATGAAATACAAGACCCTATGGGTAGCGAAGAGAAGGATTTCAGGAGAAGAAGAGAGGAATGGTATCTTAGAGTAAGAGTAGCTATTCTTGCAGCTGAACTGAGAACAGTCTGAAGCGGAGAAAAATTAGAGGTGTGAAGACCAAAGAGTAGAATGTTGCAATAGTCTAGTCTAAAGAGAATGGGGGCCTAAGGGTGAGTTTTTGCAGCTGACGTACAGAGGAAAGGCAGAATTTTGGCAGTATTTTTCACGAAGAAGTAGCAGGTTTTGGTGACAGCTTGGATGTGGTAGGAGACTGTCAAGACAGAATTTAGTATAACATCAAGACAGCATGCTTTGGTTACAGAGTGGATCATAAAATTGTCAACTGTGATGGAGAAAGGGGTTGGGGTGGTGTTTAGAAGTAAATACAACTTCTCTCTTAGTTATATTGAGTTTAAAGGGATAGTAATGTTTCATAATAAAAGCAGCTCTAATTAATCATCATAGTATTTGGACTTTGGAGAGTGTTATTTCAATTCTTTCAGAGTTGTAGTTCAAGAGTAATTCAATGACAAAGTGTCCCCCTCCCACCCTTTTACTGATGTAACACTGCTCAGCCAGAGCAGAAGGGAGGTGTCCAGGTAGATTGCAGAGAGGGACAATCTTCAATTAAGATAAGGGAAAAACCTGAAAAGCTTGTCAAGGGGGAAGGGCTTTCATTGTTTTCACTGTAAGAAGATTGTCCCCTGCTGTTATCTGTCTGGTCTTACAACCAGATTCACATCTGAGAAGAGATGGCTTACACTAGGTAAAAAGGGCGGGAGGGGAAACTTTGCTTGTGAATATCTCTTAAACCATAAAGGTTTGAGAGATAAGACTTATATCATTCTTCATGCTTTTTAATGCCTACAAAATAAAATAAAGTTAAAATGAAGTATTACTATCCCTTTAAGAAGGCAGTGGGACATGCAATGAGATTGCCAAGAGACTCTGAGTGACTTGAGACTGTATAGCCAGAGAGAAGTCAGGGAAAGGGTTTAACTTAACACTTATTGGCAGTATTCTAGTTTGATTAATATATATCAGTGATATATATCTTTTGGCAGTCCATCTGTTGGGGAACTAAAACATCCATCATCTACAACCAGACCCTGGCTGGTTGGGGATAATAGGAGCTGTAGACCCCAGCAGCTGTAGTGCAAAAAGTTGCCTAACCCTGGTACTCACTAAGGAGTGATAAACACCAGATAACTTATCTGGAGATATCACATTTCCAATTGATAAACTATTCTATAGAGGCTATGCACTAAGATCTCTCCCACTTGAGAAATGTTAGTGCATAGGCTCCATAGAATAACTTAGGAACTGGAGAAGTGATATCACTGGAGAAGTTATCTCTACTCTATCACCTCCTTATCACTCCTTGGTGCATCTCCCCCATTGTGTTCACTGATCTGCAGTCAGACCTATACCATCTAATTTTCTAATACTGTGTACTGTGTTAGAAATAAAACTCTTTATCTATACGTTTTATTTTTGTGGCCATTACTGAATATTACAGGGATGTAAGTATATCTAGTAAATAGATTATACCTGTCTGACACTTTAGTGATCTCTGGGATAAAGACTATAATAAAGAGTACCTATATTTAGAATCAGTCTACTAACATATATACATATCTCACTAGTCTCTGTAGTCTATTGGAATGTAAGGGCCATATGCAGAATACTAAAGAGGAAAAATTCTTGGACAACCCAACTCTACTACAGGGAATAAATAAAATGTCCCATTGATTTAAATGGGATTTTTTACCATATTGTATAGTTGGGTTGCTCCAGAATTGTTACACTTTAGGTTCTGCTTATTTCTCTTTGATAAGAGAGTTCAAATTTAGGGGTTTTTCTTTTGTCTGTAAAGTTAAATATTCTTAATCATTGTAAAAATGTAATTAAAATCACAGTCAACCTTTTTGATTTCCTATACACTGAACGTTCCTATACTTTGTAATTATCATTATATAATTTTTTTTATATAGTTTTATGCCCCTGTCAGATAGCTGTCTGAATGTGTTTCCTAGAAATCTTGCTGTTGTGGGACTTTGCAAAAAGAGAGAGTTCAACAATGTAAAAAAGACTGTGAAACAATGTAGAAAAAAACGGCCTCTTCAACATAGAGATCAATCAGTGCTGCAGAAAGACTGCAACATTGTATAAACATATCTGCTTTCACAGTCTGATTGAAAGCCTTCTGGAAGCACAGATCCAGTAAGGTCAATGTCTGGGACATAAAAGTGTTAATAAAAAAATAAGTTAAGATGAAAAAGTGGTATATGCATTTGACTTTTCATATTATGCACTTACAGAATATGTAGAGTCATAAAGGAGGTTGACTGTCTCTTTAACAGGCACGTGCACACATAGACACCAAGGGGGGCTTGAGCACCTGCCCTTTTTGTCTAAAGTGCCTTTGTGCCCTTTAACAAAAAACAATATTAATAATAATTATGAGAAGTGCCCTTATTTTCATTTGAGCCCCTGCCCCCCAAAATGTCTGTGCACGTCCCTGCTCTTTAAAGACATAGTAAACGTTTTATGAAAACATATTACATGGTTTTTCTGCTGAATAAAACAAGAACCTCCCTCTGCTGGGGGGTGTCTTTGCAGAGTTATTACAGTTTAAAATGTTGAAGTTTTACATTAATAGTGCCTCTAGAGGTCATATTCCAGATAACTATTCTGTTGCAATGTATGGGAGAGATGAGTCAGCTTTATCACTGACTGACATTCTTGTGATAACAGCTTTATCACTTCCTGTCAGTTTAAAATCTCAAGGATTAATTAAACCATTTCTCACTTCCTGACAGTTTGACTGGTTATTACTTGAATAAAACAACTTACAACAGTGGGATTACTCTTGTTTTACTCATCAGGAAAACCCATATACTATGCAGGCTTTCATAAAATAAGTTGATGTTCCTTTAATTTCATAAAATTGCACTTACCACTGGACATGTGTATGCACAGTACTGGCACTGAAAGGATTTTATCTTAATCAGCATCATAAAAACAGGACCATCTCTTTATGCAAGATAGGGAGGATGAAGCAAACCTACTGCACTACAGGGGACAAAAATCCTCATTAATTTAATAGGTGTGTTTTGTTATTTTTTTAACACCTTTAATGCTAGAGGTCTCCAACTCATAGCTTCACAGTGTTTATGAGACCTCTCTAGCATTCAAGGGGTTAAAAGCCCGATTCGATCAATGGAAATGTTTATTTGGCCCTATAGTGCAGTTGGTTTGCCCCGTAATTACTTCTGTTATTCCTAGTACATCAGACTCACTGGCTTACTATAATGCAATGGTGCCCAAGCCCAGTCAGTAAGAATGACCAACAGGCCACATTTAAACTTTAACCCAGCTGAACACCCTTCTGGTCCTTAATGGGTTAACATACCTAAGGAAAATGTTCCAATAGTATTTTAACCCTTTGTATGCCAGCAGGGTATCCAAAGCATTGTACTCAAAGGGTTAAGGCGGGTTAAGTCATGACAAAGGTATAGTCAATTATGTCATGCTCACTATCAAACCCCTCCCACTTCAGTGATAACAACCAATTATCAACCTCCCACACTGAAGGAGAAGTAACATCCTATATAATAATTCGCTAAAATGTTTGTAACGATGCAGTCATGAGCAGTACAGACTGACCGTGAAGCGGCTGATACTTTGATACTTTGGAGTGAGTAATAAGAAGTATCAGCCGCAGAGCGGGCAGTCTTTACTGTGCATGACTGCCCCCCGACCGGCTGGCACTGTGGCCTGTGTACACAGGCTTTTCAACTAGTCTCCTAATAATACCTCAAGAAATAACATCACCACTCAGTCCTGGATATCATAACCATGGAGGCAGACATGAGAGTTGCTGGCAGATTTTTTTTTTTTTTTTTATAAACTGAAGCAAGCAGAGTGTCTGAGCCTACTCGCCTACTAAGGACTAGAGGGATGCGCAATGTATTGAGAAGCAATGTGTCCCTCCCCCACTTCCAATCTTAAAAGGGTTAAGATTACCATGTGCAGTGGGCAGAGTTTGAGGTCCTATGGTTCTACTAGCAAATGTCACCTGCATGGACAAGACACCCAGGACTGATTAAAGATGTTGTGTCTTGAACCTAGGAGCAAAGGAACATTCATATGGGCCATCAGGATTTCTTGACCATAGTAAAGTAAGTGATGGTTATTATTTGGATGATTTACTTCTCCATTAAAGGGTTAATAATGTCCAATCATAATTTTATGCTGTATTGTAGACTAAAAAAAATACATTATGTGGAGCAAATCCCATATTCGCCGCTAAAGTTCCTCCCTGTCTCCTGATGTCAGCGCTCTACTGACAGCAGGAGATCCCAGTCCTGGGGCCAGTTGGCGGCTCTTCAGTAGAGCCGAAATAGCGATATTTAGAAAATAATTACTTCATTGGAAAGGTCTACGAAGTGTGCCTGGTTTGTAAGCACACTTTGTAGACCGTTCCAATGAAGTAGTTCTTTTTAAATATCACTATTTCATCTCTGCTGAAGAGCCACTGGCTAGTCCCAGGACTGGGATATCCTACTGTCAGTAGAGCGCTGATGTCAGTGCTAGGGGAGGTGGGAACTTTAGCGGGGAATATCACTCAAACCATAAAGGTTTGAGAGATGGGATTTGCCCCACATTTTTTTTCTTTTAAATCTACAACACAGCATAAAATTTCTGATTGGACATTACTAATCCCAGTTGTACAGCGATGTGGAATTAGTTGGCGCTATATAAATAAAGAATAATAATAATAACAACCCTTTAATAGATATACCTAAGGACAGCTGTCTTTAAAAGCAAAGTGCAGCAAAGTAGGATTAACTCAAATATACTGTAGGGGACATTCATTTAATGAGTGTCAAGGAGGTATTCAACCCATTGCTCTGTGATGCATTTGATACTTCTCTGTCGTGCAAAGGTTTAAATGGGGTTTTTAACCTCTTGAATGCTAGTAAGTTCTCCAATACATGTGCGGATTGTCCTATAGGGGGATCGGGCATCCCCCAGTGGGCCGCTAGATCATGGACCGGTGGGTAAGATCAGAGGCTCTCACCTCACCATCCCACGATATTTTGAATGAGAGGTCTGTGTTGCCACAGGCACTCTCTGTGACAGCCTTCACGTTCCTTGTTAATGCAGAGCACCAAGATATGACATAATTTCCTGGCGCCTGCTGTCCCATGCTGCACAGGGACCACAAGGGGGCATTGATAGGGATGTCGGTGCAGCTAGTGGTCTGTTTTAAAAAAAATACCCGGGCTGGTATTCCCCCACAATCCGTCCCTTCTCCAGTACACTGTGAAGCAATGTACCAGAGACCTCCTTAGTGTTCATTGTGCTAAAAGACCTATTTAATTCAAGTGACATGTTTACTGGTCCTCTGTGGTGCAGCTGGTTTGTTACAGAATTGCACCTCTTTACATTAATACATATGGTCCAGTGAGTGACAATTTGGATACAGATGCCACATCACTTACTGAACAACGTGAAATTATATTGAACAGAAAATTCCTAACCAGCTAATTGAATGTTCCTTAATAAATGGTCTTTGGCAGTAACAGATATTCCCTACATTTTATTTTGTTGCCAACCACAAGCAGTTTATGACCTCCTAGCTCACTGGGAATGCCAATGGTTCTACATCTCCAACCACTGTTACACAATATACAGTGTTTCCCATGAACCCTCAAAGAAACTTATCAAATCTAACTTGATTACCAACTGAAAAACTTCAGATATTAATTAGCCATTTTGTGGCCTAGGCCACACACCTGTCAAGTAAGGTTTGCAGCAATGCTGCCTACAACACCACACCTTTTTGTGCCCATTCAGTGCTTTCTTAAAGATCTATGATGAAGATAGCAAGTTCCACATCAGACAATGCAATCTATACAAAACAATGAAAGTTCCCTCTCCAAGTTGCCATTCACCTATAGTCATCCACTATTCATGACAACATTTTGCATAACTTTGTTAATCTTGATTTTTGTTTTAATCAGTAGCTAAAAATGAAAATTCTACATTCCACACAAAACAAAGCATTAAAATCGGACCATATAACAGTTATCCTTGGAAACAATGCTAGCAGCCTTAGCATATCCTTCTCATCCTTTACCATGTACCTAGATGGCTAAGTCACTGTATCGTTACCTACAGCCTATTAAATCCTAGCCATCTTTATTATGTTGGAAACCATCTCCCTCCAAAGCAAAAATACTTAATGCTCAACCACTGAATTTCAGCTTCATTGCTTGAGAACCCTAGGCATCTACTGTCAGTTCACAGTTCAACCAATTTGGCTGTCATATGGGAATGACTTATTGCAAAGGGCCTGAAAGGGTTAGTAACAATTAATATGTAAATAAAAACATATATATATTATAGTGTTTATCATCCTGAGTAAAATAAGGGTACTCCCACTAATGACAGGTGTTTTATTCAAAAGTTATTGTAGCTGAATCTTAATTTTTCTTAAATGCAATATATCAGTGGCCTGAAGTTTTAATGTGGCACTGTTCCTACATCATCCTATGTAGGTTTGTGGTCAAATGATCTTTTAAGAACCATGAGTATCCAACTCCTCTGCAATGTGTTACACTGCTCTCTGGTTTTTAAAGTGTTAATTTGTAAAGCCAATGTAATATTCAAAGCACAATGGTATTGGTTTAGGAAGAAGGGAAAGGTGGGGCATATACATCTTAGAATAGGTGTACCAGATCATCCCTTTAAAAAAAGGTCACATATGAAAAATACCTGCTGCATTGATACAAAGGAACCATTGCATTCTAATAATTAATCACTGGAGCTCTGCAATAGACATTTTTCAAATGTGCCCTCTTTTAAAGTGATGCTCTGGCAACCCTATCTTAGAACACAAGCATACCCATGTTATAAGCAAAACCCCATAAGCTAATCCCCTAAAATATATTTTAAAAATACCCAAACAACACAGCTAAAGAAGTAGAAACTACCTGGAATAGGTATAATTGGGCCAAACTGCTTCTACAAAACCACAAACAAAATATCCCAGTGCAAAAAGTGCTTGAAACATTGGTGGGAACTGATGGGAGTTGCAGTGTGGCAGCAGCTGGAGGTCCTCAAGTTGCTATCCATTACTCAAAGGAATATACAAGTACATAGGGTAGTGGGGGTATCCAGTTGCCTTTTCATTATTTTGCCCAAATCAAAAAAGAAAGAGAGAAAGACAGACCAGGGAGTTTTACTGCCCCGATAATGAGAAATATATGCAATATACTATGCATATATATATATATATATATATATATATATATATATATATATATATATATATATCTATATATATAAACCTGCACCCCTCCAACTGTAATTGGACTACAACTACCATCATCCTCAGTTGGCAGATGGCTGAATAAAGATGACTGGAGTTGTGGTCCCATAACAGTTGAATGTAAACAGGCTACTTACCCCTGGAATACACTGGCAGCTATAGTGCATTTGGGTGCAGACGCACACAAATCAAACTTAATAAAGAAAGCTAGAGATGGCAGCCCTGCAGCAAACCAACTGCTTCATAGGGGGAAATAAAAACGCCCTTTGATTTAGATGGGACTTTCAACCCCTTGAATGCTTGAGAGGTCTCCAGTGTTACATTAGAGACCTCTCTAGCATTGAAGGGGATAAAGGTCTTATTTCAATCAATGGGAATTTGGGGATATTTTTGTTCATCCCCTATGGTGGATTAGGTATAGTCCAGAATAGCAGAACTTTAGCTTCCTGCATAAAGCCCTGGGTATTGTTACTGCTTACTTGTTTTACTTTTCTTGGAAACCCCAACAAATTCTTCAGTATAAAACATTTTTATACAAGCAGTGAATTCATAGTGACAAAATATAACACAGTAACACTACCTCTACTGAAGCTATTTCCAACTAAATCCTAACTGAGTTAAAGAAAATTACTTCCTGACTCCAAAAGGCAGCCAGATGTCTCCCTGTATCAATATCCTATATACAAGTACATAATAAATCCTAATAAATTGACAAACTGCTTGCAAGAGCAAAGTGAAAAAGAGTTTCTAGCCATCAGGTATGCAAATTCACTTGGACTTATATATAAAATTATAAGTGGAGAAATCCCAGGAGAACCCAACTACACTATAGGTAACAAATATTCCTATTGATGTAAAAAGACCTGTGCTACTTTTAAAAGTGATAGTAATGTCCAATAATCATTTTATGTTGTTCTGTAGATTTAAAAAAAATAAATTACGTGCAGCAAATCCCATCTCTCAAACTTCTATGGTTTGAGAGATATTGGGGGAGATTCACTAAGCGGTGATAAAGAGGTGATAAAGTGGAGATAACTTCTCCAGTTTATCACTTCTCCAATTCCTATGTTATTCTATGGAGCCTGTGTACTAAGATTTCTTCAACTTTGGAGATCTTAGTGAATAGGCTCCATAGCATAACATAATATCTGGAGAAGTGATAAACTGGAGAAGTCATCTCCACTATATCACCTCCTTATCACCCCCTTTTCCTGATGTCAGTTGTAAAGCTGACAGCAGGAGATTTGAGTCGGCCGACTCGAGGCGGCTCTTCAGCAAAGCCGCAATAGCATTACTTAAAAAGAACTACTGCATTGGAATGGTCTACAAAGTGTGCTTGCAAACCAGGCACACTTTGTAGACCGTTCCAATTAAGTAATTCTTTTTAAATATCTCTTTCGGCTCTGCTGCAGAGCCGCTGGCTGGTCCCAGGACCGGGCTCTCCTGCTGTCAGTAGAGCGCTGACGTCAGGAGAAGGGGAGGGAGGGGGAACTTTTGATGCCAATATCTCTCAGACCATAAAGGTTTTAGAGATGGGATTTGCTGCACATATTTTTTTTTAAAATCTACAGTACAACATAAAATGATTATTGGATATTAGTATCAATTTAAGATGGTTAAAATCAATGGGCATTTGGGAATGTATTTGTTTGTTATGCATGCAGTTAGTTTGCCACAGAATCATTACACTTTTGTCTATGGTCCACAGACTTCTCAACTGCTCCTCAATACTAGTCTTTTATTTTTTCTTTCAGTGTACCTTCCATATTGCAGGATTAATATAACTCCATTTTATGATTTAAAAATTAAGGAGGTTAAAATGGCTTCACAGATACAAATATTCAGATGAGTAAATCACCTGTCTTTGGAGTAGCAGTGCTGTGAAAACTGATTACCGGTAATCACCGTCCAGGCTGGGGAAAGTGTTGGATCCCAGTCCTGTCCTTGCACATCTGGCTCAGCTTCTGATCATGCAGTCTGTCCTTCTATGGAAGCCCATTGGGCAAAATGGGTTTAGTGGAAATGAACCAGTTAGACAAAAGGAAAGAGAGTGACATCAGACATTGAACCTACCACTCTAGGAGACAACCTCAAGTATTCTGCAGTGCACATTATTGATCTGGATAAGGAATGCAACACTGAACAGAAAATAAACTTACAGCCCTGCCAGACCCATCTATCTTGGATGATCTAGTTATCATCAAAACTCACACGTGACCTTTGAATGCCACCAAACAAATCCTACCTTGGACTCTTTAGTTATCTGATTCTCATTACACATTAAAAGCTACAGAAAATAAATTAAAATGACACAGTAACATTATATTTCCTGAATAACCCTTTCAAAACCAAAATTAATATTAACTTGGCTTATTGATATTCAAAATCTGTTTTAACATATATTGTAATGGTTTCCAACAGCACATGTCTGTCGTAGCACTAAGATTAATAACACACATTTCCAAATACTTTCATTGTTTTTTTTTTTTGATGCACCCAAGTAGGGCCTTTCAATTTTTCAATCATTATCCTGAACTATTAGATCTGTCAGTGGAATGTGCGGTAGTCAAATATGAAGCTGTAAATGGGGGTGAATGAATCAGCGATTCGAAGGATCCTACACAAGTTACTTTTATTTTTTTTATTTAGCTATCCTATATAATAATTTGCTAAAACGTGTGTAACGCCAAAGTCATGCTCTGTAGAGACTGCCCATGCTGCGGCTGATACAGACAGACTCGCAGGCGCAGGCAGTCTCTACTGTGCATGACTGCCCCGCGACCGACTGGCAGTGGCACTGTGGCCCGTGTAACGGGCTCTTCAACTAGTATTTAACAAAAGACTCTTTGTCACTATTAGTTGGGAATTTGAATGCTTGATTACAGGTGATATCTTTCTTCTCTGGTCTGATGGATGGGAGATCAACTGTTTAAGGGTTCCTCTCTTCTCTTTAACCTATGAACATATCCTAGCAAAGAATCCTTACAATGCTGTCCTCCCTCAACTACCTATGGCTCTTCCTGCTGGAAGGTCACTTCCAGTCAGGACGATCCACTTATTTGTCTTGGAGGCCATTCTTTATCATTATCACATTTCACTCACAGCATAATCTTTTACTTTCCTTGATAGCTATTACCATCTAAAAGGTTATTTATCACGTAGCCTTCCTTGTATGTGGGATCATCAGCATTTTCCCACCCTCTCCTCAACCTCTGAGGGCAGGTCTCTGCAAAATTCTTTTCATGGAGTGTCAAGCAGAGTTCTTTTTTCTTCCTAATACGGAGATGAAGAAATATCAGAGGTACAGCACTCTACCCATCTGTATGAGGTGTTCTTGGTTCACTAAGAGCTCGTGTAAGCCCTACATGACCCAGACTGCTATGAAGGCTAATCCTAGACCCTAGCATGATCCTGTCACACTGTTGCATAAAGTATGTGATTTTGTGTATTACAGTGGATGGAAAATCTGAACCAGCAGAACACTGCCTCAAACTGTTATTATATTGTCATTCTGCCAGTCAAGTGGATAAGGTGGGTGTCCTTCCCATATTATTGGCATAAAAGAGCCCCACTGTCTTTCTCCAAGCCTTATGGAGAACTAAAACATGTGGGAGCCAGTCTTGTCTGTCCCAGTCCATGAGGTAGGTCTTCTACCTAATGGAAGAGTGAATGGAAATGTGCACTGTGTAACTTGGAAACTAGTGCTTGGGATTAACTACCTGGTCAGATTGTCTTTGAACAGAGAATCAGCCTACCCCTAGGCTGCCATTTTGTAGGAGTAGAACCATGAGGCCCCATCTTATCCCTCCAGTTTCTTTCAGCACACAGTGACACTTGGCCTCCCATTCTCCATGTAACTTGGGAAGTATGGCAGTCCACTCTTTCTCTGTGGGCCAAAAAAGGATCTTGTCTCGTCCTTGGCAATATCACATGGTTGAATCAGTCATAGATGGAGAGGGGACCTTAAACAGGCAAATTTTTTATATTGAGAAGCAGGGCCAGTATTTCTCTGGTGCTCTCAGTTGGTCTAAATTAAGACTGAACAAATAAAATGTTTTTCTTTTCCTTGTGTCCAAGTTCTTGCTATTTACTGGCCAAATTACTCATCCTTTTACAGCCCAGAAAGATGGCTAGGGCTGTAGACAATAGTCTCCTCTGTAAGACCTTTGCTAGAATGTAATAATTGTCCTCTAGTTGGTAAGAAGCTGTCCATTTCCTTTTAAATGCAATAAAATGAATAATGCATTTTTCATTGATTCCAGAAATCTACCTTCTGTTCAGATTAGTATTAAATATTTTAAGAAAATATTTCCCTAACATGATTTTAAACACTTTGTAAAATTCAGTCCATCACTGCCAAGAGATCTTTTAGCTATTTTAAGATCTTGTAGTATCATTGACTTTGGTTCCATAACTGAAGCAATCAAAAGGTTGGAATTCCAGTTCTTTTATGCTTTTCCTCAAATATTTCTGTGTAGTTTAGCATTAAATAGAATAATATGCCTGTAACAAAAGTATGCACAATCCCATCTGGGCCTTGCCATTTGTTTTTTATTCTTCTCTTAACTCCTCGGTCGCTTCAGAGGATGTTTAACATTCAGGAGCAAAACCATCAACTTGCTTTGTAAAGTAAGCCGTGAAGCATAATCTAAGGGTCCAAACGTAGCCGAGCTTGGAATCTAAAATTGACTGTACTTTGTACTTTCATTTGCTGCATGGAATTCTGGGAATGCAGTGGGAAACCTTTAGTTTCTCTCTTAGGACAGTTTTGTTTATTTCAGACATGTAAATGTACTATCAATTGAATTATGTGGGTGCAGAACCAACAATTTTGTTTCCATTTAAGTCTTAGAAATTTAATGAATTTTCTGTGGTTATAAAAGTTCTTTTCAACTTTAATGTTAAATGATACAATGAGATCATAATTATATTCCTAACTTGGCTCATATCCAATTTCAATTTAGTCTGTGTCATCCAGAAATATATATTTTATCCCTTTGAGTGCCAGAGGGGTATAGAGCTCATTGCAAAGCAATGTGTTGCATACCCCTCCGGCACTAAAAGGGTTATACTCAAAAACTACTGATGTTTTTTGCAATGTTTTGAAAAGACATTGGCTGATGTACTAAGAAGAACTGGAGTAATTATCAGACAAATCAGCACAATAGGGCACACAAATATTCCACACATTCCCATTGAATTGTATTGAACTTTAACTCTTGAATGCTGGGGACACCACCAGTGCTTAGTAACAAAACAGTGTCAGTGTTCCCTCTATCCCAGGGATGTGTCGCCTGCAATCTTGAGCTGTTGCTGGGCCTCAGCTGTTATCATCCTCAGCCAGCTGACTGAGGATATTATGAGCAGTAGTCCGATAACAGTGGGAGACCTGTGTGCTGCTCCCCCTTACTCCAATCCAGTGATTCCCAACCCTCTCCTTAGGGGTACCTAACCAGCTATGTATGAGTTAATAGAGGCTCAGTAATTTAATTAGCTTACCTGTGCACATGCAGGGAACTCCTAAAGACATGGCCTGCTAGATGGAAGAGGCTAGGGACCACTGCTTTAGATCTCTAAGCCATGGGTGGGCAGCTTGAGACCCTCCAGCTGCTTAAGAATACATTTCCCTTCATCCCTAGCCAGCTGTCTGGCTGAGGATCATGGGAATTGTAGTCAACAGTTGGGGGTCTTAGGTTACCGAGTCCTGCCCTGAGCTGTTGCTGAGTAGGGTATTGTCCCCCCACCCCAAAAAAAAAGGTGTGTGGTATACTGTAGGTGCTAGGTAGATAATTATATAGTGTGATACACAGCAGGCGTCAGAGTAAAACAAAATCAACATATGACCACTTTTACGGAGCTGAAAATACATAACAAATTACCTCAGTAGCGCATTAAAATTCAAAGGGTTAACTACAGAAAGTTGTGAGTAATGAACAATATCAAATATATAAATAGTGAAAAAGTGGTCATTTCAGGCAATGTCAATACTGTTTTAGCATAGGCATGCAGAATTGCAACACTGGTATATGGTTATTACCCAGAAGACCACACTGAACATTGTCCATTACATTCAGTTATAGTGGGATAACGGCTTCCAAGCAAACAAGTATAGTCACATACTGGAAACAGGTATCACTGTTTTCTTTCCTTAAGATCTCAGAAACAGCAGTTCTTTGCCTTATTTGTAATTCATAGTACAGGTAGCAATGGGAAGATGGTGTGGGTGGGGGTGCTATTCATTAGAACATAATAGGATATGTTCTTTCTTACATTACTTCTTCTTTCTACTGGTTCATTTTGATAAGTTTGTCTTAACTGCCAAAGATGGCTTTTGGGCTGCCATGTAAATAAGGCACTGATGAACAGAAAGCCAGTAATGTGTAATTCTGGATCATACCAACCACACCATAGGGAAGAAAATATTAGTGTGAAACAGAGCACAGGATTTGATGGCAATACAAGTAGTGAAAGAGAGAGAACCAACAGGTAGCATGTTGTGGGGCAGTTGTTTCCGCTGCAGCCTCCAATCTCATGTCTTATGCAGTGGGAAGAAGAGATAAGTCCCTTTTCCACATCACATACAATGTTGAACCTTAAAGGGATAGAAATTCATATTAACCCTCTGAGTGCCTAAAGTTATGTTTCTAACTGTGTGTAACCAGAGGCGTAACTAGAAGCCTCCGGGCCCTGGTGCAAGAAGTCCCATGGGCCTCCCACCACCGCCACATTGGCCCCCCTTGACCACACTGACCCGTTCTACAATGCCCCTCAATCTTCACAATGCCCCCATCTCCTACCTCCCTGGAGCTCCCGCTCGGTCCTCTTAGTAATGCAGAGCGCTGGGAGATGATGTCATCTACCAGCGCTCTGCATTACTAGAGTGCCGGAGGGAGGTTGCGGGCGACAGCCGGAGGAGTTGCAGGGGGCGCTGGGCCCCATGAGTAACGGGCCCGGTCGCAGGTGCGACCCCTATAGTTACTCCACTATTTATAATGGTGTAGTCTTCATTTAATTTTATATTAAAGTGTCCCACCCCTTTTCCATCCATCACGATGCCTCCTCTCAGAGCAGAAAGCAGTCCAGACGGATCTTGACGAGGGACGGTCTTCTGTCAGCATAAGGAAAAACCTGCCCCTCTTCATCAAGTGGTGCAGGGATTTCCTTATAATGATAGAAGATTTCCCTCATTGCGATCTCTCTGGTCAAGTGATCTGATTTCAGATCTGAGGGGAGGTAGCATTATGTATGGAAAAGGAAGAAGTGGGGGGACACTTTAATATCAAATAAAACAAAGACAACAAGTTATGAAGAGTTAGAAAGGTATGTTTCATTATAAAAAAGTATACTGAATAATCAACGTTGCATTAATATGAACACATTACTATCCCTTTATCCCATTTAGTACAAAACAAAGAGTTGGAGACTTCTCTAGCATATAGAATGTTGATCCAGGGAAATATCTGACTGCCATTTGGCATCAGGAAGGAATTGTTTTACCCACTTGGGGCTAAATTAGAAATTGATTCAATAGTTTGAGATTTTTTTCGCCTTCCTTTGGATAAACAAGGGTGATTTGGCATGATCTGGACTTGATGGACGCATGACTTTTTTTCACTCATCTACTACGTTACTATGTTACTAGCATCCAAATGGTTGATCTGCTTTTTAACTCAAGAGTTTTTAACCATAATATGTGGCTCTTTGGTGGACTAGAAGATCACAAATATGGTCCTTACAGTGCATCTAGTCACCTGTCACTTATATCTACTTATTAAATAGCAAAGAAATGCTTTGAATAAACTATGCGTTCATGCAGATAAAAGCCAGTTTAAATGAACAGGAATAATGGAAATTTGTATTTGTTCCCTGTGATATAGTTGGTTTGGTCCAGAATGGCCCCACTTTGCCTTCATACAGAAATTGCAGCGTATTATATTTTATTGTATGGCTTATGATTCCTAATGAATTTGGATATACATTTGCCAGTTTTGCAATAAGTACTCGGTGATTTGTATTTCCAACTTGGATGCTAAGAACATATCCAATGCATTGTGAAGTGTGCCATTTTAATTGCTAATTTGCAACGGATTATGGTTTATACTGGATAAAAACAAAAAGGAGCAATTCTGGAGCAAATCGACTGAGCCCATAGGGGATAAATCAAAATCATACAAATTTAAATTTAAATACATTTAAATTACATTTTATCCCCTTGAATGCTAGAGAGGTCTCTAATGCATTGCTTTTTAATGTGTTGGAGACCTCTCTAGCATTCAAGCGGTTAAATTTCCCATTTAAATCAATAAGAAATTTGGATTTTTTTAATTTATCCCCTTTGATGCAGATGGTTTGCTCCAGCATTGCACCTCTTTGCTTACTGAATGCAAGCTATAATATTTTCTTTTAGAGACCTTTTTTAAAAGGCATCAGATTCTTTGGGGTCATGGGAGTCTGCTAGGTAATGTTTTGTGGAATCACATTTATAACATCTTTTCATCTGCCCAGGATAAAAGCAGGAAGCTCTTTTTCTGCCAATCATAAAACGGTATTGCTAATGTATTATTCAGCCTACCACCAGGGAAAACATTGTACTGCTTTCCACCCTGCTGTCCAGAAGCCTTCTGAATCTAGAACAGGCCAGGGATTATCCAGCAGAGAACAATACTACTGCAGCCTGGGATTCTGCTGCAGAGTCAAAAATTGGCATGTATTATAAGCAAGATAGACTCAGTGTTTACTGAGAAATAAAAAAGGATTGTGCAGGGACCTTAGTGCATTATCATGTCATCCAACATTTCTAAAAATTAAAAAGAGTTCACTTGTGTTGATAATTTTGCCACATGAAACTACAGTCCTCTATATCAGTGTACCCATAACTGATAGTGGCAGAACCTTTTGGCTTCACGCAAAATCTCTGTGAAGCTGTCATACCCAAACCCTTTAACCCTTTAGTTGCTGAAGTCATTGCGTCACAGTGTGTTGAAGACCTATCATTCAAGGGTTTAACCCTTTGAGTGCCATAGGGGTACACAATGCATTGCTTTGTAAGGCATTGCGTACCCCTCTGGCACTCAAAGGGTTAAAACTTTATTGTTATAATATGTATCCAAACCCTGCTTTGTACTGGTAATTTGCTACTAAATCATGAAGCTAACGTATCAGGCAGCCATTATTACACATTGTATTTACATGTTTATTTCAAAGTGGCTAGCTAATTACACTGATTACAAGAGAAAGCAGATTGAAAATTATAATTGTCATTCTTGGAATACTTTAACTCTGTGAGTGCCAGCAGGGCATGCAGCACCTTGAATATCCCTCTGGCACGCAAAGGGTTAAAGGAGCACTAATGCCTTAAAAAAAACCCACTGGGCTTAACTCTTTGAGTGCCAGAAGGGTATCCAATGCATTAAATCAACTGAGTTTATATAGACTTAACTCTTTGAGGGGTATCCAACACATTGCTTAGCTATGTGTTGCGTGCTCCTCTGGCACACAAAGGATTAAACACATTTACTTCATACAAGCATACATAAAATTTATATTTGTTTTCTATGTAGTCTTACATTTGCACAGAGGGAGCAGCCATTCCTCCCCTTTTCCAGAAATCCAAGTACCTCAGCAGTCATGAGGTCATTGTCCAGGATTATTTGTGAATGGTCTGCCATAACTGCATTTCTGAATATAAGCACAGTAGGAAATGTTTAATTACTTTAGCAAGTTTCATGTCATGAGGAGAGGGTATGAGCAATAAAAATAAAACACAAACACGTCTATTTGGGAATAACAGACCACAGCTTTATTTAATTGTTTACTCACACAATTATTATTGTACTTATTCAAAAACACCATAATAATTAATCATTAATCCATGATAATTCCGTAATTGACAGTCCTTGCCAATCTCCTTCATTGAAACCAAGCATGACCAAATTGTCCAGGCTCATTTAAACCCTCCCAATGTTCGTCAGCACTTACAGATGACTCCACCATTCTTCAGCACTTACAGCTGATTCCACCATTATTCAGCACTAATAGCTGACTCACCAGGAAATTACCCCATTGGCCATCCACTTTAGCTTCAATGGGTAACGTCAACTCCCACAACCTAAGTCCGGGGCAAAACTCCCAAAGGGCTTCAGTCCAAGGATAAATCCCCTAACTTTACCACATCAGTTATCAATTTCTGCAAACCATGCAAGGACTCTCCGCTACAAGGTCCAACCGTCAATACCTTGACCAGTTGGGCCCCCAGCCACCATGCCCGACTGTCACTGCAGTGAGCAGCCAGGCACCACACCACTAAAGCTATGGCCTGTACCCCCACTAACATGCACCACACCAAACAATGCACACAGCCCCAAAAAATGGGGGGGCACCCCCCAAGAACCAACCGGCCCACAAACCCACATCACCGACTACAACCAGACGAACCACAACAGAAGAAACAGCCATCATGCAAATGCCCAACACAGACAATCAGCCGGCTCAAGCCACCAGCATAACCCCAACTGTTACAGAACCACTTGCATAGCCCAAGTACTCACACGTTCTGAAGTAGGGGAGGGGTGGTTGAGACCCAGGACCTCCCCACCCAAGGGAGAGCACTGGCCACCATGGGGAACCCAGAACCTGCAAATACCCCCGATCAACAGGCAGACATATACAGCAAAGAAATAAGAAACAAGCAGCAGAATATCCATGCAGGAAATCCCAAACAGAAATATACAGTACACTCCGAAGCTTGCACACCGAAATATCCATATATACAACCTACAAACAAATGTAGCTATGCACACATGGCACCTATATACACTGCTCCAAAAAATAAAAGAAACGCTAAGATTACACATCCTAGATCTGAATGAATTAACTGACAACAAAATCACACAAAAATTCTCAATGGAAATCAAATTTATCAACACATGGAGGTCTGGATATGGAGTCACACTCAAAATCAAAATGGAAAACCACACTACAGGCTGATCCAACGTTGATGTAATGTCCTTAAAACAAGTAAAAATGAGGCTCAGTAGTGTGTGTAGCCTCCACGTGCCCGTATGACCTCCCTACAACGCCTGGGCAAGCTCCTGATGAGGTTGCGGATGGTCTCCTGAGGGATGTCCTCCCAGACCTGGACTAAAGCATCCGCCAACTCCTGGACAGTCTGTGGTGCAATGTGGCGTTGGTGGATGGAGTGAGACATGATGTCCCAGATGTGCTCAATCGGATTCAGGTCTGGGGAACGGGCGGGCCAGTCCATAGCATCAATGCCTTTGTCTTGCAGGAACTGCTGACACACTCCAGCCACATGAGGTCTAGCATTGTCTTGCATTAGGAGGAACCCAGGGCCAACCGCACCAGCATATGGTCTCACAAGGGGTCTGAGGATCTCGGTACCTAATGGCAGTCAGGCTACCTCTGGCAAGCACATGGAGGGCTGTGCGGCCCTCCAAAGAAATGCCACCCCACACCATTACTGACCCACTGCCAAACCGGTCATGCTGGAGGATGTTGCAGGCAGCAGAGCGTTCTCCACGGCATCTCCAGACTCTGTCACATGTGCTCAGTGTGAACCTGCTTTCATCTGTGAATAGCACAGGGCGCCAGTGGCGTATTTGCCAGTCTTGGTGTTCTCTGGCAAATGCCAAACGTCCTGCACGGTGTTGGGCTGTAAGCCCAACCCCCACCTGTGGACGTCGGTCCCTCATACCACCCTCATGACCGTTTGAGTGGACACATGCACATTTGTGGTCTGCTGGAGGTCATTTTGCAGGGCTCTGGCAGTGCTCCTCCTGCTCCTCCTTGCACAAAGGCGGAGATAGCGGTCCTGCTGCTGGGTTGTTGCCCTCCTACGGCCTCCTCCACATCTCCTGATGTACTGGCCTGTCTCCTGGTAGCGCCTCCATGCTCTGGACACTACGCTGACAGACACAGCAAACCTTCTTGCCACAGCTTGCAATGATGTACCATCCTGGATGAGCTGCACTACCTGAGCCACTTGTGTGGGTTGTAGACTCCGTCTCATGCTACCACTAGAGTGAAAGCACTGCCAGCATTCAAAAGTGACCAAAACATCAGCCAGGAAGCATAGGAACTGAGAAGTGGTCTGTGGTCACCACCTGCAGAACCACTCCTTTACTGGGGGTGTCTTGCTAATTGCCTATAATTTACACCTGTTGTCTGTTCCATTTGCACAACAGCATGTGAAATTGATTGTCAATCAGTGTTGCTTCCTGAGTGGACAGTGTGGTTTCACAGAAGTGTGATTGACTTCGAGTTACATTGTGTTGTTTAAGTGTTCCTTTTATTTTTTGGAGCAGTGGGTGGGGTAGAATATAAACATACGTAGATACACATACACCCACCAACATCCACCTATTGATAGACATCAATTACCCACATACCCCCACAGCCACAAATAACTCAAACAAGAGCTAGAACATACAGATACAAAGGCATCAACCATCCGCACACAAGCTAAATCCACACACAGTCAGCTGATCTCTGCAGAAACCCACATGCAAACTCCCAACCACTAGGCTTCATACCATTGCCCGAACAAGCCCCGGACAAGTGAAACATGCCCACAAAGCGAATCTCCCCCATAACACTCGCCATCCCAAACACACAGATACCCAGAAACACCCCCCCCAGGCATCCAAACCCATAACACATTAACACCTTCACAAAGCCCCCTTTGAACCAGAACCCATGAAAAACCAACACTGCCATAAATTCCATCAGAACTGCATAACATGCCATCAGTCACACCACATGCAGAACCCATTGTATATTTACCATGCAGTGACTGTAGTCCCAGGAATGGAAGCACATGGGAACCATCATGAATGGAAGAAAGAGGAACAGGACCACCATGCCCAGTGCATGCGGCGCCAGGGTCCACAGCACCACCTGCTGCATATAACCCACGTGCAGTGAGATGTAAGAGCTTCACAATCACCAAACTGGACACTTGAAGACACGATGACTGTGCCCCCCACCGGCAGCATCAAGGAGCACCCCAGACACTCACTAGGCCGCACGGAAAGGACACCTCCAGGAAGCGGGGCCCAAAGGAAACCAGTCCGCCTGACCTCACAACTGGAAAGGAAAAAAAAATGGACACAATGGGATCCGATCCCAGCAACCAGCCCCACTGGGTAACTGACAAACCGTTAGCCGACACATCAGGTACGCCTCAAGCGAAGAGACCCACAGTACCAACAGCACCCGAGGATACTCCACGACCTCCCACCTACTCCTGAGGCCTGGGAAGGGCAAACACCTGCCCATGTCAGCCCGTACACCATAAGGGAAAGGATCCTCCATGCTGCTGCAGAGTCCATCCATTCCATGTCAACTCCAATGGGAATCCAACAGGAAGCCGTGCACCACAGAGCGTTCCCAGGAAAACACCCACCAGGACAGCCTGTGCTCGACTGCAGCATGGACCCCCGTCTAGCCACCATGTCCATCATTAGCCATCCCACTGCTCACAGAACAGTAGGACAGGTCCCCCAAAGGAAGCCTGGCAATGAAGCATGACAGCCGGTACGACCACTGGATGCCACAGTGAAAGTACCCATTTCTCAACCCAATGCAACCACCCTGAGTACAGCACAGTCAACAAACAATGCAATCACACACCACTACAGTGCACTGCATTCCTCCTGGACATTGAGGGAGATGTATAAAATGGAATGAGAAGGAAAGTGTCTGTAAAAGTCTCAAAGGGACATAACAAATGTAAATAGATCGAGCGTCAGTTTGCCAGGTGCTGACACCAGGTAGTGTACGTTTGAAAAATGGAGTAGAAATGGTCTTGGCCAGATAAGAATAGTGTCCCAGTGATATTAGAAAGAAAAATCTCCAATGTGCGCCAAATAAGGACAACGTTAGGGCTTTCATCAGAACACCAGGAAACCTGTTCGGCATGGAAGTATATAGTGACAGCTATGTGTGCAAAATAGCATCGCAGTTGCAAATACCTACAGAACATTCCCAGGCATATGTGTAAAAGTGGCTGTATAGCTTTAGAAAATATGCCCAGGCTGTGTGAAGGTCAGCAACAATTCATAAGGACTCAGGAAAATGACTACTTATACATCCCGCACAATGTCCCACAGCTCTGCAAGCTGCATGAGATAAACAGGCAACACACAAATCAGCAGACAGTCATGGATAATGGAGGAAAGCCCTCCAGAGGTGGCAAGGTGCAATGCAAGAAGTCATACACCAAATTACCCTTTTTTCAGTTTTTTTTTTTTAATCTTATATTTGCTATTAAGTATCCTACCTAAACATCCAAACACACATAAACACATACCACAGAACTATACCACACAGTCAAGTCACACCACACACTCACACCACACGAGTACCTATATAAAGTAGGTAGGAACACTAATTTTCTCCCATTTTTTTTTAATGCACATTCACATCCTACGTCATTTAGTCGTGTGGTGTACACACACATCACACTTAGTGATAAATAGTTTTTTCTTTTTTTGCTTTTTTTTTATATATACATATAGGCATACCCACATGTAATCAGTGTTTTTGTGTGTGTGTGTGTGTGTGTGAGATGGCTTACACTAGATAAAAGGGGAGGGAGGGGAAACTTTGCTTGTAAATATCTCTCAAACCATAAAGGTTTGAAAGATAAGATTTATATCGTTCTTCATGGTTTTTTAATGCCTACAAAATAAAATAAAGATAAAACAAAGTATTACTATCCCTTTAAAGTTACAGCAACCTATTTCATTTTTAGGTGTTAGCGTACCTTTAAGTTTCCTAGCCTGTGGCATAACTGTGGAACACCTTGGAATTCTCAAGGGAACCACTGTTATATATGATTTTGAAAGCTCTTTATAAAGTTTAAATTCTACTTTAAAGTGGAACTTTACCCTATCAATAAGTAAATTGTAACTTGTTTAACAGAAGGACTTTCCTAGATAGATGTCCTTCAAATAGCCGAGACTAAAAGAATAATTTATCATCTGATCTCTTTTGTACTTCAGTTTAGAATTTTGAAATAAAATTGATCCTTTTATATCATATACGTCTATTGAAGTCTGCTGTTTGTTGCAACAGAGATCACTATATACCAGGGGAGGGCTGGCAACATACGGCCCAGGGGGAGAATACAATTAAGTGGCCCATTTCTACTATCGTCCAAGCCCATTGTCCCAGCCCACCCCTGTTTCCTTAATTTTAAAATTGTCCTTAATGCTGTGAATTAAAGCAAGTGATACCACAGAGCTTACTGTTGAAATGGGGCTACATTAGTGATACTACAGTGCTTACAATTTAACCCTGCGAGTGCCAGAGGGGTACACAACACATTGCTTTTTCAATGCGTTGTGTACCCCTCTGGCACTCAAATGGTTAAGTAAAGTAGATTAGTGATGCCATAGAGCTTGCAAGGGAAATGGATTATGCTACTAGTGCAGCTCTGTTTGGATTGTAGCTCTGCGGTATCACTTGCATATAGATTCATTTCATAAGTTCTGTGGTATCACTAGTGAAGCTCCATTTACAGCAGCAGGTGGGAGATTGAGTGAGGCACTGGCCCACCAGTCCAGACACATGGCCAGCCCAGGGGGCAATTGCCCCCCTGCCCCCCAGGCCAGCCCTCCCCTGCTATATACAGACAACTTCAGATTCACAGAAAAAATATATTTAAAAGAAAAAAGTGTCTGTCTATCTATCTATCTATCTATCTATCTATCTATCTATCTATCTATTTATCTATCTATCTATTTATATATAATTTAGGTTAGCCGTGTTAGTCCAGTGGTGTAGAGGCCAAATGAAAGAGCACTGTATGTAATAATACATTTTTATTAGATTAACAGTCAATTATAAGGATAATTTTCAAGTCTAAGGCATACTGGTTTTAAAAAAATAAAACCTGTATATTAAAATCCATTCTAAAGTAAAGCTTAAAACTGATAAGTAATAAATCACCTAAAGTTCTTAACAGAGGAATGCGGGGTGGGAGTATGAGAGACAGAACCGTAGCATATAAATATAAATAGAAAAATAATATGAGAAAGATGTGTAAACTTGTACCAGAACAAAATAAATAGAAGGAAATAGTACATAACATGTAATGTTCATGGAATCCCAAGCCCTCATTTAGTCCAGTGTGTTTGGTGTTGAAAAAACTGATCATCTTAATTTCAAATCAAAGATTTACCTACTGAGACAATTCTATCTACTCTGGGTGTGAAATCACTGTATAACAACATTCCACACCAGGATGAAATTAATGCCTACCATCAATTCCTGTGATCGCAGACTCAAAGCCAAAAATATAGCCCCAATTTATTTAACTAATTGATGCAATTTATCCACACACACAATTATTTCACCTTTAACCAGAATTTCTACCTACAAATAATGGTATGTACCATGGGTGCAAAGATGGCACCACAATATGCAAATCTTTTTATGGTGACCTGGAACAGAGATTTCTTGACACACGCCACTAAAAACCTTATAAATATTTCCGCTATATTGATGATATATACATCAAATGGCCAAAAGGTGAAGAAGTACTCAAAGATTTTCACAAATCCTTCAATACATTTCATCCATCCATTAAACTTAAAATGGGTTTCTGTATGGAAAGTGTACATTTCCTGGACACAACCATAACTTTCATCAATGGCAAACTACACTCTTCTGTATACAGAAAACCCACAAACAGGTGCAGTTATCATCATAACTCCAGCTGTCACCCAGATTACACTAAACAAGGCATCATTCATAGCTAAGCTATCAGATACCACTGATATGCTCCGATACCAACGACTGCAATAGTCATCTAAAAACATTGTCTGAATCATTCAAACAGAAAGGCTATAAAACAAGCATAATCACAAAGAAAATAACATCCGCATTGAGAACACCACTTGAACACCTGTTACAATACAAAGGGAAGAAAGTTTTTACATGTATGACACTAGTGACTACGTACAACCCTGCACTAGAAGAAATACATAGCATCATCAAAGAGCTACAGCCATTAACAGACAATGAAATGTTAAAAGACATATTCCCCAACATATTTATACATATATATATATAGAGAGAGAGAGAGAAAGAGAGGTATTAGGGTTGAAAAGTCTTGAGTCCACTACCACAAGCTGCTTTTATTTCAGCATTTCTGAAAAACTAATTTGTTTACAAAAATACATGTATGTATGTATGTATGTATATTTTTATTTATATAGAGCTAACAAGTGTACTTAGCACTTTACAGTCTACATTTTGTATAAAAGAGGTATAATAAGTGCAGTAATTAAGTGGTTATATAGACAATCATAAGTGGGACACCAGGTGAGCATACATTAGGATAAGAGGTCCCTGCCCTGTACATTTACTAATAAAAGTAAAAAAAACTGGTGTTAGTACATAATGAAAATCAAAAAGTCTCACCATTTGCCTTTAACTCTGGCAGTAATTCTACAAGTCTGTGCAGAATTTTACAATCCACATTGTTCCATAACTCCTTTAGAACATCCCAGAGAGTGTCTAGAGATGTCACAGTGTGTTTCACATTTTCCCTTTTCAGAATGTTACCAAAGATTTTCAATGGGGTTGAAGTCCGGTGATTGCGGTGGTAAAGTCATGCAAATTAGCACTACTTGCTCTTCTTTGGACTTCAGATACGCCTGGCAGTTTCAATGTGTGATTAGGATTAGGATTAGGATTAGGAGGAAAATGAATCCTCTTCCACACAACTTCAAGCCAGGGATGGCGTGCCGTTGCTGAGTAGAGTGGTACTTCTCTTTGGTCAAACTGTAGTTGATCTTGTGCAAGTCACCAACTCCAGGATTGTCACCATCTTGTGCAAGTCACCAACTCCAGCATCCCCACACCTGAACATTTCCTGCACCATATTTAATTGGAGGATTTAAACAATTTAGTGTTAGCCTCTCAAGAAGCCATCTCCTCATACGAAAGTTTTGAAAATGTATACACAAATGGTTTATGAAGAGGATATTCATAATAAAAGGCAATTTCACATAAAGATTTAACAAAGAGATAAAACATTGATTTGTTTCAGTGTTAAATAATGTATTCCTGAATAATAAGTATCAATTGATTCCAATATTTTACTACTTTAAAAAAAAAAAATAATCAAATAAAACTGGTTGGCGATGGTGGACTCAGACATCTGGAGCCTACTACTACTGGGTCAAGGTCCGGTGAGGTAAAGAGGCCAGTATATATATATACTAGTGTAAAAGCCCGTGTACACGGGCCAAGGTCCAAGTAATGTTAAGAGGCCGCTACCTCACTGCTCCATGCGATGCAGTCTTGCATCGCCACACTCACGCAAGGCAATCACGCGCAGTAGAGGCTTTCCGAACTCGGGCAGTCTCTACTGCGCATGACTGCATTGTGACAAACTTCCTAGCAAATTATTATATAGGATACTCACAAACACACACACACACACATATATATTAGCAAAAGGTGAACACCACTGCCCATTCGATTGGGCACTCCATATACATCACGGACCCACTGGACCTCTACAGCAATACTCAAAGGCCTGTGGCCAGTTTCTGCCATCCCAGGGTGTGGTGGACAGAGAACCGATGTGTCTTATAGAAAAGATCAGGGAGAGACAGCCGTGTATCTTATTTATTTTCTGAGTGGTAAAGATAGTGTTTGTGCAAAGCAGACAGACGAAATTCCACATAGCTTATCACTACGATCAGTCAGTGTGGGGTTAACTCACTCCACATTTTTTTCAGACTGATATCCTTTGTCTGTAATTATCACTAATTGTCTAATTGCCTAGACTGTGCTGGAATAGTAGGGAGAAGAGGAGGGGTCTGTTCCTTTGTTTACATCTCTAGTGGATAGAGAAAGTGGAGTTGAGCTGTAGTAGATGATAGAGTGCTAGGGTTGCCAGATAATCCTTTTAAAAGAGGACACATAAAAATGCCTGCTGCACTGATTGATACATGGCAGCAATTGCAATCTAATCATTAACCATTCGGAACCGTGAAAGACATTTTCATGGTGTTCTCTTTTCACCCTTTGAGTGTCAGAGAGGTAGCCAGTGCATTGCGTTCCAACGCGTTGGGTACCTCTTTGGCATTCAAAGTGTTAAAAGGATGATCTGGCAACCCCATAGTGCTCAACTTTTGTTAACTCCTGGCGTGATATTGATGTCTCCAATACATTGCAAAGCTACGAATGAAGCTATCTCTAGCATCCAAGAGGTTAACCTTTTGAGTGCCAAAGCAGTATATACCGCATTGCTTTTCAATGCGCTGTGTACCACACTGGCACTGAAAGGGTTAAAACTCTTCATATCACTAGAGAATGTCCTGCCATCATAGTTGTATGTACTGCACCTTATATTTCACTGTTTCTCAGGCCACACTAAGCTGACAGACCTGTTTCAATAAACAGTAGACTTTTACATGAAAAATGTTATATTGCTTTTCCTGCCTAGTAAAACAGAGGTACATTTTTCTTCCATGTTGCACTCTATGGGAGAGCTTGAGTCACAGACTACAGTTTTCCAAAGTAACTGATAGGGGACCACAACAGAATATTGCACTTTAACCCTTTGACAGCCAGAGGGGTATGCAATGCATTGCGTACCACTCTGGCACTCAGAGGGTTAATGTAAATAACCCAGTTTGAGCAGTAATAACTTTTAAATGAAAACTGTTGTAGCAGGGGGATTATTCTTGATTTTCTCAGCAGGAAAAGCCTTTTTTTTAATTAAAGAAAACTGTTTACTGCTCCTATAACAGGACAAATGAATGATATGTACTGGTTTGCTTCATAATGAATCCAATTCTTAGTACATCAGTCTCAATGTCTTATCATGTTCACACCAGTAATCTCTATGTATATTTCCACTTATCAGCCTTGTATATACTGAATATTTATTCTGTTTACCATCAGTTTAAGGATTTTTCTTTTGGGCCATATGCACAAAAGAAAACTGGATCTGAGATAAACCATCTGATGCAGAGAGGACAAATTAAATAGCAAAGCAATGTGTTGGAGACCTCTCCAGCATTCAAGGAGGTTATAAGACCCATTTCACCCTTTAATGACCCAGTGATGTACCAGGACCATTACCGTTTTTCCCTTAAGCACCGGTGATAGTCCTGGCACGTCACATACTTTTTACTTACAGTAAATAAATATGGGGTCTGAAATTGACAGCTCCAAGACCGGAGAGGTCTCTCTCAGACCCCCTGCTCAGTGCGCTGGTAAACATCATAGATCACATGTGCTCGTACACCAACAATGATCAAAGCAGTCCTTAAGGGAAGTTAACTTCTTTGTACCGCTGGTCGTTAAGAGGTTAAATCAAGTGAAATATTTATTTGTCCCCATGATGCAGGTGGTTTGCCCTGAATTGATTAATATTTTTGTCCATGTGTCTCTTTGTAAACATCTTGAATTTCCATTAATATTATGGTTTCCATTTTTATAAAAAGTTGTTTCTTCTTTTTCTTCTCAGGTGAGTCCAGGATCCAGTATGATTCTCCCACTGCCGTCCTGCCTGTGTCCCATCCTCCTGCTGATGGTTGGCTGTATCCTGTCTGGCTCTGCCTTGGGCTGTCCTCAACGCTGTGATTGCTCTCCTCAGGATCGCTCTGTCCTTTGCCACAGAAAACGCTTCATTGGTGTTCCAGAGGGTGTCCCCACAGATACAAGGCTGTTAGACCTCAGCAAGAACCGCATCAAGACTCTTAATCAGGATGAGTTCTCTGCCTTCCCCTATCTGGAGGAGCTGGAGCTCAATGAGAACGTTGTGAGTAGCATTGAACCAGGGGCCTTCAATGGTCTCTTCAACCTACGCTCCTTGGGGCTGAGGAGTAACCGTCTCAAGCTCATTCCTCTTGGTGTCTTCACGGGGCTCAGTAACCTCACTCAGTTAGACATCAGTGAAAACAAAATTGTTATCCTCTTGGATGACATGTTCCAGGACCTCTACAATCTCAAGTCTCTGGAGGTTGGAGATAATGATTTGGTCTATATCTCCCACCGTGCCTTCCGTGGTCTCAACAGCTTGGAAGAACTAACATTAGAAAAGTGCAACCTCACCTCTGTGCCCACAGAGGCTCTTTCCCATCTTCATGGCCTCATCTCCCTAAGGCTTCGGTATCTTAACATCAACGTTATTCGAGACTACTCTTTCAAAAGGCTTTACCGACTGAAAACTCTGGAGGTAGCACACTGGCCCTACCTGGACACTATGACCTCCAACAGCCTTTATGGACTGAACTTAACATCTCTTTCTATTACGCACAGCAACCTTAGCTCTATACCATATGTGGCTATCCGCCACCTTGTTTATCTCCGCTTCCTCAATCTTTCTTACAACCCAATCACTGCTGTGGAAGGCTCTATGTTGCATGAGTTGCTCAGACTGCAGGAGTTCCACCTGGTAGGTGGTCAGTTGGCTGTGGTGGAACCTTATGCCTTCCGTGGCCTCAACCATCTGAGAGTGCTTAATGTGTCATCTAATCTCCTCAGTACACTGGAGGAATCCTCCTTTCACTCTGTTGGTAACCTGGAGACACTCATATTGGATCACAACCCTTTGGCTTGTGACTGCCGTCTCTTGTGGATCTTCCGGCGACGCTGGAGGCTTAACTTCAACCGACAGCAGCCCTCCTGCTCAAGTCCAGAGTATGTGCAAGGCAAAGAGTTCAAAGACTTTCCTGACATCCTGCAGCCCAACTATTTTACATGCCGACGTGCTCGCATTCAGGACCACAGTGCACAGGTGGTACATGTGGATGAAGGTCACACTGTACACTTCTTCTGTCGAGCTGATGGAGACCCACCACCAACCATCCTGTGGCAGTCTCCACGCAAGTCATTCATCACCAGCAAAAGCAATGGACGACTTACTGTATTTCCAGATGGGACACTGGAGGTACGTTATGCTCAAATACAAGATAATGGGACTTACCACTGTGTGGCGAGCAATGCAGGTGGCAATGACACCTCCTTGGCCCATCTCCATGTGCGCAGCTACTCTCCAGACTGGCCCCACCAACCCAACAAGACCTTTGCATTTATCTCCAATCAACCGAATGAGAGTGATGTAAACAGCACCCGTGCAAACGTGCCCTTCCCATTTGATATTAAGACTTTAATTATTGCCACTACCATGGGCTTCATCTCCTTCTTGGGTGTGGTCCTCTTCTGCTTGGTCCTGCTCTTCCTCTGGAGCAGGGGCAAGGGCAACACCAAACACAATATTGAGATAGAGTATGTTCCACGAAAGTCAGATGCTGGACTCTCCTCGGCAGATGCTCCCCGCAAGTTCAACATGAAGATGATCTGATTTTGGGGAAGCATGAGAGAAAGTGGGAGACAGGGTGGTAGGGGCAGGTAGTGGATTGCACAGGACCTGGTCTTGCCCCATCTCTTCCATGTAACCCTTTGAGGCCACGAGTTATAACTTTCAGGAAATGGAGAGTGGGAGCATTGGACCTGGTTGGCTTACAGCATTTGACAGATTGCAAATTACCTTTGCACTTTTAACCACGTGAAACTGATCACCAGATCTGTTCACATCTCAAACTGCCCACCTGCCCCTTACCCCTTTAATCCTGGAGTTGATATACGGGCATGACTGAGGGTGAAATGGTGGGGAAGAATGAGGCAGCGGACAGTCTTTGAACTGCCTGAGTCTGAAAGAGTAAGAAAATTGGGGAATAAGAGGGTAAAATAGACTCCAGTACTGAACTTTGACTTCTGTATCTTCTCCTGATTTCAATACCTGTGATTTTTATGGAAAGAAAGAAGAAATATTAATTAAAAAAATAAAGAAAAACTGGAAAATGCCAAATGAAGTGACATCATTTTAGTGAGATAATAATTTAATGTAGTGATATATTGCATAGATATATAGAAGAGAAATGAGAGGTTGTATAGGAAAATATGAAAGAATCTTGGAAAGTGGTTATTTCAGACTATAAATGAAATTATATATTTCAGTTATGTATTGTAATACTAGGCTTTGTAGGGATCAGGTATATGGAGCAATACAAATTACAACAAGCAAGAAAAAAGATTTTATGATGCAATATCAAGTCATAAGAAACAAATTTAAGGAGATAATGATTCAAATGGAGCAATATAAAAAGCTGTAGGGAGACGTAGCAGGGTTCTATATAACAAGAAGTGGTACACAGGACATGGACAGTTTATGTCAAGTAAAAGATGTTATATATATATATATATATATATATATATATATATAGAATGTTTTAAATGGGATATTAAGGAGAGGTATGGTATTGGAGCAAAGAGAGAGAGATGTAGAGAATTAGGGAATTACTGGGAACATATGAAACGAAAAAAAGGAAAAACAGTGTGCCATAATATCTAAATGTAGTAGTCGTGACAGGGAAACTAGTGGAAGGATGTGACTCTGAGAGAGTATATAAAATAAATATATATCTTAGTGACCCACTGAACAGTGGGAAATGGTGAAATATCCCATGTGGACACAATAGCAAGGAGATACAATCTATATATAAAAATCTAAGTGAATTGGTTTGCTGTCAGGGGGGTGGCTGAAAAACACTGATTGGTTGAGGAGGAGGCAAGGGGAATAGGCATTGCCTCTTCAACCAACAGATAACAAAACAAAAAGTAAGACCTTGTGTTTGGGCATCAGGATCTCTCCTGATGCCCCCAGCTATGTATCTCCCTGCTGATTCAGCTGGGAGATCAATAGAGGCGACACAAGGGAGCAAGAGAGCTCCCTTGCTTCCTTTCTACCGGGAGCACCCAGGTAGGTGTGGGTAGGATCAGGAAACCCTCTCACATAAATGAGGGAGGCTTTCCCTCATTTACGTGAGAGGGTTTGGCAACCCCGCCCATTCCTACCCAGCTCAGGGTAGAATGGAAGCAGTGGAGCTCTCTTGTTCCACTGCATCGTCTCTACTGGTCACCCAGCTGAATCGGCTGGGAAATCAGTAGCTGGGGGGACATCGTGATGCCCCACCATGAGGTCTGACTTTTAATATAATTTAAAAAAAATCATCAAGGGTCACCTCATGGGCAAAGCTGTGCCACACACCTGCTAGTAATTGTATAAAAAGTAGAGGTGAAGAGCTAATGGGCAGAGGCTATAACAAACAGACTGACTACAAGAATAGACAGTGCCACTACCTAACAAAGACCCACAAGTCTATGTGGGCCCAGGATAAAGGAAAGAAGAGCTAACCCCCCATTAATGCCTTTACAGAGTAAGTACTTGTACAAATGAACTTCAAGTTGCAGTTACCTCCTAGTTTGCTCTTAATTTGTTTAAATCCTGATGGAGGTGAGTTGGAAAGCCCAGAAATGTATTTAATGACGTTTGTTCCATGCATAGTGAATCTTGATTGGGACATATCTCTGTACCCTTTTCACTTACAAAGGTCAGAGTGGGCTCATAATTAATCACTGGCCATTTTATGTTGTGGGCTCAAAATGAATCACTGGTCATTCTGTATTGCATGGTCAGTGGATAGACAGTGTTCAGATCACTTAATTTCATCGTCTAAAATGTCTGGAACCACCTTTCCCTTGGTATATGCAATGGGAAAGCATAATACACCATATCCCCTTTTTCCAAGGTTTTATGCTTAGGACACGGTGGTGCTTTGGCAGCCATCTTACTACTCAAATTGCATAGGCTACACAGAGTCTCGTCTCCCTACTTTACCTCTCCAGATTAACCCTTTGAGGTCAGATAAGTACCTTTTTGGGTATTTCTGTGTATTTTAGTATACTTTCCTAAGGCTTTGGACTACTTTGTCCTACTTTAGAGGGTTTTCTCTGAACATGGATTCAGGGATCCATTTAACACACTGAACTCATGCAAAACTTGGCTTCCATGGGAATATTCAGGCACTGTGGTACCTACTACTCCAACATAGTCCTCCACTGTAGAACAAGAATCAGTTTGATTTAAGACTCTGATGTCTTCAGTTGCTTCTATCCCTTCATCTGTTCAAGGGGTCCTCCACTCTTGGCACCCAATGACCTTATTGGACAGGTTGACCCTGTCTGTAGGGTCCAATCTCAGCTGAATGGAGATTCCTGTATGGAGGAGGTTGACACTGATGGGGAGGACATAGATTCTTTCCTGTCTTTTGCTGATCAGCTAGTGGGATTATCTGATCTGGTTTAGAGACTTTAAAGGTATCTGAGCCTTCTGATACCAATTCTTTCTCACAGGAAATCTTCCAACAAAGCAAAAGAGAATCACCCAATTTAACTCCCCATCGTTCTTTGGACCAGGGGTATCTTAAAGAATGGAAGACACATTGGAAACACATTTCCAAACTCTATCCTTTCTCAGCTGAGGGCTATTCCCAGTGGACTAGCCCATCTGTTATTGATCACCCCATCTTTCTCCTTGCTAATAACTTCTCAATGTTTGTGGTAGATGCCACGCCTCTTAGAGGTCAGACTGACAAGAGATTACTTTTCATCTTAAAGGAGAATTTTGTTGCTGTGCTTTGAACCATTTTCTTTACATCATGGGTCACTAGAGCCATGCCTATCTGGGGTGAACAATTGTCAGATGCAATTGGAGGGACATTCCTAAAGAAGAACTGCTGGTTATGCTAGGAAATATCATGGAGGCCAGTGCATACCTTACTAAAGTGGCCTTTGATACCACTAGGTTTTCTAGAAAGTCCTTAGTCCTTTCAGAAGTTGCATGCCACACCTTGTGGCTCAGGATTTAGTCTGCTGATCAATCTTCCAAAAAGTATTTTGTGTCTTTTGCTCATTATTGACACTGCTGGAGGCAAAAGTACACTCTTGCCACAGATTGTACCTAAACGTGGCTTTTTTTCCCAAGAAGACATGTGGTTTTCATAATCCCTGGTAGTTTGAGGTGTCAAGGTTCAAAGCCCTCGGGTCTTTTAGGTCCACCCAAAGCTCAAACAGACTTGGCAAAATAAGGAAACCTAAAGCTTACAAGCCTTCCTCTGGTCAATCTTTACCCATAGGGGACTGACTCTGTCTTTTTCAAAAATGCAAGGGACTCTTCTGTGATGGACCAGTGGGTTCTGCAGGTTATATCAGAAGGTTACCACATAGATCTCAAATCCGTTCCATCTCACTGTTTCTTTTTGTCCAGAGTTACTTGAGATCCAACTCAGGTATACTTTTTATAGGAGCAGTATCGTCCATGCTGGAAAAAAAGGTGCTGGTCCCCGTTCCAGCTCAGGAACTCTGATTTTATTCCAATCTTTCATTGGTTCCCTAAAAGCATGGTGACTGCTGTTCTATTCTGGGCTTCAAGTATCTCAACCAGTAGCTAGATCCATACTTCAAGATGGAATCTCTGTGAGCCATTATCACTGCCTGGTGAATTTCTTGCCTCCCTGGATATCCAGGACACCTATTTGCTCGTTGTCTTAAGTTCTTTGTTCATCACTTGAAGCCTTTCAGGAAATCAAACTTTCTTTTCAGCATTCCTGAGGGTCCCGGAATGGTTCAGGCTGACTCCAAAGTAACCATTGCTTCGTAGATCAAGGCAAGTACCTGCAAGCTTTTGTGCTCAGGAGAAAAAAGTTTCCTTTTCAAGTCACAGCACACTCCACCAGATCTGTGGGGGTCTCTTGGGCCTACAAGAATCAGGCCTTTGCTGATCAGCTGTGAAAGGTGACAACCTGCAGTAGCATAACAATAGGGGTCGCAGCGGTCGCACCTGCGACCGGGCCCCTTGAGTCACTTAAGGGGCCCGGCCACCCCCCACGACCCCCTAGCCCGCAGCAGTCCTCAGCTGATCTCTCACTCGGCGCGCCGCTCTAGTAATACAAAGCGCTGGGAGATGACATCATCTCCCAGCCTCTGCATTACTAGAGCGGCGCGCGGGAGCTCCAGTTACAGAGATCTGTGCTGAAGGAGGCACAGATCTGTAAAGACACTCAGCTAGACCACCAGGGACTGGAGGTAGGGGCAATGTGGAGATAAAGGGGAAATGTGAAGATGGGGGCATTGTGGAGATGAAGGGGGCATTGTGGAGGAGCAATGTGGAGATGAAGGGGGGGCATTGTGGAAGGGGCAATGTGGAGATGACGGGGGCATTGTGGAAGGGGCATTGTGGAGATGAAGGGGGCATTGTGGAAGGGGCAATGTGGAGATGAAGGGGGGGCATTGTGGAGATGAAGGGGGCATTGTGGAAGGGGCAATGTGGAGATGGAGGGGGCATTGTGGAAGGGGCAATGTGGATGAGGGGGCCAATGTGGTCGGGGGGGGCCCATGGCAATTCTTGCACCAGAGCCCGGTGGCTTCTAGTTACGCCTATGACAACCTGTTTGACTTTTTTATACCTTAACTAAACATTACTGTATTATGTCCTGGCCTCAGCTGAACCCTGTTGGTTCTTGTTCATTTGTTTGGTGTGCAACTTTGGTGTCCATTGACACCTGAGGTTCATATAGTACCAGTTAGCCCTGTGTAACATTGGTCTCCAGTGGAGTTTTTTTTTTTTATTTTCACTGGCAAGAATCACAGTGTGTGCTTTGACCATGGTTCATGGGTTCCATATTGGACATAAGAGAAGGCTTTAGTGAACATACCTTAAATCATTTTCTCTTAGTCGGTGTGGAACATAGGACTCCCACCAGGAGTAAAAAACATTTGGTTAAAGTCCTCGGGCAGAGGGGTCCTCTTGAGGTCTATGTTTAGGGGATTTCCTCCTTTCCTCTCACTCTTGTTTTCTTTCTGATACTTTGCTGTACGTGATACTGAGGGGCGGGGGTAAAGCTGGGAGGAAAAGAAGTCGCCATCTTAAAAATCCTCTGGAGGAGGGACCTTTACCCATGCTTCCTGTGTTCCACATAGACTAATAGAAAAGTACTTACCAGTAAGTTCACTAAAATCCCTTTTTTATGTACTCCATGTAACATTCCGTCTTTTTCTGACCTTTTTTTCCCAATTCCTTTCCTTTTTTTTGTTGTATTTTTTCTGTTTGCAGGATCCTTGTTCCCTTCCCTTTTTACTCAGTCATGAGCCTTTATCAAGCACCATTTTCTCAGGGCTGGGGTGCGATCTAATCATTCTAATTTAGTAGTTTCCAGTCCTGTTCCTGAGTTCCCTTCCCGTCTGCCAGTGATTTCCATGTATTGACCTTGGCCTTGTTTCTTGGCTACTCTTACCAACTTTGTACTGTGCTTCCATTGATTGATTCTTCATTATTGACACCAGATTTTCTTCTCAACTACTCTTCTTCTTGTCATTAGTGTATCTCTTTGCCTGCCTTTTGCCAACCTTGCTAGACTATCTGACCTTTCAGCTGCCTTATTCCACTGTCCGACTCATTTGACCAGTCTGAGTATCACCGTTCACCAGAGCAGTCTGAATGACTACTTTGAACTTCTGTCGGTCCTGTTGCTGTTCGACTACTTTGACCTTCTGTCCGTCCTGCTGCTGTTTGACTCCTTTTGACCTTCAGTCAGATTCCAGTTCTAACAGTTGATCTTCGAGTTCTTCAACATCAGGTCGCATCTCTGAGTCAGAGGTTGTATTCCAGTTCACCAGGTCAACAACCTTCGACTGGTATTGTAGGTATTCTCTATGTTCTTGTTTGTAGTCCTCCCTTGAACCCAGTAGGTAGTTAGTATCCCTTAGGCAGTCATCCTGGTTGTGGACAGCTCCTCTGGTCAGCACTAAACTGACCTTGCAGTCAGCACCTTTATTTTGGCCTTGTCTGCAGCAAGGTTGCCTAAGAGACAGTCTATGCAGCCAGCTTCGTATCCTACTCTATGATTCCAGGCATCTGGCCTACTGGGGGTTCCCGTGCTGTGTACCAGTTGCTGTTTACCTGTTGCTGTCTATCTGTTGCTGCTGTGTTTTTTCCCAGTGTATCCCTGCTCTGGATATTCTGTATATTATATCAAATAGCAGTCTGCTTATTCTCCGTGGATCTACTGCTCCACAGATTGTGGTTTATGGCAGCTTACATTGGGCGATCCAGTTGACACTCCCTCAGTCACATCATTCCACTAGTTTCCCTTAACCACTGTATTTGCTGTTTTTTGCATCCATTTTATATATTTTTGTTGTTTTCACACATCTTGTGATGTTGCTACTTCACTTAGATATTGTGGTGCACTGTTTTTCCTTGTTTGTCTTTTCATATATTTACTGCCCACCAGTTTCCATGCCAAGCCCCACCCATATCCCCATCTTTAACCCCACCCATAACCCTGCCTTTAACCCCACCCATTTCAAGTATGGACCCCTAATAGCTCCTAAAGAGGAACAATTGGGAGGTGCTGACCCTTAATATCTCCTAAAGAGGGACACTTGTGAGGTATGTACCCCTACTATCTCCTAAAGACGGTCACTTGGGAGATACATACCACTAATATCTCTTAAAGAGGGACACTTGGGAGGCATGGACCCTAATATATCCTAAAAAGGGACACTTGGGAGTTATGGCAACATAGGGAACAAATGAAAATTCTCATTGATTTGAGGGTTAAAACGAAGGTTGAATATTATAGCGTATTATAAGAAATAGACAAACTATGCAAAATAACACATGAACTGTCCCTGAACTCCTGCTCAGTTATAGATGCTGATGTTAATCTTGTATATGTTTCTTGCAACAATGCAGCTATTCTCATATAGTGTTCAGATCCAATGATGAGTCAAAGAAATCAATGGTAAATGGTGTATGGGAGGCACCGCAGATGTGTATGGAAGAAATATAAGAGAGAGAGAGAGAGTAAAAACATACTAGTAGTATGTACTAGTAGTAGTAGTACTGAATAATGGAATGAGCAATATAATGTGACAATTGCAACCAGGCACAAAGTCTAAAACATGATGTGAATAGGTATAAATAATGACAAATATATATATTTATTACACAACCTATATAAAAACAAGGGATATAATCCCACCACAGAGATGCAGAAGTATAAGCAATCAATTCAATATGCAGTGTTGTGGTATATGGATGCACCCTTACATCAAAGTTTCACTGAACTGGTATGCACATAAAACATATATAGGCAATGAGATTTGACAAGGAATTAGGAGTAGGGATTGTTGCCCTACACCATCTAATACTACTCAGAACAAGACATATTGAGAGTAAGGGTACACCACACCTGTACCAGATCCTCCTAATTCCTTGTCAAACTCATTGCCTATATATTTTATGTGTATACCAGTTCATTGGAACTTTTATGCCAGGGTACATCCATATACCAACACTATATATTGAATTGATTGCTTCTGCATTTCCATAGTGGAATTATATCCATTGTTTTTATATAGGTTGTATAATAAAAAGGTTGTGTAATAATATATAATTTGTCATTATTTATACCTATTCACATCATGTTTCAGACTTTGTGTCTGGTTTCTATTGGCACATTATATTGCTCATTCCATTATTCAGTACTATTACATTTATGTTTTACTCTCTCTCTTACGTTTCTTCCATGCTCTCATACACCACTGACCTCCTCTGTAATCTCACCAGTGTCTCTTTGGTGGGCATGCATACCCCAATCTACTCTACTGAGCAACAATGAATGGTGCACAAGGCCCCAGCCTTTCAATACATACAACCAGATTATGTTAGAATTCATTCTCAGCCTTTCAGGATCTTTTAAACCTTTACTTGCCAGAGTGTACAGAACGCATTGCAAATACAATGTGCTCTGTATTCATCTGGCACTCAAAGGGTTAACCTCCTTCGAGCTCCTGCTAACAGCTGCTCAAGTGGTTAGACAACAAAGGCCACTGGCGATTTGCTTGGAGCTGCCTGCAGTTCATATAATATAAAATCCTAATTTTAGTTACCTGTGCTGATCTGTACCTGCCTTGTCTATGATCCGGGTCTGTGTGATAATATAAGTGCGCATGCTGTGTTGACCAAATGGTCACATAGACATGCACAGAGAAGGGGAAGAGGCACAGGGAGAGAAGCGCTTGCCGCCAGTAACGACTGAGTCTGGCTCTGGCAGCAAGCGTGTCGATGAGGACGATTCTTGTCGCATAATGGATGAGATGGGATCATGGGCATGACTGGGCAGTATACACTATGAGGCCTCAGTGCCTCACGGAGCACAGTGCGGTGGCAGGCTGCAGCTTTCAATAGGCTCTTCAATTTCCATTTGCCCTCGCTCAATTTCTCCTCGCCAAATGCGAAGAGGCGAGTGGAAATTTTGAGCCCTGGTTTAGATTATCTTAAAGATCCTTTTTGAATGACTGAACATTTTCATCTGGTTTAACATTCACTTGTCTACTAACATAGACAATATTTCTCATCTGCTTTATCTCCATACCTCATTTCATCATCATCCCATTGCATTGTGACTGGTTGTGTGTTTCCACGTCTGTGTCTTTCTAACAAGATGTTACATGGACACATGATATAGAGAGGTATTTAAGAACCTACCAGCCAGGAACCAGTACATACATGTTTGGGAGTAATCCCCTTTTTTCTGATTATTATTTTTTGATTATTTATTCATATATTGGGCTCTTTTCATACCAGCCTTGTATTACTGCATGCTGTGTTTTATTTGTTATTAATTTTATTACTGATTTTTTTTAATTTAACATGCTATTTATGCTGTATTTTTGTTTAATTTAACATATTCTTTTATACTATATAAAAGGGAGTTGACCCTTTGAGTGTCACAGGTATGTGCAACACAGTAGCAATGATTTGAATATTTGAAATTACATGGCATTCAAAGGGTTAACACACTCCCTACATTCCTCTTTACTGACCAAGCAGAGTAGAGAGGAACATTATTCTGGTGATACACTAAAGGTGAAGTATATTTGCGATGCGAGATCACTTCCCCATGGAGATTAAAACACACACTTCTCCATATACACTAAGGGTCGTATGTTTAAAGGATAAAGACAAAAAAATGGTGTGTGAATGACAAAAATAAGTAATTGTATGCATGAACGACATATTTCCTTTAGAGTATATGACGAAAAACTAGTAATGTTCGTTGTGTACGACACAACTCCAGAATTGCTGGGCAAATGGGCGGGGCAAGGGCTGAGTTTAACGATTCTCCATTGTCGTACAGAGGAAAAGAAAATTTGTTGTATACAACGACAAAAATTGTCTTGCAAAGACAAAATTTGTACATTAAGAAAAAAGTGGAGGGAATGTGAAGTTCTGAATGTAAGAAAGCTATAATAATTGAAGGAAACACAACACAAGAAAAATTACCATACCGATATACCAGCAGTTTCGTCTTTACATACGACAATTTCAGTCAGGAATTGTACTTCAATAACAAAATGACATATTTACGATCACAACCACACTCTCTGAAAATATTTATGAGCCCAACGACACTGTACTTTCAAATGTCGTTACAAATGACAAAAGCTATTTAGCTACTTCTTGGAACATATGGCCCTAAGAATTTGCTATCCAAGGGAAGGGGGGAGAGACTGTGATCAGTACATTAGCATATGATTCTTGCTTGAAGGTGTTGATGTTTTGAGGAGAGCACCGAGGATGCAGAGAGACTTCAGCACCAAGAACAACAGCTCTCACTCAACCCTTTGCATGCCAGCGTGGTAAGCAAAGCTCGTTGCTCTACCCTATGGCACTCAAAAGGGTTAAGTAGGCTCCTGCCTGCTTTAAAATAAATGTTACAAATCCCATTTATTAAGCCCTTAATTGCCTTAGTAATGTGCAATGCATTGCACACTCCTCTACCAATGAGTTACACACACCTCTAACATTCAGAGGGCTATATGATGCACAGTGGGTCTCTGCTAGTGATGTTCCTATCATCTGTGAATGTACACACAGAAGCTGGCCATCAAACAGCTGACTGAAGTAAAAAGACACTCAGACTCTGTTTGCACGGCCCACGGTACTGCTCCATTTGACTTGAAAAGTGCGTCTGTTTACTTCAGTCAGCTGTTTAGCAGTGTATATAACAGCTGACAGGAAGATCACAACGGTGACAGCTAAGATAGAGTCAAGAAGAAAGACTGGAGTGTCAACTGTGTATGTTTCAGTAAAATGCTGCTCTATGTTTTCTTTTGAATAAAAGAAGGTTAATTTGCGTGTGTGCATTTAAAGGGAACACTGACCAGTTTTATGCAAAAATAAATACATTTAACGTAATATGTCAAAAAACACAACATTAAGACATATAGACAGATTAGTCTGAACTGCAAATTTCCCACATAAACCCTCACCAAAATATAGAGCAAAAGTGCAGTCAGCTTGGATAAAATATAATAACCCCACTATGGCTGAGACCTGGGTCTCAGTGTAGAAATACAACAGTGGAAAGCAGCTGGATATGAATCCCATACTATATCAAGGAATAATGTAAAAGGTGGCTTAGCATACATGCAACATGAACAAAACATCACTATGTAAGTCTCAGATAAATTTTGTGTCCAGTGACCAGAGAAGAACAAGTATGTGCAAGCTGTTTCAGCCATCCAGGTACATGAAGCTTTTACATGTTGCAGTCTGTAATGCTGATGCAGATATAATTTGTAAACCATTCTGGGAATTGTGATGGGGGATCCAGGTTTGATGGAACACCCAGAAGTGAGTTTTGTTGTGTTACTTCTGTGAGGGTGTGGTTTGAGGCTTGGGAATCCATGGGTTAAGCATTAATGCAACAGGGCAGGTGTTACTTCATGTTATTTGCACTGTGGTCTCTAATCTGGGTCCTGCTTTTTTTTTTTACCTATGGTTAGCTCATTTTTGGTGTGTGGTTAATGTCTACCAAAAATGAATGGACACATCTCATATGCATACTCTACCCAGAATGAATGGGCACATCTCATGTACATAATCTGCCTAGAATAAAGGGGGACATCTCATGTGCATAATCTACCCAGAATGATTGGGCACATTTTATGGATGTAATCGATTCAGACTGAATGGGCACATCTCATATACCAACCTACCCAGAATGAATGGGCACATCTCATATACACAATCTACCTACAATGACTGGGCACATCACATGTACATAATCTACCCAGAATGAATGGGCACATTTTATGGATGTAATCGATTCAGACTGAATGGGCACATCTCATATACCAACCTACCCAGAATGAATGGGCACATCTCATATACACAATCTACCTACAATGATTGGGCACATCACATGTACATAATCTACCTAGAATTAAAGGGCGCATCTCATGTACATTATCTACCCATAATGAATGGGCACAACACATAGACATTATCTACCCAGAATGAATGCACCCTGTCTCGTAAACATTATTCTTGGAGTTTGTATGGTACAACGCTATATATTCTATGGCACACAGGCTGTGACAAAGGGCTGTATAAAAGAAAAAAAATCAATAAATAAAATAATAATAAAAAGGTATTACTAAGCAAACCATAGAGGATAAACAAACATTCCCACTGATGTAAATGAGGCTTTTTTAAATATATTTTTATTAAGATTTTAAGACATAGAGAAGATATAATATCAGAATATAATATTGTATAGATAACAGATTGTTCCAACATCTCAGAACAATAAATGGTAACAGAAACATGGGGGTAGATTCACTAAGTGGTGATAAAGAGGTGATAAAGTGGAGATGACTTCTCCAGTTTATAAATTCTCCAATTCCTATGTTATTCTATGGAGCCTATGAACTAAGGGCTCAATACTATTATCACCAGTACACATGTACCTCAGCTATTCTATTGCTGGTGGGGTACATGGAACAAATAGCATTGATGTCTAAAACTCACATATTGGCCAAATGCTCGTTGTTGGTTTTTGTTCCCACAATTCACTAAATAGCGCAAACAGTGGAAACATCAAAGAAATAAAATCCAATTCTCCTTTTTTGACAGTGTGAAACAATGAGCGTGAGCTCTAAATAGTAAGAAACGTAACACTTACCTGTCATTCACTGTCCGTCATCTTCTCTAATCTTCTATTCTTTCTTCTGTCTTCTCGTCTCTCTTCTTTCTTCTTGTCTTCCTTCCTGTGTTGCTTTAAAAAAATCCTTTAGTTCTTTTTTTTTTTAAACAAATGAAGCCCCCCAAAGATGTGACAGTTAACCCTTTGAGTGCCAGTTCATCATCCCCCTGCTAGAAGCTGATTGGCTGAGAGGTGCATAAGCACATCCCAGCCAATTAGAAGCTGCCAATCTGTTTGAAATGAGGCTGCCATATAAAAGCAAGTCTTTGTCAAATTTCTGGCACTCTGACCCAGACAACATCCCGGAAGGTACGGGATGGGGTTGCTGTCACTGAATATGCCTGCTGCTGCAGCCAGAGACAGCGGCGGCAGAGACAAGGGAACAATTGGATATATTTTTGGGGACAATTCGAGATATTTTTTTGGATGACAATTTAACAACATATTCTTTTTTTAATAAGAGAAGATGCCACCTATATTTAACACTTTGAGTGCCGGAGGGATACCCCTCAGGCACTAAAAGGGTTAACTTTCGCACCTTTGGGGGCCTTATCTGGTTTAAAAAAAAAAAAGAACTAAAGGAGTATTTTATAAAAGCAACACGGCAAAGAAGACAAGAAGAAAGAAAAGAGATAGAAGAGAAGACAGAAGAGGAAGATGGCCATGATCCCGTTGGACATCAGGATTACTGGAAAGTTTAAAATTGTCAGAACTGTTTGGAATAAGGAGCGTTGGTGTTGTTTGTTGATTAACCCTATAAGTGCCATTGGGGTATGCAATGCATTGCATACCCCGCTGGCACTCATAGCGTTAATCGTTTTCCATTTTTCAACCATAAGGATGTGTTGGAAACCAGTTATCCAACACATACCGGTGGTTTTCACCGCATGTTTGGCACTCTGCGCCCCCTTATCATGTGACAAAGCCATCACATGCAGTGGGATAGCAACGTCTGCTTTTTTACGTGATGTCCAATGGGTGCTTATTTTGCGCCCATTGGACATTTTTGCGCGGGGTTGTTGTTGACAGCACAGTTTATAGAATTGCAAACTGTGCTGTCAAAAGCACCACTGCTTGTTTTGAAAAGTAACGGGGCTAATAGTATCGAGCCCTAAGATTTCTTCAACTTTGGAGATCTTAGTGAGTAGGGACTATAGAGTAACATAGGAACTGAAGAAGTCATCTCCAATTTATCACCTCGTATATCACGGCATCCAGGGCATCCATAAAAGCTACCATCAATAGCACAAATTCCATTAGGAATTCAATTTGACCTACAATCAGCACATTTTTGGTAAATTAGGCTTTTTTATTGATTTTACAATAAATTTTAACTATACTGTAAAAAGTTACATTAGATATACAATATTACAATAAATAGCTTCAAAAGAACAAAATGTTTTTGGTAGTATATTGGAGACTATGCTGAACACCCCATTTAAATAAAGTGGAATTTAGGGGCTCTGTATTTGTTCCCCAATGTTGCAGCTCGTTTGCCCTATCTTTATGCATGTAGTCCACGTACTTGTGTACTGAGGAGAGGGGTGCAAATGTCATTATACTCATCTGTGCCCTGACTCACATTTGGGTCATACTGTTTGGTAGACGCTACTTGTCCACTTAACCTATCATCAAAACGAAGTTTACAATGCCAATAGAAGGGTTGTGTCATCCAGCCACCTGAATCATGATCAGTCTAACCTGCAATACAAGTATAGGCCAACTGCCTGCATATAAATCTGGTTAACAAGAGAAAATTATGACCAATAATAATATAAATTAAATCAAATCAATAAGGCAATGGAATAATAAAAATGAGATCCCAAAAATAAGAATCATCATATAACTGGGTGAAAATAGCATACACTTGAAAGAAATATATAACAATATGCATGTAAATAACTAAATAAAGATGAGGTACACATTAAACAATTTTGTAAATAAAGCTAAATAAGACTATACTAATATATGTTATAATCTGATTGTAGTGAATAGAGCTAAATGAAAAAGTGATTGGTTTTAAAATGAGCTGTGTACAAACTATAGTGTAGTGACCTTTTCTGACTTTGTACCAAGAAAACAAGGACTAGAGCCTACTAAAGGATGAGCCTTCCTTATCCTATATAATAATTCGCTAAATCGTGTGTAACACCCGACATGTGCAGTAGACACTGCTGCGCATGCGGCAGTCATGCGCAGTAGAGACTGCCCACGCCGCGGCTAATACAGAGCTGGGCGCTCTGAAGGAGCGTCCAGCTCTGTATCAGCAGTGGCGCGGGCAGTCTCTACTGCGCGTGACTGCCCCGTGACCGGCTGCCAGAGGCACTGTGGCCCGTGTAACGGGCTGTTCAACTAGTATTCATATAAAATGTTCACTAATGTGTCTAAATAGCTCTATCAATGTGTCAACACTGAGAAAGAATATACAGGCAACATATAATGTTAATATGTTTTTATTTAGCCTTATTCACAAATATTGCTTTGTATTGTATCTCATCTTCAATTAGTTGTGTACACAAATCTTATTTAAAGAGTGGATCTTGCTCATCTAAAGAGTTTATCTTGCCCATCTAAAGAGTGTACCTTGCCTTGCCCATCTAAAGAGTGTATCTTGCCCACCCTCTTGGAAAATAAAATTAATGATATGGAGTGGATCAGAAAAATTGTATTTATGTTACTGCAGACTAGATAAAGGTTTAACGTCTTGAGTGCCAGATGGTTGTACATAACGCACTGGCACTCAAAGGGTTAAATAGTTTGCTAGGGAGATGGTATGTAGCCCACTTGTGCATTCTTGTACCATGCTTACAGACTTACCTGTCCTACAGACAAATAGATCCGATGTCGCTTTTTGTAGTAACAGCTCACACCACCTGCGCTTATAGGGGGAGAATAAAATGGAGTATTGGCAGAAGATGAAAGAAGAACAGATTAAGAGGAAAGAGGAAGAAAGCAGAGCAGTTCGACAGGAGTGTGTGAACCATTATTGAGGATGAAAGAGAAGCAAGAAGATGGGATTCATGAAACTGGATAGAGATAGATAAGAGCTAGGGTGTGAGAGATAAGGAAGCGAAAGAGGATTATGGATTATAGGAAATGTAGGGAGTTGGTTTATGGAATTATGACAGGGAAAGGCATATGGAGAGATTGTGTTATATAGGGTAATAGGAGGAGTTATAGCAGTTATCTTTGTCCTAAGCAGAGATGACTAATTCAGTGGATCTGTCATACTGACTGGCCTAGCTGTGCTGAAAAAAGGATAGCCTTAACCCCTTCCATGGTAGTGACAAATCCAGCTGTTGTAGCTGTCTTAGTTTGCATGGGGTTACATTTCAATAACATGTACAATGGTAGTTGTGATGGGGGAGTTATGATAAATAAACAGTGAATCAATTCTGCTCCTATTTCCTGGGAGCTGCAGCACTATACGCCTACAGCCCTCCTTTTGCAGGTTTCCCCCTCCTAGAAATGTTGATGCCAGATTTCTATTGGTCATGCAGTTGGTTTTGAAGTCATCATAGCCAGCAGAAATTATCAGCCAGGAAAAGCCAAAGGGAACTCAAACTGGGGAATGGAAATGTATAATGCTGCTACTGCCAGAGGTGAAGGTAGCTGTGATTAACTCATAGAAGGCTGCTTTATGTTTTTGATTGTTCTTGTTACTTGCACTTTAATCTTTGGCCAAGCTGCAGCCACAGGGAGTTGATATGAAGAAATAGGAAGAGTTACAGGGAAAGGTTGTATGGAGAAATAGGGGGAGTTATAGGAAGAAGTTACACATAGCAATAGAATACATTATAGAAAAGGTATATGGAACAATAGGTAGAGTCATAGGGAGTAATTACATGGAACAATAGGAGGAGATATATAGAATTTATACAGAGTAATAGGAGGGTTTATCTGAAAAGGTAATATGCAGTTAAAGGGATAGTAAACCCCCAAAAAACTGTTAGCGAAATGATAGGGATAATAAAAAAATATTTAATGCCCTTTTCCCATCTCTCAAACCATTATGGTTTGAGAGATGTAAGGCAAGACAGACCTCCGCTCCCTCCCCCTTCTCATGCATCCGCTGTATAGCGGACGTCATGAGATCCTGCTTCCGGGACCAGACGGCGGCTCTTCAGGAGCGCAGTCATCTAGATATCTAACTATAATTACTTCAATTGAATGGTCTACAATGTGTGCTTGCAAGCCAGGCACATGTTGTAGACCATACCGATGAAGTAATTATAGTTAGATATCCCAATATCAGCACTCATGAAGAGGCGCCTAAAGTCGGCCGACCGGATTTTGCCTCTGACAGCTTTACAGCTCATCAGGCAGAAAGGGGAGGGAACGGAGGTCTTTATTTTATTATATCTGTCAAACCATAACGGTTTGAGAGATGGGAATGAGGGCGTTAAGTATTATTTTTATTATTGCTATCATTTAGCTTACAGTTTTTTGTGGGGTTTACTATCCCTTTAAATGAAGAGTTATACAAGGAGGATATATGAAATAGTAGGTGGAGTTGTAAGAGAAACATCAGTAGCAACAGGAGTAGTTAAATTAAGAGGTTTTATGGACTAGTAGGAGGTTATGCAGAGTTATATGGAGTAATTGGAGGATTTATAGGGAGGGGCTATAGAGTGCAATAGGCCACATTATAGGGAAAGGTTGTATGGTGCAATTGGAGCCATTATAGGGGGACGATATATGGAAAAATAGGAGGATTTATTGTAAGGGGTTATTTGGAACAACAGGAGGAGTTACAGTTGAAACCAGAAGTTTACATACACTATATAAAAAGACACATATGCATGTTTTTCTCACTATCTGACATGAAATCAGAATAAACCTTACCCATTTTAGGTCAATTAGGATTACCAAAATTATTTATATTTGCCAAATGCCAGAATAATGAGAGAGAGAGTATTTTTAAGGCATTTTTATTACTTTCTGCAAAGTCAAAAGTTTACATAAACTAAGATTACTATGCCTTTAAACAATTTGGGACAGCCCATATGTTGATGTCATGTCTTTGGAAGCTTCTGATAGGTTTATTGGCAACATCTGAGTTAATTAGAGACACACCTGTGGATGTATTTTAATGTACACCAGAAACACACTGCTTCTGTGTGTAACATCATGGGGAAGTCTAAAGAAATCAGCCAAGATATCAGGAAGAGAATTGTGGACTTGCACAAGTCTGGATCATCCTTGAGTGCAATTTCCAGATACCTGCAGGTGCCTCGTTTATCTGTACAAACAATTATACGCAAGTACAAACAAGATGGGAATGTCCGGCCATCATATCGCTCAGGAAGGAGATGGGTTCTGTGTCTCAGAGATGAACGTGCTTTGGTCCGACATATGCATATCAACCCAAGAACAAAAGCAAAAGACCTTGTGAAGATGCTGGCGGAAGCTGGTAAGATTGTGTCATTATCCACAGTGAAACGAGTACTGTATCAACATGGGCTGAAAGGCCACTCTGCCAGGAAGAAGCCATTACTCCAAAAGAAACATATAAAAGCCAGATTAATGTTTGCAAATGCACACAGGAACAAAGACTTACATTTGTGGAGACATGTCTTGTGGTCTGACGAAACTAAAATTGAACTGTTTGGCCATAATGACCATCGTTACGTTTGGAGGAAAAAGGGAGAAGCTTGGAAGCCTAAGAACACCATCCCAACTGTGAAACACGGGGGTGGTAGCATCATGTTGTGGGGTTGTTTTGCTGCAGGAGGGACTGGTGCACTTCACAAAATAGATGGCATCATGAGACAAGAAGATTATGTGGCAATACTGAAGCAACATCTCAAGACATCAGCCAGGAAGTTAAAGCTTGGGCGGAAATGGGTCTTCCAAATGGACAATGACCCGAAGCATACTGCCAAACTGGTTACAAAGTGGCTTAAGGATAACAAAGTCAATGTTTTGGAGTGGCCATCACAAAGCCCTGATCTCAATCCTATTGAAAATTTATGGGCAAAGCTGAAAAGGCAGGTGCGAGCAAGGCGACCTACAAACATGGCTCAGTTACACCAGTTCTGTCAGGAGGAATGGGACAAAATTCCTACCAACTATTGTGAGAAGCTTGTGGAAGGATATCCAAAACGTTTGACCCAAGTCATACAGCTTAAGGGCAATGCTACCAAATACTAATGAAATGTATGTGAACGTTTGAGTAAATAAAAATGCCTTAAAAAATTCTCTCTCTCTCATTCTGGCATTTGGCAAATATAAATAATTTTGGTAATCCTAATTGACCTAAAACGGGTAAGGTTTATTCTGATTTCATGTCAGACAGTGAGAAAAACATGCATATGTGTCTTTTTATATAGTGTATGTAAACTTTTGGTTTCAATGTATATGGAAACATCAGGCGCAATAGGAGGAGTTATAGGGACTGGTTGTACAGGGCAGTAGGGGGGATATGGGGAGGGTATATATGGCACAATAAGAGGGGTTATAAGGACAGTCTGTTTAGAGCAATAGGAGGCTTTATAGGAGAGTTTATATGGAACAAGAGGAGGAATTAAATTGTGATGTTATATTGGAACAATAGGAGTAGTTCTAGGGAGAGGTTATTTGGAGCAATAGGAGGAGATATAGTGAGAGGTTATATTGAACAATAGGAGTATTAGGGAGAGGCTATATGGAGCAATAGTATGAGTTATAGGGAGGGGTTATATGGAGCAATAGTAGGGTTATAGGGAGGGGTTATATGGCGCAATAGGAGGAGTTATAGGGAGAGGTTATATGGAGCAATAGGAGGAGTTATAGGGAGAGGCTATCTGGAGCAATAGTAGGAGTTATAGGTAGAGGATATATGGAGCAATAGGAGGAGTTATAAGGAGAGGGTATATGGAGCAATAGGAGGAGTTATAGGGAGAGGTTATATGGCACAATAAGAGGAGTTATAGGGAGAGGTTATATGGAGCAATAGGAGGAGTTATAGGGAGAGGATATATGGAGCAATAGGTGGAGGTCTAGGGAGAGGTTATATGGAGCAATAGGAGGAGTTCTAGGGAGAGGTTATAGGGCGAATACGAGGAGGTCTAGGGAGAGGTTATATGGAGCAATAGGAGGAGTTATAGGGAGAGGTTATATGGAGCAATAGGAGGAGGTCTAGGGAGAGGTTATATGGAGCAAAAGGAAAAATTATAGGGAGAGGTTATATGGAGCAATAGGAGGAGTTCTAGGGAGAGGTTATATGGTGCAATAGGAGGAGGTCTAGGGAGAGGTTATATGGAGCAATAGGAGGAGTTATAGGGAGAGGTTATATGGAGCAATAGGAGGAGGTCTAGGGAGAGGTTATATGGAGCAATAGGAGGAATTATAGGGAGAGGTTATATGGAGCAATAGGAGGAGTTCTAGGGAGAGGTTATATGGAGCAATAGGAGGAGTTCTAGGGATACATTATATGGAGCAATAGGAGGAGTTCTAGGGAGAGGTTATATGGCTCGATAGGAAGAGATCTGGGGAGAGGTTATATGGACCAATAAGAGGAGTTGTAGGGGGAGGCTATATAGAGTAACAGAAGGCATTAGGAGGGGTTATACTGAGAAATGGGAGGAGTTGTAGGTGGAGGCTATATAGAGTAATAAGAGGAGTTACAAGAAGAGCAATAGGAACAGTTATAGGAAGAAAGATATATGGAGCAATAGGAGGAGTTATTTGAATCGTTTTTATGAAATAATAACATATAGGATGAATTTATGTAAAATAATCAGAGCAGTTATAGAGCACAATGGGAAAAAGATTACTTCATATAATTGATGTTTATTGAATCAATTAGAATTAAGTTTATGATTATTCCTCTGAATCCCACAGTGACAAAACAGAGCTGTTTGCTTTCTGACAGACAAGCGTTTCACTTCATTATTTTCAGACAGTAAACAGGTCAGTCTGCTAATTGTGGGTGTGACTGACAAAGAATTGCCATTGACAAAGCTGAGGACCTGCTCATTACAGTGTTTTTATGTGTGTTTGTTTAAGAGGGATGGGAAACTTGAACTAATCAATATGAAATTACTGCTGCTAATTAACCAAGTATAATACTAATGAGCCATTAAACAGGTAATTCATATTTAATAAGAACCCTTCCCCTTGTACAGCTGTAAATGCTCAAGATTCACAAAGAGGTAGAAGTGCCATCCTCCCCTTGGGACCTTATGCCAGGGCTGGACAACATTAAGTCCCTCCTGCTGTTGGGCTATAGCTCCAACCTACCTGGCCAGTTGATGATGATGGGAGTTGTAGTCCAAAGACAGCAGAAAAGCAGGGTTGCCAACCCCTGAAAATGTTTTTACAGTCAATAAAAACAATTACAAACAGCTAAACTTATTTTACTGACACCATTTTAAAGCTGCCATATTTATTTTTTACAGGCTCATCCAAAATATAAGAAATTATTACTGACAGTATATTTACTAAGGTGTGGCAGCCCATCCCTAGTGCTGTAGTTGCTCAGTTCTGCCCCCATGTGGAACTAGTAATTACAAAGATGCTAGGCTTTGCCTCAAGGTCAGTCTCAAAGTTGGCAGATTTTGTGTCTGGTGCTCTCAAGTATTAGATGTGGATGCTATTCTCCCTAATGGTGTGCAGGTGTAAAAGTGGCAGATTCTTCTCCTTGGTGCTATTCACATTGAGACATATCAACAAGTATTCCCAGGTATGTGATACTGTTCTGTTCTAGTTGTTGCATTTTCTGTAATTGAGGTGTTCAGCATAAGTAGCTAACAGCTCATAAAATAATTGGTTTCTTATCTAATCTTCCAGCAGAAAGTAGCTCTGATCCCTGCTGGTGACAAATTACTAAAGACAGCTTTCATTCCTTTGCCAACACATTTTAATGTCTGCTATAGCTACCTCAGAATAGCATAGATGGTTAAAGAGCACTCAAGATCAGAGAGAGGTTAGCAGAGGCTAGTAATACAGAGCTTGTTAGGAGTTGTGTAAGTGCTTAGTAAATGTAACAAGGTATACTCACTTCAGGGACACCTCAGATGTATTCTCTAATAATCCCTTATTCTCTCCAATCATCCTAAACATGTCAGTCTTTCTAACACCAAGGGCAGGTGTAGGCAAATTTTGAATCTCCAGCTGTAGGAGATACAACTCCCATCATCTCCATATAACATAGAGCTAGTTGGTAAGAATGGGAGTTTTAGTCTCCAACATCTAAATAGCCAAAATGTCCCTACTGCTTACCTATAATCATATGTAAATATAAAAGTGGATTCATTCTGGGCAAACCACCTGTGCCACAAAGATCAGATAAATATGTATATTGATTTAAATGGAGATGTTACCCCCTTGGATGCTTCACAATAAGTTGGAAATCTCAATGGCATATAAGATGTTAAGCACCCCATTTAAATTCAGTGGGGTTTGGGGGAATCCTTATTGCTTCCCTATGGAGTAGCTGGTTTTACACAGAATCACTGCACTTTTCTTTGTACATATGGACCCTGGAGTAGCTAGCCATATCTGTTCCCAGGTAGAGATCCAGGAATTGGGACACCCAGTTTACCAATGCATACTATGCACATTGATACATGTGTTCCTATATATACCAAATTATACCACTTCTTCAACTGGTCATCCATTCTATGGGCCACATTTGTGATGAGTCATCAACATAAAGTTATTCCTACAGGGATATTTGACAAAGAATCTGTGGCTGCACTGAAAAATTATTGGCATATCAGAGTTGTCATTAATGGTTACCTGTATCTCACTGTGGTGTGCTTGTACCTCAGTGATAAATTAGTCTACACCCAGATTCAAAGATTTACATCTAAGGCACCCCTAGGCAAGGCACCGTATGCACAATTAGTTCCATTCAAGACCACACCCTTGTTCCTCACATGATCCTGCCCCAAGTCCCATCAACTAATTCTTGGCACAGAAAATACTTTTGGCCTACAACAAGCGAAGCCAAAAAAAGTCTTTAACTCCTTGGCTGTTAGATAGATCTCCAACACATTGCTAAGCAATGTGTTGGAGATCTCTTTAGCATCCAAGGGGTTAAAAAATAGGCTGTAGTGGTGTATACTATTGGCAGAGGGACATTGAGATTGCTTTGGTCACACCCACAATTTAGAATGTGGGTGTGGCGACACAGCTGAGGCAATTTGGAGCTTTGGAAGTTGGGAAATCCTGCACTGGCCACATATCTGGTTGTTGATTCATATTTTCTCTCAGCAGGACCGCAAGTCCTTTTATTTCCTACTGAGGTACTAGATGGTACAAAATCATACAATGGTGTTGCAGTTGTCAAAATTAGCCATGCCACCATTTATGGCCATATAAGCAAAATAAACAAGCAATTGTGGGACATATTTCCTTTTATTTAAATGGTGCTATTTTTAGTGAAGTCAGCAAGTATTTTTGTGAAAGTTCATAGTAAATGACATTTCCAAATCTGAAGGTAGGTGCACCCACCATATTTTATCAAGCAAGTAGACCAGTGGAACGGATATCTCTGCTGAAGATAGATGGACTGTAGTGAGAGCAGGTGAATATTTAAAATCTCAAGTTTAGAATTGTTGATCTTTGCAAGAGAGAGGGGACAGTAGAGTTCTAATATTTGCATCAAAGGAGGGATTGAAGTTTTAGGATAGGACAAAAGGAAGAGGGATTATCTGCATAAAAGACAAGCTTTAGGTATCTCTCCCCAATTGGTAGTTCCTGAATCTGGGAATTATTTCTAATAGAATTTAGTAGGGGTTCCAGGGCCAATCTTGTAATGTACCAGTAGTGATGGGAAGGCATCCGAACGGGAGCCATTTACTTTAACCATGGGCGGTAGTACCAACAGACTCCATCAAAGGCCTTTTCAGTGTCTGTTGATAATAGAATTTTATGGATGTATTTTTTAGAAGCTGAATAGATGAGGGCAATCGATTTTGATGTGTAGTGTCTAGCCTCTCAGCTTGGCACAAAACCCACCTGATCAGGATGAATTAAGTGTAAGTGTGGATGCAACCTATTAGCCAACATCTTAGTGAAAAGTTTGGTGTCCACATAAAGTGAAATCAGATGGTAACTACAACTTGAGATATCCTGGCCTGCCTTCTGAATAACTGAAATGTGTGGTCCTAAATATCTGTTGGTGTAAGGTTGTTCAGTGAATACAGAGTTAAATGATTCCAATAAACAGTGAATTAAAACAGACTATAGGATGCGGTACTGGAGGATGGAGAAGCCATCCAGAACAGAACTTTTCCCAATGGGTATGGATTGAATCACAGAGATAAGTTTAGCTTTAGTAAAGTGAACTTCTAATCTATTGTTAGCCTCATCGGTTGGAGAAGGGACCTTAGCTTGAACTAAGAAGTAAGAAATAGTAGCTGAAGAAGATGTATCATAGGAACCTAGGGTTGATTAACAGAGGTAATACAGATCTTGGTCAGAATGCATTTGTTATCTCTGAATTTCTGTACAATAGTGCTCTGTTTAGTTTTTATATGAGTGACTATATGTGTGCACTATGCTGTTTTTTAACCAAAGAGTGTTACCACATTTATTTACAGATTTGTGTCTTTATCTGGTACACATAAAGGATTTAATTACACTCTGCCCCAAAACATTAGCCAAATCCTCCACAGCATTTTAAGAGGTCCAGAGCAGCTATCGATAAGGATGCTTTATGTCTAGCTTTGAGTGATTTAATTATATTAATCAGTATATTGATATGACTATTGTTCCCATTTCTTACAAGCAACAAGCCTTATGATGTCACCTCTTATAACACCATTTTGTGTATTGTCAGGGTACAGCAGAGGCAGGTTTAAGCAAGAAACATTCCTCTGTATGAGGTTTAACAGAATCCACAATGTGGAGGTCATTGACGAGAGTTTTAATAAGGTGCCAAGAACAAGAAGCCCCATGGAACCTGAAGGCACATTGTGACTGGAGAGTGATCAGACCAAGTGGCAGAAGCAGGCAAGTGAACCTGTAGTTGTTCAATAAAGGGATAGTCTATTCTGCTATAGGAGAGGGAAAAAGGTATAGTCTTTTTCCCTAGGATGTAAGTCCATCCAGAAATCTAAGAGCTGAAGATCTGACAGATGTTTACTAAGCCTTTTGAGGTAGTAGAATTTAAAAAAGATTTTACAGAGAGGAATCTAGGGAGGAGATAAAGGTTATGTTATAATCACCCCCACTATAAGTTCTCAGAATTTAAAGTTATCTACAGAAGTTAGCAACTTTGTTAGAAAGTATATTTGGTCAGTATTGGGAGCACATATACTGGCAATAGTAACTAAGGCAATAGTAAGTAACATGTTATGAATCATGCCTTTGAGAAAATGAAAGTATCCCTCGGGGTCAGTCTGCATCTCACCAGGGATGGACCTGTCTATAAGAATGCCAACTCCTCTCTTTTTCTCAGATGAAGAAACAAGTAGGAAGAAGATGGGTCCGATCATTAGAAAATCTGTGTGCATGTGTGTGTGGGGGGGAAGCAATGTTACTCTCTTGCACAAGGACCACATTATCTGCCAGTCTGTTAAAATCTTTAAGTTATATTGCTCTTTTTTCAGGTATGGTAAGCCCTTTGGCATTAACTGACACAGCTTTCAACTTCAGCCATAATAGAGGGAATTACTTTCATCTGAGGTAGCAATGGTTTAAACTCAGCAGCCAGCAAGGGAGATGTAGAGGAGAAAAACAAGAGCAAGACAACAAAAAAAGCAACAACATAAAAGTGAATAACACAGATGAATAAGTATCACAGTAAAATAACACAGGGAGTGTCACAGGGCATGGGGGGACTTATGGGGGGGTCTATGCAAGTAAGCTAGAGTGTTCTGCCAGTGGTAAAGTAAGGTGGTAGCTGAAATCCTTCAAGGGGAACATGAATATCTTAACCTGTGGTACTGAAATGTAATATAGTGGGGGAAATAACATGCAATATGCTGAACTAATGAGAGAAGATATCATGATCCAGTCCAGGGATTACCTGTGGCTTGATCCCATGTTCAGTTAAAGCTTCTTGTGTGGCCTTGTCCTGTGTATGTTATTAGCTGTTTGCTCCTGCTCTTTGGTTACTGTACAGATCTGTTTGTGACATTTTTCTTTGCTCCTGCATTGATCCGCTGTAGCTGAACCAGTCCTGTTCCTGAACCAGTCCTGTTCCTGGCCACAGTATTGTTTGCAGCTTGTTCTTGCATTGATCCACTGTTGCTGAACCAGTCCTGCTCCAGTCTATGGTATTGTTTGCTGCCTGTTCTTCCATTGATCGGCTGTTGATGAACCAGTAATGTTTCTGAAGATGTCCAGTTCCTATCCACATAATTTTTTACTGCTTTCTCCTGTATAGATCAGTAGTTACTGAACTGTACCTGTTCTTGTATTTGCTACCTTATATTACTTTTTACAATTTGCCTACAGCTGCTGAACCTTTCCTGTTCTAGTCCTTCACTGTCTGAGTCTGATTATGCAAGTCATGTTTAACAAATTTACCATACCAAAAAAAAATTGCAGTAGATGGACAGGAACTAGAAGAATTTGACAAGTACGTTTACCTTGGGCAGGAAATATCAACAGATGGAAGCATCATGATGGAAACTGGGGTGGCAAACATTTAGAAAACTTAGTAGTGCTGCCTTTAAGACAAATGTATCACTCTGTCTCAAGGGAAAGATTTTTGACCAGTATGTCCTCCCAGTCCTTACACATGGCATTGAAACATGGACACTGAAAGCCAAAGTCAAGCAAAAATTTAAGATTACACAGAGAAGTATGGAGCGGCAAATTCTAAACATAATAAAAAGAGACCGAAAAATGTGTGCATGAATTTTGTCAACAAACAAAGGACTATGAGATCACTCAAAGAGTAAAGCACCTGAAAAGGAAATGGGCAGGCCACATAGCAAGAAGACCTGGTGGTAGATGGCCCAGATGAATTTGGAATGGGATCCACTCAATACTAAATGCCCAAGAACACCAAAGACCAGATGGGTAGAATAAATTGCCAAATTTGTTGGTACACAGTGGCATCAATTTTCACAGGCCTGAAGTTGTTGGATGACTCCTGAAGAGGTCTTCATCCTCCAGTGGATCGACAATGAATGAAGATGATGATAATGATGAAGATGATGATGATGATGACAATTTGTTCCCTGTGGTGCAGTTGATTTGCCCCAGATTTACTCGGATTTCCTTTGTGACTCAGGCTTAATCTTTGAGATAGAAGCACAAAAATATTTTAAATAAACTGACCAGTATAAAGGCAGCATTGCAAATAATCTGAAAATTACCTTCTATAAGTTTGAATTAAACTAGCCATCAAACTGTGGCTGAAGCACCCCTCAACATTTGGCACTCTAGGCCTTTGCCTACTCTGCCTAGTGGGAAATCCAGCCCTGCTTGTTATACTAGCAATTTATTGAGAAATGTAGGCATGTATTTACTAAAATTTGTAAACCTGCACATTTAATCAACATGATTTAATTAACATTTTAAGAAAACATATTGCAAAACTTGGAATAAACATATATAATATAAACTGTACCTGCAGATAGAATACCACACATGTAACCATTCTTAAATAATACAGATAAATAATATACAATAAAAACTGCAAAACACGGATGTCAGAAGTCCCCAAGGGCCAAATGGAGGAATACTAAGCTATGTGCTCAAAGTAAAAGTGGAGCAAGTCTAGGGCAAGACAGTTGCATCATGCAAATACAAATTCCCTAAATAAAATTGTTTTAAAGCGGAACTACCACCTGACATACACTTTAGCTTAAATAACTCCTCATCTGGTGACTAGCTGCTTAGTAGCGCTAGTCGCCAGAATTATTACATTGTTAAATAGATTTACCCTTTCTTCCCCGGCTGACAGGCAGGACGGATCGTGGACATCTTGCCACAGTGACGTCCACGCGCCTGCGCTGTCAGTCCCTTCCAGACCAGAACAGCTCCTAGCAACGCCTCCTAGAGCTGGCTAGGACTGACAGCGCAGGTGTGCGCATGTCACTGTGGCAAGATGTCCAAGATTGGTCCTGCCTGTCAGTCGGGGAAGAAAGGGTAAATGTATTTAACAATGTAATAATTCTGGCGATTAGTGCTACTAAGCAGCTAGTCGCCAGATGAGGAGTTATTTAAACTAAAGTGTATGTTAGGTGGTAGTTCAGCTTTATAAAGGAGACTTTATCCCTTCGAATGCCACAGAAGTATCTAACACATTGCTTTTCAATGCTTTGTAGACATATCTAGCAACCAAGGAGTTAAAACTACCATTTAAATCAATGTGAGTTTTTATTTGGCCCCTAGGGTACTATTGTTTTGTTCTACAATTGCTCCACTTCTCTCTGTGTGTTTCAGTGATCCAGTGTTTAGCTGATGGATGACATGCTGTTAAAGGTCAACTAACACATTTTACTAGGTGTGCTTCTATGGTAACAGACTTGGTAAAAAGAACAAGGATTTCTCTGTGAAGCCCCAAAATGGCTAAAAAATGGATCAGTTCTTTTGTTAAACCCATGTGTTTGTATGTGCGTGTGTGTGTGTGTATATATATATATATGTGCGTGTGTGTGTGTGTTTGTATGTGTATGTGAGAGACAGTGTGTGTGTGTGCATTTATATGTGTGTAAGTGAGAGACTGTGTGTATGTGTATACATATTTGTGTATGTGTGTGTATTTGTATATCTATATATATAAAAGAATAAGCCTCATTGCATAATTTATGGTACCCCACACACAGTACATAATTTATGTCTCCTCAGAAAAGAAACTCGCATTGAACAGAATGTCTAATTACATAATTTATGTCTCATTAGGAGACACAACTCCTATTGGGTGATTGAATGGTGACTTTACTGCTCTCATTGGGTGATTCAATGGGGGCGTGTTTATCATACAGCCCGCCTCCAGCCTGCCCACCAGTATCCAACTGACAAAAAAAAAAAATAACTGCCACTCGCTCCTGAGGTAAGGATATCAGTAACTTCTCCCGGTCCACTCACACTCTCACTCAGGATCATGACCCCACAAACACACTTTTTCACCTCCCACAGATAACTGTAACCCTCCATACACTCTGTTTCAGTATGAGGGTGTAATGTTCCCATAAAATACAAACTTAATAGCAACTCTTATTTAACTCATCATCTCTTCAGTCACCTCACTGTCTCAACTGTCACTCCTCCACTTCCTGATTCCCGCCCTTTCTCCTTAAAGGGAGAGAGATGCTTTGCTGTATGTTACAGAGGGCAAGCCTCAAACACCACTTTCTATTTGATACCTCAGCATACTGCTACGTTGCCTCAACTGAAGAGCCACCGTGTGTTATATTGCTATGTTACCTCAACTTAACCCTTTGAGTGCCAGAGGGGTAACCAACGCATTGCAAAGCACACATTCTGTCTCACACGCTCACAGTCTCTCACACAGTCTCTCACACAGTCGCAGTCTCACAGTTGCAGTCTCACAGTCGCACACTCAGTCTCACAGTCGCACACAGTCTCAGTCTCACACTCTCACACAGTCTGTCTCACACTCTCACACAGTCTGTCTCACACTCTCACACAGTCTCACACTCTCAGTCTCACACTCTCAGTCTCACACTCTCAGTCTCACACTTTCACACAGTCTCACACTCTCAGTCTCACACTCTCACAGTCTCTCACAGTCTCTCTCGTAGTCTCACACAGTCCCTCACACTCTCACAGTCCCTCACACTCTCTCAGTCCCACACACTCTCTCAGTCCCACACAATCTCTCAGTCCCACACACTCTGTCTCACACACTCTCAGTCTCACACTCTCACAGTCTCTCTCGCAGTCTCACACAGTCTCTCTCGCAGTCTCACACAGTCTCTCTAGCAGTCTCTCACAGTCCCTCACACTCTCACAGTCCCTCACACTCTCACAGTCTCTTACACTCTCACAGTCTCTTACACTCTCAGTCTCACACAGTCTCTCACAGTCTCTCACACAGTCTCTCACACTCTCACAGTCTCACACTTTCACACAGTCTCACACTCTCACAGTCTCTCTTGCAGTCTCACACAGTCTCTCTCGCAGTCTCACACAGTCTCTCTCGCAGTCTCACACTCACAGTATCACACTCACAGTCTCTCTCTCGGTCTCACACAGTCTCTCTCTCAGTCTCACACAGTCTCTCTCGCAGTCTCACACAGTCTCTCACACTCTCACAGTCCCTCACACTCTCAGTCTCTCACAGTCTCACACAGTCTCTCTCGCAGTCACACAGTCTCACACTTTCACACAGTCTCACACTCTCAGTCTCACACTCTCACAGTCTCTCTCGCAGTCTCACACACTCTCAGTCTCACACACTCTCAGTCTCACACAGTCTCAGTCTCACACAGTCGCAGTCTCACACAGTCTCTCTAGCAGTCTCACACACTCTCAGTCTCACACACTCTCGCAGTCTCTCTCGCAGTCTCACACAGTCTCTCTCGCAGTCTCATAGTCTCACACAGTCTCTCACAGTCTCACACTTTCACACAGTCTCACACTTTCACACAGTCTCACACTCTCAGTCTCACAATCTCACACAGTCTCTCTCGCAGTCTCACACAGTCTCTCTCGCAGTCTCACACAGTCTCTCACACTCTCACAGTCTCTTACACTCTCACACTCTCTCACACACCGTCTCACACAGTCTCTCACACAGTCACAGTCTCACACTCTCGCAGTCTCACACAGTCTGTCTCACACTCTCACAGTCTCTCTCGCAGTCTCACACAGTCTCTCTCGCAGTCTCACACAGTCCCTCACACTCTCACAGTCTCTTACACTCTCACACACTCTCACACTCTCTCACACTCACACACTGTCTCACAGAGTCACAGTCTCACAGTCAGTCTCACAGTCTCTCTGTCCAACACAGTCCCTCACACTGACACAGTCTCTCTCAGTCTCTCACACTCTCACAGTCTCTCACACTCTCTCACACACGCAGTCTCACACTCTCTCACACTCTCTCACTCTCACAGTCTCACACTCTCTCACAGTCTCACACACAGTCTCACACTCTCAGTCTCACACTCTCACAGTCTCTCACAGTCTCTCCCACAGTCTCACACAGTCTCTCTCGTAGTCTCACACAGTCCCTCACACTCTCACAGTCCCTCACACTCTCTCAGTCCCACACACTCTCTCAGTCCCACACACTCTCTCAGTCCCACACACTCTCTCAGTCCCACACAATCTCTCAGTCCCACACACTCTGTCTCACACACTCTCAGTCTCACACTCTCACAGTCTCTCTCGCAGTCTCACACAGTCTCTCTCGCAGTCTCACACAGTCTCTCTCGCAGTCTCTCACAGTCCCTCACACTCTCACAGTCCCTCACACTCTCACAGTCTCTTACACTCTCACAGTCTCTTACACTCTCACAGTCTCTTACACTCTCAGTCTCACACAGTCTCTCACACAGTCTCTCACACTCTCACAGTCTCACACTTTCACACAGTCTCACACTCTCAGTCTCACACTCTCACAGTCTCTCTTGCAGTCTCACACAGTCTCTCTCGCAGTCTCACACAGTCTCTCTCGCAGTCTCACACTCACAGTATCACACTCACAGTCTCTCTCTCGGTCTCACACAGTCTCTCTCTCAGTCTCACACAGTCTCTCTCGCAGTCTCACACAGTCTCACACACTCTCACAGTCCCTCACACTCTCAGTCTCTCACAGTCTCTCTCGCAGTCTCACACAGTCTCTCTCGCAGTCACACAGTCTCACACTTTCACACAGTCTCACACTCTCACAGTCTCTCTCGCAGTCTCACACAGTCTCTCTCTCAGTCTCACACACTCAGTCTCACACACACTCTCAGTCTCACACAGTCTCTCTCGCAGTCTCACACAGTCTCTCTCGCAGTCTCACAGTCCCTCACACTCTCACAGTCCCTCACACTCTCACACACTCTCAGTCTCACACACTCTCACAGTCTCTCTCGCAGTCTCACACAGTCTCTCTCGCAGTCTCATAGTCTCACACAGTCTCTCACAGTCTCACACTTTCACACAGTCTCACACTTTCACACAGTCTCACACTCTCAGTCTCACAATCTCACACAGTCTCTCTCGCAGTCTCACACAGTCTCTCTCGCAGTCTCACACAGTCTCTCACACTCTCACAGTCCCTCACACTCTCACAGTCTCTTACACTCTCACACTCTCTCACAAAGTCTCACACAGTCTCTCACACAGTCACAGTCTCACACTCTCGCAGTCTCACACAGTCTGTCTCACACTCTCACAGTCTCTCTCGCAGTCTCACACAGTCCCTCACAGTCTCTTACACTCTCACACACTCTCACACTCTCTCACACTCACACACTGTCTCACAGTCTCACACAGTCACAGTCTCACAGTCAGTCTCACAGTCTCTCTGTCTCACACAGTCCCTCACACTGACACAGGTTCTCTCAGTCTCTCACACTCTCACAGTCTCTCACACTCTCTCACACACGCAGTCTCACACTCACACACAGTCTCACACTCTCTCACACTCACAGTCTCACACTCTCTCACAGTCTCACACACAGTCTCACACTCTCACACACAGTCTCACACTCTCTCTCACACTCTCTCAGTCTCACTCTCACACAGTGTCACACTCTCACAGTCTCTCTCTCACACACACTCTCACAGTCTCTCTCACACTCTCAGTCACACAGTCTCACACAGTCTCTCACTCTCACACACAGTCTCTCACTCTCACACACAGTCTCTCACTCTCACACAGTCTCACACTCTATCTCACACTCTCTCAGTCTCACACTCTTTCACACTCTCATAGTCTCTCACTCTCTCACAGTCTCACACTCTCACAGTCTCTCACTCTCACACACAGTCTCACTCACAGTCTCACACACAGTCTCACACTCACACAGTCTCACAGTCTCTCTCTCTCTCACTCAGTCTCACAGTCTCTCTCTCTCACACAGTCTCACTCTCACACAGTCTCACTCTCACACAGTCTCACACTCTCACACACAGTCTCACGGTCTCTCATGGTCTCTCACAGTCTCACACAGTCTCACACAGTCTCACACACAGTCTCACACACAGTCTCACACACAGTCTCACACAGTCTCACACACAGTCTCACACTCACACAGTCTCACACTCACACAGTCTCACAGTCTCTCTCTCTCACTCAATCTCACAGTTTCTCTCTCACACAGTCTCACTCTCACACAGTCTCACTCTCACACAGTCTCACACTCTCACACACACTCTCACACACAGTCTCACACACAGTCTCTCACAGTCTCACACAGTCTCACACTGTCTCACACTGTCTCACACTCACACACAGTCTCACACTCTCACACACAGTCTCACACTCTCACACACAGTCTCACACTGTCTCACAGTCTCACACTCACACAGTCTCACACTCACACAGTCTCACACTCTCACACACAGTCTCACACTCATACTCACACACAGTCTCACACTCTCACACACAGTCTCGCACAGTCTCGCACAGTCTCACACAGTCTCACACACAGTCTCACACTCTCACACACAGTCTCACGGTCTCTCACGGTCTCACACAGTCTCACACACAGTCTCACACACAGTCTCACACACAGTCTCACACAGACTCACAGTCTCACACACAGTCTCACACTCACACAGTCTCACACACAGTCTCACACTCACACAGTCTCACACTCACACAGTCTCACAGTCTCTCTCTCTCACTCAGTCTCACAGTTTCTCTCTCACACAGTCTCACTCTCACACAGTCTCACACTCTCACACACACTCTCACACACACTCTCACACAGTCTCACACAGTCTCACACTCACACAGTCTCACACTCACACACAGTCTCACACTCTCACACACAGTCTCACACTCTCACACACAGTCTCACACTGTCTCACAGTCTCACACTCACACAGTCTCACACTCACACAGTCTCACACTCTCACACACAGTCTCACACTCATACTCACACACAGTCTCACACTCACACACAGTCTCGCACAGTCTCGCACAGTCTCACACAGTCTCACACAGTCTCGCACACAGTCTCACACTCTCACACACAGTGTCACGGTCTCTCACGGTCTCTCACAGTCTCACACAGTCTCACACAGTCTCACACACAGTCTCACACAGTCTCACACACAGTCTCACACACAGTCTCACACACAGTCTCACACTCACACAGTCTCACACACAGTCTCACAGTCTCTCTCTCTCACTCAGTCTCACAGTTTCTCTCTCACACAGTCTCACTCTCACACAGTCTCACTCTCACACAGTCTCACTCTCACACAGTCTCACACTCTCACACACACAGTCTCACACACAGTCTCTCACAGTCTCACACTCACACAGTCTCACACTCACACAGTCTCACACTCACACACAGTCTCACACTCTCACACACAGTCTCACACTCTCACACACAGTCTCACACTGTCTCACAGTCTCACACTCACACAGTCTCACACTCACACAGTCTCACACTCAAACACAGTCTCACTCTCAAACACAGTCTCACTCTCAAACACAGTCTAACACTCACACAGTCTCACACTGTCTCAGTCTCACACTGTCTCACAGTCTCTTATTCTCAGTCTCTCTCACTCTCACAGTCTCTCTCTCTCACTCTCACACAGTCTCACACACAGTCTCACACTCACACAGTCTCACACTCACACAGTCTCACACTCACACAGTCTCACAGTTTCTCTCTCTCACTCTCACAGTCTCACTCTCACACAGTCTCACACTCTCACACACAGTCTCACACTGTCACACAGTCTCACACTGTCTCAGTCTCACACTCATACTCACACACAGTCTCACACTCTCACACACAGTCTCGCACAGTCTCACACACTCTCACACAAAGTCTCACACACAGTCTCACACACAGTCTCACACTCTCACACACAGTCTCACACTCTCACACACAGTCTCACACTCTCAAACACAGTCTCACTCTCAAACACAGTCTAACACTCACACTGTCTCACAGTCTCACACTGTCTCACAGTCTCTTACTCTCAGTCTCTCTCACTCTCACAGTCTCTCACTCTCACACTCTCTCACACTCTGTCTCTCACACTCTGTCTCTCACACTCTCAGTCTCTCACACTCTCAGTCTCTCACACTCTCAGTCTCTCTCTCACTCTCACACTGTCTCACTCAGTCTCGCACTCACAGTCTCGCACTCAGTCTCACACTCACATTCTCGCACTCAGTCTCGCACAGTCTCTCACAGTCTCTCACACTCTCACAGTCTCACACTCACACACAGTCTCACACTCACACACAGTCTCACACTCACACACAGTCTGACAGCCTCACACAGTCTCACTCTCAGTCTCTCACAGTCTCTCACTCTCACACTCTCTCACTCTCACACAGTCTCACACTCACACACAGTCTCACACTCTCACACACAGTCTCACACTATCTCAGTCTCACACACTCACAGGCTCACACTCTCACACACAGTCTCACAGTCTCTCACTCTCACACACAGTCTCACACACAGTCTCAGTCTCACAGTCTCACACACAGTGTCAGTCTCACACTCACAGTCTCACACTCACGGTCTCACTCACACAGTCTCACAGTCTCTTACTCTCACAGTCTCTCTCTCACACTCTCACAGTCTCTCACTCTCACATAGTCTCTCTCACTCTCACATAGTCTCTCTCACTCTCACATAGTCTCTCTCTCTCACATAGTCTCTCACTCTCACACAGTCTCTTACTCTCACAGTCTCTCTCTCACTCTCACAGTCTCTCTCTCACGGTCTCTCTCTCTCACTCTCACATAGTCTCTCTCTCTCACTCTCATACTCTCACACAGTCTCCCTCTCACAGTCTCACTCTCTCACACTCACATACTCTCAGTCTCGCACTCTCTGTCTCACACTCACACAGTCTCACACACAGTCTCACACACAGTCTCTCTCACACACACACTCACACACACTCTCACACACACACTCTCTCAGTCTCGCACGCTCTCAGTCTCACACTCTCACAGTCTCTCTCTCTCACACTGTCTCACTCATCCACACTCTCAGTCTCACTCATCCACACTTTCAGTCTCACTCATCCACACTCTCAGTCTCACTCATTCACACTCTCAGTCTCACACACTCGCACTCTCAGTCTCACACACTCGCACTCTCTGTCTCGCACTCTCTCAGTCTCACACTCTCACATGCTCTCACACGCTCACACACACACAGTCGCGCACACACACAGTCTCACACACACTCTCAAAGTCTCTCTCACACTCTCACAGTCTCACACTCTCTCACAGTCTCACACTCTCACAGTCTCTCACACTCTCAGTCTCACAGTCTCAGTCTCTCACACTCAGTCTCTCACACTCTCAGTCTCACAGTCTCTCACACTCTCTCTCACACTCTCACACACTCTCACAGTCTCACACACTCTCTCACACTCACATTCTCACACTCTCAGTCTCACACAGTCTCTCTCACTCTATGTATCACACCCAATCACTCACACACTCAATCACACTCACACACTCTCACACTCAATCACACTCACACTCAATCACACTCTCACCCTCAATCACACTCTCACCCTCAATCACTCACACCCTCAATCACTCACACCCTCTCACTATCATACACACTCTCACTCACACATTCTTACTCAATCACACACACTCACTAACACACTCACTCAATCTCGCACTCAAACGCAATCACTCACACGTAATCACACCCCGGGAGCCAGCACGATCCACCTTCCACCATAGTATGTGCAATTACCACACGCATTTCAATTACATGAATGAATGCCAGTCACTCACATCCCGGGAGCCAGCACGATCCACCTTCCACCACAGTATGTGCAATTACCACATGCATTTCAACTATATGAATGAATGCCACAGTGGAGGCATAAGTACAAACACAAACTCATTACAATGACACGTAAGTCACCCCCTTATGACTCACTTCTGTGTGTGTGTGTATGTGTGCCTCTGTGTGTGCCTGTGTGTTTCATGTCTGTATCACACTCTATGTGTCTGCATGTATGTGTCTATGACTGTCGCTCTTTAAGCATCTCAGTGCATGCGTGTGCATTTGCGTGTGTGTCTCTGTGTTTGTCTCGCATCCGTGTGTGTGCATTAATTCCCTATATATCCTGACGGGCAACGCCGTCCCACATTGCTAGTATATATATATATATATATATTTGTGTGTGCGTGTTTGTGTATGTGTAAGACAGTGTGTGTGTTTCTATGTGTGTAAGTGAGAGACACTGTGTATGTGTGTGTGTGTGTATATATATATATATATATATATATATATATAAAAGAATAAGCCTCATTGCATAATTTATGGTACCTCACACACAGAACATAATTTATGTCTCCTCAGAAAACAAACACACATTGAACAGAATGTCTCATTACATAATTTATGTCTCATTAGGAGACACAACACCCATTGGGTGATTCAATGGGGACATTACTGCTCCCATTGGTTGATTCATCATGATTTATCATGCAGGGAGTTGGCCCGCCCCCTCCAGCCCGCCCATCACTATCCAACTGACAAAAAAAAAATATAGCTGCTCCTGAAGTAGGGGATATCAATAACTTCTCCTGGTCCACACACACTCTCACTCAGGATCATGACCCCCACCTCCCACAGATAATTGTAACCCTCCATACACTCTGTTTTAGTACAAGGGTGTAATGTTTCCAAGAGCCGCTGTGTGTTATGTTGCTATGTTACCTCAGCTTAAGTAAGGAGTTACTGTTCCCATTGGGTGATTCAATGGAGGAGTGATTTAAATCATTCAGGGAGTTGGCCTGCCCCCACTATCCAGCCCGCCCATCACTATCCAAGTGACTGAAAAAACAAAATGGCTGCCACTTGCTCCTACACCACAGACTCACACAAAAGCCACACACAAAAGCCACACACACACACACACAAGCCACACACACACACACAAACAAAAGCCACACACACACAAAAGCCACACACACACACACACAAACACATAAGCCACACACACACACACACAAAAGCCACACACACACAAAAGCCACACACACACACAAAAGCCACACACACGCAAAAGCCACACAAACAAAAACCACATACACACAAAAGACACACACACACAAAAGACACACACAAAAGACACAACAAAAGACACACACAAAAGCCGCACACACACACACAAAAGCCACACACACACACACAAAAGCCACACACACACACACACAAAAGCCACACACACGCAAAAGCCACACAAACAAAAGCCACATACACACAAAAGACACACACACACAAAAGCCACAACAAAAGCCACACATACACAAAAGACACACACACACACAAAAGCCACAACAAAAGCCACACACACACACACACAAAAGCCACACACACACACACACACAAAAAAAAAAGCCACACACACACACGCCACACACACAAAAGCCACACACACACAAAAGCCACACGCATACACACACAAAAGCCACACACACACACAAAAGCCACATACACAGAGTCCCCAGGGGTCCCTCCACCAACCCGAGGCACACAATGAGCTGATCCAACAAAGAGAGGGCCGGATCGGCTCCAGTGTACCTTCATTTCTGGTATCCGCAACACAACAATGCTTTCGGATCCTGGTGCACAACGTGCTTCTGCTGCAGGAAGCCCAGCTGTTTCATGTAGCTCAGAGGCAGGCAGGCCCAGTACCAAATTCTTCATGTTCCCCCTTCATGAAGCACAACGCTCCACCCTGCAACAGCCCGGTCATGCGGCCCTTCAAGGAGCTCTCTACAAGCAGCAGCTGGATGCGGCTATTACCCGTGGCTGAGAGGCTGGAGACAGACCATGCTGGGGCCACTCTGTAGTACACACTCTTACACACAAGCTTCTTCACCGCCACTCACTGCCCGCTGTCACACACCTGCACTGTGTAAGTACCCTGGCACAAAAAATATACATGCCGCACTATAGCTGCTCCAACAACACACACACCATCCCTTCTCAGTTCCCGCTCTCGGTGCCCAGGCTGCGTCCCTAGTAACGCTCTTGGCCAAGGCCTGGGGCAGGAGGTGTCTTCCTGGCCAGGGAGCCGGGCCGGCGGTTGTCTGGCAGCCTCTGAGTGTGCATGTACAGAGTCCACTTCAGAGACTGTGGACTCCATGACTCTCGCTACATACTGGGACAGCTGGTTAACCTTTTCAGTGCCAGAGGATTAAGCAACACAATGAGCAATGCCTTGCCTACCCCTCTGGCACTTACGGGACCGTAATAATATCTGTATGTGTGTGTTTGTACGCATGTATGTACGTGTGTATGTATGATCAATGTCTGTATATGTCACTGTATCTGTGTGTGTCTATGTATGTGTGCAATGATTCTTTCTGCTTCACACTGTACACAAACATAAAACATCAAAAAAGTGAAATGTACAAATGTACATATATATATATATATATATATATATATATATATATATGTGTGGTGTGTGTGTATTTGTTTGAGAGACAGTGTGTGTGTGTGTTTGTATGTAAGTGAGAGAGACAGTGTGTGTCTATGTATATATATATATATATATATGTGTGTGTTTGAGAGACAGTGTGTATGTGTTTGTATGTATGTAAGCGAGGGAGAAAGTGTTTGTGTGTGTGCGCGCACGTGCAAGTGAGAGACAGTGTGTGTATTTGTGTGTGTGTATATATATATTTTTTTATTTATTTATTATATTTATTATGCGTGGGTATATATATATATATATATATATATATATATATATATATGTGTGTGTGTGTGTGTGCAATTAAGAGAATGTGTGTGTGTGTGTGTGTGTGTGTGTGTGTGTGTGTGTATATGTATATATATATTGTGATATTGTGACAGAGTCCAGGACCATGTATACGTCAGCCATAGGCTACAACAAGCAGTTTATCGCAGTGATTAAAGGGTTAAGTGTTGTCTTTTGCCTCTGCTAACACACTTGCTCCTGGTTAATTAGCTCAGACCTATATAGTAGGTCTGAAAGAGGAGGGTGTGGTCAGGCTGCACTGGGATAGTGTGTTTGGAGACCTGCAAGCTGTCTGTCTGCCTCTGAAACCAAGGAATGGTGAGAGCTTCTGAACTGAAAAGATTGCATGTCTACTGATTTTGTTTTTTGTACTGGAACCCAAAGTAGCTGGGTCAGTAGCTGGTAGTGAGGGAACTACTGTGAGTTAGCCTCCTGAAAGGAGTAGGCCTGTTTATTTCTGTACTTTTTTTTTTTGGAGTCAAAAACATGTTTGATTTAAAGGGGAAGCATACCCTAAACTTGGAAAGAGACTTTTCTTTTGTTGTTGCTGTTTACAATAATCTGCATTGAAGTTACAACCTCCTGGCTGTCCTGACCATGTTTGAAGGGACCTTACCACAAGTGGTGTCAGAAGTGGGATGCTTGTTGTACCGGCTCTGCTGTCACAAAAGCCTTAAAGGTACAGAACTCACAGAAAATGGAGGATGTTGTAAAGGCCCTACTGCAAGCTACTGCTGTGCAACAAGAGAGCTACAAGCATGTTGCAGCCTCAACAGCAACCCAACAAGAGACCAACAGGCTTCTGGCCTTGCAAACTTGACTGACTGAGGCACAGAAAGCAGGTCATGCTCTGCTTAATAAAAGATATCCTGGAATGCTTTTCTATGCAGGGAATGCCTGTACAAACAGGACGTGACCGCAAGATACGGGCAAGCAGTTGCCTGCCGAAAATTACTCCAGACGATGATGTGGAGACCTATCTGCTGGCATTTGAACGAACAGCCACACGTGAAGCCTGGCCTACACAACAGTGGGCAGGAATTATTGCTCCTTTTCTCCTAGGAGAAGCACAAAAAGCGTATTATGACCTAGAAGAGGAAGCCGCTGCAGACTACCCACGACTAAAAGCTGAAATTTTGGCCTGGATGGGCGTGACTGCGACTGTGAGAGCCCAGCGCTTCTATAAATGGTGGTTTAAAGAGGGACAGGCTCCCAGATCCCAGATGTTTGACCTAAATCATCTGGCCCGGAAATGGCTCAGACCAGAGACACAAAGTCCTGCCCAGATGGTAGAAACCCTGGTGGCTTGACAGATATTTGAGAGAGCTTCCCAGTAGCCCTTTTGAATGGGTCAGTCAATGTAACCCCACAAATTATGATAGCATGGTGGCTCAGGTGGAAAGGTACTTGTCTGCAAAGGACTTGGAAAAATCTTCAATTAAGTCACTTGTGATTAACCAGAGACCAAAGATCCGAAGGAGCGAACCTGAAGCTGAGTTCAGATCCGGAGCACATCTGCACAAACTAGACTCCAAGAACCACACTCCTATGAGAGACGACCGCTTGGTTGGAAACCCCATAACCTGCTTTGAGTGTGGTGAAAAGGTCATGTCAGGGCCAAGTGCACTAACCTTCCAGAGCCGATGCAGTGTGGGTTAGGGGAAACTCCCCATGAGTTTTGTGGACTATGTTTGGCAGGCATAATGGAAGGTTCACATACCTTCACAGTATCAGTCCAGATGAACAACCAGGTTGTACAGGCACTAGTTGACTCTGGTAGTGCCTTAACTCTGGTAGCAGGGGGCTTAGTCAAGCCTACTCACTACAAAAGCATAAAACAATGGGGGTACTTTGTATTCATGGGAGCACTGTACATTATCCTAAAGCCAACATAGAGTTGTTTTTGCAGGGTAGACTGGTTAAAATCTCAGCAGTAGGGTAACTGCAGTACAACTATTCCCTACTCATGGGAAGGAACTTTCCTGGCTTCCACACCCTTTTACAGGCCCAAATGGTGTTAAAACAGGGTGAACCTGAGGGCAAACAAGAAGGCAGTGGTATCCACGAAATTTTTCCCTTTACCCACCCCAACTTTTATGTTGCTAACCCAAAAAGAGGTAAAACCAGACGGGAGCGTAGGGGGAACAAGTTAAGGTTTAATAATGCCGTGAATGAAGTGTTGTTGAATGAGCGTGGGAAACATACTAGTAAAGGTGTGGCCACACAATATGATGCAGATGATATAGTGGGTGATCAAAGGGAATCTGACACTGAACAAGACAGAGAGTCCAGTGGGAGTGATCCAAGAACATTGGGCACTACCAGTGCTATCTTTGGGCGAGACCAGGCAAATGATCCTTTGTTGCAAAATGCTAGGAGCAGAGGTGTAGAGGTGAATGGAGTGCCTGTAGAGGGTCAACCAGAAAGGGGTTATCCCTATTTCATTCTCAAGAATGACCTCCTTTACAGAGTAACCACAGATGAAGGCTAGGAGATCGAACAGCTAGTTGTGCCTTCCTCTTATACCCAAAAGGTGCTTGATTTTTCCCATTCTCATCTCTTGGGGGGACACTTAGGGGCCGAAAAAACTCAAGAACGAGTGCTTAGACGGTTCTTTTGGCCAGGGGTACATGAGGAGATTAAAAGGTATTGTGCTTCTTGCCCAGAATGCCAGCTGTCTTCCCCAAAACCCAGATTAAGGGCCCCACTTAAACCCCTCCCAATAATTAATGTGCCCTTTGAAAGGATTGGCATGGACTTGGTAGGTCAGTTGGAGAAATCTGCTCGAGGACACCAGTATATTTTAGTGATTCTTGATTATGCAACTCGATATCCTGAGGCCATTCCACTGTGCAAGGCTAATGCCAAAAATATTGCAAAGGAATTGGTCCATGTTTTTTCACGGGTTGGTATACCAAAAGAAATACTTACGGACCAGTGTACTCCTTTAGTTTCCCGTATTATGAAGGAGTTATGGCAGCTGTTTGCCATACGTGCTTTGAAAACCTCTGTATACCACCCCCAAACGGACGGGCTGGTAGAAAGATTTAACCGCACCTTAAAAGGGATGTTGAGAAAAGTGGTTAGTAGGGATGGAAAGGATTGGGACCTACTGCTTACCTACTTATTGTTTGCTGTCCGAGAGATTCCCCAAAGCTCCACTGGCTTGTCCCCTTTCTTCGCTTCTATATAGTAGGCACCCCAGGGGGATACTAGACATCCTTAGAGAAACATGGGAGGAACAGGGAGTCCCAGGGACTAATATGGTACAACACGTGGAACAAATACAGGAGCGCATGGCCCGAATTGTTCCTCTTGTTTGCCAGCACATGGAACAGGCTCAGGGTGCCCAGAAATTCCACTATGACTAGAAGGCTATAGTGAGAGGGTTTAAAAGGGGTGACCAGGTAGTGGTTCTAGTCCCCACAGCAGAAAGTAAACTTCTCACTCAGTGGCAGGGACCCTATGAAATTCTGGAAAAAATAAGTCCTGTAAATTATAAGGTTAGTCAGCCAGATCGCCATAAGAAGGAGGCGGTGCTTCATATAAACCTTCTTAAACCGTGGAGGGATAGGGAAGCCTGTGCAGTTGTGGTGGGTGACCTAAAGGATGACTCCCTGGCCCCTGAACAGCCTGTGGCAGTTTCTACAGAGCTGACACCTGAACAAGCAGAGGAAGCTAGGAGCATGGTTGAGAGGAATAAGGATGTCTTCTCTCCAATCCCTGGCAGAACCCAGGAAATAGCCCATGACATTAGTACAAAGCCAAGGGTTAACATTAGGGCTAAATCATACAGAATTCCTGAGGCAAGAAGGGAAGCTGTAAGGGCTGAGGTCAAGAAAATGCTTGAACTCGGGGTGATCGAACCATCTCAAAGTAATTGGTCCAGCCCAATAGTTCTAGTACCCAAGCCTGATGGTTCTATCAGGTTTTGTAATGATTTCAGAAAGTTAAAGGGATAGTAATACTTCATTTTAACTTTATTTTATTTTGTAGGCATTAAAAAAACATGAATAATGATATAAGTCTTATCTCTGAAACCTTTATGGTTTAAGAGATATTCACAAACAAAGTATCCCCCCCCCCGTTCAACCAGATCAGAAGGGAGATGCCCAGGTAGACTGCAGAGAGGGACAATCTTCAATTAAGATAAGGGAAAAAGCTGAAAAACTTGTCAAGGGGGGAAGGGCTTTCATTGTTTTAATACAAAGAAAATTGTCCCCTTCTGTTATCTGTCCTGTCATACAACCAGACTCACATCTGAGAAGAGATGGCTTACACTAGGTAAAAGGGGCGGGGAGGGGAACTTTGCTTGTGAATATCTCATAAACCATAAAGGTTTGAGAGATAAGACTTATATCATTCTTCATGTTTTTTTAATGCCTACAAAATAAAATAAAGTTAAAACGAAGTATTACTATCCCTTTAAACGAAGTTTCAAAGTTTGACTCCTACCCCATGCCCCGGGTGGACGAGTTGGTAGAGAGATTAGCAAATGCCAGGTTTCTCTCTGTATTGGATATGACAAAAGGTTATTGGCAGATACCATTATGTGAGCGTGCCAGAGAGAAAACAGCATTTGCTACACCTGATGGTCTATTCCAGTATAGAATAATACCTTTTGGTCTGCATGGGCCAGCAACATTTCAGAGGTTAATGGATAAATTGCTCAGACCTCATGCCCAGTATACAGCTGCCTATCTGGATGACGTTATAATTCATAGAACAGATTGGGACTCACACCTGCGAAAAGTAGAAGCGGTGTTAGACACCTTCAGAAAGGCTGGGCTAACGGCTAACCCATCTAAGTGTCGTATTGGGTTGGCAGAGACCAAGTACCTGGGTTACATGGTTGGTAGAGGGTTAGTAAAACCCCAGTTTGACAAAGTGGGGGCCATACAGAACTGGCCTCTGCCCCTTAGGAAAAAGCAGGTTAGGGCCTTTCTGGGACTGGTTGGTTATTACCGCCAGTTTATACCACATTTTGCTACCAGAGCTTGTCCCCTCACTGACCTCATTAAAGCAAAATGTCCAGACATGGTGCGGTTGGACAGCAAAGCAGAGGACTCCTTTTCGGATCTTCGATCTGCGATGTGTCAACAACCTATCCTGGTGGCACCTGTCCTTACAACCGTTCATTGTGCAGCACCGGGCTGGTTTGCTTCATGGTAATGCTGATGCTCTATCTAAAGCGCATGGCCTTGCAGCTATGGCCGCTTCCCACGCCTGTGTTAAGCTGGGGAGGGGGATATGTGACAGAGTCCAGGACCATGTATACCTCAGCCATAAGCTACAACAAACAGTTTATCCCAGCGATTAAAGGGTTAAGTGTTGTCTTTTGCCTCTGCTAGCACACCTGCTCCTGGTTAATTAGCTCAGACCTATATCGTAGTTCGGAAAGAGCAGGGTGTGGTCAGACTGCACTGGGATAGTGTGTTTGGAGACCTGCAAGCTGTCTGTCTGCCTCTCAAACCAAGGAATGGTGAGCAAGCTACTGAACTGAAAAGATTGCATGTCTACTGATTTTGCATGAGAGAGAGACAGCATGAGTGTGACTGAGAGAGAAAGAGTGTGTGTGTGTGAGACAAGGTCTCTGAGAGACAGCGTCTGTGAGAGAAAGACGAAGTGTGTGTTTGTGGTCAAGCCAGATGCATCATAACAAATAACAATTATGATTGCCTTAACCCCTTAGTGACCAGCCACACGCGCACGCGGCCGGCACTTAACGCCTGCTGAACTTTTTTTCCCCATTGCATTGAACGACTTCCTGGACGTACATGTACGTCCTCTGTCACTAAGTGACAGTTTCTGCGGGACGTACCTGTACGTCCATTGTCGGGATAAGGTTAAATGGCGCTTTTATTTCCTTCAGTGCCAAAGAGGTCTCCAGAACATTACTTTGCTATGTGTTGGGGACCTCTAGAATTCTATGGGCTACAATCAGCATTTAAATGAATGGGAATTTTAGAAAAATCTATTTCTTCTCTAAGGTGCAGCTGCTTTTTATACAGAATTGCACTTTCCCTTACTACATAAATCTCACTGTATATAAGGGCAACACCGTCAATTTTTTTATTACTACTATAATATATTTTTGTTAGGGTTTCTATTATATTGATTTATAGTAAGGGCTGGATTTACACCTCTGGGGCACCCCTAGGCACAACGCCCTCTGTTGCCCCTAGCCCACCCACTTAGCCACACCCTCTTTTGGGGGTCAAACCCATTTTTAGATTTATTTTTCACAGTATTGTGGCAATTTTCCAAAGGTAGATGAAAATGATATAGATAGGGATGGGGTATATACAGCATATATAATTGCTCCTGTAGACATATTATTGCTAATGCCCCCTGAATGGAATGTCTATTCCAGTGTATCGCCTGATTTTTTTTTTTTTTTTTTTTTTAGAATTTTGTATTGCATCATGTTAATGGCATCTTTTACTTTTCTACATATTTTTCACACAGATAACTTGGATGACCAATGGCCACTTTAGTATAATTTTTCCATCTATTATCTTTTTTACACGTTAGTGGAGGTGGTTTTACTTGTAACAGCCTATTGTTCATGTACATGAATTCCTCATACTAAAGTGGATCTATTTATAGTTGTGTGCATGGATGGAGAATTTCCATATCCTGAAGCATTTGCTTTTAGAGCAATATATTTCTACAACAATACAGACAATATATATATATATATATATATATATATATATCTACAGTTCTGTGCAAATGTTTTAGGCAGGTGTGAAAAAAGGTTGTAAAGTAAGAATGCTTTCAAAAATAGACATGTTAATACTTTATATTTATCAATTAACAAAATGCATAGTGAACAGAAGAAAAATCTAAATCAAATCAATATTTAGTGATACCACCCTTTGCCTTCAAAACAGCATCAATTTTTCTAGGTAAACTTGCACACAGGGTGTTAAGGAACTGGGCGGGTTGGTTGTTCCAAACATCTTGTAGAACTAACCATAGTTGTTCTGTGGACTTAGGCAGCCTCAGTTGGTTCTCTCTCTTCATGTAATCCCAGACAGACTTAATGATGTTGAGATCAGGGCTCTGTAGGGGCCGTACCATCACTTCCAGGGCTCATTGTTCTTCTTTACGTTGAAAATAGTTCATAAAGAGATAGTAATACTTAATAAGTAAATTAAATATATATTATAGTGTTTATCCCCCGAGTAAAAAAGGGTACATTTATTCTGCAGCGTGACAACAACCTCAAACATACAGTCAAAGTCATTAAAGGGATAGTAATACTTAAAATGTAAAAATAAATATGTTGTAGGGTTTATCCCCCTGAGTAAAACAAAAGTACTACCACTGCCGAAAGGTGTTTTATTTAAGTTATTACAGCTCAAAGTTGAATTTTTTAGGTGCAATGTCACAGTACAGTGGTGCTGTTGTTACACCATCCTATAGATAGCTCTGGTCCATAGAACATAAATCTCCATGGATGGTGTAGCAACAGCACCAATGTACAATTTCAGGCCGCTGTGATATTGCACCTAAAAATTCAACTTTGAGCTGTAATAACTTTTGAATAAAACACTTTTCAGCAGTGGTAGTACTTTTGTTTTACTCAGGGGGATAAACCCTACAACATATTTATTTTTACATTTTAAGTATTACTATCCCTTTACTGACTTTGACTGTATGTTTGAGGTTGTTGTCACGCTGCAGAATAAATGTGGGGCCAATCAGATGCCTCTCTGATAGATTCTGCCTGTAATTGTCAGCATTGAGGATACCACTAATTCTGACCAAATCCCCAACTCCATTTGCAGACATGCAGCTCAAAACATGTAAGGAACCTCCACCATGCTTCACTGTTGCCTGCAGACACTCATTCTTATACCGCTGTCCAGCCCTTCAACAAAAAAACTGCTTTCTGCTACAGCCAGATATTGCAGATATTGACTCATCAGTCCAGAGCACCCGCTACCATTTTTCTGCACCCCAGTTCCTGTGTTCTCGTGCATAGTTGAGTTGCTTGACCTTGTTTCCACATTGGAGGTATGGCTCTTTAGCTGCAAGTCTTCCAAGAAGACCACTTCTGACCAGACTTCTCCAGACAGTAGATGACTGTACCAGGGTCCCACTGTTTCTGCCAATTCTGACCTTATGGCACTGCTGGACATTTTCTGATTGCAAAGGTAAATAAGCACAATGTGTCTTTCATCTGCTGCACTAAGTTTCCTTGGCCGACTATTGCATCTACGGCCCTCAATGTTGCCAGTTTCTTTGCGCTTCTTCAAATGAGTTTGGACAGCACATCTGGAAACCCCTGTCTGCCTTGAAATTTCTGCCTGGGAGAGACCTTGTTGATGCAGTATAACTACCTTGTGTCTTTTTGCTGTTCTCAGTCTTGCCATGGTGTATGACTTTTGACATTAAACTGTCTTCAGCAACTTCACCTTGTTAGCTGAGATTGGATGTTCCTCACCCAGTTTTATTCCTCCTACACAGCTGTTTCTGTTTCAGATAATGATTGTGTTTCAGCCTATATATTTTATTGATTATATTTAACACATATTTGGTATAATTGGTTAATCATGCACCTGACTATATGCCTACAAAATCCCTGACTTTGTGCAAGTCTATAAGAACTGATGCTGTTTTGAACGTAAAGGGTGGTCACATAAAATACTGATTTGATTTAGATTTTTCTTCTGTTCACTCTCTATGCATTTTGTTAACTGATGAATATAAAGTCTGTTTTTGAAAGCATACTTACTTTGCAACATTTTTTCCACATCTTCATAAAATTTTTGCACTTTACTGTATATATAAAATAGTGAACTCCAAAAAGTTGCACTCGCAGTTGTTTTCCACTGTGAAATTTTTCACCTTGGAAAATACCTGTGAGTGTAATTCTTCTTTGGACTTTCTTATACAATTCTATATTGGATTGGCATCAAAGCAAGTGACTACTATACCATAGTGAGTGCACAGACTTTGGTACACACAAATACACACACATATATATATATATATATATATATATATATATATATATATATATACACACAAATTCCCATTAATTTAAATGGGGATTTTAACACATTGAACACTGGTGGTCTCCACACATTGCTTAGTAATGCAGAGGATATCTCTTTGTCATTAAATGGTTAAAAGCCCCATATAAATCAACTGGAATTATTTGTTCTGTAAGGTGCATTTAGCTGGCGCAAAATTGCATCACTTTTCTTAGTACATGAACCCCACTGTCTTTCCTTAGTACACCAGCCACACTGTGTGTCTCTCACACACACACTTTCTAAAATGCACACATGCTGAACATCTCTTTCAAAAACACACTCACACATACACACAGGCACATGCTCGCTCTCTCTCTCTCTCTCTCTCTCTCTCTCTCTCTCTCTCTCTCTCTCTTTCTCTCTTTTCTGTCAGGCACACTCACATATGGTCTCTCTCAGGAAACACAAAGGGAGAGATGCACTAATGCATGATAAAGAGGTGATAACATGAAGATGACTTCTCCAGTGATATCACTTCTCCAGTTCTATTATTCTATGGAGCCAATGCACTAAAATTTCTCCAACTTTGCAGATCTTAGTGCACAGGGTCTGTAGAAAAACATAGGAACTGGAGAAGTGATTAACTGGAGAAGTCGTCTCCACATCACCTTCTCGAGTCGTACCACTTGCATCTCCTGCTGTCAGCTTTACAGCTGACATCAGGAGAAGGGGAGGGAGGGGGAATCCCTATATCTCTCAAACCATAGCGGTTTAAGAGATAGGATTTGTAGAATTTAGTTTATTATTTTAACCTCTACAAAACTAGAAAAAAATTTTATGGGACATTACTGTCCCTTTAAGGTTCCCATAATATAGATTCTCTGCAATATGTCCCTTATTGCTGTAATCGAGAGGTGCACGGAACTCGTCGCAAAGCAATGTATTCCGTACACCTCTGGCACTCAAAAGGTTAAACATATCACTGCAAGAATACACACAAGACAAGCCTTCTTGCCTTCCTGGCACAAGAAACATCAATTTCGCGAAAACACACACACACACACACTGTTTTTTGTTTTTTTTCTTAATTTAGTTTTCTTGCACCATATGGATCAAATAAACATTTCCATTGATATAAATGGGGGGTTTAACCTCTGGAATGCACATAACACAGACACACACACATACAGTTCATGTACACAGCACGCACATATCCGCATACATACACAAACACATGGACCTTTCACCCCTTCTGCATAACAACTCTGTAAAGCATGATGCTCCAAGAAGCCTGGCACAGTATGAGACCCAGGTGTTTCTGAGTGCCAAGGCCAGACAAAAGGAAAAACTCTACCACCTGACTTAAGCACAGTATGAACCGGTGGAAAGTGTACCCCAAGCTTAACCCTTTGAGGGTGTGCAGCATATTGCAAAGCAATGATTTGCACTTCCTCTGGTCCAGAGGGCACCAGAACCCAGAAGATCATGCTTTGCAGCTTCTACAGCAGGTAGGAGATGGGGTAGCTGGAGTGATACTGGGCAAGAAGGGTTTATAATGGACAAAGGGAGTTGACACTGGGCAAGGGGGGTGACAGTGATTGGGAGGTGGGGGATACTCTGCAAGGGGGTGATACTGGGTGAGGTGGGGTTGATACTGAGGGAGAGTGGTACAAGGCAAGACAGACAGGGGTGAGAGAAAGGGACACAGGGCAGAATGGGCAGGGGAGAGAGCAGGGTGACACAGGGCAAGAAAGACAGGGGAGAAAGGAGGTTAATGCTGGGCAGGAAGGGCATAAGAGACAGGGTATTAATGGGGGTAGGACATCCAGGTAGAGAGGCAAAAAAGAATAGTGTGTGAACAGGTCCATGAGTGTTTGTGTGTTTTCTTGGACTTTCCTACAGCAATAAGATGGGTAATGCATGTGGGGTTCCATCCTACATAAATTATTCCTCCTCCATAGGGCCCTAAGCAAACTACTAATCTGGGCCCCACATCTCTTGATCCAGTATTCTGACCCAGAGTGCTGCTAGCAGGTAGTGGAATTGTGGATTTAATGGGAGTGTGAGCAACTGGATGATGCTGGTCTCTTTCAATAAAAAGAGAATCTGACACAAAATGTTAGTGATAGCAACAGTAGGGCCTCTGTCTGTGACCCCTCTCTTGCAGTCAGGGTCCCTCATATTGCCATGGGCCCTAGGCAGTAGCCTAGGTTGCCATAATGGACGATCCAGCTCTGGTGCTAAATTACAATTTGAATAGCATCTATCCAGCACTGTGCCCCAGGTCACCACTCTCTCTCTATACCTAGTTATTCCTCTGCCTGATATTCACACAGGAACCCAACTATTTTATCTACCGAACCCAGTATGACCTCAAACGGTTCTCTTGTATCAACCACTGAGTCACCTAATCCCATCTCTTGTCCCACTACAACTTTTTTTCTCTCCTCTGCCTCATTTCCTGTTCCTCCTCTTTCATGTCCTCTCATTTTTACATGCCTCTGGGCTGTGTGTCCATCACTACATATAATTAACGCTTACATCCTGTATGGTCAGATTCTTTCTTGTTAGCTGGTTAACATTATGTCAGACATGACTGGATGGTGCCCCTGGTGCTTGGAATTAATTAGCACATCATGCATATTAATCCCGTGCCCACCAAAGTCAGGGCAGGAAGCCCTGCCAGATATAATTCAAATACAGTGTTAAATCCATTGCTGTTAGAGGAGCCTGAAGCACATTAGCCTATATTTATACAAGGATGCAAATGTTTCGCAAGACCTATATGCGGGTTATGTTAACGAGTCTGTGTGTGTGTGTATGTGTGTGTGTGTGTGTGTGTGTATGTGTGTGTGTGTGTGTGTGTGTGTGTGTGTGTGTGTGTGTGTGTGTGTGTGAGAGATAGAGAGAGGGAGGGACAGATGTACTAAGTAGAACTGGAGTAATTCTGGAGCAAACAAATGTACATTGGGACAAATAAATATTTATAAGTAAGAAGCTTTAACCATTTGCATGCTGGAGAGGACTGCAGCACATTGCTTTACATTCTATTAACCCCTCCATGTCAGATACCTGCAGAACTTCACTCCAGTAACATTTTTCGTGCCAGATCATTACTCCTTTAACCTTTTATTATCGGATACCTCTCTAGCACACAAACTGTTAAATAACTAGATTGTGTATAGCTTTTATTATTTCTGCTTAGGGTGACCACATTTCCCTTCTGCCATTCCGGGACGTGGTCACCCTATTGCCTTACCTTGAGTCCCTGGTGGTCTAGCGGAGTGCGGCGTGCAAAGTGCTCTGTGCCTCCTCCGGCACAGAGCTGAAGCTCCCACGCGCTGTGCTCAGTAATGCAGAGCGCTGGGAGATGATGTCATCTCCCAGCGCTCTGTATTACTAGAGCGCTTGCCTCCAGATCAGGTAAGTTGCATTGCCGCCCTGGATGTCAGCCTGCAAGCGGCGTCCATGATGTGACACACCGCTTGCAGGCTGACATTCAGGGCGGCTTGGCTTCATTCCGGGACACTTCATTGTCCCGGTTGAAGGGGACCCGGGACGCGGGACATGTCCCTGAAATAAGGGACAGTCCCGGACGTTCCGGGACCCGTGGTCACCCTATTTCTGCTGTACTTGTAACTGTGTAGAAGTGTAAGGCCTAGCACAGTGTGTACATTTTAGAGACTAGCAAGGGTAAACTGAGAGGGGAGATTCCAGTTGCCTAGAAGCCCAATTGCCTTGTCCCATCAAATCAGATACATAGTTTTAGCACCCCAATAATGACAGATGTTTACTACTGTTGTGCACATGGGCTCTCCTCCAGCTGTTGTTCGACTACAACTCCCATCATTCTCACATGGTCATTGCAATGGTCTTTGCATAAAGAATTACACAAATTCCAGGTATTATTTTTGTATGCTTATTTTAATTTTTGAAAACCCCTCGGTGGAAATCTAGCAATTTGCCCTGATTAGATACCTCCCCAAAACAGCTGGGGAAAGGGAACATATGATTTTAGCAAGCATATTCTTTGCTCTCAGGTCCTAACTGGCTTGCTTGTGCTCCGTAATCTATAGACGCCCACATTTTTCAGTCCTTAAGCATGCCTCAGGGGCAGCAGGAAAGCAGCTATTTTAGCATGCAAATAGCTTGAAACATGGGTGCAAAGAGATTTTTTTCAAAAAGAAAACTGTGAATACAGCAACATTCTTCGGTGCTCTGGGAGATGTCAGTGGAACAATGCTCTCTTCTAGTCATGCGGATCTGATAAAAGAATTAATGTAAGGCAGCATTATAACAGTGCAACGTTCTGCAGGCCTCTAGCAAGAGTGAGGTCAGTAGGGCGATTCTGTACAGGTACCTGGTAAGAGGGATTAATGGAACAACACTGCAGTTCTTTGGAAAGGGAGGTTAATGGAGCAATGCTCTGAAAGGCCGTGGCAGGAGAGAGGTATTAGTGTGATGCTCTAGCAGGAAAGAAGTTAATGGAGAGGCACCTCATTTTACAGGTATCTGGGAAAGGTGAAAGCAATGATGAGACACAGGTCTGTGGGTGAGGTTAATGGAGCTGTGTTTTGCATGACCCTGCAGCAAAGGGATCAGTGGACAGATCTTTAAAAAGAAATAGAGGGATTTAATTGTGAAACACAGAAGTTAATTAATGGAGAGGCATTTTGAAAGTAGTTTGCAGAAGACAAATTAACCCTTTGAGTGCAAGAGTGATGTACCAAAGCATTTAGAAACAATGTGCTGGACACCCCTCTGCCAATCAAAAGTTTAATGGAGCAATTCTATCGGGCAGATTTACAGCTCAGGTATCCCTAGGCAAGGCACCCTAGTTGCCCTTATCTCCACCATGGCCACACCCCCACTCATCACATGTCCCCACCCCAAGGACCACCCACTGTTTTCTGGCACTACAAAACAAATACTGTTACCCTATAACATGAAAGAACGAATAAGAGCTTTACCATCTCAGTGGCTACAGAGCTCTCTCTAACATCCAAGGGGTTAATTGATAGCCTGTAAAGGGTATAAGCCTGATGAATGAACACTGAGATTTCTCTGGCCACAATTCAGATAAAACACATGGCCTTCAGCCAGCAATCTGTCTGCATCCTATGTGTCTTACCCCAGTTTCTAGCACACCCTTACTTCCCTGTGTACTGCCTGCAGGAGTCATTTATTGGGCAACAACATGGAGGATGTGTTGAAGCATACCAGACATCCATGTAGTCATAGTCTTAAGAAGTCTGGAGCTATATCCATGTCTGGGAGGCAATAGGTTAACTGAATTATATTCTTGGGTGCTGATAAGCAGAATCTTGGAAATATATAGTTAACCATTGGGAGCCTGTGTCGATTGACAAAGGGACCTCATCAGCCTTTGCTATGTAGTCTTGTTGAACATTATCTCTGTATGACAGTGATTCTAAAACTGTGTTCCCTGGAACGCCAAGGTTATCACATTGTAATGACGGACAGTGTGGTTCTGTAAGGGCCAGTGGACAGTGGAACAAGCCTATGGTGTCAGACTGTGTATGCATGGTTTTGTGACTACTACTGGACAGTGGAACAAGGATGGAGTGGTAGACAGTGTCTATGTGTTTTTATAACTACCAGTGGACAGTGGATCTAGGATGGAAATGTAAATCAAGGGGTTGTAACACTGCAAAAAGTTGGGGGGGGTTTCAAATATATATTGAGAATTTGCGAAAAGGTACAAGTACAAGGCATGTGTGGTTTGGATTTTACATGAAGGTGCTTGGAGATGTTAAAGTACATAGATAAAAAAGAATATACTTGGATTGATAAGCTAATGCCTGTTCCAGAATCAGGATCAACAGGTACAGAGTCATGGATTAGAGCAAATCCAAACTTAACACAGCAACCCATATAAAACTCCTCCTGTGGCCATTCTGCAAACTCGGAGAAGTGTATGTGGGTGAAGGAGATGGGATAGCCTCTCGCAGAAGAGAAAGAAGAAGAAACAAAAACTAGAGAAAAGGGGAGCAGAGAAAAACAGGTGAGAGGAGTGGGGGAGGAGGGTAAGAGATGTCCACTGGTCAGGGCCAAGTCCACAGTCGAAGCGGCCGCCCCAAGGATCCCAAACAGGGACCAAATTGGAGGCATGACCGGCTCAGCCCCACAGAGGCTTGTTTTAATCATACTGCATTCAGGTCTTAAATCGAGAATTGTGCATTGACAAGAGGTTAGGGACTAAGATCCAGATGGATCGATTGTCATAGTTGTTGTCTTTGTTGTTGTTGCCGGTTCCCAGGAAGGAGACCCTCCACAGCCAGGGTTCCCAGACTTCCAAGAAGGACTGAGAAGTAGCAGTGACCTGTGCAAGGTATTTTTCCAAATCAACCACAGTGCAGAGCCTGAAGTGCCAATCATGGGGAATGGGAGGACTGGGCGATTTCCAGTGAATAGGTATACGATTCCTAGCAGCTGATAGCATGATGCAGAAAAGACATCTGTGGGGTGGTGAACATTGAAATCTATCTGGGAATACTAGATAGAGAATGTGTTGAAGAGGTGCAGTATGCGAAGTCTCGCTATCATTTTGACTAAGTTGATTTGTCTGAACCAAGAGATGGACAATGGAGACCAGGAAGTTAGGTAGCTTTCTATACTTCTAATGAGTGGGGGTTAGGGAGATCCCCAGGTATGTAACATGAGAGGGGGCCCAAGAAAAGGGGAGTTGTCACTGTAATTGAAGCTGCAACTGGATTGGAACCGATATGTTGAAGATATCTGATTTTTGTAGATTTATTTTAAAATTACTAACAACACTATACTGAATACTGCAAAAAGTTTGACAACCTCTTCTCTAAGTGATCAAAGCAATTAAGAATAAGGAAGTGAATAAAAACATGCATAGTATGCACAAACACATTGGAAACAATCTGAACTAAATATACATATATCGCTTCTCTAGATAGAAAATGTTTATATATAGAAAAACGAACAGCTGTATTTATGTTATCACTCTAAAAAACATGAAGGTGAAAATTGAACTCCTAACACTCTTCACACAAACCTAATGAGCTAACCATTGGGCTATCAATGATCAAGTTACTATATTGTAACCTATGTCTCTTCTCTTTGATGCTCAAGCTGAATACCAAACATTTAGATGAAATTTGCATGCCCATAAAGAAGACTAACATAAAGATATTATGCTCACTTCTCTGACAAAGTTTTTTGGTTTATCATTAGGAGGGGAATTTTAACATGGGGCCCATGGGCTGCATGCAGCCCCCTTGCTTGATTAACTGCAGCTCCCTGCTCAGGGAAGACTTAAGTTCACTTCCCAGCAACCAGAAATCATGGCTAAGCTAAGCACAATACCTGAAAATTCTCAGGTTGAGTTTTCCGATAATGCCACCCAATCCTGCCCATACTATGCTTTTAATAGTATAATTTGAAGGGTGTCTGTTTGATTCTGTGACCCGTAGTGGGACTGTGCATGTTCAATTATTTGACTACCAGTGAAACAAGGCTGGTGTGGCAGTCGGTGTATGTGTGATTCTGGGACTAAAAGTGGAACGAGGCTGAGGATGTAAATTATGTATGTGTTATTCTGGGACTACCAGCAGGACAAAGGCTTGTGTGGCAGCCATCATACATGTAATTCTGGGGCTACTAGTGGTATAAGGCTGGATATAAGGTATAAGGCTGGGAACGCACACTACGTATTTGTAATTATGCAACTATCAGTGGAACAGGGCTGAGGAAGAAGATTGTATATGTTTGATTCTCTGAATACCAGTGGGACAAGGCTGAGGAAGCAGATTGAGTATGTGTGATTCTGTGACTACCTGTGGACAAGGATGGCATGGTAGTCAGTGAATAAATTATTTTGGGACTACCAGTGGGGCAAGGCTAGGGAAGCAGGCTGTGTATGTGTGATTCTGTGACTACCATTTGGAAAAGGCTGAGGAAGCAGTCTGTATATGTGGGATTTTGTGACTCCCAGTGGGATAAGGCTGAAGGAGCAGACTGTATATGTTTGATTTTGTGATTTCCAGAGGGATAAGGCTGGGGAAACAGACTGTATATCCATGATTCTGTGACTACCAGTGGAAATAGGCAGGAGAAGCAAACTGTGTATTTGTTCTGTGGCCACCAGTGCGACAAGGCTAGGGTGTCAGATAGGTTATGTTCGGTTCTGTGACTACCAGTGGTGCAAGACAGTGTATGTGCTATATCTGTGGCTCTGTGACAATGGACAGTGTGTGTGTATGTGTATTTTATATATAAATGTAGAGAATGTATAATGTATGTAATAAGCTGTGGTAGATGAGGGATAGTCATGGAGTTTAGATGTAGACACTATGGGCAACATTAGTCCTTGAGTTTAGCTGAGTATTGAATGATATTAACTGTTTCCATGGCAAGAGATGTGAGAAATATGAGAAAGACGTGTATAAATACTGTGGCAGTACCCATATTAAATAGCACAATGCCATGCCTACCCCTCTGGCACTGAAATAATAAAAACAGCGCTGCTGAGTAAGGTACCATTTATCTTATACCAAATGCCTACACACTTCACATTCTCATCACCATTTCTGTATAGGTACCCCATTCATCCATTCCAGTGTAGTCCCCCACATTGGTTTCCACCATCCCAAAATCCTTTGTTCCAGGCCCTGTACACTCCTTTCATGTCCTCAAAGTTTCTACAAAATAGAATCTGTCATTCCGTGTTTTGTACCTTGGATCCTATTATAAATTATTCGCCACCCTCCTCCAGGTGAAATGTAAGCGGCTTTTTGGCAAACTTTTTGCTCAAAACCATAATCATCCTGCCACTTATGAGCACCGTCCCAGCTGCACTTCGCCTGTGCTAAGAGGAAACTCCGGTAAAGCATGCTAAGTGAAACACTATAGTTGGTGGTACTGTGTATGGCCAGTGGTTGAACGTTTTGTACTTTCACCGAAAACAATCGGTAACTTGGGTCTTTTCTGAGGTTGTTGTATTTAATGTGTATGTCGGTACAGAAAATGGCTTTGATCACTTCTGAACATCCTCCACAGTGGGGGCTAGCATTTTGCTTTATGTGGTGAGAGTCGCCCATGTTTTTTTCTTGTAGAGTGGATGTTTGGGGAGGGCCAACTCCTTACAGAGATTTTCACAGGAGTAGGCAAGGGTCTATGTCTATGTCCAGGACTGGCAGTATGGAGGAGTTTTGAATATCTCCTCCTTATTGTCACCTCGGGGTGTGTGTGTGTGTGTGTGTGTGGAGACACAGGTTTTCTCTTTTCTATATATATATAGATAAATATGTCTAACAGCGGCAATTGCCAGATGGAGGTTTTTCTGTCACCAAATAATGACAGAGATAAGGAATGGCTTGATAAATGTAAAGGGTGAGGTCTGTCTGCATTTATGAAATTATTCCCTGCAAGGCAAAGTCCTCATGCATTTGAGAAAGCATTCACTGAAGTGAGTTACTCAAACTGGAAATATGTACAGTACCAAGGAATGTTTTGATAAATGCATTCCCTACATGTAACATTAGACTCACAATGCCCTTGTCAAAATCCATGCCACTCCCCCCACTACCACTTTCCCAGCTCCATGCACTCAGCTACTCTGTGCTCCAAAGTTGCCTTACCATGCTACACGGAACACCTGGATGCCTATCCTAATGTCTTCCCCCACCTCCTATGCACTGAGCTGCTCCATCAAGCAGTCCCATTACCTGCACTACTTGCAGATATCTCATAAGCTCTGGTCCCTTCCCAGTCAAACCTCCCTCCCGGTGCAGAGGGTAGGATGTGGGTTGTGTTTTTATAAGAGGCATCTATTGTTTGTTGTCAGCATTGTGGGGATGCATATTACTATATACCTGTCAAAATGCCAGTCAGATATCTGCACATGAAAATTGGTAATCCCTAGATGTATATTTCAGCTTCTTGTGGGCATAGAGTGTGGGTGATAGAGCAGCTAGTCATTCGGATCAGCAGGGCATGACCACATGAAAATCATAAAGCAGAGGAGTTGGAAATATATCCCAAACAAGGAGATCTTGACAATGTTGTAAGGATTATAGAAAATTAGGTGTCTCAAGCTGAAAGTCCAAGGATTATAAAGGAATAAGACCTTGTATTTCTGTTGTATTAGCGTGCTTCAAGGTCTATGGATCCTAAAGTTGTTCAAATTCTAGAAGCAAATAATCCAGCTTTTTATAAGAACGGATTTGGCTGAGTTAGTAAAAGATAGCCGTACCATTAAATGGGTTCAGTCACTGTAAAATAAGTTTAGCTAAAGCAGCAATAAACTCAAAAAATAAATCTATTCACCCTAAAGCCCATGTTTCTCTGACTACAATGATGCTATTCTAACAGCCAAAAAGTACTTACCATGTAGCTCATTCAGTTGCTCTGATATTCCTGCAGGATAGTCTCTTGCCTTTTTCAGCTTTATCACTAACCACTAATACAGTCTCCATTTCCTCCTTGCTCAAACTCTGTGTTACTACTTGGCCATGTGCAAATCAATTATTTTACTTTTGAGCATGGCCAGTAGTTATATACAGTTTGAGCAGGGAGGAAGGTTGTACCTGTATTATTGAAAGAAGATTAAGCCAGAAGGGAGAAGAGCCTTTACCTAATGTGCAGGAAGCACGAAGGGATCAAGTGAGAAACTCTGGGGCTGCATTCAGTAAGCTAAAGTGGTGCAATTCTGGGGGCAAACTAACTGTACTACACAGGCGGAATTTAATTTTCCATAGCGTTTTTCAACCTATATTTCAGAAATATAATTCTCCCCCATGGTGTTGCTGATTTTCCCCAGAATTGCACATCTTTAGCTTGATGAAGAAGACCCTCTAATACTTTGTTTTCATCTGTTAGAATAGACACTATAGTAACATGCCCTAGTAAGGTAACATGCCCTTTATGGTGGGGTTTGCAACTCCTTTAAATCAGCAGTAAAGTATTTTATGAAATATATATATCAATATGTATTTATTTATTAAAGCTTTAAGTGTCAAGTAAAGAAGGAATACTCCCATAGCAGAGACATGCCCCATTCAGGCAGCTTGATCCATAATGAGGCAAGTGACAAAAAGTGGAAAAACACTTGCAGCTGCCCTGCCAAAACTGTTAAAGCCTTCAGTGTCAAGCCCATATGCTGTGATGAAGGGAAAACTATTCCCATACTGCTAAACCCTAACACAATACTGACCAGGTAATTCCCTTCCATAATTTAAAAAAAATCAAACCTCATTTGGGGGGACATCAGAACACACCTGATGCCCTTCTGGTATTGATTGACTATCTGATCACAACAGGCCATCAATTCTGGCAACTAGGAAGGCAATCACTGCCTTCCTTCCCTCCCTCCTCAACCCAGTGCTCAGCTCATCAAAAGGACACTGAAAGAAAATCAAAGGCTAAGGAAAGAAAGACGGCTTGTAACCCTCTGCTTGTTCCTTTTGTATATATTGTGCACTACTTTTCTGTTTTCAATAAAATTGCATTTAACTATACCGTACTGACTCCTGAACATCTTTGGGAAACCGTGACATTATATACTTGCACAGGAGACAAATATAGTCTTGATACCTTTACTGGCTAACTAAGCAGATTTAGGATGCAAGCATTCAATACCTCTTAGGTCTCTTCCTCAGGAATGTAACATGCCTGAGGAAGAGACCTAACAGATCTTGAAAGCTTTCATCCCAAATCTGCTTAGTTAGCCAATAAAGGTATCAAGGACTATATTTGCCTCCTGTATTTCTATGGCTAACACGGAACCAACTCTCATCTATTATCAACATGGTATATACTTGCACAATCATACATGCCCACACACACACACAACCCTCTCCTTTGAGATCCTGGAAAGAGAAGGGGAAGGGCAGGGCAAGGGACCCTGTATTACTTAATGTGCATCAAGGAATGACCAACATGTGGCTCACTAGCCGGTGCTGTACTTCAACGTCTGACAACTGAAAGTAGCAAAGAAGCATATTATTGCAAAGTGCATATTTATACCTGGCATGTGTGCATGTGACTTGTTGTGTCTGTCTTTGTGTATATATGTCACCTGTTGGTGTGTTCTTCAGGGACACAGGAGAACAACATGTGTCTTTACCTTTTCATACAGAGAGGGGTGCACCGAAATTCCGGTAGCCGAAATGTTTCAGCCGAAAATGGCATTTTTGGCAAAAAGAACGAAATTTAAAAAAATGGCCAAAAATCCGTGGCACTGAGTCCTCAGTAATATACTGCTGTGATGTAGTGCAGGGCAAGCCAAAACATTGCCCAGTCAGATCGGAAGATCTTCTTATCCACCACTTGATGCCAGTCTGCCAGAGTCCAGACTTAGTCACTGCTGGAGTTGTTAGTCTGGCAGCTGCTGGCAGCAAGCAATTCAGCTTCTCTCTGTGTGCCTCTTCCTCTTCTTTGCGCATGCTATGGGACCATTTGGTCTGGGAAGCATGCTAATTGATGTCATCATGGCCCGCAGGGGCTCGTGATGATGCGGGGGGGGACTGTGGGACTCAGTCAGCAGCAGAGCCCGCCACAGGACAGGACATCACTGAGCCCTGGTCACATGAGGACTACTGGGGACCCAGGCTCACCAGGAGGACCAGCACAGCAGTGACGCTGACAATACATCATCAGCAGAACACAGAAGACCCACCACCACGCTGCACAGGTAAGCCAGTAGTACTGGATGGCCTGGTGCTGGGGGGGTACTATATGTCATGGGGGTACTGGATGGCATGGTGCTGGAGGTGTCACAGGAGGTACTGGATGGCCTGGTGCTGGGGGAGGGTACTGAAAAAAAAAAGTCATTTTCATTTTCGGTTTTCGTCCAAGTGCATCCTGACGTTTCGTTTTCAGCTCAGAACTTTCATTTCGGTGCATCACTAATTTCTGGGAGCCCAGAAAATAAATACTCTAGATTTGGGAGACTGTGGTTGTAAGGAAAGGAATTCTATTAGGTAGGCGCATAACACACAAAATCTTTCAAGATGAAGTGGAAAGATGTAATAAGAGAAGAGGTGTAGGTAATGGCTAGGGAGGAGAGGGCATTTGGGGAACTATACCAAGAAAAGAATAGCAACAGGTAGGTTTTAGTGACTGAAGTCTTCTTAGTAAGCCTTCAATAGGAGGAGCTTAGGTTTCTGGAGTCATGTCTGCCTCAGTGGATATGATATCCATTAAAAATGTACAATTAATTTTACACATAATTGATTCATACTGTCCATTTCTGCTCAAATTAAGTTAGCCAGGGGTTTATTAATAGGAAGGGGTTGCTTCCTTTTAACGCTTTGAGTGCCAGATGGGTGCCCAAAGCATTGCTTCTCAATGCTTTGGACACCCCATTTGGCACTCAAAGGGTTAAAGGGTCTGTATTTTAAACACTAGGATATAAAGGGATAGTAATACTTCATTTTAACTTTATTTTATTTTGTAGGCATTAAAAAAACACGAAAAATAATATGTCTTATCTCTCAAACCTTTATGGTTTAAGAGATATTCACAAGCAAAGTTTCCCCTCCCGCCCCTTTTACCTAGTGTAAGCCATCTCTTCTCAGATGTGGAATGCAGTCCATAGACCAGACAGATAACAGAAGGGGACAATTTTCTTTGTATGAAAACAATGAAATCCCTGCCCCCCTTGACAAGTTTTTCAGGTTTTTCCCTTATCTTAATTGAAGATTGTCCCTCTCTGCAGTCTACCTGGGCACCTCCCTTCTGATCTGGCTGAACAGTGTTACATCAGTAAAAGGAGCTGGAGGAGGACACTTTGTCATTGAATTACTCTTGTGCTACAACTCTGACAGAATTGAAATAACACTCTCCAAGTCCAAATACTATGATGATTAATTAGAGCTGCTTTTATTATGAAACATTACTATCCCTTTAAAACTGAATTCTGAAGGACCACTGTAAAGAGTGAGTGAAGCAGAGTTACAAGGGAAAGGGGAGGCAGAGGAGTCCAGCAGAAGCATTCATTACAGATACATGGGGGAAGGGGTGTCAGGTGAGAATCAGACCTGTTATGAAGGAATTAAGGTATCAGTACATGTAATTGGTAAATGAGTAGGCAACTTGTGTGATGGTATTAAGGGGGTTGTCATGAGATATTAATAGATCTTTCATGTATAGCCACTTCAGTAGCTTGAATAAGAGAATGGTGTGAAAGGGTAAAAAAACGCTTCCACATATCTAATAAACAATACACTGGATGACATATAGTGCTAAAACTAAAAATATCTACATCTGTTTGCTAGTGATGTGAGGAACACGTGTGAGCACCTATCTTTCTTTCTGGCCCCTGCATTTCCTAGATCTCAGACTGACTGATCTCAAGCTGTTGAGGTCTACAACTCCCATCAGCTCAAACCAACTGATGTCTTAATGGGGATTATGGGAGCTGTAGTCCCCAACAGCTGGAGGACCAGCAGTTGACAACCCCTGGCTTATGAGATGTAGTGAAACGTGGTATACAAGTCTCTATTTACGCTGTAAAGTAGGTATAGCATCAAGAAAATTAAGTTAGCTCTCATCCTTGGTCTTCAGGAACCACTGACATACCAGAATTTCCCCATAATAATGACTTGGCCTCTGATCAACTAACCTGCACTGGTGAAGGAAAACTAGATAGAGCTTTGGTGTCGCAATAACAAAACTGTCTATGAGGGGAGAAGCAGTGTGGTTATGGACGACTGTAATATGTCAGATGTGGACTGGTAGATTTTGCGAGATCTGCAGGGAGAAAGGACATCCTGGATTACTTAGAAGTAGAGACATGTAAACAACTGGTAAATGTGTCTACTCATAAGTGAGCAATACTATATCTGGTACAAATGACAATACAATGTTAGATATACAGGGCAGTCCATAAAGAGATAGTAATGTTTAGATATGAAGGCAACGTTGATTCTTCAACATACATTTTTGCTCTTGAGGTTTAATAGTGTTTTGGATCGTGTGGTAAACCCTCTGTAGTTATGCTGGTATAGTCTTCTCTTTATATGGTATCTTTGATATGTATGTGCCTACATCCTGGACAGTGTTTTCTACACAACTGCAAGCATTTTTCGGTCATCTACTACAATGGACTTTCGTGGTCTACCAGGTCATTTGCTATTGCTGAGCTCACCTTTGCATTCTTTCTTCTTACCAGTGTACCATATAGTTGATTTTAACACACCTAAAGTTTTTGGCTTTGTTCCTGATCGGTTTACTACTATCATTCAGCCTCATGGTAGCCTGCTTTACTGATATTGATACTTCTTTTCTCCTAATGTTGCACAACAATAGCAACAGACTCCAAATGCAAATGCCACAATCACCTAATGTCTGCAGTGGTACTTGGAGTCCTGGAAAAAGAAGGAATAGCTGCCCCCCCCAGAGCATATATAAGACTTGGTTTACATCAGTAAACAAATAAAGAAGTTTTACAGATACAATCATGAAGTACAGGTATTTAAGTGTATATAACATAAGTGTATATGACCCCAGGTTGGTTCTAGGTGTTATTGTTACTTTAAGAAAATTTTAAATTTGTGACTAAAACAGTACATTTTACTCATTTATTTATTTATAGTCAACCCAAGCCAGCATAGATCCTATAACCGACCATTCACATTGGATAGGTTTAATCCTATCTGACAACAAGCTGAAACCTATTTGATTCCCATCTCCCAATCTGTTTGATGACCACAACTGAGAACCCTAAGTGAGCAGCCTATATACGAAAGGAATGTCCCCAAACTCCTCTACTTCAGTTTCAGTCATTGCAGACATAAATATAATACTCAAGGAAACTGAAACTGAGTAAGAGGAATCACAGAAGAGTGAACCAGCAAAGGCCCCAACCCCAGAATTTCCCACATGAGACTCAACAGACAGAAAGAACAAGAAAAGATTGCCGATAATGACATCCAGACCCCTTTCCTAAAAATGTCAGTTTTAAGACAAGATATTTGAAGAAGTCAAACTATTCTCACTTAGCCCGAAATATTTACACTTGATCCTACCCGGCCTCGCCTTGCAAGGACTCATTAGTTCCTCAATTCTCATTGCACCAAAAATGGCAGGCTCAAAAGACACCTGAAAAAGCAAGGGTTTATAAGACGAGGAGCAAACATTGTCATCAGCCCTTGCAACTATTTTCACAAGTACAGCAAAAGCTACCCTACACAGAACGCAATCTATATCATCCTTAACAGACTTCCCAAAGGGAAATGATAAATGATTAATCATTCTGAGCACTTTTTAGGAACAACACCAAAGCAGAAATCCTCAGGTTAGGAAAGGGCAGCAGTTCCATCCCCCCCAAAACAACCTCCTTTTCAAGTTTATCCACTACAACCCATGGGTGCTCCAACCCCAGCCTTAAATTACCCAAAAACTGTTCCACCATCCTTTCCTAAAAAGTCATTAGAAAAAAAACAACAACAACAACAATCTCAGTACCACTGCAGCGCCTCTTCCCCCCCAAATCAACCCCTTTCTGCCAGTTACATTCTTCTTGAAGCCTCCCCTGCACTCATGCTTGTAATATTGGCTCTGCCTATCCTTACAGAAACCTTCATTTTACTGCCAGCAGCAGGCAGTATTTCTGGTTGCTGCAGCAGCAGCTGTGGGGAGCCCATGCCCCCTGGCAATGGACTGAAAGGATGTCAACCCACGCTGAAATGACTTTGGCCTGGTCATAATGGATAGCCAGAGGCCAATGTCCATCTGATCCGAGGACATGGAGGACCAAACCGACTAAATTGCTCATTGTATAGCCACCAGGCCAATCCCTCATTGAAGTGACACGTATTCCAAATGGTGTCCTGATAGCAGAAGAGCAACAAGCATTTCTGAAGAACTTCTCCCCATCTCACACCCAGAATTGAGAAGGTTCTGACCTAGTTACAGAACACTTTAGGAATTCTCCAGTAACTACTGCAGTCTTTCTCCAGGCGCCTCTTCTCCTTCTCACCCTCAGGAGGAGCTTCACCAAGAGGAAGGAGTGAGTACATTTCAAAATATTCTCTGTGCCAAATTTTTTCCCTCACTTAGGGCTCGATTTAAAGGCAGCCGTTAGTAAAAAAAATCACTAACGGGTGCGTTGTGTCATGTTGCAATTCAAAGATCCGTCTAAAGAACAGCTAACGGCAGTTTCACAATCCTTACGGCCGATACACCTACGTGCATTCAGACGCATGGAACAACATACCCCAGAGCTATTCAAAGGCTTGCGGTACTGCTAACGGCTGAAAAAAAGACACACCTAATGGCTAAAAGTTAAGACCCACTTTTCTCACACGTTAGACACTGAACGGCCAAAACAAAACACCCGTTACATAGGAAAACACACAAAATGCTTACCGCACAACCATGTAAATGGGAAAATTAACCCGTGCAATGCCAAAACAACACAAAAACATGCACACACAACACAAATCACTACACACACAACAACAAGCAACACCACAGGGACAACGACACACAAAAAAACAACAACACAGCATGGCACGGAACAATGGGGGTTATCACACAAAGCGGACACCTGCAAATACAAGCTCACCTGGGCAACATCAACACGTGACCTGCACCCCACAAATGCACACCCGCAAATGGCACACACAGAACAAGCACAACACACCACATCTTATAACACACACACACCTGCTAACACTTACCTGGACAAAAACAACTCACCATTGGTCAGCACTCACCTCATCACCACACCTACACAATGCCCTAGCAAGTACTTAAAGGGACAACTCAACACACTCACTTGTGGCTTGTTTTCCACTCAGGGAGGGAGAGAGAGAGCGATAGAGAGAGATAGATAGAGAGAGATCGAGAGAGAGAGAGTGATAGATAGAGAGAGCAAACAGTATGTTGGGTTACATATTGTTGCGAAGGCTGCGGAGAAGGCGTGCAAGGGAGAGAGCTGGGGAACATCAGCAACCTCCAAGCACGCCTCATCAACAGCCTCCACCTGTTGCAAGTGAGGAGGCTCTGGCTCAGCAGCCACACAGGAGCCCATCCCCACCCAGAGGACACCTGCCTGCAGATGCACAGCTGCAGCAACAGGATGCTCCCCAGCTGCCACAGGGACCCCTGCAGCAGCCCAGGATGCATAGACGACCACCAAGGCCCAGGGTATACCGCCCAAGGGTCACTCTCTTTGGAATGACCGATGACGAGGTTATTGATCGCTACAGGTTGAGGCCACACAGCATCATAGCCCTGTATGAGGTCATCAAGGAGCAGGTGGATCCCATATGCACCCATAACCATGCTCTAACTGGCCTTCAAAAACTCCTGTGTGCCATACACTTCATGGCAAGTGGCGCCTTTCAGTCGACAGAGGGTTACGCATCTGGCATGTCCCAGGCCACATTCTCCAGGGTGCTGGCCCAGGTCTTGCCAGCCCTCAAAGCCAAGGCCAGTACCTACATACATTTCCCCATCACCGATATGGAGTGGACACATCTGAAGCAGGGCTTCTATGCAAGGGGAGGCATGCCCAGGGTCATGGGTGCAATAGATTGCACCCATATCCGTATCAAAGCACCAGCACGTCAGGGGCATATGTTCCTGAACCGCAAAAACTTCCACTCCATGAATGTGCAGATGGTGTGTGACAGCAACCTGGCCATAATGAATGTCTGTGCGAAATTTCCCGGGAGCTGTCACGATTCACATATACTCAGAAATTCATCTGTGCAGAGGGATTTCGAAAATGGGACCTATACAGGCGGATGGCTTCTGGGTGAGTTAACAGCACCAAATGACACCACATACACATGTGCTAGTACGTTCACCACAGAAAACATCATTTACACAATATGTGCTCCTTGTCACACCATGTCACTCACTTTCCACAGGTGATGCTGGCTATGGATGCAAGCCATGGCTCCTCACCCCGGTCGCCAATCCCCAAAACGATGCCCAGGAATGATATAACCAGGCTCATGCCAGAACACGGAATGCCATTGAGCGGACCTTCGGCCTCCTCAAGTCCCGATTCCGATGTCTGGACCAATCGGGGGGAGCATTGCAGTATGCACCAGGCAAGGTCTGCGACATCATCGTGGCATGTGCCATCCTACATAATATCGCGGTGGACACCAGACTCATCGACGATGTCCATCCCCCACCCAGACCTGAAGACCCTGTGGATATCGTTGAGTGTGAGGAAACCCCAACAGGGATGCAGACAAGGGACAGATTGATCAGGGATCACTTCTGCTGTGAGTATAATACATGTATGCACACAATCCATGCATACACACCCACCACAACACACATGTTCTGTTTCACCCCACAGGATCAGTGACACAGCCCTGACACTGGCTGCAGTATGGACCACTAGCATCAACTATTCCGTATACCAGTCAGATTGGGCCTAGAGATTCCGAATACATCTGACAACCTGTCGTCCATGTTGATACTGCTACCTCAAGGATATCATGCATGCCCCCCTGGAAACCAAGGTACAACACTTTAACCTTGTTCAGCATATCCCACAGCTCCCTAGGCACCAACTAAAGTGTTCTGCTAGGATCAGATCCATAGCAACCATGGTACCCCTGTAGCGAGGGAGTCTCATCCAAGCCAATGCATCGGATAGAACTCTGTCATATTAGGGGTTCAGGGGGCATTCGTGGGGACATGGGACCAGTAGCTTGCTACAGTTGAAGAAAGCAGCAGAGGAGTGGATCGACAGTAATAGTGTGTTACACAACATGGAGCTCATGAAATGTGGATCACATCTCCATGGACACCATGCTGCCCTGTGTGTGTGTGTGTGCAGTGATATGTGCCCCAGAAAGAAATACACACATTAACAAATATGTCCTACTAGCTCCATGAACCAAACATATTTGGCCTGTCTCTGACAGTGGCAGCCCAAATATATTGTTGTCAGGAAGCTATTAGGACATATTTGTTGATGTGTGTAACCATGTCAGGGGCAAATATCCCTAAGGATGGTTAACATCCCCTTAGTTCCCCCCATGATGGTTCATAGACCAGTACACAACACATTACAAAGCAGTGGTTTGTGTAGACTTATGTAACGGGAAAGATTAAGAGGATCATGATGTTGTAGCTGTTGCATGACGATCACTTCGAGGGTGATGTTCCAAATCCTGTCCTCTTGTCCCACAGGCATCCATAGCACGATCCATCCTTGAACAGAGGAGTTTCCATATGACTGGACTGAAGTCTGGACAACACTTCCATGAAGCTCACCCCTTGGCGTTTCAAGTGATTGTGTTGGTGATGCAATGTTTGACCTGATGTTCACAGCAACCTCTACTGGAACATTCACATATGGACACAAATTAATGTGTGTACTAACATCCAGGTATCAGACCTGTACAGTAAGACTGCTCATACACAGATGCCAAACTATGTAGACAACACATGAGCAGTTCACTAACATTTCTAATGTATTCCTATTTAGTTCAGATGTACCTTTTTGTGCTCATACAAGTGTTTAATGCATATTGGCTAAATACACAAGAAACATCACTACTCAATCCGTGTCTGTATGAATGAATGTTGGATCAAACACCTGTCAATGTGGAACCGTACCCAAGGCTAGAGTATCCCTCATACAAAGGAAGGCATGATTTACATCACAGGAGTCCACTAGTTGCCTGTATGTATACATGCAATGACATGATGGCAGTGATACACTGATGTGTGTTGTGAGTGATTAGCTGGTGATACAGGGGACACACAGGGCCGGATTTACATCAAAGGAGCCTGTAGGCACAGAGATCTGAAGCGCCCCCCCCCCCCCATTGGCCATCTCCACTGGACACCTCCACAATGCTCCTAATCTCCACATTGCCCTCCATCAGCTCCATATTGCCCCCATAATCTCTATATACCATATTGCCCTCACATTGCCCCCATCATCTCCATATTGCCCCTCATCAGCTCCATACTGCCCATTGCCCCCCCCCCAGTGTCCGTTTCCTACCTCTTCCCAGCAGGAAAGGTCTGTGCCTTCTCCTTCTGTACAGACCTGTCACGCGAGTGTGGCTTACACAACGGATGTCTTCACAAATTCTGGGCTCTAGACATTAGCTCACTTTGCTCAACTCTTTCAATGCCAGAGGGGTAAGCAACGCATTCCATTTGGCACTGAAAGGGTTAATAAGAAATCTGGCCTGATGGGTTGAGAAGTGGGCTTATTTTCACCTTAAAACTTACTTCTCTTCACATTTCATATGCTCCCTTTAATCCTGTAGGTGCTAGAAAAGTCTCCAATAAGCGAAAAACGTCTCTTGCACCCAGGGGGATAATCAGTTTAGCCAGTCCATCATCAGAATTTTGACCTATAACGTGCTGCTCTTTGAGGACCACAAATGTAGGACAGGTGTCAGCAATTGGTAACACTGTCATTTGACTACTAAGGAAAATAGCACTGCTGGAAATATTTGTAAAACCTCACTGACTTTCGATCCTTTGTTGTGTATAAATCCGATCAATTTTAACTGGCTTATGCCAGATCTAAGTATGGTAGGACGATAGTTTGAGAGCCACACGTTGCCCACATTCCTGCTCGGTGTCCCCGCAGCTTATCCAGGAAGCAAATTAGAACGAACATGTAGGAAGTTTGGTCTGGTCAAGCTGCCGTACTGAGCTCAGTCTCCCGGTGCCCTGACATAGGTTCAGTTCGTACGGTGACAGAAAGTTCATGTTGCGGTGCCGGGCGAGACGTATTAAAAAACAAAACAAAACACACAACCTGATCCCAATGACAGGCGCCCCTCTGTGGGGTGCGCCTGTAGGCAGATGCCTACTCTGCCTAATTATAAATCCGGCCCTGGGGACACACTTCCACTGTGATGTGATGTCCACGGTTTGTGTGTTGCTCAATATAATCAATGTCCTGAGATTGCTGTAGGTTGTCATATCTCAGTACATGGGCTACATCAACAAAAACAACCATGTGACAAGTGTTATCACTGGTGAAGTGTGTTATAACCTTAGTTAAACAACAACACAACTTAAAGGGATAGTAAACCTTGAAAATAAGTTTATTTCACATTGTAGCCCTTTAAAAAACATGAAAAATGATATCAGTCTTCTCTACCAAACATATATGATTTGGGAGATAAGACATATCATTTTACATGTTTTTTTAAGGGCTACAATATAGAATGAACTTATTTTCAAGGTTTACTATCCCTTTAATACATAAGCCAATGCTCAGCCTAAGGTTCCAATGTGCGTGCTACACAATGAAATCTTAGGAAAATCATTGGGTTATGCAATAAGTTAGGCTGTGATTCAAACTCCTGTTGTGCAACTGACTTGCTGGAGAACACAATGCTCACCCTAGGATCACAATGTGTAACACACACATTGAGATCGTAGGGTGTACATTGTGTTCCCCAGTATGTCAGCTGCACAATAGAATTTTGATTTAAAGACCATATTGGTGCATGTTCAATCTGTACTGCTTGTTATTTCCCTGCTAAGTCGCATAGCTGTTAGTTTGGTTTTCCCCTCAAACACAACAATTGATGCAGACGAATGTTCAGTGTTGCACCAGTTGTTGTGCTAAGGGGTATGTTCTGATCAAATCTGACACACATCATGGCCATGTAACACTGTTGTGTTATATGGCTACAGGGATGGGTTGCCAGGTGAATTTGGACAACGGTGTGGGTGTGTGTGAACCCATGTTGTAACATCACACAAACATTTCCCCCAGGCAGGAGTTGAGTTCACTGCATTTTTTGGCAATGCATTGGAGACAACCCTGCCACCCAATCTATAAGTGAATACACAGCAGATCAGACAGGATTCAAAAGCACAATTTTCATTTATTGAGGGGGCAGATGACAGGTTGAGCCTTTCATTTCTTTTTTTTTTTGGGGGGGGGCCTTAGACTTGGTGCCAGAGGTGGATGCCCTGGCTGATTGCCTTGTCACCCTCTGTCCCCTAGGTGTGGCTTCTGGGGTAACACTGGAAGGGGTGGTGGGTGCAGTGGACCCCTCTGTGGAATGCAGGTTCTCCCTCTCCATCCTCAGGTTCTCCCTGCGGTTAATCTCTCGCAACTCCACGAGCACCTGTGCAAACATGTCCGTCATCCCTGTATGGATCTGTTGGAGTTGTGTGTTCCCCCTGGCAACCTCTGACTCCAGAGCTTGGATTCTGGTCTCCAACCTGTTCGTGTTCCTCCGGGATTCCCTCCGGTTCCTCGTGAGGTTGTCGTTGGTGGCGTGGGTTGCCCGGAGCTGTCCTCTTTGAAGGGCCATGCACTCAGCCTCCAGATCTGTGGTGCGTTGACTGCTGGAGATGGGAGTGGCCGGTGACACATGTGCTGTTTCCCCAGCTTCAGCTGTCTCCTCAGCCTCTGTTTCCCCAGCTTCAGCTGTCTCCTCAGCCTCTGTTTCCCCAGCTTCAGCTGTCTCCTCAGCCTCTGTTTCCCCAGCTTCAGCTGTCTCCTCAGCCTCTGCTTCCACAGGTTCAGCTGTCTCCTCAGCCTCTATCTCCCCAGCCTCTGCTGTCTCCTCTGCTGGTACTGGGTGTGCTGTGGCTGCTACTGCTGTTTGTGTTGGTGGAGTGGCTTGCACAGACGGTGTGTGGGTGCCCACCACATCAAGGGACCCACTGTTGCCCACTGATGTCTGTGCTGGTTGAGGTGGTGGGGTGAACAAGTCCCTTGGCTGAGGGCGCTGGGGCTCCCCAATCAGGCCCAGGTGTTGGTAGTCAAGTGGCCAAGGGTCATACCTTGGCCAGTGGTAGGTGCTTGGCCCCCACCTGGGATCATACCTGGGGCCATGCTGGGGAGCCATCCAGGAGGGTAGATCCATCTCGGTGGAATATGGCCCATATTGGCTGGTGGCCACATTCCCGGGCAGCCATTGCCTCCCTGGTGGTGGTGGTGCTGCTGCTGGAGGGTAATAGCTCCCGGTGGTAGTGGGATGCATCCATCTCTCCCCCTGAATCCAGCCGCTGTACATTTGTGGAGCATCCTGTGGTGGGGCAGGCAGTTGAGGGGCAGGCAGTTGAGGGGCAGGCAGTTGAGGGGCAGGCAGTTGAGAGGCAGCCAGTTGAGAGGCAGGCAGTGGTGATGCAGCCAGTTGGGGAGGAGGTGTGGTGGTTGTAGACGCTTCCCAGTGGCTAGTCCCCTCCTCTGTATACTCCTCACTGGTTGGTGTGGTCGGCTCCTCCACGGGCTCCTGCTGCGATGGAGGCCCATAAGCTGTGTGGAGAATTGAGATTGTGAGATTAGTAAACGTAGCCATGATGGGATTAATGGGATACTAATACATGAAATGCAGAAAGGGAAATATATGTTTTGTGGTTTATCACCCTGAGTGAAACAAGGGTACTCCCACTGCTGGAGGGGGTTTTTGTTCAAAAAGTCTCCCAGCTCAGAATAGAATTGCTTTGGTGCTATATCCCAGTGGCCTGAAGTTGTACATTGGCACTGTTGCTACATTATCCTATGAGAATTTATTGCGTCTGGACGTAAGCTGTCCATAGGATGGTCTAGCAACATCGCCATTGTAGAGTTCCAGGCCACTGTGATATTGCCACTGGAGTAGTCAACTATGAGCTGTGCTACATTTTGAATGAAACACCTTTCAGCAGTGGGAATATCCTTGTTTTGCTCGGGGGATGAACCCTGCAATATATTTTTCTTTTCACATGTTAGGTATTACTATCCCTTTAACGGAATAGCAATGGTTAATTTCACCATGATGTAATATTGTAGGCATTGTAAGAGATAGATGTGGATCGATGTTAGTCCTATCCCTCCAACCCACATGGTTAGACAGATATTGCTCTATTTGACAGTCATTTTGACATGTTTGACCGTCATTTCACCACACGGAGGCTCTTCAGCAGAGCCTAAATTGCCCCATTCAGAGATGTAAACTTCATTGGAATGGTGAACAGAGTGTGCTTGCAAACCTGGCACACTTTGTTGACCATCTCAACGATGTATCCATCTCTGAATGGGGCAATTTAGGCTCTGCTGAAGAGCCTCCGTGTGGTCTAATGACTGAAATCTCCAGCTGTCAAATAGAGTGATATCTGTCTAACCATGAGGGTTGGAGGGATAGGACTAACATGGATCCACATGTTGGTGAAATTAACAATTGCTATGCCATTACAGTTACATACAAGGAGAAATGGTCATATATGCATGTGGATGTGTACCTTTCATATGGATATGAATATATCCTTTCCAGATATGAAGCCAGAGATCATTTCAGTAGGTGTGATTGCCTTACTGGCTATATATGTGCACCAATCAAAATATACATTGGATTGATATGATGGATATGAACATACCTCGTATATCCCATCTACGTAGAGTGGGATATACTAGGTATGTGTATTTGGATGGTATCAATGTAAGTTAGTTTCTGATGGATGCACATATCTGGCCAGTAGGGCAATCACAGGCAGTGAGATGATCTCTGGGTTGACATCGTGTTGGGACATATTTTGAGCCATTTGAAAGGTACATATCTGACCATTTTCCTTTGTGTGCATATCTTTTTTGAACAGATGTGCAGTGGGAATCAAGTGTTATTCAACCCTATCTTCTTAGCTGATCCCGTCCAATTCACAATTTTTCATTACTTGACAGGTGACTCTCTGGTTGTCAGGATCATATCCTATGCATTGCATTGTAGGGCATGGGATACCACCCTGGCAATCAGAGATTGATGAACTGGACAGGATCCTGTCCATGTTGTGTGTTCCAGTTGAATCCTGAAGGGCAACAATCACGCCAGTAGTGAGGGATATCTCTGATTGAGGCCTGTTTTTCTTTGAGTATGAGCCCATTCATCCTTCTGAGTGAGGCAACCGTACTCAATACGAAATATCTATCATTCATGGCCTGTTGGTGACCAAGGTACAATGGTTGATATTTGGTTCCCATGTGTATCCTGCAAAGAGTGTCTGGTGTACCATCCATCCATGGCATCAGCACCCCTGAGGATCCATGTGGGAATCAGATGTGAGATATGTCATTTGAAGTTAGAGTAAATGATTGCAGACACAACACCAAGGCCTACTTTTTCCCCCTTTAATTCTGGGGTATTGTTTGAGGCCTGTGTGTTGCACATACAAGCAGTTATTCTCAGCGACACTGTGATGTGTGACCTGCTCCATCCTTTTTGTGATTCAGTAAGCGGTGTTGTTGACATGATGGAGTGTACATTATGCTGACTTCTCCAGTGATCTTATTTCCCCATTTCCAGTGTTTTCTATGGAGTGTATACGATGGGACCTTAGCAACTTGATTCATGTTATTGCATATTCTCCATAGGCTAACACTGGTATTGGTGAAATGAGGATGTGTAAGGGTGAATTTCTCTCCACCATCTGTTTGTCACAGCTTAGTGAATGTCCCCTGTGTAGCATGTGATCGTTGGCCTATTGACTTGATTGTTGTCTGGTTAACCCTTTGAGTCCCAGAGGGGTTGCCAAAGCATTGTTGATCGATGCATTGATGATCCCTCTAGCACTCGAGGGGTTAAGTGCTGACATCCCAGTGGGGACATGGGTGACATTGTGTGTGAACAGTGATGATCTATGACAGTCGACATTTTGAACAGCATGGTTTGTGCATTGTGTGTGATGAGCACAGCGACAGGAGGGTTGAAGTAGGACTTGGACAGGTTTGTTCCAAGTTGGACCTTGATATTTGTCCTTGTGTTGTGTCCTGTTTTTAACCCTCAGGGTGCTGTGTTGGTGCAGTTGTGTGCATGAATGATGGGCATGTGTTGAGGTGTGACTGTGTGTGCAGCTGGTGTTGGTTGCTGTAGTGTGTTGTTCTGTAGTGTTGCACTTACCGGTAGTGTGGAGGCTCCTCTCATCCCCAGTGTCAGCTCCTCCAACAACCCCCTCGATCAGGGTTGGGGACATATTCTGGCGCACCATCTCCTCCCAGCCGCAGAAGGTGATAGGGACAGGTGGGCCACCTCCAGTGCCTCGGGCGTGCTTGGCGAGTTCGGAGAGCTTGTTCTTGACCACCCTCCGGCAGTCGCCCCATCGCTTTTTGATGGACTCCACGTCCCGCCTGCATGGAGCCACCGCGTTGACCCGGCTGCAGATCTGGTTCCAGGCTGCCTTCCTCCTCGCTGACAGGCCAGGGACCTTCACTGTCGGGTGGAGAACACTCTGCCTCTCCAGGACAGCTTCCACAAGAGCCGTGTTCTCCTCCTCTGTATACTTTGGGTCTCTGATCCTGGCCTCGTCACCTCCGGCATGGGATGACTCAGAGCCGGAGTGCCCTGCTTGGTCTGACCTTGACTGTGTGGGGTGCTCCCCAGCAACTACCCCTCGTCCCACTGCAGGTTCTGTCCCTGTCCTGCGTGTTACTGCTCTTGTGGGCCGGGTCCCCCTCCGCCCTGCGGATCTCCCTCTCCCACCCCTGCTCTGCTGAGGGATCCCCTCCTGAGCTTCCTCCTCCTCGACTACTCTTCCCATCCCTCTCTCCTGTCCTCCTCTCCTTGCCATCATTCACCCAGTCACACCCAGGCACTCCCACAGGCCCTCACAGACACACTCGATCCAGTCACTCTCTGTCACACACTTTCACTCCCAGATTCACACTGTCAAAATAAAAAGTAAAATGTGTAAGGTATTATTAAAAAAAAAGGACTATGTGTGTGTATGTGTATGTATTTGTGTTTGTATGTGTGTATGTAATATGTGCAAAGGTGTAATATGTGTCTAGTAAGTGCACCTCTCTCCAAACTCCAAACTCAAAAATCTCCTTCTACCTCCAATGAATGCTCCTTTCTCCCTCTCTCTGATCGCTATCCTCCGCTCCTGGGTCCTGATATCTAGCTCTGAAGAACTCGATAACAGACAGTGTGTGACGGTTATTTTTGGGTATATATAGGTGTATTTGAAGTTATTTGATACATTGGGGCTTTGTGATTGGCTGTGTGTTTGAATTTGTTTTGGCATCAATCATGGTTGCTTGACAACGGCAGCCGTTATATTACATGTTGTTTTGAGCGCAGTTATCGTGTGATTTGGCCGCCCGTTGTGCATTAACATGAGCGACAACGGCTTTTGTGTTACGTGTTTTTTGTGTGCCTACGCTCGATAGCTATTCTTGTAGAGTACCTATTGAATCTGCCGTAACTCCTGTATTATTTGCGAGCGATGTGCCTTTTTCACTTAGCGGCTGGTTTAACGGCTGCCTTTAAATCTAGCCCTTACTGTTTCAGATGCAGCCCCAACATAAATAAGCCCTGTAACCGCCCTGGGCTTTCCCGCTAACTCCAAATTCTGTTGGCTTATTTGCGGTGATGATTAACCTTGGCTCACTTGCAGATGAGGCTCCCTTGAGCCTGCTTCTGACCCAGAGCCCTCCAACTCCCCCACAGGAGGAGACACCCTCTCTGCATTACTGAACAATGTGTGTCCTATAGATGGCAAAGACATGCCCTACATCAAAATCCCCTGACTCTGGACACCTGCCTTCTCGGAGGCACCAAACTGTGGAAGCACATTACCACACCCCAATTTCTTCAATTATTAATTCACCCTTAAATAACACATACCATATGTCACAGCCCTCCAAACAAGACTAATCAGACACTGTGGTGTTCCCCTGTAGGGGTCACAAAAGTTGCTTTATACCCCCAAAAACATCAGCCATGGTGCCCCCTGTACCTTCCCTTCCAAGAGGGAGACCCCTTGAGCTGGCAGAAGACCCCATACCTCCTAGTGTCAGGTCACATTGACACATCAGCATAGTCACAGTCAGGGACAGTTGCAGTCCATCAAACAAAGGATCCCTGCCACCATCAAAAGCATATTCCTCCTCTGCAACACTGATTTCATTAATGGACTGAATTGCTTGCAGAAAGAAAATTGCCCTGTTAAAAGCTGACATGCCTGCACTGCCCTGGCTCCACCACCGCACACCTCACCCATAGCATGCTCTCTATGCTCCCGGTGGTAAGGGCCCCTTGAACACTCAATGGGTTACCCATAATGGGCATGGGGGGGGAGGCTGCTATTCATTCTCTTAAAGTACATGTCCCCAACAGGGGTCGCCCAGACCCTCTGAGTTGTACTAGTTGCCTGGAATTATGCACCTGCAAAGCAGCCACTGCTGCATCTACTGCCTTGCTGCCCTCACGAGTTGTCCTGACAGTCCTACCAGGCACTAGTGTCACCAACATGCTCGCCTCTGTCCACCTCAGACTTGGTAGAGCTCCGGCGGTCCCCATCCTTCCTGCCAGGCTTGTCTCCCCTTCCGGGTAGCTCCCCTGTTGCTCAGACTGTGGCCTAACTCAAAGGACTCCTGTTTGGCCATCTCCCTCCAGTACCAGGGCTCAGCTACTCATGCGATTTTACCCTGGACTGCCACATCAGTCTGTTGGGAGCATTCTGGGCCCAAGAATACAAAGCGGCCTTCTGTGCCTCTAGCTGGGCCTTTAGCCATTGTCCACAATCTGCCTCTGCCACTTTCTTTAACTCCCATCATTAAGCTGTCCTTGTCCACCATCACTAAGCTGATTCCACAAGTTCATGATGCACTCCACACTTCAAGCCAGGGGGGGGTTCCAACTGGTTTATGGCATCACGCTTCACACACTCTGTTTCTCATCTGCTGCCTGCCCCATGAAAGGCAAGCTCTTCTCCTTGCCTCACTCCCTAGGTCGGAATGAATCCCCCTACTGTATACCTTCCCCATCAAATTATTTTCTTCCCCAGTCTGGACAGTCTCACAGTTCAGCCTCTCCCTGCAGGACCAATGTTTTTGCACTCCCACTGGTCTGCCAGGGCTCATAGTATAGCCATGACTTCATTGACATGTGCTCCCATCCCAGGGGAGCAGTTCTGCAGCATGGGCACTATTTACATTATAGCTGCCCTTTAAGGGACATTTATTTCAATGATGACTGTAGTTACCCTTTAAGGAGACCAGACCTCTATTTTAAAGAGTAAATATCATGTGTTTTTCTGCTTTTTGGAATTGTCTGTGATAACCACACACACTTTCTCACCTGTTCTTCCCCCCTACCCACTTCACTCCCCCCATTTTTGGGATTAGCCCCCACATTCCCTCATCCCAATTTCACCCACTTTTATGAAGCCCCACCTCCACCCATATTTGTCACTCCGGTGGCTGCTGCCAGAAAGGTTCCCAAGTATGGTACTAATGCATACATGTCAATGTGCTTTTGCACAGATGTGTGCCTATGCAAATTGCCAAGTGTGTATATATGAAAGTACATATGTGTGTGTGAATATGTAATTTCGCCCCTGAGAAAATATGTATGATCATGGGAATGTGTTTGCAAACATTTGTTGTCAAACCAGTGCAAATTTAAATGTGTGCATGTGCGAATGAGTGTTTAAATGTGCGTATTTCTGAGTGCATATGTAACCATTCAATTGTTTATGAAACTGAACTTCCACCAATTGGTGGGAGATCAATAAGTAGGGGCACATCAGGAGGGGTCCTGATGCCCCCCAGCGAGGTCTGAGTTGAGATACAATAAAAAAATAAAAACAATTATCCCTGTGGGTGCCGCAGGGTTCCCCAGCGCAATGCTTTGCAATGCGCTGGAGACCCCTGTGGCACTTACAGGGTCAAGTGTTTTGGGCACTACTAGTTTTACTAAGACCTCATTGGGGGACACCAGGAGGGGTCCTGATGTCCCCCAATGAGGTCTGTAATTAAAAAAAAAAAAAAAAAAAAAAAAAATTAACCCTGTGTGTGCCACAGAGGAGGGGGGTTCATTGCAGACCCCCCCCCTCCTGTGGCACACACAGGGCTATTTTTCAGTAACCTGTAATCAGAGTTTGTTGGGGGGACATCAGGAAATGTTCTGATGTCCCCCCACAATCTCTGATAGTGGAAAAAAAATATAATACAAAAAATAACTCTGTGAGTGCCGCAGGGGTCTGCAGAACATATCTTTGAAATAAGCTGGAGACCCCTGTGTCACTCACTGGGTCAATTCTTTTGGGACATGTTTTTTTTACTAAGACCTCATTGGTGGATATCAGGAAGGGTCTACAATAAAAACAAAAGTAAAATAAAAAATTAACCATGTGTGTGCCACGGGGGGGGGGTTCAATGCAGACCCCCTTCCTGTGTCACACACTTGTTATCATTACTTTGTAATCAGAGCTTGTTTGGTGGGCATCTGAATACAAAGTAATGATAAAGAAATAATTAACCCTTTGTGTGCCACAGGGGTCCAATGCACTGGACACTCCTGTGGAACACAAAGGATTATTTATTTGTTCCCCGTTTTATTTTTTTTTTTCAGACCTCATTGTGGGGCTCTGATGCCCCGATGAGGTCTACACAAAAATATTGGGGGGAAAAAGCCCCAAAAAACTGCACGTGCCATGGGGGGGTCCAACGCAGTGCTTTGCAATGCGTTGGATCCCCTGTGACACACACACACTCACACATTTTTTTTTTTTTCATTTTTTTAGACCTTGATGGGGGGCACCAGGAGTGTTCCTGATGCCTCCTCCCCAACGAGGTATGAATAAACAGTAACAAAAAAAATAACTCTTTGTGTGCAACAGGGGGTCCAATGCATTGCTTTACAGTGCATTGGGCACCCCTGTGGCATGCACACAAAATGCCTCCAATCCCCCCACCCCCACGTACCCTATCCCCCTGCCTGGTTCCACAGCCCACTGGCAGTCCCATTCCCCAGCCTGTTTCCACTGCCTTATGGTAGACTCAAAGTACCAGTATGCACTAGATTCAGGCTGGGAATCAAACATTTTATGAGGGGGACATACAGTGCACACTGGTAGTCACAGATTCCCCCATATACACTATCGGACACCATCTCCCCACCACCACCATCCTTGGTCCGCTCCCCACTAGTAGACATACCCACATACACTGCCTAACCCCTCACCCCTGCCCCCCCACACACACACACTTTGTTACACTGATAGTCACAGGTCCGCACATACACCGGCTGACGCCCCAGCTTCTTACATCTGTTAGCCATAAAATCACACATACACTGTTTGCTTTCCCATCCCTGTTCTACTGGTAGCCACACTCCTGTCACTCATATTGGTTTGTCAACCCACAGCAGTGGGGTACCATTTTTATTAGGCTGGCAAGAGGTCATCCTAGGAAATCCCACAGTGTTTTCCTGTAGCACCACATGCTGGAAATAGTTGTGCAAACTAACTTAGGGGTAAAAAGGCAAGTGACCCCTCATTCGATGCGGCAGGTTATCTTCTTTCCAAAATGGTATGGGTTGTCTACCCTTTCTTCACTTCTGTAGCTGTTATAACCATTTTTTTAAAGGCAAGTCCTGTTTGAGAAAATGTTAGAAAAATCAGATGTTGTAGTAGGTGTAGTTGTGTGCTTCTAGCACCGTCTAAGGTATGTCAACTCATACCAATGGCGTGTTATTTGACTCCTAAGAGCAACAAATACAGTTGAAATTTCTATGGTTTTCACAGATTTCAATACATTTCAAGGGGCGGAAATGTAAGAAAATGCCTTTTTTTTCATTAGCGCCACCATCTGGAGGCATTTATGCACACCAAGCTTGGGGTAAGAAGGCAAGTTACCCCTCATTAGAAGCGACAGGTTATCCTCTTTATAAAATGGTATGGTTTCTCTACCTTTCCTGCATATCTATAACGGTTTTGACACTTTTCATGCAGGCAGATAATTTCAAAAACAAGTCTCAGGTTTAGGTAAGTGTTCCTACCACCCACATATTGCATGTTATCCCACACAAATGGGGTAACATTTTTCTCATGTTGGTAGCAGGTACTGAATACAGTAGGAAATGTTAGGGTTTTCAAAGATTTTAGTATCTTTGAAGTGGTGGAAATGTAAAAAAAACATGTATTTATTCCTATAGCGCCACATTTGGAAATAATTGAGCACTTCAGCCAGGGGGTAGAAAGGCAAGTGACTCCTCATGCGATGCGGGTGAATGTCTACTTTCCAAAATGGTATACATTTTATACCTTTCCTTCATGTATCTAAAAGTTATGAACATTTTAGTACAAGCAGCCATTTCCAAAGAAGAAAACAGGTAGGTGTTGTTATGTGCTTCTGGCACCCCTACGGTATGTCAGCTTATACCAATGGGGTGCCATTTTTCTCCTAAGCGCACTAGCTAATGAATACATTTGGAAAGGCCATGGTTTTCATAGTTTTCAGTACATTTGAAGGGGCAGAAATATAAGAAAATACCTTTTTTTTCCATTAGCGCCACCTTCTGGAGGCATTTGTGCACACCAGACTTGAGGTAACAAGGCAAGTCACCCATCATTTGATGTAGCAGGGTGTCTTCTTTCCAAAATGCTATGGTTTGTGCACCCTTTCTTCAGTTCTCTAGTTGTTATAACCATTTTTGTACAGACAAGTAATATTTGAGAAAATGTTAGAAAAATTAGAGGTTGAAATAGGTGTAGTTTTGTACTTGTAGCGCCCACTGAGGTAGGTGAACTCATACCAGTGAGGTGTCATTTTTCTCCTAAGAGCCCTAGCTAATTAATACATTTTGAAATGCCATGGTTTTCACAGATTTCACTACATTTCAAGGGGCAGAAATGTAAGAAAATGCCTTTTTTTTCATTAGCGCCACATTCTGGAGGCATTTGTGCACACCAGACTTGGTGTAACAAGGCAAGTCACCCATCATTAGATGCAGCAGGGTGTCTTCTTTACAAAATGGTATGGTTTGCGTACCCTTTCTTCACTTATGTAGTTGTTATAACCATTTTTGTACAGGCAAGTAATGTTTGAGAAAATGTTAGAAAATTTTGAGGTTGTAGTAAGTGTCGTTTTGCACTTCTAGCGCCCCCTGAGGTAGGTGAACTCATACCAATGGGGTGTCATTTTTCTCCTAAGAGCACTAGCTAATGAATACAGTTGGAAATGCCATGGTTTCCACAGATTTCAGTACATTTGAAGGGGCAGAAATGTAAGAAAATTACTTTTTTTCATTAGCGCCACCTTCTGGAGGCATTTGTGCACACTAGGCTTGGGGTAACAAGGCAAGTCACCCCTCATTAGATGCAGCAGGTTGTTTACTATCCAGAAATATATAGTTTTATATAGTTATTCCACTGTTTTAGGGTAGCTTTACCACAAAAACCCTAGAATGTGCATATTAGTTAATAAAGTTGAAAATGTCATTTTGCGCTACTGGTGATTAGGGCTCTACGCTAGCCATGGACGTAGGTAAAACTATACAAATTTGGTATTTTTTTACTCTGGGGACTCTGGGCTTTTTCAAATAATTGAAACTTTTTCAATCAAGGTAAATGTTTTTGATACATAGTTTGTGATTTTAGCAAAATGAGTAAATTTTCACTTTTTTTTGTCATTATGACATCATAAGGTACCACGAGAAAGCTCAATTAGTTCTGAAAAAAACAATATAGAGTTTTCCATATGTAACTAAAAATCCCCAGAGGAAATCAAGCCTAAACGGAAGGATAGCAAAAATGCTGAAAAAGTGTCTGGCCTGCAGGGTACAGGAAATGGCCCGAGCCTCCGGCACTGAAAGGGCTAATTGGGCTCCAGTTATATTCAGACCAGACTGGCTGGAGGTGTGTCTAAGATCGTATATGCACAACACCTCAGGTTCTAATCTGAAACTTGGCTCAATCTGTCCCCAGGGTGCAGTAAAGGAGAAGCACATTGCTAAAAAGCCAGCAAGAAAGTTACATGGGAAACACTAGCAAAAATACATAAGCAATATCATTAGAACTACAGCAAAGACCATTTTTTTAGTAGTGCCTGAATACACATATGCAACACATTATTTTTCATTCTAACACAATAGTTGTCCTTTAAAGGTAAGCAATGCATTAAAGCTCTGGGAAAAGCAGCTCCGTTAAATATGATGAGGTATTAGTATCAAGAAGAACAAAGAATTAATTTCACTTGATACCTCATCATGTGTTATGTGCAATTCTCTAGGCAATAACTCCAGAATGTTGGTAAATTAGATAGCAACTGAAATGGTGCATGGTCTATATGACAAAATGCATCAAGAAAGACTCTAAGACCATAATATGTATGGCTTTAGTGAGAAGAAGAAGGGGTCATATGATGAAAACCTTCAAATATATTAAAGCTTTTAATACTGTTCAGGAGGGAAGATTTTTTTCTCCATAACAAAGGGATACTAAAAGATGTTAAAGGGTGGAAGACTCAGTGGTACTGTGTTTAGTGCTGCTTTACAGAAATGTGGAATATTCTTGGATCGGTATCCAAGAGGAAGTGGTAAGGGTAAAGTAAACAGAGATACCAGACTGTGAAGGACATTGTCACATTTTCATGTACTGTCCTGCATCAGTATGGGTCTTCTCTTTCAACCGTGCTCCACCCTGTCCTGAGCTGCCTAACATACAGTGTGGAGTGACCCTTCGCTCCACTCTTACCGGTACTCTAGAACCTGTATTTCCAGGTTGCATTGAGTTAACTTCAGTACAACCCAGAGCTACCAGAGGAGGCAGTGTGGAGTCGGTGGATAATGGATCCTCATTGGGATGCAGGATAGCGTTGAGAAGAGCAGGCAAAAGATAAGATGTGTCGGACAGAGTATATGCGGATCTAAGGCGACTGGTGGGAGAATGGAGAAAGGCTGGGGAAATGTGTGTGAAGAGCTATGGCTACCAGTGGGACATTGGAGCAAGGCTAGGGAAGCACAGTGTCTGTGTGGTTGTGTAACAATCAGTGGGACAGTGGTAATGAGTTTGGGACGCAGGCAGTGTATGTGCATTTCTGTGGCTACCCTTGGGACAATGGGATAAGGCTGAGGAAGCACAGCGATGTATGATTCTATGGCTACCCATGGGACAGTTTAACTAGGCTGGAGATGTAACAGGGTATATGTGGTTCTGTTACTAACAATTGGACAAGGCTGGGGAAGCAGTCAGTGTATGGTGGTTCTATGGCTACCAGTGGGACAGTGGAACAAATCTTAGTATCAGACAGTGTACATTTAGCTGTGTAACTACCAGGAGGACAGCGGAACAAGGCTGGGTTGTCAGACAGTCTGTGTGTGATTCTGTGGCTATCAGTGGACAGAGGAACAATGCTGGTGTTTCAGACAATGGTTGGTTGGTTCTGTATCTACCAGTGGAGCAAGGCTGGAATATTAGAGAGCTCATGTATATATTGTAGATGCCAGTGGAACAAGACAAGGGTGTCAGGTTGTTTATGTGTGGCACTGTGGACACCAGATGAGCAAGGCTGAGAAAGCAGACAGTATATGTTTGGTTCTTTGGCTATCAAAGGAACAGGGCTGGGGTGTCAGAAAGTGTACATGTGGTTCTGGGAATACCAGTGACAACAGGATGGAAAATTAGACAGCATATGGGTGGTTCTGTGACTATTAGTGAACACTGGAACAATGCCGGGGAAGCAGGCATGATGTGCAGTTTTGTGGCAACTAGTCAAACAAGTCATACAAAGTATTTGTGACTCTGTAGATATCAGTGTGACAGTGGCACAAGGATGTCAGTGTATGTGCGGTCCTATGACTACAGATGACAGTAGAATAAGGCTGGTGGAAGCAAACAGTGTATGTGTGGTTCTGTAGCTACCAGTGAGACAAGACTAAGGAAGCAGTGTATGTGTGGCTCTGTGGCTGCCAGTAGAAAATGGAACAAGGATGGGATGTCACACAGAGTATGAGTGGTTCTGTGACCTCCAACAGAACAAGGCTGGTGAAGCAGTGTATGTATGGTTCTGTGCTAACAAGTAGACAATGGAAAAGGATGGGGAAGAAGACAGTGCATTTGTAGTTCTATAGCTACCAGTGGACAGTAGAACAAAAAGCTAGGAGTGTCAGTGTATGTGTAGTTATGTAATTATCAGAGAGAGACAAGCCTGAGGTGTCAGACAATGCATGTGTCCTATAGCTACCTGTGGACAGTTTTCAAACATCCAGTCATTAAAAGATGGCAATATTAAAACTGATTAATGTACTTTAAGGGTCAGGCAGTCTTTAACAGGGATCATTATATACAGGCAACCGCAGATGCAAAAATATAAATATCCTGACTGCTGTTTGTATGTCACATGTATTATACATGTATAAGTTTAATTATGTAGTTCCACCTGGTAAACAGCAAATTACATACTGTAACAGGTCTAGAATACACGGAATAAATACAAAAGCAATGTTGAAAAATGAACACAAGAAAGAGCATAAGTCTAATTAGGTATAATGGACACAAATTAACAATAGTTAACAGTATAGGTGCAAATTTCCCAGTAGGCCAGGTTGCCGCAGTGCAGAGTAGGTGATTCAGTTGCCGCAGTGTAGAGTAGGTGATTCAGAGGTGTGATGGAATGCAACACCATCACCTACCTAGGCAAGTCATTCTGGGATAAGAGCCACTTATCTTTAGGGAAGGGGGTGGGTAGTCTTTGGATCCCTAGCTAATGGATACTACAATTCCCATCATCCACAATCAGCCTTTGGGAGTTATAATCCCAATAGTTGGAGGACCAAAGATGGACTATCTGTGCTCCAGTGCCCTAGCGTATACGAGAATGGGCAGACTAAATGAAGCAATTGGTTCTCATCTTCCATCAAAATGTGTTTATGTTTAAAATGGCACATCTGTGAAATAGAGAAGCACACTACACTTTTTACTGCATCTAATGATAATGACTAACGTCATGATCACTTTTATTTTGTGTGCATCTCCCCTTATATGTGTATGCCAGGCAGAAGTTTGCTTTCAACGAGACACATGTAATCCCTTTGATGCAATACCTCTAGCATTCAAGAGGTTAGAGTAGCAGTAAACATTTTTCTAAATACCTATGTGTTATAGAGCTTTTCCTGCTGAGTAAAACAAGGCCACTCCCACTGCTGTCAGTTGTTTTATTCAAAATGTATAACAGTTCAAATAATCAGGAAGTGAATTTACTGTGTTTACTTCCTGAAAGTTCAGACTGACAGGAAGTGATTCAGCAGTTTCTATTACATTCAAAGGAGAGCTAATTATCACTGACTTTCCTCTTTGTTAGAATGTAACAAAATAACTAATTGGAATTTGACCACTAGAGGGCACTGCTAATGTAAAAAAAAAACAAAAAAAAACACACAGGCTTAACCCCTTAAGGACTGGCACGTGCGGCCGGCACTTGATGACCACGGGGCTTTTTTTTTTTTTTTTTTAAACATCCGGTTCAGGGCTTCCGGAGCAGCATGCAGCCACGCCGGGAGCCCTGCACTCCATGACGTACCAGAACCATCACTGGTCCTTAAGTGCCAGACCACCGTGACTGTCCTGGCACGGAAATGGTCCTTAAGGTGTTAATCTATAACAACTCCGGATATATGCATCTCTCAACAGTGGGAGTATCCTTATTTTACTCCACAGGAAAAGCCCTACAATACATATATTTTTTCATTAAAAAGGTTTACTGCTCCTTTAAGTGCTGTCTAACAGATATTGAGGCTGATGGACTAAGTAGAAATGGAGTAAATCTGGAACAAACCAAGCGCATGACGGTGGAAAAAATCTCAAACATTGATTTTAATGGGGATTTAAACACTTTCAGAATTTTTACTGTCCATCGTTTTACTCATGATTTATGTAGGTAACTTTATAGTTATAAATGGAAAACTATATATTGTTGTTTTCAGAATAAATTCAGATTTTTCTTGGTGCTTCACGTGAAGTTTATTTTCCAAAGTACGACAAGCTATGAAGTCATAAATACAAATAAATGTAAAAATGTTTGCTGGTTGTGAAAGTTTCCCTTATTTTTAAAATCCCTGAACTCTTCAAGTGCGCAGACAACAAATGAGTATAGTTTAACCTACATGCATGGCCTGCACAGACCACTAATTAACAGGAGCGCAAAGGAGTTCAACTTCATGAACTAAAATGTATATTCATTAGTTTCTTGATAAAACTTCCCTAAAAAGCTCAATAAATATATGATATCATATATTTGATGAAAGAATGAATCAGAAAATGGTTGAAGTTACTTCCTACACAAAATGATAAAGCAAGGACATTTTGTCAAAAATAGATATTTTCAGAAAGGTTTTCAGAAATATACATTAAAGTAATAATTTACTGTGTAATGTCTGAAGCAAGTTTGCATGACAAACAAAAGTATGAATATGAATGCCACCTATCTCCTGAGTATTCTGATACCCAAAATATATAGCTGTACAAATGTGTGTCCTTTGTTAGGGCCCTAAATTAGTAACAGCACATAAAAATAATTTTGATTCATATTTTCTTGCAGACAACCCAATTGCACCATACATAAACTGAAAGTATACTTACACCACAATATCAAAATAACCCTACAAAACAGACATGTTAAACATGCCCCCGCAGGCCAGCAATGTAATGCCTTCAATAGAGAGAAACTTTTTTAAGTGCCCTTCAGCCCAGCATCAAGGGGTTAAAAGCCCCAGTTAGATTTTTTTTTTCTCAGTGACTTTAACCCTCCGAATGCAGAGAGATGTCAACACATTGCTTTGCAAAGTTTTGGACTCTTTTCTGGAGCTCACAAGGTTAATTCATCAACCTAAAAAATATTGTTAAGCGCTACTGCTTGTAGAGAGAAGATCAGAGATATCACTACAAATAATACATTTATTGCATTATCCAATCTTGTATATTAAAATATAAAACCAGCTCTTCAGTAATATTTCTAATAATTCTTTTAAAGGTTAAAAATCTCTCTGTATTTAGGGTATAGTGACCAACAGCTCAGCATTAAGTGTACCTCGCTGCCCACAGAAACGCAACTCAACCCACAGAGACCGTATGAATCCTCACCTGTATCTGTGAGACTGGCCCGTCCGTCGGTACACACAAAACTATTTTGGGTGTATCGATTAACAGCTCAGTGTTAAATAGATCTCGCTGCCCATAAAAACGTGACCCAGCCCACAGAGACCGTATAGATCCCTACCTGTATTTGTGAGATTGGCCTGTCCGTCAGCATATGCAAAACACAAAACTACTGAGCACGAAAGTCACATGACCCGCAATTCATAATAAAGATAAAAAAATGAACACAAATAAAAACAGGTGATAATAGTACTTAAACAATTCCACTAATAGCAGTCAAAAGATTATATAATGTGCTTTACTGCTATTTCAAACTCACATGTATAAACGTGATGTAATCAAAATAATGAATAATATATAATTAAACCTTGTTCCAACTTAAAACAAGTCTATATGAAACCCATATACATCCGTATAGGGTGCAATATAGATAGTTGGTATTTAATTATGAAAAGTGAAAACAGAAGATGGAGGAGCTCACTAAAACAAAAATAGAATATCTTCGCTGCAGACGATAGATATCTATGAAACAGACTACAATACTATACAAAATTGTAGTAAAAACAGTCCCAGTAAGGGAAGCTTTTCCTTTGATTGAACTTTATATATTTGCCTTTAAATGGTTCATTTAGGCGATTACTTTTAGATATGCTTCCAATGTTATCTCTTATACTTCCTCAATGCAAACTTTGTCTTCCAATATGTGTCTCGACAATTGTTCAACTGTACAAACTTTCTATAGTGTTGTTATCACTATTTACATAGTGTATTGCTCTCTTTGTGCCGTTGATCGTATCTATCACCTTCAATAATATATTATATCAGCGAGAATCACACCTTTAACCATATAGTCAGTCTCAATGTTGTGCATTAGCCCCCACGGAGTAGGAAGTCACCCAGGCCTGGTCAGATCACGGAGCAGGGTTCTCAGACAAGCCAGTTCGGGTCACAAGCAGGAACGTCAGCCAAGCTGGGTTGGATCACGGAGCAGGAAACCAGGAGTGTCGTCAAAACAGGCCAAATCGGTACACAGGAATCAGGAACACTGGAACACAGCAACAGCAACACTGGTTCAGGAACACCACGAAAGGGCACCTGACAGGTGCCAAAGGCCAGGTATAAAAAGGCCACAATGGGCGGGTCAAACAGGCTCAGACAATGGGAGTGCCCACAACCGAGAGTGACAGCAATGGATCACAGGCACCGTGATAACGGCGGAATACCAGGGCCATCTGGAGGATCGGATAAGGCCTGATTTTTCCGGTGTCCACTTCAACTCTTGGATGTATTTTGACTTTTTGGTATGCTTCTACACGGTGTGACCATGGTTTCTGTCCTTTGGTCTCTTCTTAGGACTCACCTAGAAGTATACTTGTGCGGTTTATCGTACTGTGGCGGTCTTATGGCGGAGAGCCTGATTTTTGGGGTTGGGGGGGCTAGATCTAGACCTTAGGACATTGCAGTCTCGGATGGGGATTTGGTGTGGGTGGGGATGTGTGGGGGTTGATGCGGTGGATGCTCCACTAGGGGTCTCTCTGCCTCGCTGGGGGGGGTGCTTTCCGGCGGTCTCTCCCCTATGAGGACTGCTAGTATTAGTATACATCCTGTTATAGGCTTGCACTTTCTGATGGGTGACCTTTGGAGGATGTGTACTTAGACTGACCTTTAGCAATGGTATGACAGGTTTGATGAATATGGGACTACTTTAGCACGACGACTCAGACATAAACAAAATTTATCTTATATTCACCACTTGGTTGACAATACCGGTCTCAAGATATATGCCCCCGATAAGATTGCGGACCAACTCTGCTCATTTTATGCCGAACTCTATAATTTACAGGGATCCAATTCTTTTCCGGTGGCTGACAGATCTGAGATTGGCTCGTACCTTGCTAGGGCAACTCTGCCTAGGATCTCTCAGGTGGCATTAGCTAGCTTGGATGCCCCTTTGACCGAAAGGCAAAAGTCCGGGCCCAGATGGATTTACTAGTGCGTATTATACTACCTTCAGGGATTTATTGGCTCCTAGATTACTACGCGCCTTTGAAACAATGCCGGATGATATATCTAGGCATCTGACAACTTCGGAGGCACATATTACAGTCCTCCCTAAGCCCAGTAAAGATGGTACAAGATGTGAGAACTTCAGGCCTATCTCCCTCTTCAACCTGGATTTTAAAATGTATGCTAAACTTTTGGCAAATTGACTGAGACCTCTTCTGCCTTCCATGATTCACAGAGATCAGACGGGTTTTACTCTTGGCAGGGAAGCCAGAGACAACACGAGGAAGGTCCTCTCCCTCATCCATTCTATCAATTCAGAGCGCCTTCCCGCAGTCCTTTTATCTACGGATGCAGAGAAGGCGTTCGACACAGTAAGTTGGCCCTTTTTATTCCAAACACTGGAAGCCTTCAGGGTTGGCCCTTATTTTCATAAATGTGTGAAAGCCTTATACATCAACCCTACGGCCAAGGTTCGGGTTAACGGACATCTGTTGGAGTCATTGTGTATCTCAAATGGGACTAGACAGGGGTGCCCCCTATCACCTCTATTGTTCATTCTAGTACTGGATCCGTTTGCCAGGAGAATCCAGTCGGATCCTGCAATAACTGGTATTATCGTGGCTGGGGTGGATCACAAGTTGTCCATTTTTGCAGACGATGTCCTGATGACATTATCTAACCCGCAGGTGTCTGTGGCAACTGTCATGAACCATGTATCGGAATTTGCTTCTCTGTCAAATTTTAAAGTGAATATGTCTAAATCAGAGGCTCTCTTAATGCATTGTTCGCACTCAGTGACTAGGACATTGCAGACTTCTTACCCGTTTAAGTGGGCAACCAAGGGAATTAAATACTTAGTAATTTGGCTAGCAGCTGATATATATGACATATATCAATTAAATTACCCTCCACTGCTCACAGGGATACAACAAGATTTGCGCACATGGAGCTCGATGTATTTGTCTGTGATGGGTCGGATTAATTCCCTTAAAATGATCTTGTATACTGTATGTGTTTCAAACGTTGCCCATTAAGGTACCTAGATCATTCTTCATTCAGTTGTCTTGAATGGTTTCATCATTTCTATGGGGTACGACTAGACCTCGCTTAAAATGGACCTTTCTGTCTAGACGCAGGATTGATGGAGGGCTGGGAATCCCGGATTTCCATAGATACTATAGAGCTGTCCTACTTGCATCGTGTTTGGACTGGAAGCACAGAGGTGCTTCAAAGTCATGGGTTTCAGTTGAACGGTTTTTCTATTTGGACACGGATGTACTATTAGAAGATTTTTTTACCGCTCCCTTATAGGAATACACGGATCTTATCTCATCCAGTGCTGGGCGCGGTGTTTGGGGTTTGGTCGGGTATGGCTGTGTGACATGGATTGACTACTTTACTTTCTCCTTTTACACTGGTATTATACATCCGTCATACTCTCTTTACTCTGCCAAGTCGAGAATTTCAGACCTGGCCTAGAGAGTCCCTATTTCATGTAGTTGATTTTGTAGCAGAACAACGGTTGCTGCCTTTCTCGGATTTGCAACACACTTACCATTCGGCTAATGGCGAAATGTGGAGATTCTTCTGCATAAGACATCTTCTGGAGTCAAGGTGGTGTCAGCATATGTGGACTAGGGAATATTTCTCTTTTGAAAAATTGTTACTCAAGCTCCCGCTGAGCTCCTCACCGCTTACTATGGTATATAAGCTATTGGGGGGTAGGGGGTCCATCTCGAATCCATCATATGCATTGGCTTGGGAGAGGGACTTGGGGCTGACTCTGGGGGACCGGGAATGGAGGAGGATTTGGAAGACAGCGAGCTCTTGCTCTATGTCGACGCAGCTTCAAGAATCTCATTTCAAGTTCCTATCCAGATGGTATTATACTCCTCAGAGATTACATAAGATGTTTCCTTCTGTGCAGTCAACATAGGGGTACGTTTGAACATATATGGTGGTTGTGACCATTGTTGCAGTCATTCTGGGCGGACTGTTTGGCTTGTGTGGAAAGGAGTCGGAGAGTAGTTCTCAGAAGTGATCCTTGGCAAATATTATTTTATAGTGATATTCCGCGTCTGCCCTCGATGTCCTGGCTTCTTCTATTAACAATGTTGGGGATAGCTAAAGCTATGATTCCAGCTTGCTGGAAGTTGGTTACACCTCCTACTTATGCAGAATGGGTCCGCAGGGTGAGGGATGCAGCTACTATTTTGCGAATTTCTATTTCTCAGAAGGGGGGAGATCCCGACTTAGTGGACTAATTTCTTCGAGAATCCTTTAAGCCCTGATCAATGGGTTGGGGCTTGGGGGGGACAGACCTGGGATGTACAGATTCCTCTCTTTATTTCTTCTTTGCCTTAATTCTCTTCCGCACTATCCTATTTAGCCAATTTGCTTGTATTATGTGTTTATAGCTTCTGCTACAGTTGATGGCTTCAGTTGAAGACAGTAGGAGCCTTTTTCTCTCTTTCTCTCTCTTTTTCTCTAAATATTTTTCTGTCTATCTCTAATCTTTTCTCTCATTGTCTATCTCTCTGATTTTCCTTATTCACTCTCTACTCTCTCTCTCTCTTTACATTGAATGTTGTTCTACCTGACTTCTCAAGGTAGTGTTTTCTGGTACATTTGATGGGGATATTAACTCTTTGTACATGGGTTTCTAGATCTTCTTTGAAGGAAGATTTATAATATGTGCAATGATCCTGCTGATTGTTTGTAAGCGTGTATCCCTATGCACTTTTTTCAATTGTTATTGTATTATTTTGTACCGATGGGTATTAAGCTATATTATTACTCTGTATTGTCTTATTCTTTCAATAAAATAATTATTAAAAAAAAAAAAGAAAAAAAAAGAAAGTAATTTATCTGTAGATTGGGTTACCTTTGGACTTGGAAGGGAAGTAGTTAATTTACCCTGTCTTTTCTTTGTCTCAGGTTAATTTAATAAGAAGATTATATCACTTCCTTTATAAGACTAGGAACTGGAATGTGTGACCGGGTTTATGAGTAAACACAGGTGCAAAACACGTGAGCTGTCTGGTCTAATGTGGTGTTCGTTTGATCTCATCCAATAAAGCTGATTTTAGTTTCTCCACGTTCCTGTGCAGTATTTCTCTTTCTTTAGTATTAGTCAGTGTATTAACAGTCCCAAAATCAGGAGAATATTTGAGTTTGTCATGCTTGCCCCTAAAAGCATACATTTCCTTTAACTTGTGTACAAATGTTTCCATAAGGTGGAGCTAAAGGAAAAGATATGTGCATTTTTTACATTTCCACCATTTCCAATATACTGAATATACTAAACTATGGAATTTCTTGCCGTATTCATTAGCTACTGCTCTTCTGAGAAATATTGCATTAGTTGTAATACTGTGTCAGGTTCCAGAAGTAAAAAACAAAGCCAAATACAATCATACCTTGGAACTCTCTGGATCTGCTTCAGATTCTCCGGTTTTTACAGTTAATTACTGGGTCACCGGGGACAGAAGCTGATTCTCCAGTGCTGGGGAGTTTCTTATGAAACTCTGCCCACTTCTCCTCCTTCCCACCTCTTCCCCCCACTTCCCACCCACTTTTCCTCCTTCCCACCCTGTTCTGCTCACTTTCCACCCACTTTATGAAACAAGGCTGCTAATCCCCGCACCCACCCACAATTAAGCCCAGTCCCACTGTAAAACAAATTGCTCAATTTACATCCCTCAGTCACACCACATGAGCCCTCTCCAGGGGCTTAAAGTGTTAGTAATGTGCACAAAAAAGGTTTTTTTTGCATTTAGAAGAGCTTAAAAAGCTGAGCTAAATGCAAAAAAAACGTATCTCTCAAACTGCTATGGTTTAAGAGATACAGGCATTTAAAGTTTGATCTCTCCTACTGACAGCTGTAAAGCTGTCAGCAGGAGATCTGTGTCGGCCGACACGGAGGCGCTTGAGGAGTGCCACAATCTCGTTATTTACCACAAATCCCTTCATTGGAATGATCTAAAACGTGTGCCTGGATTTCAAGCACTCGTTTTAGACTATTCCAATGAAGGGATTTGTGGTACATAAAGAGATCTTGGTTCTGCTCAAGAGCCTCCGTGTCGGCCGACATGGATCTCCTGCTGACAGCCTTACAGCTGTCAGTAGGAGAGATCAATCTTTAAATGCCTGTATCTCTTAAACCATAGCGGTTTGAGAGATACGTTTTTTTGCATTTAGCTCAGCTTTTTACGCTCTTCTAAATGCAAAAAATGTTTTTGTGGACATTACTAACACTTTAAGAAGACAAATACAATCTGTTTTTTTCCCTAAATTTTTTAAAACATGACTTGCCTGTACTAAAATGGTTGTAACTAGTGATGAGCGAGCACCCCAATGCTCGGGTGTTCGGGTGCTCTGACCGAGCACCCCCGGAGGCTCGAGTGCTCGGCCGAGCACCCGAGCCCCATTGAAGTCAATGGGAGGACTCGAGCATTACACCAGGCACCCCCTGCTCTGATGAGGGGAGGGTGCCTGGTCCATAGGAAAAGGGCAGAAAAGGATGGAAACACCACAGAAATGGTTCAGGGACAGCATAGGGAGGATGTCTGGATGCATCTTGGACTCCAACGTCGCTGCTGGGAACGATGTTTCGCCCGTAGTACGCCATTTTTACAGACTGACCGTAAAACACACAAAAAGGAAGATAAAAACGACTTTAGGCGAAAAATTGGTACCAAACAGTATTTGCTGTATATTTACTTGTATATCATCTGCAAATTCTCCCAAAAATTTCCTCGATTTTTCTGAACTGAGGCCATGATTAAGAGGGAAACGTGCGCAGAGGCAAATTCTCCCAAAAATTTCCTTGATTTTTCTGAACTGAGGCCATGATTAAGAGGGAAACGTGCGCAAAGGCAAATTCTCCCAAAAATTTCCTCGATTTTTCTGAACTGAGGCCATGATTAAGAGGGAAACGTGCGCAAAGGCAAATTCTCCCAAAAATTTCCTCGATTTTTCTGAACTGGGGCCATGATTAAGAGGGAAACGTGCGCTGAGCCGACCATCCAAAACATTATGGGTGAGGGTCTGCTGCGGAGCTGACCATCCTAAACATTATATGCGAAGGCCCGCTAGTGAGCTGACGCTATAAAACATTATATGAGAGGGCCCGCTAGAGAGCTGACCCAATAAAACATTATATGAGAAGGCCCGCTGGTGAGCTGACCTATACAAAAATTGTCAAACAGGGCCCGCTGGTGAGCTGGCCCTATATAAAAATTATATCACAGGGCATATGGAAGAGGAGGAGGAGGATGAGAATATTAAGAGTCAACCATATACCCGTTTTTTGGGTGGAAGGGGTGAATGGGAATACAGAGTATTCCCATCATTGTAAATAACATATATAAAGTCACTTTATGTTCCTCCGGGGCTTTCCTCCAGTGGAGTGGAGAAGTCAGGGGAAATCCAGGCCTTGTTCATTTTTATGGAAAGGCGGATACGCTTATCTGTTATGATGCCACCAGCAGCACTAAATACCCGCTCAGACAGAACGCTGGCGGCAGGGCAGGCCAGCACCTCCAAGGCGTAGAGTGCCAGTTCATACCACGTGTCCAGCTTGGACACCCAGTAGTTGTAAGGCACAGAGGGATCAATGAGGACGCTGACACGGTCTGCTACGTACTCCTTCACCATCTTCCAAAACTTTTCCCTCCTTGTGACACTAGGCTGCGCATCAGGGTGAGGGTGCTGGCGGGGTGTCATGAAGGTGTCCCACGCCTTGGAGAGTGTTGCCCTGCCTTTGTCGGAACTGCTGTGTGCTCCCCTTTTCTCCCCTTCTCTGTTGGCCAAGGTAGCACGTACTCTGCCGCCAGCGTTGTCAGATGGAAAATTTTGGAGCAATTTTTCAACAAGAACCTTCTGGTATTGCACCATTTTGCTTGTCCTCTTCACCGGAGGAATGAGAGATGAGAAATTCTCTTTGTAGCGGGGGTCCAGAAGGGTGAACACCCAGTAATCCGTGTTGTCTAAAATGCGTATAACGCGTGGGTCACGGGAAAGGCAGCCTAACATAAAGTCAGCCATGTGTGCCAGAGTACCAACAGGCAAGATTTCGCTGTCCTCACCAGGAGGATGACTCTCAATCTCCTCATCCTCTTCCTCCTCTTCTGCCCACCCACGCTGAAGAGATGGAACTAAAGTTCCATGGCTACCCTCTGTAGCGGAGGCAACCGTGTCTTCCTCCTCCTCCTCCTCCTCCTCCGCCTCCTCCAATTGTCGCTGAGAAGACGAAGTGAGGGTGCTCTGGCTATCACCTTGTGTAAGCTCTTCCTCCCGCATTTCCACCTCTTCCACATGCAAAGCGTCAGTTTTAATTGTGAGCAGCGAGCGTTTCAGTAGACACAGAAGTGGGATGGTTACACTGATAATAGCGTTATTGCCGCTCACCATCTGTGTCGATTCCTCAAAATTGCGTAAAACCTCACAGAGGTCTGACATCCATTCCCACTCCTCACTTCTGATTACAGGAAGTTGAACGGAGAGGCGACGACCGTGTAACAGCTGGTACTCCACTACTGCCCTCTGCTGCTCACAAAGCCGGGCCAACATGTGGAAGGTGGAGTTCCAGCGCGTGCTCACGTCACACAGCAGCCGGTGAGCTGGCAATTGTAAGCGCTGCTGCAGCTTCAACAGGCCGGCTGAAGCTGTAGATGACTTACGGAAATGTGCACACACGTGGCGCACCTTGGTCAAGAGATCATGCAAATTGGGGTAGGTTTTTAGAAATCGCTGAACCACTAAATTAAATACATGCGCTAGGCATGGTACGTGTGTGAGCTTGCCGATCTCCAAAGCCGCCACCAAGTTACGCCCATTATCACACACAACCATGCCTGGTTGCAGGTTGAGTGGCGAGAGCCACTGCTCGGTCTGGTGACTAATCCCCTGCAACAGCTCTGAGGCCGTGTGCTGTTTGTCCCCAAGGCAGATCAGCTTCAGCACGGCCTGTTGACGCTTCCCCACTGCAGTGCTACACTGCTTCCAGCTACCGGCTGATGGGTGAGTGGCGCTAAGCGCAGAGAATTCGGAGGTGGAAACGGAGGAGGAGGAGCCAATAACGTAGGTGCTGGCGGAAACCCTGATGGAGGTAGGGCCCGCAATCCTCGGCGTGGGTAGCACCTGTGCCATCCCAGGGTCCGAGTCGCTCCCAGCCTCCACGACATTCACCCAGTGTGCCGTCAGGGAAATGTAGCGTCCCTGGCCACAAGCACTTGTCCATGTGTCAGTCGTTAAGTGGACCTTCCCAGTAACTGCATTGGTCAGGGCACGGGTGATGTTACGGGACACATGGTGGTGTAATGCGGGGATGGCACACCGGGAAAAGTAGTGGCGGCTGGGGACCGCGTACCGAGGGACAGCTGCTGCCATCAGGCTGCGGAAGGACTCAGTCTCCACAAGCCTAAATGGCAGCATTTCGATGGCCAGTAATTTGGAAAGGTGTGAGGTTAGTGCTATGGCCTGTGGGTGGGTGGCTGGGTATTTTCGCTTGCGCTCAAATGCCTGGGGTAACGACATTTGGACGCTGTGCTGGGACAGGGAAGTGGATGTGGTCGCTGATGGTGCTTCAGATGGTACAGGTGCAGGGCGGGAGGTATGCGGGCCTGCGCCTTCGACAGGCGATTGGCCGGCACCGAAAACAGGGGAAGAGGAGGCAGTGGTGTGGCCTGCAGACACAGATGGGCGATCCAGGCGTTCCTCCCACTTATTACGGTGCTTGGATGCCATGTGTCGGATCATGCTGGTGGTGGTGAGGTTTCTAGTGTTCATGCCTCGGCTCATTCTGGTGTGGCACAGGTTGCAAACTACAATTCTTTTGTCGTCCGCACTTTCCTTAAAAAAACGCCATACCGCGGAACACCTACCCCTTGGCAAGGGAGATTTACGAAAGGGGGTGCTCCGTGGAACATTTGCGGGCCGGTTTGGTGCGGTCCGCCTTCTTTCTGTAGCCACACCACTGCCTCTTCCAGCCTGTTGCGGTGCTGCAGATGGCTCACCCTCAGGACTGCTGTCATCGCTCGGCTCTACACCTTCCCAGGTGGGGTCAGTCACCTCATCGTCCACCAAGTCCTCCTCCACTTCCTCACTCTGATCATCCTTCTCATGTCTTGATCCCACCACATACTCAGTCATTGACAACTGTATATCATCCTCCTCATCAAGGTCTTGAGACAGTAATAGTGGTTGATGTAATGGCAACTGTGTCTCATCATCATCATCATCCACTTCCTTTGACCTTAAATGCCGTTCACCTCTGTCATCTTCTTGTGATTGGGTACCCTCTAGAGGTTGTGAATCAGGGCACAAGATGTCATGTTCCTCTGCAAGCGTGCTTGGAGAGAGGTTCAAATTAAGGATTGGTGATGAGACGAGCTCCTCACTATATCCCAGTGTGGGATCACTTCTTTGACCAGATCCTCTATGGTGGGAGGAAGGATGATCAGAGTGAGGATTATGTTGACCAGACTCTTGGCTACTGAGAGTGGACTTGGTGGGAGACAGGGTGGTGCTTAACCGACTGGAAGCAGTATCAGCTGACATCCAACCGACCACCTGTTCGCAGTGGTCGGACCTCGAGAGTGATGTCCTGCGACGCCCTGTAAAATGAGACATGAAGCTAGGTATGGTGGATGTCTTTCTGTCTTGTGCCCTGGCACCAGGCGCAGTTTCTACGCGTCCTGACCCGCGCCCTGAACTATCAGGATCACGTCCACTTCCCCGTCCCTTTTTACCCGCCTTCTTCATATTACACGGAATATGTGCTGCAAATCTGCAACTTTGCACAGTACACAGAATTTGCTTCTTAACTGCGGCTACGCACAGTGAATGGAATATGTGACTTTGATACTTTACAGTTTGAAGACTTAACAGAATGTTTTCCTATTCTGAAACTGTGCACAGTAAACAGAATTTGCTTCTTAACTGCGGCTCGGCACAGTGAATGGAATATGTGACTTTGATATTTTACAGTTTGAAGACTTAACAGAATTTTTTCCTATTCTGAAACTGTGCACAGTAAACAGAATTTGCTTCTTAACTGCGGCTACGCACAGTGAATGGAATATGTGACTTTGATATTTTACAGTTTGAACACTTAACAGAATTTTTTCCTATTCTGAAACTGTGCACAGTAAACAGAATTTGCTTCTTGACTGCGGCGACGCACAGTGAATGGAATATGTGACTTTGATATTTTACAGTTTGAAGACTTAACAGAATTTTTTCCTATTCTGAAACTGTGCACAGTAAACAGAATTTGCTTCTTAACTGCGGCTACGCACAGTGAATGGAATATGTGACTTTGATATTTTACAGTTTGAAGACTTAACAGAATTTTTTCCTATTCTGAAACTGTGCACAGTAAACAGAATTTGCTTCTTAACTGCGGCGACGCACAGTGAATGGAATATGTGACTTTGATATTTTACAGTTTGAAGACTTAACAGAATTTTTTCCTATTCTGAAACTGTGCACAGTAAACAGAACTTTGCACACTAAACAGAATGTGCTCTAATCTGCAACTTTGCACACTAAAAAGAATGTGCTGCTAATCTGCAACTTTGCACACTGAACAGAATGTGCTCTAATCTGCAACTTTGCACACTAAACAGAATGTGCTCTAATCTGCAACTTTGCACACTAAACAGAATATATGAAGTTTTTTTTTTTTTTTTTTTTCCCCCCACACAAAATAAACTGCTGCCCCCACACACAGGACTTTTGGGTCTTTTTTTTTTCCACAATTGCTTGTCTTCTCCCTACACTGACTTTCCCTTCCTATCCTCATCTCTCCCTGGCTAAGACTGAGCCGAACTCGCTGGTCAGGTGCTATACAGCACCCGATCACGGGTTCTGGCCAGCCAATCAGTGTAATGCCAGCAGCCAACATGGCTGCTGGCATTACACTGATGTCAGAGCCTCCCTGCACGTTTATTGGCTGCGCAGCAGCCGCGAAACGTGCGGGGAGGAGACCCGAACATGGCGGGCGAGCACATGCGGTACTCGTACGAGTACCGCCATGTGCCGAGCAGAGCGATGCTCGAGCCGAACCGAGCTTCGGCCGAGCATGCTCGCTCAACACTAGTTGTAACTGCAGAAATGAATAAGAAGTAGATAAAAGAAGAGAATTATTTTGTTTTCACTCATGTTAATGTTTTTGGTTTACAGAGCCCTTCCTATTTCGCTTCTTAATCCATCTGGCATGACACTCTCCATGCATGCATATATATCCACTAACTAGGCTGGACATCAGTCTACTGTTTGATCTTATTCTACACAACAAGTTTATTTTGCCAGAAAACTGCTGCCGCAAGTGTGTAACATGCTCTTATCTTAAATGTTGTTGAGACATAACATGTAATACTGGAGTGTCCTCCCATGCTTTTTCAATACCTACCACAGGACTGTACTTCATAAAGGATGCTTATTTTGGTGTATTATGTAATTTTACATTTGAATAAAAAGTATATTTAAAAGAAACAAAAAAAAACAACACAAACGCAAACAAGGTAACTGAATGCCTTTCTAGCACTAGCCTGGCACTACAGGAAAAAATAGTATTCTTTTAGATATTCCCCCCCCCCCCAAATGTACTGAAAACCTCAGGAATTTTCTACTGTATTCATTAGCTACTGCACTCCAGACACAAAATTACAACCTGTAGGCATGAGCTGACATACTGCAGAGAGCTACTGGAGCCTAGGGAATGAATTATGCAGATAATACTAATAAAAATATTCACTGCCAGTGGAATTTAAATGTTAAAGTAATTTGCATGAGTGTTTAAACTGACATGTATTGTGTATTCTGCCTTCATTCTTATCATGCTTGAAAAATAGACCTATTGTCTTGAAAGCTTGCATCCTAGAACTACTCATTTGGCCAATAAAGGTATCATCTTTACTCCATCAGTCTCCTACTTTTACTATGGCTAACACGGTACCACCCTTTACCTATATCAAATGAAGGGTCACTTTTATTTTTACCTCTACACAAGTATGCACAACTATTTCCAGAATAATGGAAATATAGGAAAAAGCACACTTTTTTTTTTTTTTTTACAATTAAATCACTTGAATGATACTAAAATCTTTCAACACCATGGAATTTATGAGTGTTTTAGTACCTATTGATGGCCTGAAAAAATGGTACCTCATTTTTATGAGTTGACATACCATGGTGGGTACCAGGAGCACATCTGTGGAATAAGACTGGGGAAGTATTGTTTATGTTATTCTACAACATCCAGTGGAAGAATGCTGGGGTGACAATGTATATGTGGTTCTGTGCCTATCAATGGGGAAGCAGGCAGTGTATACCTGCTTCTCTGGCTACCAGTGGGAAAATGCTGGGGGATCAGCATACCTGGGAACTTTACCTAAGGTGCAACCCGGAGGGTAGCCGCCGGGTGAGATCTATGACGCGATTCGCGTCATTAAAAAGGGGCGGGGCTTAATCGCGACGGGAGGGGGGGTTGTAGAACAGAAGAAAAAACCACAGAAAAAGAAAAAAAATACAGAAAAGCCTGGGGAAGTAGGAGAATGGGGCGGGGAGTGGGAGAAACGGGGCGGGATGGAGCACAAGTGGGTAGAGTTTCAAGGGAAACTCCCCACATCCGGCAAATTAGACTGTGCCCCGGAGACCCGGTAATACAGTGTTAAATCCGGAGTCTCCGGGGCAAAACCGGAGAGTTCCCAGCTATGGGGATCAGGCAGTGCATGTGAGGATGTGTAACTACCAGTGGGCAGTGGACGCAGGCTGGAGGGGTCAGTGTATTTAGGGATCTGTGACTACCAGTGGGCAGTTGAACATAGCTGGGAAGCAGGAAGTGTCTATATGCCAGAGGGTCTCCAACACATTCTAAAGAAATGTGTTGGAGACCCCTGTGGCGCACACAGGGTTGATTTTTTTTTTTAACTGTTCAGACATCATTGGGGGTATCGGGATACCACCTGATGCCCCCACTGGTATTGATCACATGCCCAGTCAGTAGTGGAGATAAGAAGGTACGCCTTTCCTTCCCATGATCCTTTTTAACTTGGTATTCCCTGAACTTCCAGATGGAGTGGGAGTGACAGGGTTTACCACTGGTATCAGATATAATGCAAGTGGGCCTTCCATTCCTCATATTTGACTCAGAATGTCAGGTAATGTCGGGTTGAGGAGGATCATGGTTACCTTTATTGATTACTTACATAATCGCATAAACGATCACCACCAAACCTGCAGGGGGGAGAACGAGACCACATGCTAGTCACATGGTTCACCATTTTGGCACACTTTTTAAATAATTTGCCCAGTTGTGATTGGCACACTAAGAGTTAACACCTTGATGGTTAGGAGGTCTCCACCACATTGCAATGAGTTGGAGATCTGTGTTTACACGCTTAACACTCACAGAAAGCAGACTGCAAGCTTTGCATACAATTAAAAAGAACCAGCTTCCTCCTACCAACCATCACCTAAATGACTACATCAGGGGTGAGGTCCGCAAGCCGCATGCAGCTCTTTTCACAGTCATGCGTGACTCCTGAGCTCCAGTCAAAGTAAAAAACTTGGGGGTGGTTGTGGGTTTTTTTGTTTGTTTGTTTTTTTACATATTTAAGCCTGATGCCACTTTCAGCTGCCACTTAACCTCACTCTGCATAGGTGCTCAGTAAATAAGGGGAAGCCTTGTGGTGATCCCCACCCTCCTCAAATCCAAGTGGATAGGGCTCATAATTAGACACTTCACGGTTTAGTTTTTTATGTATTGTTTGGCAATATAGGCAAATCATCTTTATGGCAGTATAATCAAAATATCTTTAGATCAAATATTAATGAAGAGTGTATTCATTATTATGGGAGTTGAGTGACCCATTATTTGGAGAATCATTAGATTATCCCCTAGTGTTCCCTAATGTTAACTCTTGTTGTTTACAGGTGTCCCTACAACTCATCTGCTCAGTGTTTACATGCATTCAAGTCAGCACTTGCCTTGTGGACAGAGCCTGGAATTCAGCACCTGGACTAAGGACAGCTCCCGGAGCTGCAGCAGCCGCCAGTTTTCTAAAGAGACTTTTCTCCCTGCCTACATATTGATGTTCCACTGGTACCAGCGGCAGTGGTGGGGGGCTTAACCCTTTGAGTGCCAGAGGGGTACGCACTCAGAGGGTTAAATGAAAGTTAAGCCCACTTTCCTCCAGTCATCTGGGGAGGACAACTCTGCTCCAGGGATAGAAATGTTTCAAAATAAAATCATCTCCAATTAATCTTCTTAGTATTTGGGCCATGGAGAGTGTTATTTCAGTACTGTCAGAGTTGTAGTTCAAGAGTAATTGAATGATAAAGTATCCCCCCTTTTACTGATGTAACACTGCTCACCTCAGAACAGAAAGGTGGTGTCCAGATGGCTTGCAGAGTGGGACAATCTACAAATAGCATAATGGAAAAACCTGAAAAACCTGTGAAGGGGGGCAGGGTTTTCATTGTTCTCACAGTAAGAAGATTGTCCCTTGCTTAAGACCAGATTCCACACCTGAGGGGAGGTGGCTTACACTAGGTAAAAGGGATGGGAGGGGGATATTTTATCATTCAATTACTCTTGGACTACAACTCTGACAGTATTGAAATAACACTCTTCATGGGCCAAATACTATGAAGATTAATTGGAGCTGCTTTTGAAAAATTACCATCCATTTAAAAGACAGGGGACTCATTTTGTACTATACTTTTTGAAATGTTGTTTGTGGATTTGCACTGTGTTAACTCACTGACTGCCTCCACTAATCTTGCCATAGTGTCTGCAGATATTTGGAGAACAATGCCCTGAGTATCTGTAGGCCCTCTCTAAAACAATGGAGAGCCCTCCAGGGGGTCTTTCATTGTTGTGGAGGATTTGGCACCAGGTAAGGCAGAGAACAAAGCTGGGGCAGGGACTACATTGTTGATGTCTTTCTGTTGGTTAAGGAAAGGGAAATTCCCTGACCAACTAGTTTGTAGCTCCTGTTTAGATCTTCCCCAGTAGGAGCTATCTGGGGACATAATACCTTGTTGAAGCTACCCCAGGGTTATCTGAGCCTGGGTCTAAAGTATGGGTCAGAGCCCACGGCAAGCAGATAGCTTCTTGTGTCGTGTGGGGAAGTAAGGAGGGGGGGGGCTTGATTTCTGTCAGGTTCTGGCACCCTGTACAGTATTCTATGAACAAATAAACCAGTTTTCTGTTAAATTCAGCTTGATTTTGAATCTTTACTTGTACAAGAACCCACGGAGTGGCTCTGCCAACAGGGTGATCACTTCCTCAAATTACATTAACAAAAATCTTAACATGACATTTTTTTTAAAGGTACACTAATACTGGGGTTGGACACATAATCCTGTAAGTCATCCATAAGCGTTGATTATGATAGAGGCAATTTGGGCAAAAATCATGCACACGATTTCCATAGACAAACATTAGCAGTAGAATGGCCCATACTGCAGAACTCAGTGACTTCCAGTGTGGAAAAGTCATGGGTTGCCACCTCTCCAACAAGTCAGTCTGCTAGAGCTGCCCCAGTCAGCTGTAACTGCTGTTATTATAAAATAGAAATGTCTAGGAACCACAGTTCAGCTGTTGGCTGGTAGGACACACAATCTGAAAGAACGGGGCTTCAGAGTGCTGAAATGTGTAACCATCATTTGTTGATGGTTGCAACACTAACTATAGAGTTCCAAACTGCCTCTGGAAGTAACTTCAGCACAAGAACTGTCAGGCAGGAGCTTCGGGAAATGTGTTTCCATGGCCAAGAAGCTACACACAAGGCTAAGATCACCATGCACAATGCCAAGGGTTGGCTGGAGTGGTGTGAAGAGAACTGCCATTGAACTCTGAAGCAGTGGAAACATGTTCTCTCGAGTGATGAATCCCACTTCACCATCTTGGTTTGCCAGATGCCAGGAGAAAGCTACATACCTGACTGCATAGTACAATTTTGTAGAAGATGAATTCTACACTGGGGCTCTTTTTCTTGGCTTGGACTAGGCCCCTTAGTGCCAGTGAAGAGACATTTTAACACTACAGCAAACAATGACATTCTAGACGATTCTGTGCTTCCAACTCTGTGGCAGCCATTTGGGGAATGCCCTTTCCTGTTTCCGCGTGACAATGTTCCATTCACAAAGCAAGGTTCATGCAGAAATGGTTTGTCGAGATCGTTGTGGAAGAATTTGAATGGCCTGCACACAGCCCTGACCTCAAACCCATCGAACACCTTTGGAATGAATTGAGACAATGACTGTGAGTCAGGCCTAATTGCCCAACATTATTGTCTGACCTCATTAATGATATTGTGGATAAATGGAAGAAAACCCCCAGAGCAATGTTCCAGTATCTATTGGTAAGTCTTCCCAAAAGAGTGAAGGTTGTCATAGCAGCAAAGGGGGGACCGACTCCATATTAATACCCATGATTTTGCAATGAGATATTAGACAAGCAGGTATCCACATAATTTTAGCTATATATAGGATATTTCATTCTGGCTGCGTGGATCCATAATATCGGGGTCAATAGTAAGATATATGGTCCGCACATCCAGTAGCAGCAAAATGTGCAATTTCAGTGCATGTAAAGCAGACTCAGTGAATGATTTTTGCTCACTCACAACTAAGCCTTAATAATTGCCCACTATAAAATCCAGAGAGCTTTGGGGTTCAGTGAAAAACTATGTTTTATCAAAGAAAGTTTTGGGGTGCTGCAAAATGCAATATTTTATGAAATAGCTTTGGGATGCTGTGAAATGGTATATTTTATTAATACAAGCTTTCGGGTTCAGTGATATGCCATGTTTTATTATAGAGGACATTGGGGTATAGTTCATTAGTATATTTTATTTGGGGTGCTATGAAATGTCATGTTTTATTACAGATTTTTTTTGGGGGGGCGCTGTGAAATAGCATATTTTATAACAGAGTCCTTTGGGGAGTGCTGTAAAATAGTACATTTTATAACAGAGTGCTTTGGGGAGTGCTGTGAAATAGTACATTTTATAACATAGGGCTTTGGGGAGTGCTGTGAAATAGTACATTTTATAACAAAGGGCTTTGGGGGGGGTGCTGTGAAATAGTACATTTTATAACAGAGGGCTTTGGGGGGGGTGCTGTGAAATAGTACATTTTATAACAGAGGGCTTTGGGGGGGTGCTGTGAAATAGTACATTTGTTGAGGGTTTTTGGTACTGTGAAATGGTATATTTTATTACAGAGGGCTTAGGGTAGGTAAGGTGATATAAAATGTTTTATGACGAGGCTTTGGGGTATGCGTGATTCCATAGGGCAGGTGTATGAATCATTCATTTCATTTGTAATGTTTTTATACTGTCAGCAATACAAACCCACATTATGTTTTATTCTTTGTTTTACTATCGTATGACAAGCTTTACTGAAGGAAATTATTTTTGTGCTTGTGAAATTTAAACATTTATTTCTTATGTATATATGTTGATTTTTGTGTGTCTGTGTTGATGCATTAGTATTCAATGTGGAATGTGCTGCTCAGAATATTTTGGTCACCATTACATGTTAACCTTTTCAGTGCCAGCGAGGTATCCAACACATTGTGTTACTGCCCTGGCACTCAAAGGGTTAAAAAAAATATATATCTTAGAAAAGGTTGCAGACCCCCTAATCTATGGACAGAACATTTGATTACTTGCATAATCATAAAATGTAATATTATGTAATAAAGGGTTAATTTCCACTAAGGTATGATGAAGAGGTGATAAAGAAGAGATTAATTCTCCAGTGATATCACTTCTCTAGTTCCTATGTTATTCTATAGAGACTATGCACTAAGATTGCCAAAGCTGGATAAATCTTAGTGTATTGGCTCAATAGAATAAGATGGGCATTGGAGAAGTGATATCACTGGTGAAGTCATCTCCACTTTATCACCCATTAATGCATTTCACCCAGTGCATAGCATCATTCAGTACAGTGTTGTTTAGAGCCTGACATCTTTCATACAAAGAATCAACATTTGTATTTTGTGTGTTTTTTTCCATGATCAAATATAGGCTTCTGTTAACGGATGCTTAAAGGAGACATCCTAATAATAATGCACACTTACCATTCTATGCCCAGGAAATCCAAACATCCACAATCCATTTTTCCTTGCACATGGGTATAAGAGGTGTCTGCATGTCAGGTCCCTAGAGGTAAACATGACAGTTGTTAGCAGGACCACCGGACATCAAACTCTGTTCATTGCATATGGTAATCATTTTTTTTGTATATTTATTGCATTTGGCTTTAATATTCTACATAATGACATTTGCAGCCTAATGCAGAAAGCAAAAGAGAACAATCTGGTTAAAAGCTAAATTTAAAGTCAATGGTAATGTTTAATTGTTCCCCAATGGTGCAGGTGGTTTGCACCCAAATAACTCTACTTTTGAATTTGTGAATATGCGCCATCCTATATAATAATTCCCTAGAATGTTTGTCAGAAGCAGTCATGCGCAGTAGAGACTGCCCGAACGCACAGAATGCTGGGAGTTCTATGCTGGGAGCATTCTGTGCTTTTGGGCAGTCTCTACAGTGCATGACTGCGTCAGCGGCAGGACCGGCCTCTTAACCTTTTGAGCGACAGAGGGGTACGCAACGCATTGCAAAGCAATGCGGTGCATACCTCTCTGGCAATCAAAGGTTTAACATCACCCGGACCTTGGCCCGTGTACACAGGCTTTTACACTAGTAAACTCATATAAAATCATTAAAATATCACAGAAAGTGCTCAAAAGAGGAAAACATTTTTAAATGCACATATAAAGACACGTTGATACTTGTAGATGTATCTCCTCTCTCCCTTCCTCCTTCCCCATATAATCGATCATCCAGGCAGATTGATCGTTACCATCCACGTGCACACAGTGCCCTCACTGGACATGAAATAGAGCACATGCCCCCAGGGACTGGGGGGCAGGTTATAAATACAGATTACCCCAGTAATCTCTCTTAGCTCACGCTGCTGAAGATCCTCATACATAATGTATAAGAGACTCACAGTCCCAGCTCACAAAGAGCAGCTTACTTTGCACGCATATCCATGTGAAATACAATAAGTATATATTTTCCATATGCATAACAAAGGGAGAAAGTGCAAATACATTAACACTTATATCTAGCAATAGCACCTGTCATATTACACAGTATTAAATAATAACAACATGGACTGGCATCCAAAGGATTGTATGACTAACCCTCCCCCACCCTTAAAAAAAAATGTATATTTAAAAGATAAATCTGCAGCCATTATCAATCCACTTCGTGATGAAGGTCTCCTCAACAAGCTGAGAGTATGGACCGTAATCTGCCATGCTGGTCCAGTGAGGGTTTGTCAGATATTTGTCCCTGACCTTGAGGTTTGAACAAATGATATATATATATATATATATATATATATATATATATATATATATATATATATATACACAAGCCAAAAGGTTGAGCACTGAATTCTACAGACATCTCCAGTGCATTGCATTGCTGTTATCTGACCCTGCCAGAGACTAGAACCTGCGAACCTGAGGTTTGAGCAAATTCCCCACAGCTGGTGCATTAACCAACTGAGCTCTCTATCTCTCTCAATGCACTGGAGGCATTTCTAGTACACAATGGGTTAAAAGTATTTTTTTTTTTTTTTTGTTTATTCTCAAAACCCTGACCGCCAGTACATATTTAATTATCAACTTTCAAGCACTTAGGCACCTTATATTCACTCAGATGATAAAAGTCTGGATGTGTGTATTTATGTGTGTATATACTGTATGTGTATACAAACAAAATAGAATGTCTGCAGTGTAATGTGAAGTAATGTGGAGCCTTGCCTTGAAATGACTCAAGACTCCATGATTACACATCTTGATATTTACAGGGCAAATACAGTATATATTGAAGGAAAGGTATGGGAGGCATAACATTTTGGAAAGTAGACACTGATCTGCATCAAATTAGGGTATTTTTGTCTATCAACCCTTAGGCTGGTGGGCACAATTATTTCCATAAGGTGGCACTATAGTGAATTTATTTTTTCACATTTCCACCATTTCAAAGACACTAAAATCTTTGAAACCATGGAATTTCCTACTTTATTAAAGCGGAACTTTCACTACACTACATTAGTGCTATGCACACACTTAATGTTATTTTCAAGTATAACTGCTGCTTTAATGAAAAATATAACCTTCTAGACAGGCAGCGGGGAACAGCGCAGACATCCTGCAGAGCCGGCATCTCTGCGTCTGCGCTGTCTGTCCCCTTCAACTCCACGATTGGTGGGTTGAATTCCTTTGTACCGAAAGGCACCAGAAGGGACTGACAGTGCAGGCCCAGAGAGCACTTACTGCACAATCCCAGCCAGTGCCTTCCCTCATACAAGGTTATATTTTTTGTTAAAGCAGCAATTATATTTGAAAATAACAGTGAGTGCATAGCGCCAATGTAATAATAATTTGTGCCGCAATGTTAGTGTAGTGAAAGTTCCGCTTTCAGTACTTTCTTCCAGCACAAGAAAAAAAAGCACCCCATTGGTTTGGGTTGACATACCATAGGGGGTGTAACAAGCACAAAACTACACCTGACACTTCTTTTTTAAATGATCTACCTGCACTAAAAGGTTCATAACCATTACTTACATGAAGAAAATTCAATAAGGCATACCATTTTAGAAATTCACCTGCATCAAATGAGGTGTCACATGCCTTTTGAACTGTCAGCTAATTTTCACAACTATTTCCAAAATGTGGTGCTATAGGAAAAAAATGCATACTTTCACAACTACCAGTGAAACAAGGCTAGGGGTATCAGAGTGTATGCAGGGATTTAGTGGAGAGTAGAACTAGATGGGGGCAAGTATGACAGTGAATATGGGGAAATGTGATTTCCGGTGGGCAATGGTTCCAGGCTTCTGGGGTCTAGTAGTGTATCTGAGGATATGTGACTATCAGTCTACAGTGCTACAAGACTGGAAGAGGTCAGATAGACTGTGTGGGACCTATGTGTGCCAGTAAGCAGTGGAACCAGTCTGGGGGGCGGGGTCTGACAGTGAATATGGGGATGTTTGAGTACCAGTAGGCAATGGAAACAGGCTGAGGCACAGGCTGTTTAGGGAGGGGGGGGGCTATGCCTACCTCCCAACATTTCAAATGGCCAAAGATGGACACTTGTTTCAACTTGTGATGCTGGGGAAATGACTGATGTGTGGGGCATTACCAAGAATTCTTAGGCATGACCTATTACCACCTCTTTGTGTAACATAACGTTAAATCCTTATCTCTTTAGTCCATAACCAAGACAGGAACCATGGGGTTGAGCTCATCTTCCAGGAGGGCAGGGCACATTACAAAAACAGGGGTGGAGACTCCCTCTTCTTCCTCAAACTCAATCCCCCCCCCGGCCTACCAACTTCCAGATTGATGTGTGATAATAGCCACAGCAAAAAGAATCTAGGCTGGTAAAAAGAAAAACCTCTGAAGACTAAGACCCTAATAGGACTGCTCTACCCAGGGAAGAAAACTCACGTAGGTTTTTCTGCAGGTAGGAATACTGTATTCCGGATGGACTAAAAAGAAAAGGATTTAAACAGTAAGTTTCACAAAAAACCTATTTTCCCTTATGTCCAATATGGAACACAGGAACAAGAGTATATACCAAAACCTCCCAAAGATTCCAGGGAGGGAAAAAAGAAAAAACTCACTTCCCCCCATGAGACCAGTGTTCCCTAGGACCAAACTGGATCTGGATAACTGTAAGTGACAACAGACACTGAAATAGCACAGTACACCAAAAAAGAGCCAACGGGGCTCAAACTACTGCTGAACAGAAAACTGGCAGTAGATGAAAAGCAAAAAGATTGGTTTTCAGACAGCCAATACTGCCTGAAGCACTTTCAGGCCAAAACTTGCCTCAGCTGAAGCCTGGACATTGATGCGGTAATGTTTGATGAATTTGTGCTCGGAGGACCATGTCGCAGCCTTGCACAGCAGTTCAGTTGAGGCCTGACTCTGTATGCCCAGAAAGCACCCATTGATCTGGCGAAATGTGCTGTGAATTTGAACAGAACAGACTTCTTCCTGATGTATGCCTGGCACACTGTAGCCTTAAACCAAAAGTCTGACCTGCCCTAAGTCCCTCAGGGACGACAAAAAGAGTGAGCCTTAGGAAAAAGGTTGAGTGTTATGCCTTTCATGAGTGGACTAAGGGTCAGGAAAAAAGGAAGGCCGAACAGTCTCCTGAGTGATGTGAAAATTGGAGACAACCTTGGGCAGGAACTCCTGTGAGTTACGGAGTACCGCCTTGTCCTGGTGAAACACCAGGAACAGAGGCTTGCATAACAGAGCTAGCAACTCAGCCGCCCTCCTAACAGAGATAACTGCCAAAACAAAAGACATCTTCGTGGTCAGCTGACACAAAGGAATTGAAGCCAGAGTCTCAAAAGGAGGCCTCTGAAGGCCAAATTGAGATCCCACTGAGGCATAGAATCCTGAAAGGAATAAAAGGCATGAGCCACCCCATGAAGAAAGGTCTTCATGTCCAGCAAAATGGCAATGCGTCTCTGAGAGGGAAAAGAGAGAGCTGAGATCTGTACCTTAAGGGAGCTTAAACTGAGACCCTTGTTGACCCCCCCATCCTAAAGGAAGGACACTATAGTTGGGAGATCAAATGTCTGAGCAGACACATTCTTGTCAGCACACCACTGGTGAAAAATGGACCAGACTCTATGGTACGCCTTAGAAGAAACTGGCTTGATAGCTTGGATCATTGTGGAGATGATATCATCAAAGAATTCCTTTAGTCTCAGAATGGAGGCCTTAAGAGTTATGTCAAGGCCAGCTTCTCCACATGCTCGTACCAAAATGGTCCCTGAAGCAACAGGTTCAGTCTGAGTGGCAGGCAGAGCAGTTCCTGAAGGGACATAAAAAAGTTTGAAATAAAAACCTTAAAAGTGCTCTTGGGCTGTGACAAGTACAGAACCTGTTTTTCCAGAAGAGTGGAGACAATCGTAGAAAATATGTGATTTTCCTGGGTTCCAAGGACCGTTTGACAAAAAAGAAGGACTTGTAATCTGTTTGGTACCTGTATGATACCACCTGCAAAACCCACTGGACCATTAAGGAGGATGTCCAGGCATCTCAAAAAAGGCAGAGACGGCCCCCTGCAGGCAATGATGTACCAGGATTGGAGTCATGTGGAGGTTGGTTTGTCAGATTTAGACTTTGCAGAAGATTTCTTGTGCTGCCAAACCTGTCTGGGCTTTGTGACAGAGAGTGCTTGGGAGACCTGAGAGATTTGTACGTGGTGGGGGGATGAAACCCACATGTCTTCCTTGCCAGAAAGGACCACTTGGTGAAAATGTGGGCCAAAAGGTGCTCTTTCCATCAGCAGCATCACTAATGATCTACTTCAATTCAGTCACAAATAGGGCCTTGCCCTGAAAAGGCAAGGAAACCAATGACTTCTTGGAAGATTAGTCCATGGACTAAATCTTGAGTCATGGGGTGCGGCACATGAAAACAGAACAGATTGAGGATTTTCCAGAAAATTGTCCTGTATCAAACAGTGCTTCAGTAATATAGGCATTAGCTTCTATAATGTTAGCTAGCAACATCAGCATGTCCTCTCTAGCAATATCAAAATGCAAAGCATCAGATAGCAGTTTTCCTTACACAGAAATAGCCCTATATTGATCCAGGCAGAGGCAAATATAGGCCTCAACACTGCCCCAGTGTCTGCAAAGTTGGTCTTAAGCTAAGAAACAAGTCACTTATCAGCCTGTTTGAGTTATCTGGCATACACAAGGGAAAGGACAGCATTCTTTGCCAACCGTGAGATAGGGGGCTGAATAGCATGGGTAGAATCACACTGCACCAGTTCCTCAACTGTAAAAGGGTACAGTTTGGAGAAGAGTTTAAGGAAAAGCCTCTTATCTGGGAGTTTCCCACTCTTCCAGGAGGGTCTGATCATGAGTGTTATTGAGTGGAAATACAGAAGAGTCTGTCTTGCCCCTCTGGAAAATATCTGGAGAAGCATCCCCCACCATCAATCACCACCAACACAGCTTTGATGAGACCTTCATAGAAGGGGACAATGTCAGCCTCATAGGAGTCTCTTTAGTCTATATCTTCCACAACCTCTGAGTCTAGGTCCTCGGAGGAGGACATCCCAATAACCGTGTGACTCTTAAAGACAGATTCAACCTGTTTAAAAGTGGATAAAGGTTTCCAAGAAAGAAGAATCACGTGAACTGAGGAAGGGATAGCTGCCACAGAGGACAGCAGAGTTTTTATCTAAGTGTGCTCCTAGTCAGTGATGGATGGCCCTGGTGGAGTGGTAAGGGCCACAGTACACGAGGGGCATAAAGCTACAAATGTTTCCTTAGAAGCCGAGCATGGCATGAGAAACTGTGTTAGGGGGTTAAGGAAGAAAGTGATGGGAGTCCTCCTTTCTGCTTCTCATAGCACATGAATCTGGAAGTTGGTAGGCAAGTGGTTGAGATGGGAGTCTCTCCCCCAAAGGCCCTGTCTTTGTAATGTGTCATTACACATTTACACAGACCAGCTTATAAACGCATATACTAAGGTTTGAACAAACATTACTGTGAAGTTTACTACTGTGGAGCAATGTGATACACTAACATACACACCAAACAGTCTGATTTACCATAAAGGAGGACAGTTCAAAGGTATGCCAGCAAGTACAGCGAAGCAGGAAGCTGAGTAAGAAAAGTGCAAATTCTAGAGGGGTTCCCAACAGATTGCAAAACACACATCTTTGAGAGCAGAGGGCTCTCCAATTTTAAGCTCTTTTATTATTAATTTATTTAAACAGACCTCATTAGGGGGCAATAAGGATTCCTCCTGCTGTCCCCCAAAGTATTAATATTACAGCTGATGAGGCTAGAAGATTAATACAAGCAACTGCATGAGAGCAGCATCCCCCCTTCTTCCACTCCTACCCAAATTACGGGTAGGAATGGGAGGGATCGGGGAAAGCCTCCTCATCACAAGTGACATGTCTAATGTTGCCGGTGATATGGAAGGCTTTCCCTGATATTGCCCAATCCTACCTGGAAGTTGGGATAGGAGTGGAAGCAGGGTAGGATGCTGCTCTCATGCAGTCATTTGTATTAATCTCTAGCCTCGTCGGCTGGTATATTAATACCTGAGGAACAGAAGGAGGGGTCCTGATGGACCTGAGGTCTGTTTAAATGGAAAAAAAAGCAACTGCTTTCCATGGGCCTCACTATTGATCTCCCAGCCGACAGGGGTCCTGATGCCACCCAGTGAGGTCTGACAGTTAAGGGAGAGCAAACAAATTTATTGTTTTTTTTTTTTTTTTACATTACAGCCACCATATGCCGGAAACAACAACATATGCAGTGGCTGCATTCAGGCAGTACATGGTACAGGCTTGGCATATTGCGTCCATCCGTACAAAGTACTGCCTTGGCACCCCAAGGGTTAAATAACAAATGAAAAAGTACAGTAATACTGAGGAAAACCATCCACACCATAGGGAACAAAATCATATTGACTGGAAATGGTGCTTTTATTCCTGAGGAATGAGCTGGAGACCCACCTAGCAATCAAGGGGTTACTAGCCCTATTTAAATAATTTTTCTTCCGTCCCATGGTTTGCTCCACAGAACACAGACAAACAGACAAGTGGGTTTTCTTTAACTTCTGATAAGTCCTTTTCTCTTAGTCTATGGAAGGATGCACCATGGCGTTAAACAGCATTGACACCCTCAACAAAAAACTCCTCCCACTTTCTAGCTGTGGGAGGGAAGAAAACTAATGAACAATGGCCTCTAGAACTTTGAGGCCAAAACTGGCATCTTGAGATGCAAAAATGTTAAAGTGACACTATCACCTCCCGTAATGTTAAGCCTATTTATTTAGTTTTCTTCAATAAAGCTCCAATCCATATATTTTTTTTTTTAAATCTGTATGGTCATGGAGATACTAGCAGTTAAAGAGTTACCTGCTGACATCACTGCTGCGAACGGTGCGGTACAGCTTAGGACCGAAAGGCTGTCAATCACTTCCTCTCCTCCTCCTCCACCATTGTGCCTTGCTCCTTTCTCCTTCAGATTCTCCCAAATCTTCATGTGACCTGGCTCACACTCTTCCCAATGCGCGTCCAGGTCATACACTCTCACCATATATAAAAAGTGCCAGTACGCTTGCAGAGCTAAAAATGGCTCCAGAGACAAGCGGACTAAGTCTTCCAAGTGGCAAACTTTTTTGGTCTTCCTGATAATGGCAACATCAATTGATTTATGTGTGGGATACATCTCTAGCACTAATAGGATCACCCATAAAAAATACATAAATACACACATATCTGGTTAAGTTTTAATAGTTTTATTAATTTGTACAACTGGTCAACAGAAGCTTATTTCCTCAAGACCTACGTACTGATCAACCTAGTTTAATGAGTTGTGATCCTGAAAGGTGCTGGAACAGATTTTAGTCTGTATGTTGTCATATAGTCAGTTTGAGTCATGAGGCAAAAGTTGTCTTGGCTGCTGGTCTGCCTTTTTAGGGCCTACTGGAATCACAAACAAGGTATCTGATATCCTAAAGGAATGTGCAACTTGGACATATTGTCTTAAATATTTAACTAAAGCTAAAGTATACTCTTTAGTGTTAGATGAATTAGGACTCAAAGACTGGAGAAACACTTCTAGGAAAGCGCAAACCATTTTAGTTTGGAACTCTGGAACAGTCCTTAAAACAACTCTGTCTTGTTGAAAGATAAGATACAGAGAAGTACAAGATACTGAACTGAGTTCTGAAACTCTTCTTGCAGATACAATTGCCGTAAGGAAGACTGTTTTGAAGTTGAAATCTTTGCTAGATATGTAGCCTTTAGTAACAGGTCTACTCCCATGGATCCGAGGTGAGCCATAAGAGGAGACATCACCTCGTAAATACTCTTGGTGCTGTGGCTAGACCAAAAGGCAGTATTACAAATTGAAAGTGTTGGCTTTGGTATGCACCCTGAGGTATTTCCAGTGTTTGGTCCATATTGGAATGTGTAGGTAGGCATCTTTGATGTCCAAAGATGCCAGAAATTCCTCTAGTTCCATAGCTGCTATTACAGATTTGATAGATTCCATTTTGAACTTGGATACTCTTAGAAACTGGTTCAGTTTTTTTCAGGTGCAGGATAGGACACGATCCAGTATTTTTTCGGATACCATAAAAAATTGGATAAAAAGCCTTTGAACTTTTGCTATTTTGGTACTGGTATTATGACATTGTCTAAGAACTGTCAAATCAAAACAAAAAGCCACCTGTAACATTTTTTCTTTTATTACCCTGGACATGAAAAAATGAGGGGGTGGTAGATTTGTGAAAGACATTCTATGTCCTTCTTGAATCCACTGAAGTATCCATTCATCTGAAATTGACATCTTCTATTGTTGAATGACGTGTTGGAGTCTTCCCCCTAATGGAAGATACAGTGGGGATTCCATACTCCAAACTTCCTGCTGAAGTGGGGTTGGACTCTGGTGCCTTGGGTACAGTTTTCTTTTGTACTCAAGTAGGTTTTGTTTTATTGAAATGAAAGCTATCTCCTGATGAATGAGGAATAGTTTCCTAGAAGAACTTTTCCCTCTCTAAGCAAAGGATATTTTATTGATATCAAATCTTTTTGGTTTAATTGGAGGAAAAAAGGTATCTTTACCTCCAGTGGCATGACAATTTTGACCACTTCTGAACCGAACAGTAAAGATCCTTTAAATACTATGATTTTTTGGAAGTGGAACCTGCATTCCAAATCTTCAACCGCAAGGTACCCCATGCTGTAACCACTGTAGCTGAACATTTACATGCTACTTTAGCCATCTCCAAGGCAGCTTCACCTATATAGGAGGTGGTTTCTTGCAGGTAGCCTGTTAGAGGAAGAATATCCTCACGTGGAGTGTTGTCTTATATAATTTGTGCTTGCCAAGCCTCAGCTAGAGCAGAGCGCAGCAAATGAAGCTTGGATGAGAGCTCCAAATCCTAAAAAATATTAGCCTGTTTATTGCATCAGCCTTTTTGTCAGGGGGATTTTTAAGTGCTGCTGTAGTTTGAATAGGTATAGTAGTATGTTTAGACAATATGGAGAGTGTAGGATTAACTGCTGACAGTTTGGAGCAAAGGTCTACCTTGTCTTTATGAAAAAAAGGACAAGTAACATAGTTGGTGAGGCGGAAAAAAAACATGCACCCATCAAGTCCAGCCCATGACAAATAACCCTTGTTGATCCAGAGGAAAAAAAAATCCATTGAAGCCATTTCTAATTAAGCCCCAAGTGGGTAATAAAATTCCTTCCATCTGTCATATTTCTCAATACTGTTCTGTGCTAGATTTATAGCCATTGCTTTTTTTAAAGCAGTTACAGTATATGCAAGCACAACATCCTGAGTTAAAGGATTCCATAGCTTTGCCACCCTTGCTGTAAAAAAGTACCTGCCTTTGTCTTAATCAAATTTGCCTGTGCTCAAGTCTTAATGGATGACCTCTCATTCTTAGCTCAGCTCTTTTGTGTAAATACTTGATTGGATAGCTCTTTGTATTGACCTTGAATATATTTGTAAATGGTAAACATATAACCCCTTAGACGTCTCTTCTCTATTGTAAACAAACCCAGTTTGGATAGTCTCTCTTTATAACTTCGATCATCCAATCTGTCTATCAGTTTTGTTGTAGGTCCCTGAACTTATTCCAGTTCAATAATGTCTTTTTTAAGACTTGGTGCCCAAAACTGTGTTCTCTATTCTAGATGAGGCCTTACCAAGGATTTATAAAAAGGTAGAATTATATTAGAAGAAAAAGAAGAGAAAGGGGCGCCTCATGAGTAGTATGTTAATACTTCACAACGGACTATATTCCCAACTTATTAGTCCCTGACAAGGGGGTACTCACATGTCGAATAAGGCATATACTCAAGTTAGACATCAATAGCAGATGGAAGAATTTTTCAATTCCCCACTTCCACTTGGGTATTCTTTTCAGCGTGAACAGTTCAGCTGCAAATCTAAATCCAATCGGTGCTTCACAAAGTGCCTCACCAGATGGACCAAACAATAGAAAGAGAAACAAGTGCCAGTACGACAACTAGAGATGTAAAGTGCTTGAACTATTAAATCACACAAATAGTAATAGCCACGAAATCTGTTGCAACGATGATCCGACAATACACCGGTGTTTTCAAATGGCCTACAGAGATTTTTAAACAATACTTGTCCCCGCTCAAGCGTTCCTCCCTGATGGGAGTGCTCTATTCAGGTGCGTTAAATCCAAATAAACTTATGGAGAACGGCGTACTGGGCAACAATATCACATTTCTTTAAAAATATATATATATTAAAACATATATGTCCAATAACACAATAGGTATTCTTTGTATTTGTTTGTATGTAACCCATTTTATGGCACTAATAACACCACTTTATCAAACAATACCAAACAGTGGAGCAAATGACACGCACCCTCATCCTTACTTCCTATTTGAATTCTCTCATGATTAACAACACCGAACCAGATTTCAGATGTAGAATAATCTAACTATTGACCCTTATTTCATCCACTAAGTATCAATTAGGAATTTATCTCACCCTCTATCATTATATGAAGCTCCAGTTAGCATTATAATGAGGTTGCAACCTCATCATAATGCTAACTGGAGCTTGATGTAACAATAGAAGCCATTCATACCACACCGAAGGGAAGCGTAAACACACTCCCTGGGGCAGCTGGGAGGGAGAAGAAGAAGAACTCTGCCGAAAATTCAGCTTGCCCATAATGCAGAAGTGCACAGCATTTATAACAACTCTCTGCCATCTATCATTTAACCAGTTCTCAATCCATGTACAGATATCACCTCCCAAACTGAAGCCTTTTCATTTGTGCATTAACTTGTTGTGAGACACTGTATCAAAGGCTTTTGCAAAATCCAAGTGTACTACATCAACAGCAATTCCTTTATCCAAATTACTACTTACTCTTTTGTAGAACGTAAGTAAATTATTCTGACATGATCTATTTTTCATAAAATTATGATGATTCTTGTTAATAATAATATTAGTTCCCACATAGGTCTGAATATTGTCAATTAGTAACCCTTCCAATATCTTACCCACTATGGAAGTCAAGCTCACAAGTCTATAATTTCCTGTTTCCTCCAATCACAGGGCACTATGCCTGGTGAAAACAAATCAATTAACATTAAGTATAATGGTCTTGCTATTACTGAACTAAGTTCCTTATGTACACTTGGGTGTATACCACCAGGTCCAGTTGCTTTATTCACCATAACCTTTTCCAGTTTCTTTTGTTCTTTGTGGGTTGGTCATTGTCCATCTATAAAGTTAAGCACTATCCAAACAACTTCGCTGAATTTGGTTGAATCTGAGCAGACAATATATCCCTGTACACTTCAGAATTCATCCGGCTGCTTCTGTCACATCATCAATAAAACACTAGTGACCCAGTGCCATTGGAAGTCATGCACGCCCATGCCATCATACTGCCTCCACTATGTTTTACAGATGATGTGGTATGCATCGGATCAGGAGTCGTTCCAAGCCTTCTCCATACTTTTCTTCCAATCATTCAGATACAGGTTTATCTTAGTTTCATCTCTCCATAGAATGCTGTTCTAGAACTGGCCTGGCTTTTTTAGATGTTTTTTTGCAAAGTCTAATCTAGCCTTTCTATTCTTGAGGCTTATGAATGGTTTGCACCTTGTGGTGAACCCTCCATATTTGCTTTCGTGAAGTCTTCTCTTTATGGTGGACTTAGATAATGATATGCCTACCTCCTGTAGAGTGTTCTTCACTTGGCTGGATGTTTTGAAGGGGTATTTTCTTTATCATGGAAAGGATCCTACGATCATCCACCACTGTTGTCTTCCATTGACAACCAGGTCTTTTTGTGTTGCAGCGCTCACTAGTGTGTTCTTTTTTCCTCAGAATGTACTGTTTAACTGGCCATTCCTAACGTTCCTACTATATGATGGAATTTTTTTTTTTTTTTTTTTTTTGCAGCCTAAGGATAGCCTGTTTCACTTGCACTGAGAGCTCCTTTGTTGTGGGTTTACAGCAACAGCTTCCAAATGCAAATGCCACCCCTGGAATCAGCTCCAGACCTTTTACCTACTTAATTGGTGAAGAAATAACAAAGGAATAACCCACACCCGTCCATGAAACAGCTTTTGAGTCAACTGTCCAATTAATTTTGGTCCCTTGAAAAAGAGTGGGCTACATATTAGAGAGCTGTAATTCCTAAACCCTTCCTCCAATTTGGATGTGAATACCCTCAAGTTAAAGTTGAGAGACTGCACTTTAAGCCCATAATTCATTATTTAACTGCAACTTGAATTTATCTTGGTAAACAGCCAAAATAACAAAACTTTTGTCAGTGTCCACCTATTTCAGGACCTAACTAATTATATATATATATATATATATATATATATATATATATATATATATATATATATATTTATTTTATTTTTTCTTTGATATAACCAGAGATTTATCTGGAGTCTCCCACTCATCTGTTACTATCTGGTCAAGCTTCTCATAGGCAGGAAAAGTAACAGCAGATTTCTTTTTACTTTTACAAAGATTTGTATGATGGATTAGAGGCTTGGTCATCTGATACTTCATGATGCATCATGTGTGGACCACTCTTCTATTGACAAGGGGGGTTTACTGATATCACTACATAATTCACATTCACCTGATGATTCTCATTGAAAGCTTTGAGTCTTTAGATATTTTTTTGGGGGGGTTGGGATAGAGGCCTTTAAACAGGGGCATGGTGTGTCTCTTAATCTATCCAAGACTCTCTCCAAAGTATTGGCAATTGAACCAGATAAAGCCTTAGCCCACTCTGGTACAATATGTGGGGGTAACTACATAGATGTGGTAGCCCTACTAGCCTTTAAGTCCAAGAATTTAGTACATATAGACACATTGTTTGCAACTTTAGCATGTGGCAAATGGGCCTTTATTGCCCTTCGCTTACTTCTCCTCCTTGGGCTCCAACATACATTATTCTCTTTCTGTTGCTCTCAGTTACTGTAAAATATCCCAAACAAATGACAAAAATAATTGACATATACAACTTCATAAAAAAGAAATCACTATTTTATAGCAAGACTTAGATACTAACTGCCCCTAAAGAGCTAGTAAGACTGAGCCAGATATTAACTGCCCTTCAGAACTAATAGATCTGTGGCCACAGAGAATACTCCATATGAATAACTAATGTACCCTGCTCCTACGGAGCGAGCAGAAGTTATTTGTGCCAGTGTGAAGTAAATTGCTGCAGTGTTGAGTAGCTCCAGTGCTTCGAAGTGAAGAAATAGCTGCTGCTTTACGTGAGGCAGTACATGCTCTAAGCACCATAATTAAAAACTAACCAATAGACGAGATGAAAGATGCAGTATGCCGCTTGAGAGAAGTACTTAGAGAGGCACAGAAGTTTATGTTCCATGAAGCATTCACACATTACTTAACTAATGAAATAAGATTTTAGTCTTACCTGTTAAAGGAGCAGTAAACTTTTTTTATGAAAAAATATATATTGTAGGGATTTTCCTACTGAGTAAAATAAGGGTACTCCCATTGCCGAGAAATTTATATTTCCAGAGTTATACAGTTTAAACCTATGTTGTTTTTACATTAGCAGTGCCCTCTAGTGGTCAAATTCTAATTAGATTTCCTGTCAGATTCTAATGGAGAGGAAAGTCAGAGACATACAGTTCTCCATAGAATGTGATAGAAACTGCCTGTCAGTTAGAACTATCAGGAAGTAAACACAGTAAATTCACTTCCTGATTATTTGAACTGCTATAAATTTTGAATAAAACATCTGACAGCAGTGGGCGTGACATTGTTTTATTCAGCAGGAAAAGCTCTGTAAAGTACGTGTTTTCATAAAAATAAGTTTACTGCTCCTTTAAATCCTTTTCTCTTAGTTCATATGGAACACAAGTACCATGGGGTTGAGTTCCCTTTTTCGAGGACAAAACACATTTTCACAAGACAGTCTTGTGGGTGGAGACTCCAAGCCTCTCCTCCAGCTCAACCCTTACCCCCTCCCCCAGTTATGATGTAATAAAACAAAACATTTGAAAGTTCCTGTTGTCCCCTGGTGGCCATCAGGTCTATCTGAGGAAGACTGAACCTCTGCACCAACAGGTCAAAAACAGTCCCACTCTCCAGAGTCCACCTGTTGACGGCTGAGAAAGTCCGCCAGGACCTTGTCTACCCCTGGAATGTGCACGGCAGAAGTTGCCATAAAATGATCTTCTGCCCAGGCCTAGATAGACTTGACCTATGAGCAAGTGTGAGCGCTCTTGTGCCTCCTTGCTTGTTGATGGATGCCACAGCCATGGAGTTGTCTGACTGGACATGAACCGGATAACCTCCTTAACCAAAGGGACCGGTACACCAGAGCGTGTTGAATCGCCACCTAAGCTCCAGAACATTGATGGACTGTAGGGACTCCTCCAAAGTCCATCTGCCCTGAAACCCCAGGTGACCCAGGATAGCTCCCAAGCCCTGTAGGCTGGCGTCCATTGCAACAAAGGTCCAATCCTGGATCACAAAGGGTTTCCCCTTCTCCAGGTTGTCCAGCCTGACATCCAGAGAAAGAGAAACCCTGAGGTCCAGGTTCCAATGTCAAGAGCAGATGGTGAATCCCTGGAGCTCGCTGGAGTGGGCCATGGAGTATGGAACCACCTCCATGGTAGACACCATGTGACCCACAAGAGTCATGAACTTGCAGACCGGAGAGGAGGGCCACTCCAGAGCTTAGGACACCAGATGCATGGTTTGCTGAATGGAGTCCTCTGTCAGAAAGACATTGCCCTGCCAGGTATCAATCCTGAACCCAAGGAATACCAGGACCTGAGAGGGGACTGGAGCAGACTTCTCCATGTTGAGAATCCTCCCATGGTGGAGGAAAATCTGAGCACAGTCCTAGACGTGCTGGTTCAGGAGTTCCTTGGACGGAGCCTTCAGTAGAAGGTGGTCCATATAGAGAGTCATATGAATACCCTGGGTAGTCAGGAAGGCAATCAATGCCCCTAGGACCTGGCAAAAAACCAGAGGAGCAAGGTAAGCCCAAAGGGCAGAGCGGTGAACTGGAAGTGCCCCAAGTCGCAAGAGAAACTGAGGTACTTCTGACTGTCCTGATGAATTGGGATGTGCAAGTCCTGCAGATCCAGAGATTCCAGGAACTCTCCTGGACACATAGCTGCAATGACACCATTGCACCAATGACTCCATCTTGAAATGTGCGGTCTTCACAAAAGAATAGAGGTCCTACAGGTCCAAGATCGGAAGGGAAAGGGAAAAGCTCAGGAAAAGTCCCCAACCCAGATAGAACAGCAGGGAAGGCGTTAACAATCCTAAATGCAGCCCTCCTTGTTCCAGAACTCAGGGAAAGAACAGTAACATATCATAAAATGAGCAACATGAGTGCAAGAGCCCAAGGGCTCAGAGAAAGCCTCTGTATCGAGAGGTACAAGGTAGGGACAAAGTGGCACTCAAAGGGTTACTCACTAATCTTCATTTTCTTCAGGTTACCATGGTGAATGAAGGAGAGCCCCAAAGGACAATGTTGGGAGGGAAAACTTGGCTTGCAAAGATTCTCTCCACAGGGATGCAAGGACCCACACAGCACCTGCACACTTGCCAATGCACTCCAAGGGAAGCCCAGTAATGGTAATGGGGGAATTTTGACAGCCCCATATATACCAGAAAAAAAAAATCTAAAACGTAAGAAGTGTCCTGGTCCTGTTTTCGCCTCAGAGAACATAACTGGAGACAGGGTAAGGGTTGAGCTGGAGGAGAGGCTTGGAGTCTCCACTCACAAGACTGTCTTTTGAGAATGTGTTCTGCCCTCCCAAGGAGGAACTCATCAAAATCAACCCCATGCTACCTGTGTTCCATATTGGATGTCAGAGAAAAAAGGATTTTAGTCTTACCTGTTAAAACCTTTTCTCTTAGTTCATATAACTCACGGGTACCATGGGGAGGCAACAGCTCCTCCCAGTGGGCTGGAACAATTCTAGAACAAGTGCAGGGGTGGAGCCTCCCCCTTCTCCATATCAGGCTACCTAGCCACTCCCCACCCCCCAGATAGATTAGAGAAAAAACAAAAAGAAAAACTACCAAGTAAGAGAGCAAGAAGGAAGAAAGGAAAACTCCCGTGAGCAATGAACCCAATAGGACTCACACATCCAGCCACAGGAGACCCAGCATGGTCCCTTTCACCAGGTAGGAGACCTGTGAGTTATATGGACTAAGAGAAGAGGATTTAACAGGTAAGACTAAAATCCTCTTTTCTCTGTCGTCCAATATAGCTTATAGCTACCATGGCGATGTAGCAACATTGAGCTCCCAGGATGGGAAGAAGGAGGAAAGTACCAAGCGTCAGTCCTCATGATACCGGAGTTCCCATGGACTGTCTAGGATATGGAACAGCCCAAACTAACAAAGTGTCAACGGACACTGAAGAACAAGAGTCAACAGGGCTCAAAAGTTAAAGAGCTATAAGGCACAGGAAAATAAAGTACTAGACAGGCAAAGCTGGCTTCAGCCAAAGCCAGAGCATCCACATGGTAGTGTTTGGCAAAGGTGTGCACAGAAGACCAAGAGGCCACCTTGCACAATTGATCAGCAGAGGTCTGATTCTTGCAGGCCCAGGAGGCCACAACAGACCTGGTGGAATGTGCTGTAATGCGGAAGGGAACAGGTTTCTCTCTGAGCTCATAAGCCTTGCAGATAGTAGACTTAGTCCAGGATGCAATAGTCACCTTGGATGCAGCCAAACCAGCCCTGGGACCCTCTGGGATGATAAATAAGGCATCAGTCTTACGAAAAGACTCAGTACAGTGCACATTGAACTTAAGGCAGCTCACCACATCCAACAAGTGGATATCCCTTTCCTTATCAGATTTAGGGTCAGGACAAAAGAAAGGCACAACAATCTCCTGATTGATATGGAACTCAAAGACCACCTTAGGAAGGAATTCCTGGGAGGTACGGAGAACAGCCTTATCCTTGTGAAACACCCGGAAAGGAGGTTTGCAGGTCAAGACCTGCAATTCAGCAGCTCTGCGGACAGAGACCCAAGCCAACAGAAAAGCAATCTTCCACGTCAGAAGACAGAGTAATAGTAACCAAAGTCTCAAAGGGAGGCTGCTGCAGGACACCCAAGACCAGATTATAGTCCCACTGGAGAGTGGGAGCTTTATAGGCAGGGAAAGCATGCACAACACCCAGAAAGTAGACTTTGATATCTATCAACATGGCAATACATATCTGGAAAAAAAGGCAGAGCTGAAATCTGGACCTTCAAGGAACTAAGGCTAAGGCCCTAGTTCACACCATCCTGCAAAAGGGACAGGATGGACGGAAGATCAAACTCCTGTGAGGACAGATCCCTGTCCACACACCAAGAAAGAAAGGTAGACCAAACCCTGTGGTAGGCCTTAGGAAAAAAAACCTGGCTTCCTGGCTTGGATCATGGTGGAGACCACCTCAGGAGAAAATCCCTTCCTCCTTAAGATGGAGGCTTCAATAGACATGCCATCAAAGCCAAACTGCCCATGTCCTCACTCCAGAGGTAGCCCTGGAGAAGGCAATCCGGTCTGTGTGGCAGAGGAAATGGATCCTGAGCAGACAACACCAACAGGTCTGGAAACCAAGGTACAGATGCACTGTCCGTTGAATTTTCCTCAACACCCTGGGGATAAGAGGAAGAGGAGGAAAAATGTAGGCTAGGTGAAAGTGCCAAGGAATGGACAAGGTGTCCACTGCAAACTCCAGAGGATACCCACCTGTTGTCCCTGAAAGCCATCAAGTCTATCCAAGGACACCCCTGTTTTTGGACCAATAGGTAGAAAACCTCCAGATGAAACTCCAATGCCCTGGGGTCCAATGTCTGGCAATGGATATAGTCCACCAGAACGTTCTCTACACCTGGAATTTGCACAGCAGAGATGACAGGAATGTGTTCTTCCTCCCAGGCCAAAATAGCCTTAACCTCTAACCAAGCAGAAGAGATTCTTGCTCCTCCTTGCATGTTGATGTAAGCCACTGCCTTGGCATTGTCTGACCTGTCGCAGACTGGACAGCCCCTCAGCGGAAATGACCAGTACACCAGAGCGTGAAGGATTGCCCTGAGCTCCAGTATGTTGATGGGCTGGAGGGTCTACTCTGCAGACCATCGACCCTGAACCCCCAGGTGACCCAGGACAGCTCCCCAGCCATAAAGGCTGGCATCAGTCGTCACCAAGGTCCAGTACTGGACAACAAAGGGTTTCCCCTTCCTCATGTTGTAGCTGTCCAACCACCAGAAGTCTTGTCTCACTTCCTGGGGAAGAGAGACCAGACAAACCAAAAGATTTGAATTCCACCAGTAAGCCCGGATAATGAACCTCTGAAGCTCCCTGGTGTGAGCCACAGTATAGAGAACCGCCTCCGTGGTGGATATCCTCTAGCCCTCTGAAAAGGCAAACACAGGAGAGACTTCTTGGAGGCCGTGTCAGCAGACCAGATCTTGAGCCAAACAGCACATCTGGCCACCACAGACATGGTAGATGCCCTGGCTACCATACGCACACCAACAGGGCAGCAGAGACACAATGCTGAGCCTCAGCATGGTTAACGAGAAGCCGCAACATGTCAGCAGTAGGGGCTCCCTGATGGACAGCTGAATTGAGCTGCTCAGCCCAAACAGCCACAGCCCTATTCACCCATGCTGCAGCAAATGCGGGGCACAGGGCAGAACTGGCCGTTGCAAAAATGGCCTTGAGAGAGGTCTCAAGCTTTTTGTCAGTCCAGTCTTTCATAGCAGATGCATCTGCCACAGGCAAGGCAGTGAACTTAGAAAGCCTGGAGACAGGTGCATCCACCTTGGGGGGATGAACCCACTGAGCTAGGGACATGTCAGAGAACAGATAAAGCTTAGCTCCTAGAGAGACTATTTTCTGTCTGGAAACTTCCACTCCTCAGACACCAAGCAGTCAAGGGTGGGGTTAGATGGAAAACAAGTATTGGGCCTAACAGGCTCCTGAAACACATCGGAGGGATCAGAAGAAACCTCTTGCATCAAGGGAATGTTCAGGGTGTTCAACACAGCCCTGATCAGACCCTCAGCTGTGGAAACAGGATCAGCCTCAAAGGGATCCCCAAAAAACTGAGAGGAAGGAGAACAGTCTTCATCATCAGAGTCCACCAATAACTCCTCATCAGACACATCAGGTACACCCGGCGGTTTAGGCAGGGAAGATCTGATAGGGTTGGAGGCCTGCCACGAGTGGAAGACCCCCTGCAAGGTGGATGGAAGGAGTTGTAAGGTGGACCAGAGGTCCCTGGTAGTAGCCTTAAACTCTCGCATCCAAACTGGCTCTAGTGCATGGATGGAGGTCCCTGCAGGGGATTCAGGGGACCCAAAGTTACCAGTAACCTGTACTGGATGACAGAAAGCCTGAACCGCCCGTTGAAAAGACTGAGCTTTTCTTGTCCCAGAGGGGATAGAGAAAGGAAGAATATGAAGGGAGTGATTGATATTGAAAGTGCCCCTGAAGAAGCAGCGGGAGGCTGTGAAACGCGTAGGGCGTTTTATCATCAGAGTATATTTGTATATCTTTGTATTTTTTAGTGTATGGATCTATACATATATTTTTAATAAATAGAGATTCATTATTAGTCTCATGAGTCCTGAGCCCCTTTAGTTATATCCCATTTGGTCCCAGTGAGCCCTGATTGGAGGTTAACCTTTAGTTGGAGTAGCCCAGCAGGGGAAGAAGTGGACGGAGGAGAGACGCTGAAGGAGGTGACAACGGGCAGAGGAAAGGAGGCAGAGATTTGATACCCATACTGGGGGTTATCCAGTATAGGCTCTTAAACCAAGAGGCTGGTTCGCCTCTGGTTAAGGTGAGTGTATATCTATTATACTCACCATAGAAGGTGATTCCCACGGTGAAAAAGGTGGTGATATTAATATCTCACGTGGTGAAGGTGTCCGATACGAAGAATCAAACAGTCTGCACTTATTTTTTGTGTGCGCTTGTTTTTTTGTATTTTTTTAGCCTCCTGAAACCACCTGTAATACCCACTGATCCTCAACAGAGCCTGCCCAAATGCTTGAAAAATGCTGAAGGTGACCACCCACAGGTGGGTTTGTACCAGGGTTTGGTGAGTCATGCTGAAGGAGGTTTGGTGGAAGAGTGCTTGGACCTCCATTGCTGCTTGGGCTTGGGGGTGAAGAACGGGGTGCTGGCCTGAGACCTGGACTCTGCATTTGCGCTTCACATTGGCAGGGACTAAAAAGATTCTGCTTCCTCACCAGATTAGGGTGTTTAGGAACCTGAGGCAACAAAGTACTCTTGCCCCCTCACTGATGATATTCTTCAGTTCAGGCCCAAAAAGAAACATACCCTGAAAAGTGAGAGAAAAGGTGAAATTTACTCACCGATATTTTGTTTTCCTCTGTGTCCTTCCACTGCAATGTACTGTGGGAATTGGCTCCGCCCTCCAGCTGGTAGGACCAATCAAAAATTAAATAAAGCTGCCTGAATCCCATGCCTGCTCAGTTATTCCCCGTTAACCAAGCTGAAACAGACAAAGAAATGATTAGATATAGACAGCTAAATACTATAGTCAGAAAAATATAGATATCCTAATTATCCATAGACTATAATAAGAGTCTAAGACTCAACTCCATATATAACCAATATATATTATATATATATATCTACATATCAGTAGAGGAACGATACAACCACCTTACCAGATAAGAAGAAAGGGTGGGTTGCAGTGGAAGGACACAGAGGAAAACAAAATATCGGTGAGTAAATTTCACCTTTTCCTCTGTGTCCAATCCACAGCAATGTACTGTGGGACTTACCAGAGCAGTTCCCCAGTAAAGGGTGGGGAATTTAGTTAGAGACAGGAATGGCTGCTTCCAGCACCTTCCTGCCAAACTTAGCATCTACCGATGCCTGAATGTCCAGTTTATAATGTTTAATAAAGGTGGACAAAGACGACCAAGTTGCTGCCTTGCAAATTTCTTCTGGCGTGGCTATAGCCTTCTGTGCCCAGGAAGTGGCAATAGCTCTTGTTGAATGCGCCTTGATTCCTCCTGGAGGCTGTACCCCAGCAGATTCATAAGCTAGGGCAATACCTTGTTTTATCCACCTGGAGATGGAGGCTTTAGAAGCCCCAGTCCCTTTAAATTTTCCTGCAAAGTGCACGAAAAGAGATTTATCCTTCCTGAATACTTTTGTTCTGTCAAGATAAATCCTCAAGCATCTTACCAGATCCAGATTATGGAAATTCTTCTCCTTGTTGTTAGAAGGATTAGAACAAAAAGAAGGCAAAATAATCTCTTGATTAAGATGGAAACTAGATACTACCTTGGATCTAAATGATGGTCTAGGACGCATAACCACCTTATCTTGATGAAAAATAGTATACGGGGGTTCGCATAACAGAGCCTGAAGTTCTCCTACCCTGCGTGCAGATGTAACTGCTGTAAGCAGGACAGATTTTAACGTGAGATACTTTAGAGAAATAGCTTCCAGGGGCTCAAAATATTTATGAGAACAAAATTGGTTAAGGACCAGGTTCAAATCCCATGGAGGGATAATATCTCTAATTGTAGGTTTGATTTTAGAAATAGCTGACATATATCTTCTAAATACATATTGTTCTGCAAAAGGAGATGCTAAAACTGCCGATAATGCAGACAGTTGGACCTTCAACGAAGCTGGTTTCAAGCCTTTTTTGAATCCTTCCTGAAGAAAATCCAGAATGCGTCCTGATGAAATATCTTTTCTGTCCAAGTTCTGTTGGATGCACCATTTTCTGAAAACTGCCCAAATCCTGTAGTAGATCTTGGAAGTTGAAGGGCGTCTACCAGACAGGATGGTTTGGATTACTGCATCTGACAGGCCTTTCAGTCTCAGAGACTGCCACTCAGCCTCCATGCCGTCAGCTTCCAGAATGCTGGATCTGGATGAACAATAGGGCCCTGAGACATTAATTGAGGGATCAGTGGTAACGTGATGGGGTCCCTGATGGACATCCTCAGAAGGTCTGCATACCATACCCTCCTGGGCCAGTCTGGAGCAATCAGGATTACCTGTGCTTTGTCTCTCCGGATCTTCTGTAGCACCTCTGTTAACAGGGGGACTGGTGGAAACAGGTATGCTAGATGAAATTTCCACCTGAAAAGGAGAGCGTCCTGCCCCATTGCTTTGTTGGACTTCCACCTGGAAAAGAACCTCTGGCACTTGGTGTTGGATTCTGATGCCATGAGGTCTATTGTGGGTGAGCCCCACCGAGCTATGATGTCCTGGTACACTTCTTTGTTTAGAGACCACTCGTTTTGGTCTATCTGAAACCTGCTTAGGAAGTCTGCTTGAGTGTTGAGCTTCCCTGAGAGGTGAGTTGCTTTTAAGGTTATCTGTCGTGATTCTGCCCAAAGAAGAATTTTGATTGCTAATTTGTTGAGAGACAGGCTCCTTGTTCCTCCTTGGTTCATCAGATATTGTACTGCTGCCGTGTTGTCTGATCGTATCAGCACAAACTTTCCTCTGAGATCCTTTTCCAGAGATCTGAGTGTGTTCCACACAGCCTGTAGTTCTAACAGATTTATGTGACTTTTTGACTGTGCCAGGGACCAACATCCCTGAGCTATCTTTGATTCCCAGACACCTCCCCAGCCTTTTAGGCTGGCATCTGTGGTCACTGTCTGCCAAGATATTTCTCTCAAAGTTCTCCCTTGGCGAAGGTTTTGAGGCTGGCACCACCACTTTAACTCTTTCCGGGTGTCTGCAGCAATAGGAATTTTTAACCAGATGTTTGCTGGATTCCTTTTGAAGTACCTGAGATAATTGATCTGAGTACAGCGACTGTGGGCCCTCGCCCAAGGAATTATGGGGTGAGCTGATGATAGGTTCCCCAGAAGGCGAGAGAACTCCTTTGTTGTTTGTTGACGATGCTCCAGGAATTTTGACACTCTTTTTTGCAGTCGACTCTGTCTGTCCTGTGAAAGAGTTACTAGATCCCTTCTGGTGTTGAATAGTATGCCCAGAAAAAGGAGTTCTTGGACTGGCTGTAGCTGGCTCTTTTGAAAGTTTATCAGCCAACCTAGCTGTTGAAGTAGCTCTAGACACAAAGCTGTGCTTTTTCTTGACTTCTCTTCTGATTCCTCCACAATCAGAATGTCGTCCAGATAAGGAAGAACTTTTATCTGCTGAATTCTGAGAGAGGCCATGGCCACTGCAAGCACTTTTGTGAAGACTCTGGGGGCTGAAGCTAGCCCGAAGGGCAGCACCCTGTATTGAAAGTGAGTGTGAAAAATCTGAAACCTGAGAAATCTTCTGTGAACAGGATGAACTGGAATATGATAATATGCGTCCCTCAGATCTATTCTTGTGAGAAATGCCTGAGGGAAAACCATCTTTATTGCGGTTTGTATGGTTTCCATCTTGAACTTTTGCAGTTTTAGATGAGCATTGATCTTTTTTAAGTTTAAAGATAAGGCGTGACTCCCCTGAAGGTTTCGGAACAGCAAAAATTGTAGAATAAATTCCACGGAATTCTTCGCTCTTGGGAACTTTCTCTATTATATTGTTCTTCAATAGGGCAAAGAGCTCCTTCTTTATTGCTGCCGATGTTGTCTGATTCCGAATTCTGGAAGAGCAAAAATGATTGACCTGAGGGACAGTTTTGAATTCCAAGTAGTACCCCATCTGGATTATCTGACGCACCCATTTGTCTGAACTGATCTTGAACCATGCGTCCTTGAAGGACTCCAGTCTGCCCCCTACTGGAGTCCCTGATGGGGTGACTACAATCTCATTGCTGGTTTTGCTGGAACCTAGGTCTCTTCTGGAACTCCTTTTTTGTTCCAAACTTAGGTCCCTGGGATGATCCACCTTGTCTTTGATCATATGTACGGCCGGGTCTGTATCTTCTTGCTTCACGAAATGACTGTTTTCTAGTAGAGGATCTTCTAGGGGATGCTGCTTTGGACTTACGCTGTTGCGGGAGAAACTGGCTCTTGCCACCTGAGGACTGGCGAATCATATCTTCCAACTGGCTACCAAATAATTTGTTGCCTGTAAAAGGAAGTGAAACAAGCCTATTTTTTGATGTGGCGTCCGCTTCCCAAGACTTTATCCAGATAGCCCTTCTAGTTGTAATGGATAGGGCTGATGATTTTGCCAGCCCCCTAATGTTGTCCAGAGAGGCGTCACAAGAGAAGTTTAAAGCATCCTTGATAGGACCCAATTCTTTCAACAATCTGGACCTGGATACTGAAGAATCCAATTTTTCTTCAAAGTCAGTTAACCAGATACGTAGTGTTCTGAACACACAAGCCATGGCTGTAGCAGTCTTGAGGGTTTGTCCTATCACTGAGAACTGTTTCTTTAGGGCCGAGTCAGCTCTTCTGTCCATCGGATCTTTAAGAGATGTTCCTTCCTCTAACAAAAGTGCCGTTCTTTTGGAGATCTGGGCCACAGCAGCGTCCACCTTGGGAGGAGAAATCCATGCAGCCGTGTCTTCATCAGTAAAGGGATACATCCGTTGCATGCGTCTAGTGTTTTGTAGGCGCTTATCTCCCAATTTCCATTCATTTGTAACCATATCTTTGATTGAGCTGTGAACAGGAAATGAAGGAGACTCCTTTTTGTAACCTATGAAGGCCGCATCCATCACATTTAATTCTTTGTGGGTGTCAGTTAAACCAAGGGTTTTTCTTAAAGCTTTAACTAACCCATCCACTTTATCAATACTGAAAGTACCCTGATCTTCTTGGATTTCACCTTCTTCAGTAGAAGACGGAGCAGAGTCTACATCCATCAAACTGGTATCATCTTCCTCCAGCATGTATGATGTACCCTCCTGAGGATCAGATTGTCTATGCCTTTTCCTTGAAGTCTCTTGCATAGATGAAAATGTTTCTTGCATAGATGACTTCATCCAGCTCAAAAATTCAGTGAATTGAGCTGGAACTTCTGAAGAGGATATTTTCTTTAGGCAATCATCACATAACTTTGAATTGTCAGCAGCAGGGATTTTACCCTCACATCCTGCACAAGCTTTTAACTTTACAGCAGGTCTATCTTCCTTGGGAGGCTCTACAGGTTTTTTGTCACCTTTCCCTTCCTTAGACATGATAGTAACTATTATGCAGAAAGATCTACAGTATAGCAACAAAAAGAGTTTAAATACATCTATATATATGCTATATAAGGATTAAACTTACTGCCCATAGTGTGTGCCCGTCCTCTTCAAGCCGCCCGCCAGTTTGAGCTTCCTTGCGTTCCACCTTGGAACGCATCGCGATCACTTCCGGTTTCCGCTTCCTGCTGGCTCAGGTAAAAACGTGTTCGTCGGCTGGCGCCTCCGTTTGGCGCGTGGATGGAGGCAGCACTGAGGACTTGCACCGGGCATCAGGTACAGCATGTCACACCGCTTAGGAGCGGGACAGATAGCGAACCTGCACATAACAATTCGGGCTATGATCCTCACTGCATGGGATCTAGCCTCAGTTGTATCTAGCCTATAGGGCTGAAAGTAAATGTAGTCTGCGTTAACAGGCAAACTACATGACAGAAATAAAAATAATAAATTCTTGCAGGAGAAAAACTTCTTCCGTCCTCCAGCTTGGTAGGACCAAAATAACTGAGCAGGCATGGGATTCAGGCAGCTTTATTTAATTTTTGATTGGTCCTACCAGCTGGAGGGCGGAGCCAATTCCCACAGTACATTGCTGTGGATTGGACACAGAGGAAATTAGTGACTTCTTAGATGATCAGGTCAGCAGACCAAATCTTAAGCCACAGAGTTGAAAAGCCAGAAGCCATAGCCTCAAGCCTGACCGCATCAAAAAGGGCATCATTCACATAGTTCTGAGCCTTAGACAAGTTGGCTAAAATGGCCAAAAGGTCCTCCTTAGGGGCACCATTGTGGACAAAGTCAGAAAGCTGTTCAGCCCAAACAGCAAAGGCTCTAGTAACACATACAGAAGCCAAGGTAGGCCCTCAAAGAATCACCTATGGCAGCGAAGGCAGACTTCAGAATAGCTTCAACTACCCATAAGTTAAACCCTTAAGCAGTGGATTTAGACAGTCTAGAAATGGGGGATCAACCTGAGCCCATGAACCAAGGCGGCATCAGAAAAAGAATACAGCTTAGAAAATCTCTTGGAGAGAGCAAGATGCTTGTCTGGAGTCTTCCACTCATTCAGGATAAAGTGATCTAGAGTGGGATTAGGTGGAAACATAGCACAGAACTTCTTACACTTTTGAAAGACGTCAGAAATAGACCAAATCTCTACAGGGTTAACAGGAATGTGTAGGGTAGTCAAAACCGCCTTAATGAGACCTTTGGCAGAGGGTTTAGGGTCAGCCTCAAAGGGGTCATCATAAGTATGGGGAGAAGCCCCTTCTGCACACTCCCCATCCTCTGACTTCAAATGAATCCTCCTTAGAGGACTCAGAAAGATCAGGAATGTCAGGGGCCACAAACTTGAACAAAGTGGGGGGTGGGTTCCAAGACTGTAGGACCCCTTGAAGGGAAAGAGGAAACTGTGTCATAGAGGACTAAAGTCCTTGACCCAAACTGGCTCTTGTTCAGTGCTGGAGGGGCCCTGGCGGAATGGCAGGGGCCACAGCACAAGGGGCTTAAATATCCTGAATACTCTTTTTGGCATGAGGAACAGTAATCAAAGGGGTCAAAGACACCCCAGAATCATTAGTGTCTAACAGTAATAGGAAACCCAAATACTGTCACCCAGATTGATAAATCAACTCAGAATGCCCAAAAGAGTACTTATCTGGCAGGTGAATGGTTAACCTGAGGAGGCAGGTAAAGGAATCCAAGCCACTGCACAGGATACTCCCAAAGAGAGATCAAAAATGGAGACCAAACTCACAGCCAATTAAAGAAAAGCCAGCAAAATGGGCATTCTGGGTATTGTAGTTTCTAACTTTGAAAGTATACCCAACAGCAGCCAAACCCCCCCAGGGACCCCCAAGACACAAAACAGCCCAAACTGCTCCAAAGACCCAGAGAACAGACATAATTACCCAGCAGGAGTTTACGAGTTATAAGGAACTCCGGAAAGAGCCTTGTGCTGAGGTGAACGGAGGGACAAGTGGACCATGGCACTCAAAGGGTTGTTCACCTCTTCTGCAGGTCTTCTTTCTTCAGATTACCATTGGAAGGGAAGAAGCCTCAGGAAAGACTAGTTCTGCAGAGAGAGAGATATGGACTGCATGATTCTCTCCCAGGTCTGCACAGGGTCCACAATAGCACATGATAACTAGGCAATACTCCAGGGAAAGTCAGTAATAGTAATCCACCTAATGGGGGAATTTGGACACCCCATATCTAACAAAAATAATAACTAAAACGAAGCAGAACTGTTCTCAGCCATCTAACCAGGACTTGGAACAAATCTATCTGGTGGGGAGTGGCTAGGTAACCTGATATGGAGGAGGCTCCACCCCTGCACTTCTTCTAGAGTTGTTCCAGTCAAGTGGGAGGAGCTGTTCCCTCCCCATGGTACCTGTGAGTTATATTGGATGATATAGAAAAATCCTTTCCCTCTCAGCCAAAAGCTGACCTTGGCCTTACATCATCTAGAAATAGCCAAGCTATTGCAAAGGAATGAAACTCTCATTAATGGAGTTTGGTTATGAGGACTCTCCTCACAAAGTGAGGAATCCCTAGAAGCTTTTTGAAGAGAATACAAATTAAAAATCTAACAAGTAGAATAGCTTCAGGAGAAATTAAGTCCTGGACCTCCTTGACAGAAATTTGTTACAAAAAATAAAATAAAATAAAAGTCAGTTAGGCAGGGGGAGGTGATAGCAGCTAGGAAGGAGGAACAGTTTTTCCACACCTCCCAATTGGTTCTCTTTAGGAGGGACAGTCCCTCTTTCCCACCCTGAGTGTCCCTCATTGTAGATCAGACTGCGCGGTGTCTATATAAGTGTATCCCATTGCTCCACTGCAATAAAATGCACAGAAATGTTTGTTTATACTTCAGTATATTGGTTTATAAAGCAGTCTTCGTAAATAAAATTATTTGGTTTTGCTCTAAACATTTATTTAGTTGCACAGGCGTCAGTAGGTCATGAAATACTCAGTAATGCCCCTTCCACCAGCCATATTCCCAGCCTCACACCCTGAAACACAGGTGTGCCTTTTTGGCCTTTTGAAATGTTGGGAGGTATGATTTTTGCATACAGTGCCCTACCTCCTTGAGGCACGATGCTTAACCCCATGGTCCCTGCATCCCTCAATGATGCTAGAGAAAGTGCAAAACCACCTGCACCATATGGTACAAATGAATATTCCCATTGATTATAATCTGGTTTATAACTACTTTATTAGCAGAAATCGCCAATGCATTGGAAAGAAACGTAACGCAGACTTGTCTGGTATCCATGGAGTTAAAACCCTGATTTAAATAAGACCTTTTATTTCCTCCATATGGTGGAGCTGGTTTGCCTCAGAAAAGTTCCTCTTTTGTGCATGAGGCCTAGAGAGTGGCGCAGGTGGGTACATACATAAACACACCAATACAATATCTAGACATCACTATAAAGCACACAGCATAGAAGTGCAGGGCATGTAGTGAGAGCTCTGCATTGCACCTGCCCATAGCAGAAAACACTTGGCAGTTGTCTGAACCCTCTCTCCACCCACACTGCTTCCATTAATTAACAAAGTGATTAAATCCTTAGTAATTAATTACCAGGGTGAGACAGACTCCCATGTCTCTTTAAGACAGCTTCAAAGAAGTTCATTAAGTGGTGGGCCTAACCTTGTTAGCAGGGGATGAAAAGCACTATTGATCTGGCACTGATTGGTTTAACTAACTCTAATTAGGGGAAGAACTGTGACCAAGGGCCTTAGTCCAAAGGGAAAAAAATGAAGTAATTCTGGGGCAAACCAGGACAAACACAAATTCACATACATTTAAATGGGAACTTTTAACCACTTAAATGCTTGAGAGGTTGCTAACGTATTGCTTCACAATGTGATTGAGACCCAGTACAAGGGATTAAGATTCCAAATTAAGATCAATGGGAATAGTTAGAATTTTGATTTGTCCCCTCTGATGCAGCTGTTTGATTTTAACCCTTTAAGTGCCAGAGGAGTATTTAACTCCTTTTCAGAGAACTGAACCATTTTTGTTGTATTTTGCAATATAAATCATTTTGGAGAAGTGAACCTCAACCTTTGTGATGGCACTTTATGCTAATTGGTTTATACAGGGCTCCAATATTACCAGACACTGTGCTATGAATTACTCTAGGTGGAGCCCACACACATTGCTAAAGGCACATAGGGGGAGCTGTATAAGCATACCTGGGAACTTCCAGTTGAGGGCTACCCGGAGGGTAGTCCTCTGTTCACCAGGGGGGTGACAAAAATGACGCTAATCGCGTCAAAAAGGGGCGGGGCTTGCCGCGAGTGAGGAGGGGATTAAAGGTGTCACACTGAAGGCTGGGGACTGAGGATCAGCGGGAGAAAAAGCGGATGTGGCAGAGTTTCAATAGAAACGCTGCCACATCCGGAGGAATCAGCCTCTGCCCCGGAGACCCGGTAAAATTCTGTCAGAACCGGAGTCTCCGGGGCAAATCCGGAGAGTTCCCAGGTATGTGTATAAGTGATGCAAACATACATGTTATTTTCAAATAAAGATTGGCTGCATGTATGCTTAAAGATGTTGGAGCACAAAAAAAAAAAAAAAATAAAATAAAAAATCTTCATGGCCCCATGTGTACAAAGTTTTACAGCATAATTTGCTGGCAGGGCTAATCTTGTTTTGAATTGCTTTGTATAAACATTTATGCATTTTGAACACAATAAGTGCTAAAGACGTATCCAACACATTGCACTGTAATGCGCTGGATACCCAACTGGCACTCCAAGGGTTAAGATCACTTCTTACCACCTAATTTGACCACCACAACTTGACATAATCACAGTAGTTAGCCTATGTACAAGACATGTAAAGAATGTCACAATTTGACGCTATTATTCTTAATAGGCATGTATATTTTATACATATATTCGGGCACAAACAGCACACTGAACACATTACCACATTTGTCTTAGACATTTTCTTTGTCCCTCTTCCCCACTGAGAACTGTAAATTTGTCCTCTAAAAGAAACAGCATAATGTGTGTGCATGGGATTAGCATGAAGTGACAAGCTGGGCCAACAAAATAAGGGGTATTTCTCAAAACCACTGTTTTCCATGAACAATGACTAGTGTAACAGACAGATTTTAATGCTCTGTAAAACAAATTAAGCTTGTTTTAGTGTGACAAGTCCACTTTAAAGGGAAATTAGCCATCTTTTCTGATTATACCTATTGTGCACTTGCAGAGAATGTGAAGTCAAGCTGCTTACTTTATTATTTTTCCAACATTTATATGTTCCTGACAGTAAGCTCTCTGGATCTACTTTCAAAGAGCCTTCATCAGGAACTGTGAGAGAAATAATAGGGATACAACATGAAGAGGATCATTGTAACAAAGAACCCACACTTGACTGATGTTCTACCGCAAGTCTGGTGACAAGACACAGGAAAAAACTGCAATCATGTAACAGTAATAGTGACCCCCTGGGTAGAGAGAATTATCCTAAGAGTCAGGGACATGCACAGACATTTTGGGGGGGCAGGGGCTCAAATGAAAAAAGGGCACTTCCCATAATTATTTTATTATTTATTTTTTTTCTGGTTAAAGGGATAGTAATACTTCGTTTTATCTTTATTTTATTTTGTAGGCATTAAAAAAACATTAAGAATGATACAAGTCTTAGCTCTCAAACCATTATGGTTTAAGAGAGATTCACAAGCAAGTTTCCCCCTCCCGCCCCTTTTTCCTAGTGTAAGCCATCTGGTTGTAAGACCAGACAGATAACAGCAGGGGACAATCTTCTTTGCATAAAAACAATGAAAGCCCTGCCCCCCTTGACAAGTTTTTCAGCTTTTTCCCTTATCTTAATTGAAGATTGTCCCTCTGCAGTCTACCTGGGCATCTCCCTTCTGATCTGGCTGAACGGGGGGGGGGGGGGGGGGGGGGGGGATACTTTGCTTGTGAATATCTCTTAAACAATAAAGGCTTGAGAGATAAGACTTGTATCATTCTTCGTGTTTTTTTAATGCCTACAAAATAAAATAAAGATAAAACGAAGTATTACTATCCCTTTAAAAGAGCACAAGGGCACTTTGGACAAAAAGGGCAGGTGCTCAAGCCCAACTTGGTGTCTATGTGTGCACGTGCCTGCTAAGAGTTATTGCATGTATTCAGGGACAAGGATTTCCTTGAGAATGTGCAGACTGCTCAGCTTCCTAAAGAAGAAGTTGTGTATTGATCTCTGTACCCAGATAGACCTGTTTGCAGCACTGGCCATGATGGAGCAAGAAGGACCGCTGTAGCCTGAAATATAGAAAAGTGGGGAAAACCAGACACAAACCAATGAAGGTTACTGTACATGACCATAGCTATAAAGCATTTACAGTGGCAGAGAGAAGAGCACTGGGCTTTAACTTTATTCAAAAGCGCTCCTCTGTTCACCAGCAGGATTATCAGTGACAGACATGTACATGGCTGCCTCCAACACCCCCCCTCCCCAAAGGATGCCAAATAGAGTGTCCCGTCCCTGTTGTACCCTCTAAAGTTTGCAGGGGGGGGGGGGGGTGTCACTTAATCACAGTCACATTCAGCATAAAGAGCCCCGAATGCTGTAAGGACAGCGTTACATTGTATCATTGTGTAGCTTTGATAGTCACCAACTAAAAAATAACAAAACAACACTAGAAACAGAGATCCAGATTAAATAAATAAATGTGTGTGTGTGTGTATTATATATATATATATATTTATTTATATTAAAAAATACAGGCAATTTGACTTTACATATTATGAATATGTCAAGTCAAAATATAGGACTATGATCACTTTAAATGGCATCAATGGGATCTGTGGTATTTTGTATTTATCCCCATGCTACAGTTGGTTTTCTCCAGAAGTGCAACACTTTTCTGTGGAACATAATCCCTGAAAGCTGTCACAAGAGGGCAAGTTCCACTCATTGGGAATAACAGAACAGAACTGGGCAAAAATGGTCTATAAAAGGACATGTTTATTGACACAGTTATCCAGGCAGTGATGTAACAGGACAAGATGTACATGGAAGGGTATGGAGAGGTGTACTGTTATCCTTTGTCCCATTTGATACGAGTGGCAAAGTGTGGGGTGAAGGGGTTAGGGATGGATGTCCCCTGTAGCGAGAAGACCATGACAAAAGTCTTCATCCCTCCATCTGGCTTAGAACTTCTCTGACACCAGCAATAAGAGCCTCACTCTCCTTTGGGTGTGTAAGGACAGCGCTCTGCAGACGACTCATGTACGAGTCAATGGTCTCCAGGGTAGGGGTCTCTGTAGTACCTAAAGGCAGAGTGATGGAAAAATTACACAGGAGAGAGGAGGGGAAAAATGTTAATGGAAGATATTTAGGAAGGAAAAAGATTAAGGGAGAGAATATCTGTGTGTGCAAAAAAACATCTGCATATTGGTTATAGTCAGCCTTCTTGAGTCAGATAACAGTGAATAAAGAGATGACTTACTTTTCAAGTAAACACAGACTTTGTAAACCACTTAGCAACTGGACCAGTGATAAGAGGGCCCTGTAAATTTAGATCTTCTATCATCCAGAATCCATTTATGTTCTCTCTCTGTACATATCTATCACCAAACAAAAGCTTATGTATTGCTTTTTATTATAGAGCAGGGCTGATCAACCTGAGATCATGCAGTTGAGACCTACACTTCCCATCATCCCTAATAAGCTAACGGCAGGCTGGGGATGATGGGAATTTCAGTCCTCAAGGAGCCTCAGGTTGAACATCCCTGGGATAGAGAGTACGTGCTAAACTCTACCCACCCAACAAGTGATGGGCAGCTTTGAATTACAGCTCTAATTTCTTTAATGCCTCTATGTATTTATATTAAAACACTTCCCAGTCTCTGTGTGTAAGGAGCGGACATAAAAATTGAGAGAGGCCTTCCCTGCATCTATTTAGATGGACACATTTATTTTAGAATCCAGTGTCATTAGAGTAGTCAAAAGACCCTGAAATTAAATTGAATATAAAGAGATTGAAATATACACCTGGAATAGGTACAGCCCGCAGGCAATGTGTTAGTGCCTGACGGACACTCTGGAGATGCTGTTGTAACAGAGTGTTCCTCCCCTGTTCTTGATTGAGTTCAGCCTCAAGTCTCTGTACAGCAGAGCGCATGCTCTCCACATGTTTTTGTAAAGCTGCATTCCGTTCCTCAAACTCCATGTTGGATTTTCGAAGCTGCCGCAACTCTGCCTCGCGTGCTGATGGATGTAATAAAGGATAGGGGGTGTAGAGTGAAAACAGCTATAAATTTCTACCCCATTGCTAAATGAGGCACTTATCCACTTGCTCAGCCATACATTACAATAGTAGTTCCCAAATCTTTCAGAGACTCCTAATAAGCCAAGTCTTTAGGATTTCCCTGCTTACATATATGGGAGCCAAATGTTATTTAACTCTTTGAGTGCCAGAGGGGTACACAATGCATTGCTTTGCAATGCGTTGCATACCCCTCTGGCACTCATAGGGTTAAAGGTATAGTAATACTTCGTTTTATCTTTATTTTATTTTGCAGGCATTAAAAAAATATGAAGAATGATTTAAGTCTTATCTCTCAAACCTTTATGGCTTAAGAGATATTCACAAGCAAAGTTTCCCCCTCCCGCCCCATTTACCTAGTGTAAGCCATCTCTTCTCAGATGTGGAATCTGGTTGTAAGACCAGACAGATAACAGCAGGGGACAGTCTTCTTACAATGAAAGCCCTGCCCCCACTTGACAAGTTTTTCAGGTTTCTCCCTTATCTTAATTGAAGATTGTCCCTCTCTGCAGTCTACCTGGGCACCTCCCTTCTGCTCTGGCTGAACAGTGTTACATCAGTGAAAGGGGCAGGAGGGGGATACTTTGTCATTATATTACTCCTAAACTACAACTCTGACAGAATTGAAATAACACTCTCCAAAGTCCAAATACTATGAAGATTAATTAGAGCTGCTTTTATTATGAAACATTACTATCACTTTAAAGTGGAACTACCATACTATATAATGTCGCCCCCCCAATAATTAGATATATGGCGACATGCTTCTTAATAGTGTTATTATCTGTTACATCTGAAGTAATCCTGTTTCTTCAGAGACCAAAGGCCATGCTTGCACTCAGACATCTTGGCATAGAGACGTCTGCGAGCCTGCAATATCGTCCCAGTCTCCTCTAGGAGGCATTGCATGGAGCCGAAAGGCACTGATCGCGCAGACGAGAAGACTGCTATACAGCAAGAAGCCTGGACGTCAGTCTCTGAAGAAACAGGATTAGTTGTGTAAGAAAAAGAGGTTAAAAGAAAACCCTGCAATACAAGCACCCCTAAATAAGCCTCATAATATAACATGTGGCAAACCGGAAACAGCCCCGGTATTCACTTTTAATCATTATTAATAAAAGCTATATTTTATATCGTGGCCTTTTCCTTCTGTTCTGAAGGAAATGAGGATTATTTAGGTGTGCTAGTGCTGCAGGGTTTTCTTTTGTCCTCTTCTTCTTAGACACCATTTGCACCTGTAGCACCCCTTCATGCCCCTTTTTCCCTTAATCAGGAACATTTAGGCAGCCCTGAGATATTTGGGTGTGCACAGTTTTCTTTTTTGAGAAACAGGATGACTTCAGATAGTGGCACTTGTGGAAGATAATAACACTATTAACCCCTTAAGGACCGGCGGTCATGGGACATTTCCGTCCCATAATGACCGCATAGGCGCACTTGGACGCGCCGGTACACGTGACCTGTCGCGTGTATCGGCGCGTCATTATTGGGCCTGGTAGAGATCGCTCCGATCTTGGAGCGGTCAATTTCAGGCCCTACTTTTACTTACAGCGCTCCCGGTAGAGCGCTGTAAGTAAAAAGTACGTGACGTACTATGACCGTCATCGGTCCTTGAGTATTTCAAGGACCGTGACAGTCCTGGTACGTCAAGGGTCCTTAAGGGGTTAAGAAGCTAGTCACCGTCTACCTAATTATTGGGGGGAAACTTTATATTGGGTGGTAGTTCTGCTTTAACCCTTTGAGTGCCAGAGGGGTAAGCAACACATTGCTTTGCGATGCGTTGCGTACCCCTCTGGCACTCAAAGGATTAACTCGCATGTACAAATGCAGGGAAACCCTAAAAGACCTGGTGTTCTAAGGTCCCCGAGTATAGAGCTGGGTTCAATTGCATTACAATCTGCTCTGCCTGGAAGTTAGGTCTCTTTTGATCCAGAATTATAGGATCATATGTACAAAGCCAAAGTAGAGCACTTCTCAGGCAAACCAGCTGCATCTAACAGGTAATCTATCACCTAAAACAATGAATGTTTAAGATTATATATATATATATATATATATATATATATTTTGAATTAGCAATTTTTTTTTTTTTTTAGAAAAACAATTATTTAAATTTATAGACAGTGCCAACTGAGATGTGCCGTGCTAGCACTTTCTGTCACTTCTACATTAGCTCCATCATTCATTGATGCTGCTCAGCAAAGAAGTGCCTGCACAGCATTCCTTTATTTAACATTACATTTAAAGAGCTCAAAAAAAAAGGATATTCAAATTTATTTTAGTTGGCAGGGTCCCTTTAGGGGACAAATACATTTTCCAAAAGATCCACACAGATTTCAGTGAGGCTTTCATTCCTGAAGATGCTAGAAAGGTCCCCACTTCACTGTGAAGCAATATGATGGAGACCTCTGTCATTCAAAGGATTAAAAGCTCCATTTAGCTCCAGTTCAACTGAAGTGTTCATTTCTCCCCTATGGAGCAGTTGACTTGCCTCAGAATTGCTCCACTTTTTTTGTGCAATATTGATCCTGGAATGAATTACCTTTGCTGTGATTCAGAAATTCCTCTGTAAAGATTGGGATGTCAAAGATTGGTCTCTCTTTCAGAACAGACTCTTTCTGCAAAGAGAAAGGAATGGGCACAGACATTAAAGTTAAAAAGACAAGGGTGTCTTACTGCAATTAAAGGGATAGTAATACTTTATTATTGCTATTCCCCATATTGTAGATATTTGTAAAATAATTTAATAGCCCCCAGGTTCATCTCTCAAACTTTTATGGTTTGAGAGATAACCGAACGCAAAGTTCCCCCCTCCCTCAAGTCAGAGTTGTACTGACTGCAGGGGAAGTCTATACTACAACAGGCTTGCTGCCCTGCAGCTGAGCCGAGATCACATTAGTGAAAAAGAATTATGTCACTGAAATGGTCTTCTACATGTGCTTGGTTTGCAAGCACATGTAGAAGACCATTTCAGTGACATAATTCTTTTTCACTAACGCAATCTCGGCTCAGCTGAAGAGCCGCATGATGAAAGTCAGACCGGATATCTCTGCAGTCAGTACAACGCTGACTTCAGGGAAAGGGAAGGGAGGGGGGAATTTTGCACTCTGTTATCTCTCAAATCATAAAGGTTTGAGAGATGAACCTGGGGCTATTAAATTCTTTTGCAAATATCTACAATATGGGGAATAGTAATATTAAAGTATAACTATCCCTTTAATAACTATGTATATGAATGGCAGTATACAAAGTTACGCATAAAAATACATTCACAGAGATGGAGTATGAGCAGAGGGCAGGCAGAAGAGAGAAATAAGCACAATAGCAAAAAGAAAATTGTAAGAAACCCCCCCCCCAAACTATTAACGCTGGATGACATGCCAGGACCGTCACAGAATTCAGTCCTTTGAGGAAGATGACTAGGTGCACTATCATCATGGCGGATACGATGTAACGGACTGCTCGAGGACTGGAACAGTCAGTTCCAGCCTTTCCACAGTGGCTCCGCTCATGTGATCACTGCTACAGCCATCACATGTGCCAATGATGCATTGTGACAAAGGCAATGTAAGTAAACATTACCTCTTGTCACTGTTCTCTGCGCCTCTGTCTCCTCTTTACTGTGGTCATGAGACAAAGATAACAGAGCTCCAAACTCTGCAGATGGCCAAAGAGTGGGGCAGTACTGGTGTGTACAACATAAAAAACAGGTTTATTTCATGACCTTCACACCTCTGATTGCAAATGGATTAGTTAGCCCAAATAATTTTATTTACACAGACCAATTTATTATCATATTTACTCAAGTTCAAACAAAACATAAATGTGAGTTGTATTGTTGTGGACGATTCCCATATACAACTTTCCAGTTACAAAATGAAAATTAAGTATTGTGTTTAGTTTGTTTCAGAACACAGCAGAGCCGAAATAGCAATCTTTAAAAAGAATTACTTAATTGGAACGGTCTACAAAGTGTGCCTGGTTTACAGGCACACACTGTAGACAGTTCCAATGAAGTGGTTCTTTTCAAAGATTGTTATTGCAGCTCTGCTGAAGAGCCTCCTCGTATTGGCTGATACAGATCTCCTTCTACCAGCTTTACAGCTGACATGAGGAAGGGGGAACTTTAGCAGCGAATAGCTCTCAAACAATAAAGGTTTGAGATATAGGACTCTCTCCATATTTTTTTTTTTCTTTAATCTATCATATTCCATCAACTTAAATTCAGGCATTACTAACTCTTTAAGGAAGGCTGGCATGACTGATGAAGGCAGACCATCAGATACACCGTCAACCCACTGAGTGTCAGAGACTTATACAAACTATTGCTGAGTGATGCCTTGCATATTCCTCTGGCACTCAAGGGACTTACGGAACTTGGCAGGAACAACTCATTTACAAAACATAATAGGCACACAAGTGGTTAAGGAAGCCCCTCATTGCCATGCAAAATGGAGCATACACAGCCATCACTCATTTGCTAAAGCATGGACAGTGAATGTCCTGGCTGCTGATGACTGTGTCCTCCATCTTGCGAGGCAGTGATGGCCTTCCTTAGGCCCTAATGCTGGAATACAAGTTGTGTTATCCTTTGCCATCCATTAGCATTAGGTCCTACAGTTAACCTAATAAGTATAGGGGGCATACGCGAAACATTGCTGAGTAATGCCTTGCATACGCCTCTGTCACTCATGGGGTTACAGAAGGAACTAATAGTAATGGCTGCCAAAAGATGACAACTTGAATTCCAGCAACAGGGCCTAAGGAAGGCCATTGCTGCCATGCAAGACGGAAGACACACAGACATCACTCACAAGAGGCCTGCCACATTTCCCTCAGTACAGCAAGACATGCATCGAAAGAACCAGTACTCTTAATAATCTTGCCTTCTTCACATGTAATATCTGAATCTAGATCTTGCAGACTTGGCTCTATACCATCCATAAGTTATGAAGCTCTCCTGTATTGTACTCTTTTTTTCCCAAGACAAGAAATCCTGGAATTGTGAAAGCATATAGTTTCCTGTCGCTTTTCAAAGGCACTCTGAGCATAGCTTGGAAGGCTCTGTGGCTAGCAGTTTATTATACCCAGAACACAGCTTAGATATGACAGGAGTCTTGCACTGTTTGCTCACTGAGGGATCTCAGATTGCTTTCTCCGGTATACCGGATATCCCGCTCCTCTCCAATTACTTACTTGCACCCTCCGCTGCATCTGTTGTGGATTATTAACCCACAATAAGCCAGCAGCAAATTGCTCCAGTTTGGAGTTTTAGCACTAGGCAGCCACACTCCATACTGAAGCCATACACCGCTCTTACACCTCACAGACCACTCCATGATCACTCTGCTCAATGAGACAACACGGCACACAAACTGTTGTTTGTGTCCACCGTGTCTGACTGAGAGATCATTTGTTTCGTACCGTTAACCTTTTCTCTGCCTGTAGATGGAGCAATTTGCTGCTGGCTTCAAGGGGGGTTAATAATCCACAACAGCTTCAGATATTGAAAGATATTGCTGTCAACAAGAAAAGAATTGCTGCCATGCATCTAAATAAGTTTAGAGGAAGCTAAATAGGCATGAGTTGCATCGCTGGAATGCACGTTCTACTCAATTGGCATATATTCGACAGACGCCCATTGTCTTGAGGGACTGGAGAAGCCACATAGTCGAGGAAACGGAGGGAGATCGGTGCCATGATGTGTGTGCTACCCTCCACCCCCCATATCTCTGCACTTTTTCCAGTTCAACAATGTCTTTTTTAAGAACTGGCACCAAAAATTGTACTCCATATTCCAGATGAGGCCTAACCCAGGATTTATACAGAGGTAGGATAACATTAGCATCCCTTACATCTACACCTCCTTTTATGCAGGCTAGTTATAGTGCCTTGAAAAGCACTGAAGCACTCAAAAGGACTTAATCCCCATCGGCAACACCGTGCCCCTTTTATTAGTATTATATTATTATACATAAAACCTTTGATGTGGCTTGTGAAAATTTCAATTATTTGAAAGAAGAAAAAAAAAATAAAAAAATAAAAAATAAATAAATAAAAATGCAATGTTGCCCCTCCCCCCCAAAAAAAAATAATTACTGAATACTTAGTTTTATGGACATGCATGAAGTGCACAGACCATTAATTAATAGAAGTGCAAAATGGTATTTGTAACCTTAGGAGGTAAAATGCACATTCCAAGTCACAACATTAAAAAAAAAAAAAAAAAAAAAAAAAAAAAATACAACCGCTAAACAACTATATAAAGTATTTCTCTAGAATCATTGAGGGATCAAGGGACCAGGGGTCAATCAGCATGCCTACAGGAGTCAGAGCAATATAATCAAAACTGCTAACCCCTAACCCTTCCCCCTGCAGCTCTACTTCCAGTTTTAAAAGAGAGTGTCCCTCAAGGAGGCCCAATGTTTCCCTTCCTTCAGAAGGAAAGTTTAAAGTTTATTATATTTTTTATTTCACTTCAAGCTTCTGGGAAGCCCCCACATTATAGGCAGAGTCCTCATATGACAACTCCATCACAATTAAAAGGCTAGCTCCTTTGGGACAGCATATTCACTATGATAAATGTTAAGGCCCTAGCTCAGCTGTTGGCTGAGAAGGAAAACGTTTTATTTCAAAAGGCAAAGAGGAGAGCTTCCTGTGACAACTACAGGACAGGTCTATTCAATGTGTCGCGTTCACCTATAAACAAGGGGGGGGGGGGTGTAAAAGAGAGAGCGCAAGAGGAGGGGAGAGCGCGAGAGGGCGAAAGGGGGGGGGGGCGCGTGAGGAGAACCTACAGCATCAAATGAGGGATCACTTGTCTTTCTACTTATGGGCTGTTGTGTACAAATGTTTCCAGAAGGTGGAACTAAAGGAAAAATTGTCAATTTCTTACATTTTTGCCCCTTATAATGTATTGGAATCTGTGGAAACTATAGAATTTCAAGCTTTACTCATTGGTATTGCTTACAAAGAAAATGACACCCCTTTGGTTTGAGTTCACATTCCTTCTTCCTGCCAACCCTATCTTCTCTTTTTGTCTTCACTCTGAACATCCTTCCTCCTGTCCATTCCTTCTTCTTCATCTAGTAGCCCCACCCTCCTCAACCTCTGGGTCCTGTATAATTTGCCTATCCTTCCATCAGACCTTTCCCCACCTGTTCCTCTGTGTCCATAAAAGAGGATTTTAGTCTTACCTGTTAAATCCTTTTCTCTTAGTCCATACAGGTTACTGGTAACTTTGAGTAGGCCATCAGCCCCTTTAAAGGGATAGTAATACTTGAAAATAAGTTTTTTTATATTGTAGCCCTTAAAAAAACATGAAAAATGATATAAGTCTTATCTCCCAAACCTTTATGGTTTGGGAGATATTCAGAAGTAAAGTTTCCCCTGGAGTGATGTATTTGCTCCACCCTTCAGATTTGGAATCCGGTCCCGGGACCGGTTGTGCCTCTCCAGAAGTGCTGAGATCACCATCTTTAAAAAGAATTTCTTAATTGGAATGGTCTACAAAGTGTGCTTTCAAGCCAGGCACACTTTGTAGATAGTTCCAGTTAAAGGGATAGTAATACTTCGTTTTAACTTTATTTTATTTTGTTAGCATTAAAAAAAACATGAAGAATGATATAAGTCTTATGTCTCAAACCTTTATGGTTTAAGAGATATTCACAAGCAAAGTTTCCCCCTCCCGCCCCTTTTTCCTAGTGTAAGCCATCTCTTCTCAGATGTGAATCTGGTTGTAAGACCAGACAGATAACAGCAGGGGACAATCTTCTTTGTATGAAAAGAATGAAAGCCCTTCCCCCCTTGACAAGTTTTTCAGCTTTTTCCCTTATCTTAATTGAAGATTGCCCCTCTCTGCAGTCTACCTGGGCACCTTCCTTCTGATATGGCTGTACAGGGAGGGGGATACTTTGCTTGTGAAGATCTCTTAAACCATAAAGGTTTGAGAGATAAGACTTATATCATTCTTCGTGTTTTTTAAATGCCTACAAAATAAAATAAAGATAAAACGAAGTATTACTATCCCTTTAAGTAGTTCTTTTCAAAGATCGTGATCTCGGCACTGCTAAAGAGCTGCCGGTTGCTCTGTGGACCGAATTCCAAATCTGTCCACTAGATGGCAGACTTGGCTGAAACAGCTAGGAAAAGAGAATTTTACTATATTTTACAAGTGAATATCTTCCAAACCATAAAGGTTTGGGAGAGAAGACTTATATCATTTTTCATGTTTTTTAAGGGCTACAATATAAAATAAACTTATTTTCAAGTATTACTATCCCTTTAAAAAGGCAGGAACAATTCTGAGAAGTTACTGCTGGGTAGAGCCTACCTCCCCTCCTTAGCTTGCAGCTAGCCAATCCCCATCCAGTAATATTTGAAAACTAACTATTGACTAGGTAGTAAGAAGGTAAAGTAACCTGTATGGACTAAGAGAAAAGGATTTAACAGGCAAGACTAAAATCCTCCTTTTTTCTGTTGTCCAATACAGGTTATTGGTAATGGCTGGACATCCCAAAGTTAAGTTCCCCAGGGCGGGAAGAAAGGCAAGGATCAGGTGCAGGCCCCCCAAAGTCACCAGAGCACCAATGAACCAACAGATCATGAATAGCTCAACAATAACCACAAAGTGTCAACGGACACCAAACAGGGGTAAAAACAGACCCCAGGAACTGTTACACAGCACACTCACTTTTGTGCCCTGTTGGCTCTAGTTCAAAGAACTGAGAGACTAATGAGATCCTAGACAGGCAAGGTTGCCTCCAGGATCTTCCTCCCAAAACTGGCATCAGCCGATGCCAGCACATCCACACGGTAGTGTTTCGAGAAGGTATGCACAGACGACCAAGTGGCCGCCTTGCACAACTGATCAGCTGAGGCCCAAGATGCCCCAATAGACCTCATAGAATGAGCCGTGACCCGAAAAGGAACAGGCTTCTTCCTAAGTTGGTAAGCCTTACGAATATTGGAATTGATCCAAGAAGCAATGATTATCTTGGAAGCAGTCCTCTCTGCCCTGGGACCCTAAGGAATAACAGAGTGTTAGACTGCCTCAATGGCTCAGCGCAATGCACACAGAACTTGAGACAACGCACAATATACAAGAGGTGAAGATCCTTCTCCTTGCCAGAAGTAGGGTTAGGGCAGAAGAAGGAACCACAATCTCCTGATTAATGTGGAACTGAAACACCACCTTTGGGAGAAACCCTAGCGAAGCACTGCCTTGTCCTTGTGAAACACCAAAAAGGGTGGCCTACAGGACAGGGCATGCAGCTCCGCAACACGGCTAACAGACATTATTGCCAGGAGAAAGGCCAGCTTGCACGTCAGCAGAAGGAGAAGAATAGTGGCGAAGGACTCATAGAAAGGGCGCAGAAGGACTCCCAAAACAAAGTTAAGGTCCCACAGAGAAGCAGGAGTCTTAAACACAGGATGGGTATGAGCAACACCTTGGAAGAAAACCTTGACATCAGGAAGAATAGCAAGGTGACTTTGAAAGAAAACAGAGAGAGCAGAAGTCTGACCCTTAAGAGAACGGCATCCTGGAGGAAGGAAAGGACCACAGGAAGATCAAAATCCTGAGACAGGATCCTATCAACACACCAAGATAGAAAGGTAGACCAAACTGGTGTAAGGCCTTCAAAGAAACCGGCTTACGGGCACAATTAGTAGCCATCACACCAGAATAAAATCCCTTCTTCAAATTGAGGCTTCAATCTCCATGCCGTCAAAGCCAGACTATGAACGTCTTCCTTCCAGAGGTAACACTGTAGAAGAAGATTCGGACGACAGGGAAGCCAAAGAGGTTCCGCCACTGAGAGATCCAGAAGCTCCGGAAACCAAGCCTGCCGAGGTCTGTACGGAGCAATCAGAATGACTGGGCAGAGCTGCAGTCGCAATTTCAGTATCACCCTGTGCAAAAGGGGAATGGGAGGAAAGATGTATGCCAGTGGGAAATTCCACGGAATCGACAAGGCGTCCACTGCTAGAGCCAGGGGATTCGCTCAGCGAGAGCAGAACATTGGAATCTTCCTTTTGTGTCTTGTTGCCATCAGGTCAATGCATGGAAGACCCCACAACTGGACAATGAGGTCCAACACCTCTTGATGCAGTTCCCACTCTCCTCTGTCCACTGTGTGTTAACTGAGTAAGTCTGACAGAACGTTGTCTAAGCCAGGAATAGGAACGGCGGAAATGGCAAGGACATGCTCCTCTACCCAGGACAAAATAGCCTTGACCTCTAGCCAAGTTGCGAGACTTCTTGTGTCACCTTGCTTGTTGATGTAGGCTAAAACAACCCATCCCTCTCTGGGTGTCGAAAAGAAGGCCAAGAAACACAATCTACTGTGAGGGAACAAGGTTTGGACTTGTCCAGATTGATGATCCACCTAAGACGGGACAGAGCATGAATGCAATCCTTCACCTGCTGATGAAGGAGTTCTGGAGAAGATGCCTTCAGAAGGAGGTCATCCATGTATAAGGTAACTCTGATGCTGTCCTGATGGAGGATGGAAATTAATGCTCCCAGGACTCTGTTGAAGACTTGAGGAGCCGTGGTCAGGCCAAAGGGGAGGGCTGAAAACTGGAAATGCCCTTGGTCGCAAGCAAAGCAAAGAAACTGCCGACCTTCTGGATGAATGGTGATGTGCAAATAAGCATACTGAAGATCCAGCGAGCCAGAAATTCCCCAGGGGACACAGCAAGTATCACCGTGCCGAATTAGGACCAGACCACGAATCCAAAAATCCAAAATGGGACGCCAGCCATCATCCTTCTTGGAAGCCACAAAGATTGTAGTAGAACCCCACAATCTTGGGTCGCCTGGCATGAATCAGCCTGAAAGGGACTAAAAAGCAGATTCCTTTTGACAGACGCCTTCTTCCTCTGGGCCACTGGCAGGTGAGTACTCTTCCCTCCAGTGGCTTCACTGATCAAATCCTTGAGATCAGGCCTAAACAGTGAGGTGCCCTGAAAGGGCAAGGACAGGAAAGCCCTCTCTTGGAAGCTGTGTCAGCAGACCAGATCTTGAGCCAAAGAGCCTGTCTGACTACCACAGACATAGTTGATGCCCTGGTTACCATGTGAAACGCGTCAAACAGGGCAGCAGAAACATAATGCAGAGCCTCAGAGATGTTGGCGAGAAGCCGCAACATGTCAGTAGTAGGAGCTCCCTGACGGACAGGTGAAGTGAGATGCTCAGTCCAAACAGCCACGGCTCTATTCACCCACACCCCAGCAAATGCGGGGCGCACAGGGCAGAAGCAGCCAGCGCAAAAATGGCCTTGACAGCGGTCTCAAGATTTGTCAGTCCAGTCTTTCATAGCAGATGCCAAAGGCAAGGCAGTGGACTTAGGAAGCCTGGAAACAGGGGCATCCACCTTAGGAGGATGAATCCACAGATCTAGGGCCGCTTCAGAGAAGGGATAAAACTTAGCAAATTTCCTAGAGACAGACTGTTTTCTGTCTGGAAAATTCCACTACTCAGACATCAAGCGGTCAAGGGTGGGGTTAGGTGGAAAACAAGAATGGGGCCTAATGGGCTCCTGAAACAAATCAGAGGGAATCAGAAGAAACCTCCTGTACCAAAGGAATGTTCAGGGTGTTCAACACAGCCCTGATCAGGCTCTCAGCTGAGGGAACAGGATCAGTCTCAAAGGGATCCCAAAAAAACTGAGAGAAAGGGGAACAGTCTTCATCGTCAGAATCCACCAATAATTCCTCTTCAGAGGAAATCAGACACATCAGGTACACCCGGCTGTTTAGGCAGGAAGATCTGATAAGGGTGGGGGCCTGCCACGAGTGGAACACCCCCTGCAAGGTGGATGGAAGGAGTTGTAAGGTGGACCGGAGGTCCCTGGAGTAGCCTTAAATGCTTGCATCCAAACTGGCTCTAGTGCATGGCTGGAGGCCCCTGCAAGGCATTCAGGGGCGGCAGCACATGCTGGGCAAACATGACCTGAGTATTCTCTAGGTAACCCTGAGTGACATGAGGAGCAATGGGGGACACAGATGTCCCAGTATCCTTAGTCTTAGGCCTAGCCCCAAGGTCTAACGAAGTAGACATTCTCACAGAGTGAAATGGTCAAAGTATCAGAAACACCCACAAAATAGTGTGTATGATAAATAAAATCATCCCACAAACGCTAAAATAGACTTATCTGGTAGGCGAAGGGTTAAACTGCTGAGAAGAGTCCAAGCCCTGCGTAGGATACTCGATCAGCGAAGGCACAAAACGGCTGCCGCAGCAGGAGCCAATCAGAATTGTAGTTTCTCTGAAAAAGTACCCCAGGCTCCCCCAACATGCCCAGAATGTTGACCGGATAGCAGAGCAAGGAAAGACCAACCAAATGAGCCATTTCTGACCTCGCTACGTTGAGCGGTTGCAGAGATATGTCCCATAGAAGTGAATTGAGCAATGGCGTCTATGAAGTAAACTCGCGACACAAAGTTAACAAGGTGAATACCAAACTGTAAAACCACTCAAAAGCCCACTAGAACAAGTCAGCAGACCCAATAAACACTGGTCCCAGTAGGTAAAGTGCCCACAACGGCCCCAAAAGATGCTAACAAACAGCAAAAGGGTTAAGTTACCACAGAAACTTGCTCCAAACACCTCACAGACATACAGATAAACCCTATGAGTGCATGAGTATGTAATAGGAACTCCAATAGAGACACCTGTGCGGAGAGGAAGCATGGGACATGTGGACCTCAGCACACAAAGGGTGCTCACCTTTTTCAGCAGGTCTTCTGTCTTCAGATTACCATATATCAAGAAGCAGCCTTGATGGGCAACTCCTGGGGAAAGAGCTTGCAGCCAAGACTCCCCCCCCCCCCCAGGGCTTAGGTCCACAAAAGCACCTGGTAAACTGAGCTATCCACATTTGGGTGATGGGAATGGTCAGTGATGGTAATCCGCCTAATGGTGGTATCATATATCCAACAGAAAAAGAATAAAAAACAAACTATTTCAGAACTGTTCTCTTGCCTTGTGTCTTGACCAAGGAACACATTTTACTGGATGGGGATTGGCTAGCTGCAAGCTAAGGAGAAGAGGTAGGTTCCACCCAGCAGTCACTTCTCAGAATTGTTCCTGCCTACTTAAAGGGGCTGATCGCCTACCCAAAGTTAGAACACAGTTACCAGTAACCTGTATTGGACGAGAGTAATTGCCTTCTCTCAATTATGCTCATTTATCATGCTCTTTTCTGCTCCTAACTCCTCTTACCCATCCTAACCCCTTTCTATAAATCTACTCTTCTTCCATGCTACCAGATCTACCCATTCTTCTCTCTCTTTATATGTTTGCAGTGAATCTCATGCTCCACCTTCTCATTAGTTTGTCATTCTACTTTCTCCTGTTAGACCATACCTTTACAGTTTGTACTTCCCCCATGCTCCCTCTATTGTAACTTCGTCAGTATATCAATTGTCTCTCCCCAACATAGATTCTACTTTCTCTGTGACTACAATATTCACAGTGTAATACACAAGATTGGAAAAGCATTTAGGTGCACAAAGAAATAATAGATGTGTTTACAAATAACATTGAATACTCACCTCTGAATTGCTCGAGACTCCACGAGCGCCCTCTAAAACAAAGAGAAGTCATTAGGGAAACTCTTCTTAGCTTGGTGATGCGCTATCCTTCTCTTAGTCTCTAGATTCTGTCAGTGTTGCATCCCTTTGATTTTTTAACATTTATTTCATTTTTTTGCGTCTACCAGTAACACCACATTAAATTCTTATCATTCCCTAAACTACTACTCTTGCTGCCATTAGGCTCTACTTCTATGCCGTAGCATAGGGCTTCCCTCACGGTCACATCACATGCTTTCTCTGCAGTATCAAGTTCCTCCTCCCAACACCTCACCCTGCCTCTGCTGCCTCCCCTTCTGGCGGCTCTGTGCCTTGCGGCTGTATGTTCGGAAGGCATCTGTGTTCTGGTACTGCTGCAGTTCCTTTGTGTACCGCTCTTTATCTTTTTCAGCTTCATCCAAGTAATGCTAGAACAACACACACATCTCACTGGAGGGCAAGGGAGAAAGGTCTTGGGAAAGTGTTTAAAGAGCTCCAAAAAGAAAGGAATCAAGACAAAGGATGAGATATAAAGGAGTTTGTGGCTTTTCATGAACAAAAGACTTTAACCACTTGTTTATGATATTTGAAAATGCGTTAGTAGATGCTCAAAATTAGTGGAGATACCAAGATATGTGTATAGTGAGGCTGAAAAGTGGTGCAATTTTGGTGCAAACTAAGTGCACCATAGGGAATAAAGAAGTCTGAAAACTAGCATCGGCTTAACACAAAAGCAATGAGTTGGTGACCTCTCTAGCATCCAAGGGGTTAAAAGTCCCATTTATTTCAAATGTACATTTTTATTTGTTCCCTGTAGTGAAGTTTGCTTGCCCAAGAATTGCAACACTTTCCTTTATTACATTAGCCTCAATGGTGTGTGTGTATGTGTATATGCGTGCTTATACACAAGGGGATGGGCATGTTCATCCACATACCAGAAAAAGTGGGTACAGACTCATGTCTAACAACTTTTTCTTCACCCACTTCTAGAGGGCAAGAGCAACTTGCTTCTTTTAGGTGAGGAAAGGCATGGACAGCCAATCAATGACAGTTTTTTTTTTTTTTGTTTGTTTGTTTTTAACCACAGGCATTCAAGGATATACTTCCAGCAGAATGGGGTAAGTACCAGATACAAACTGTTAGGGTGATGGCAAATAGGTGGAGCTGGCAAGCACCTGCTTCTAATTGAAAGGAGTAACTACAAGGATTTTCTGCATGCTGGTGTGGTCACAGTGGTAATATTAAATTCATAGGCAGGTAGTGTTAACCAGAGAAAAACAATGACTTCTTTACTAAGGAGGGGTGAGTGATCACTTGATCTTAATAAAATCACAGAAGTAAGATGAGCACCAGAAAAGAAAGAAAAAACCAATATGATGAAAAATTAATCACGTTTAACCAATTAAGGACCAGAGGCATATGTAATACACGGATTCTTAAAGGGTTAATATATAACCAAGAAATAGTGGACAGCTACTACACCAAATGTCAAACAGACACAAATCTACACAGTGAAGTGGATACAGATAAACAAAAACAGCTACAGCATTTGGGTCTTACTCACAAAGGAATAGAAGAGTGGTTCTGGAGAAGAGAGTCTGCACCACGAGGGTGACATAACTCCCCCAAATTTCCTTTGATCTAAACAAGGACTTTAACCCTTTTAATACTAGAGGGCTCCCAAAGTAATTTCAAAGCAATGCTTTGAAGATGCCTCTAGCATTCAAGGGGTTTAATCACTTAAAGGGATAGTAATGTTTCAAAATAAAAGCAGCTCCAATTCTTCATAGTATTTGGGCCATGGAGAGTGTTATTTTAATACTGTCAGAGTTGTAGTTCAAGAGTAATTGAATGATAAAGTATCCCCCTCCCACCCCTTTTACTGATGTAACACCTCAGAGCAGAAAGGTGGTGTCCAGATGGATTGCAGAGAGGGACAATTTTCAATTAGCATAAGGGAAAAACCTGTCAAGGGGGGCAGGGTTTTCATTGTTCTCACAGTAAGGAGATTGTCCCTTGCTGTGAGCTGTCTGGTCTTAAGACCAGATTCCACATCTGAGGGGAGGTGGCTACTTTATCATTCAATTACTCTTGAGCTACAACTCCACAGTAATGAAATAACACTCTTCACGGCCCAAATACTATGAGGATTAATTAGAGCTGCTTTTATTTTGAAACATTATCCCTTTAAAGGGATAGTAATGTTTAATTATTTAAGTAAAATCGAGTCTTCTTTATTATTTTTTATAACGATGTGCATCAAGAGACCGTTATTAAACGCTGTGGTTTTTCATTTATAGTCTAATAAAATTTACCCCTCCCGCCCCTTCCACTTACCTGAGCAGCCTCAGAAAGCCAGCCTGGACAGAACGAGACAAGTGACAATCTTCTTCCAGCATAAGGGAAAAACCTGCCCTCCTTCATCAAGGGGGCAGGCTTTCCCTTATACTGAAAGCGGAAAGATTGTCCCTCGATGCAACCCGTCCGCGGACCAGATTCCAGATCTGAGGGGAGGCTGCGGAATTATGTAGAAGGGGCGAAAGGGGGAAACTTTATTAGACTATAAATTAAAAAGAAGCAGCATTTAATAACGTTTTCTTGATACACATCATTATAAAAAAGAATAAAGAAGACTTTTACTTCAATAATTAAACATTACTATCCCTTTAAATCAATGGGAAGTTTTATTTCTCCCCTATAGTGCAGTTGGTTTGCTCCATGTAACTATATCTGCTTCCCTGTGCATCCAACCGGTACATGTTCTAGAGTTCAATCTGGTCTGCTATGTTAGTAAATTGGATTACTTTTGCTTCACACCAGTTTTGCTTTTCTTTAATGGTGTGTTCTATACAATATGGGTTGATAATTTAAGTGACAAATCTTTAGGTGACAGCCACTTTTTAAAACCATTTTTGCTCTTTTTGATTGTACATCAGACCACTGTTTTTTTGCCATCAGGTATAGGGAAGCAATTGCCCAATCTCATCAGAAAGGAGGGGAGATGACCACTAGCTTATCACCAGTGAAGGAGGAAAGTGTTCAGGGGCTGATCACCTGCTCCTCACAGGCAGGGGAGGGATGGGGTAGTCACCTGCTTCTCATGGGTAGGAAGTTTGCTCCACTCGCTGCCTACGATCCTGGTGATCTCTGGGAATGGAACATCTGGCCGCTCTACCCTCAGCTGCTCCCTCCTCTCGTTCATAAAGCGAACATATCCTGTCAAAGGCGCTTTGGGGGCATTGTTGTCCCGAGGACTCCTTTTCCGTTTGCGACCCTTGGTCCAACCACCCCGCCGAGGCCGTGGTTGCTGGGAAAGGTGGGGAGCATGTTACAGAGACCCAAGGAGGGAACCTGAAGTTTTTTTTGTTTTTAAACAGTCTTATTTCTCTCTTCCACCCGCTCTTCTCAATCTTGCCCTCCATCTACACGCTCATCCTTCTCTTAATCTCCTCATCTCCATGCCCTTTTAAATAATTTTCTCTCTCTTTCCTCCCTTGGACAGCTACTCTTATTCAACATTTCTGCCTCTATACCCGTACCATTACCTCACCTTTTCGCCTGCTCACCTCTTCCTCCTGCCTCAATTCTCCACTATCTTCCAAATGTTGCTCCCCACCTTGGTGCAGAGACAGCTCCTTTCGATCCTCCTGCTGAAGGGTAGGGGGATAAGAACATGTCTGTGCCAGTGAACTGTCAGAAATGGATGCCCTGAGGGGAAAAACAACAGAAATACTTCAGGTTCTTAAAAGGCAAAGGCCAAAAATTTCCATCCTACCTGTTATTGCACCCACATATTAATGAAGGAGACTATAGTCTGTATTCAGTAAGACAAAGAACAATTCTGGGACACGCTAACTACACTGTAGGGGAGAAAAACATTATCAAAATTCACAGTTTTGTAAAATGAGACTTAACCCCTTCATATAACAATGCGATATTTCATTGAGGTGCCTTTGGCTTGCTCCATAATAGCACTTCAGCTTCCTGAATACAGGATTAGGAGTAACACAGTAATTTAGGTTGAAAAGAGACTTGCATCCATCTAGTTCAACCCTTTTCCTATTCCTGTTTAGGAGCATCTTTAATAAGGGTAGTGGCTCTTAACCCTTGCCTTCAGGGCTGCCCAACAAGCAAGGACCTGTAAATGTCCCTGCTAAAACACAGGTATGTTGAGCTGAGGTTCAGTCAATTTAATTAACTCACCTGCTCTCTATTAAGTTTAATCAATGCAGAATAGGTTTATTAAGGTCAACATTTCGATCCTCTCTGGGGACTTGATAGAGATCACAGAGGGAAATGAAACATTGACCTTTTTAATAAGCCTATTTTGAATTGAATTAACTTTGAAAAACTCCTGTATACAAATTAAAAACACATTAATTTTATAATATATATCACAGACATATTATATACACAAACAAACATTCTCCTGGTGTGTTGTGTGTTGATTATTGACCGCATTCTGCAGAACACATGTGGAGGAGAGAGAGTTGAGATCAGAGACCCAAAAGATTCAGGGTCTAAAACAGTTGGCTTATGAATGCAATTCACACTGAGATGTGCTTACCTTTATCTCCATTAACCCTTTGAGTGCCAGAGTGGTACGGAATGCATTGCTTTGCAATGCATTCCGTACCACTCTGGCACTCAAAGGTTTAATTTTCTCTCTTTGGGAGAGAAAAACTGACTGACACGTGAGAAAGTAATAAACACCATGCTAATCTGTGGATCAAGACTGCTAGATTAGAAAATATTTGGTGGACACAACACCTGATCTATTGCTTTGGATCAGAGCCATGTGACAGAGGAAGCATGAGTAATAGATGCATCTGGATGGCCTGTTTATAATGGAATTATTCCCGTTCCGATGTGGTTTTGGGTGGGCTAAAGCTTCACTTCTTTTACAGCTGATCTGTGTTACTTTATCTGATATTTCTTAATGTTGGGTCTTCCTCAGGCGAAAGGTCTATGACCTACTGTTCTATAAGTTTTGACGCTTCCTGTTGCCTTGACCGAATCAAGTGTTCCCTAGTGCCCCAATTCTACCCCTATACATACATATTATACACACACATTACGTATGTGTGTATATTAGATATACACATTTATTTCACTGTCAACTGTATATTGTCAGAAAAAGTTAATTTTAGGTGAAAGAATAGCTTGCATTGTCAACAAAAAAAACTTGTCTTCAATACTTCAGCAGTTTTATTCTTCAAAAGTCACATTTTTTTTTTTTAAGCAAGGCTATGTCACATTATTTTGTAGCTCATCGGATATCCCCATAGATTCCACTATAATCCGGTTTACAGGAATTTCACAGGCTGTAACAGCAACAGTGCTACCACGCTGCAAAACATTTAAAACTCAAGCTATCAAAACAATGCCAAATCAGCAAATTCTTCTCCTGTGCTGCCTGCAGGTAACGGACATCAGTGCCAGGCTGAGTGAAGAGAATACCCAGTCCTGTCCAAATCACTGCTCACTCCCTCCCCCCATGATATACCATACCCACACACATTTTATCAGTCATGCTAGAATCTCATCAGAAATTCAGGAAAAGGTATCATCTGGGTCACACCAAGATTTGGAGAGGATGGTCTGAGTTAATCAGATCTCAGAAGAGTATGGCTTTTTCAGACACAACAAAGTTGCATGCATAATAATAATAAAAATATATAACATTTACATTCTACTAGTTAAAACCATTAACATTTTAGAGCACAGGTCTTAAAAGTGGGAGTGGTTAAACTCATCAAAACAATTACATATTAACCCTCTCAGTGTCAGTGGAGTACACAAGGCAGTGCATATAGGGCTGCAACTAACGATTATTTTGATAATCGATTAGTTGGCCGATTGTTTTTTCGATTAATCAGATAAAAACACAACATGCTAATTTTTCATTATTTAATGAACAAACTGAGTGTTAAAAACAAAACAGCAGAAAAAAAAACAAAAACAAAAAAAAACCTTAAAATTTACATTAACGTGTCATTGTTCTTATTTTACTATGGGCTCTATTTACTAAAAGGCGAGATGAACATTTTATCCCCCAATGACATCCATTACCCTCAAGGCCATCCGTTACCACCCCCCAGGCCATCCATTACCCTCTCGGGCCAGCAAGCTCCAACTTGCCCCCCCATCAGCTCCAACTTGCCCTCACATTGCCCCCATCCAACTTGGCCCATCAGCTCCAACTTGCCCTCACATTGCCCCCATCCAACTTGGCCCATCAGCTCCAACTTGCCCTCACATTGCCCCCATCCAACTTGGCCCATCAGCTCCAACTTGCCCTCACACTGCCCCCATCAGCTCCAACTTTCCCTCACATTACCCCCATCATCTTCACATGGGAATCTGGTATCAGAGGGTTGGGTTAGAGGAGCCAGGAGGCGATATATAATCAGTTATTTGTGTACTAGTCTGTCTGCTGTCTCCCTCCTTCCAAGTGATCAGATCAAGTTAGCAACGTAGCGCGGGGTGTCTCATACCACGCAGCAGCGCAGGCTTACCTCAAGGCCAGGGTTAAGGGGTTAAATAAACCGTCCAGACAGTGCTGGTGCTGCAGGTGGTCAGTGCAGCAGCCGCAGCCAGGAGACGGCAGTAGAGTCTGTACTTGTACTCTATACAGGCAGAGCCGGCAGCAGCTGAGCAGCTCCTCTGTGGCGGGCTGGTGGCTGTATGTTGACTACGTCAAGTAACCTTCTTCGTGGGCTTGCTGCACTGAGCATCTGGGAGGAGGAGTCGGGGCAGTTCCGAACTTCCGGCAAGTCACAACAAGTGATGGTGAAGTGAGGACGAGTAACGCTGTGCGCCTCTGTGACACTGACTCCAGCTCTTCCTTCAAGTTTTGTGTGTCACAGAGTCAGTCACCTCAAATCCGGCCAGTGCACAAGTGCAGCATTCACCCCCCCCCCCCGTCCAACAGTAAAATGCACAACTAATCGATAATGAGAATCGTTGGCAACGAATTCTCATTATCAATTTTTATCAATTTAATTGATTAGTTGTTGCAGCCCTAACTGCAGATCCACTATGGCACTCAAAGGATTAAAACATAAAGAGGGGGTGGAACCCCAGTATTAAGTCAGAAAAAGCTGGAGTAATTCTAGGGAGAACTAACAGCACCATGGGGAGAAGAGTGGATTTTTTTTTACTCAACGAGAAACCCTTTTCTCTTAGTCCATTGAGGGATGCAGGGACCATAGGGTTAAGCAGCATGTCTACAGGAGGGAGGGCACTCTAAATAAAAAACAAATAAATACATAAATAAATCTCTTCCCAAATGCCTTCCATTTTCATTTAGCAGAGTCAGGAAGGGAATAGCAGTAACACCACCAGACATGGCAAAACATCTTTACAAACAAGTTTTCTGTGGGCAGGAAGCCCTGCATCCCTCAATGGACTAAGAGAAAAGGACTTATCTGTATAATAAAAAATCCCTTTAATCCTGGCATCACTGACCATGGGGATGTACCAAAGCGGTCCCCAAAAAGTGGGAGGGAAGAAAAACTAAAGAACAATGGCCTCCAAAACTTTTTGGCCAAAATTAGCATCTTGCGATGCAAAAATGTTAACTTTTGTAAAACTTAACGTGTGAACAGATGACCATGTAGCTGCACTGCACAACTGGTCAACAGAAGCTTGGTTCTTTAGGACCCAAGAAGTACTAATGGACCTAGTAGAGTGAGCTGTGATTCTAAAAGGTGCAGGAACAGACTTTAGTCTGTAAGCTTGTTTGATAACTTGTTTGAGCCATGAGGCAATGGTCTTCTAGGATGCTGGTCGGCCCTTCTTAGGGCCTTCTGGAATAACAAACAAGGTGTCTGATATCCTAAAGGATTGAGTGACTTGGACATAATGTGAAGTGATTTCTCTTTAGAGGGAGTACCACTTCTTGGTTTATGTGGAAAGTAGAAACTACTTTAGGTTGGGACTTTGGAACAGTTCTTAAATCAACTTTCTTGGTGAAAGATAAGATGTGGTAAAATACAAGATAGTGCACAGAGTTCTGAAGCTCTTCTTGCGGATACCATCACCATGAGAAAGTGACAGTGAGATCTCTGATAGAGGCTAATGACAAAGGCTCAAATGGAGAGGACTGAGGGCCTCCGACACTAAATTCAATTCCCACGAGGAATTGGATTTCTATAGGGGGGAATCTATCCTGTTGGCTCCTTGAAGAAATGTTTGAATTTCAGGAATAGAAGTAATTTTTCTCTCAAAGAGAACTGACCGATGAAACTTGAATTTTTAAGCATTAAACCTTTATCTAAACCTGTTTTTAAAAGGGATGGTAGCTGGAAAGATGAGGGATCTAGATCTTTCCTAACTAACAAATTTTGGGTCAACACCAGTTTGAGAGCCCTGAGCATGGTTTGAATTATAGGAGAACTGAAGCCTTTTCACTTCAGGATTTGGGTCTCAAGTTCCACACCATCAAAGCAAGGTTGAGTATGTTGTGGTGAAGAATTGGTCTTTGAGAGTTGAGGTCTGGACTCTGAGGTAGATCACCTGGGCCAAAACAGAGTTATGGGAATGATGTGCACCTTCTCCTTTTATTTTGCAGAGTATTCTGAGAATCATAGCTGACATACATCAGTCTGTAATTCCATGGAATCATTAGAGCATCCAATGTTATTGCTTGTGGATCCCCTTGCTCTAGAACAGAACATTGGTTTGTTCTTGATGCCATGTCTATGTCTGAAACTCGCAATAGGCAAGTTACCTGAAAGAATATCTCCTGATTTAGTTCCCATTCCCCTGGGTCTATGGTCTGACGGCTGTGGTAAATCTGTCTGCCAATTATCCACTTGCGGAATGTAAATGGCTGACAATGCTAGACCATAGTTCCCTGCCCAGAGAATAATTTTAACTACTTCCATACAGGAAGCTTTGCTTTCTGTTCCTCCTTCATGGTTTATGTATGCCACTGCTGTGGCATTATCTGACAATCTGAATAGGGAGATTCTTCAGAATTGAAGTCCATGCCAACAGTGCACTGTAGATTGAATGCAACTCCAAAATGTTTATGGGAAGACGGGACTCCCATGGAGTCCACTGACCTTGAAGGGAGTGTTTGTATACTTCTCCCAATCCAAACAGACTGGCATCTGTTGTGACTATCTCCCACTCTATTACAGAGGAAAGTTTCCCGTTGAGGAGATTTGAACTTATGACCCATCACTGTAGAGACTGCCTTGGGGTCTAGGATATCTTCATCATGTGATGAAGACAATTTGGATTTTTGGACCAATTGTGGATTAGATCCAACTGAAGAGACCTCAAATGAAACTGAGCAAAAGGGACTGCTTCTATTGGATACAATTTTTCCCACAATCTTCATGCAGTGCCTGACAGAAAGGTCTGGTAGGGAGAGAAAGGATCGGACTCTGTGCTGAAGATCCGAAAGTTTCTGTTGATGTAATAACACCTTTTGAATATCAGACCTGTGGAGATGGTTCTAACAGACTTGCTTATGTTGATAATCCAGTAGTGATCCTTCATAGTTAACAGAATAAATTAGCTCCCAAGATGGAGCTTTTAGCAAAAGATCATCCAGGTAAGGAGTCAGGTTTACTGGATTGGAGGTGAAAATACTGCTGTGGCTAGGATGAAAGGCAGAGCCACAAATTGAGAAGTGTTGGTTTGGTATGCAAACCAGAGATATTTCCATATAGGCCATACAAGGATGTGTAGATATGCATCTTTGATGTCTAAATCATGTGAGAAATTCCTCTGGTTCCATGGCTGCCAACAATAATTTGATAGACCCAATCTTGAACCTGGGAACTGAGAAACTGGTTCAGTTTTTTTCAGGTCCAGGATAGGACAGAATCCCCAGTCTTTTTCAGGTATCATAAAAAGATTGGAATAAAAGTCTTTGAACTTTTGTACTTTTGGTAGTGGGATTATCACCCCACTGTCTAGAAACTGTCAGATTGCCTAATTAAAGGCTTTCTGTAACATTTTCTTTTGGTACCCTGGACATGGACAAAATATAAAAAAAAAAAAAAAAAAAAAAAAAAAAAAAAAAAAAGAAGGATTATGTGGTAAGGCTTGTGAAAGACATTCTGTACCCACCCTTCTTGAATGAGTTGAAGTACTCACTCATCTGAAATTGACATCCTCCATTGTTGAATGAAGAAGTGTCAGAGTCTTCCCCCTAGTGGAAGATTTGGTGAAGACTCCATATTCCAAACCTGCTGTGTTGGGGTTTGGATTGATGCCTTGGGTACATTTTTTCTTTTGTGCCCAAGTAAGTTTTACTCTACCGAAACAAAAGGAGCCTCCAGATGTATGAGGAGTATTTTGTCAGGAGGAAGATTTACCTCTAAATAAAAGACCGTTTCTTTTTAATCAAACCATTTAGGTTTATTCAGAGGTAAGAAGGTACTTTTACCTTCAGTGGCGTAGCAGATAATTTTAGCCAACTCTGCCCCAAAGAGAAGGAATCCCTTGAACGGCAAGGATAGTAAAGATTTTTTTGGAAGCAGAATCTGCATTCCAAATCTCCAACCACAAGGAACAATGTGCTGTAACGGTTGTGACTGAAAATTTAGATGCTAACCTTGCCACCTCCAAGAAGGTAGCCTATGAAACAGAATAAATAATTTAATAAAATCTGTATGTCCCCCAATGTCTATCAACTATAAAGCTTCTCCCCCTCTCAGCCAAAGGCTGAGCTCAGAAAAAAAAAAAATAAATAAATAAATAGGTGAAAGAATCGGCTAGGTCAAAATAAAAAAAGAAAAGAAAGCTAAAATCTAACATTTATTAATTTAATTAAAAATAGCTGGCAAATTAAAAACAAACATGCTATCCATTAGAATATGAATGTGTTTAATAAATCTAGCTTTCCCATCAATAACAGTAAGCATGATGGGTGAAATGGTGCATAGTGTATGTTAATACACCAAATTAACGGGAACAATATGAAGGGTACTAGTCTTAGTCCATCATTCTAACATTCACTCTTAGGCAGTAATGATAAGCAAAATGAGCGTGATAATGTGTGATATGTATGTTATTAATATACCATTGAAATGAATGAATAGGATTGTTATAAAATTCACTTTCATTCTTATAGTCTTATTGCATCGTTCTTGCATTATCGTTTAGTCAAAGCAAGATATGTGTGATAGTGTGGGTATGTATTAATACACCAAAGTAACACGAGAGATGTAGAGGTTATCAGATTTTACCTCTATGGTGTGGATACGGCAAATATATAAAAAGTATCTCAATAAGGGTTAAGAATCCCTTAGTATTTGTTGGCGTTTATCTCCATTATCAGAGTGCCATTAACCATGCGGCACATTTGAACGCATCTTTACTGGCAACTTGGCAAGCACAATGCTGTGCGAGATCTAAACTGAAACAGAGTTACGCGTTGTTAGCATAATAACGGTTGCAAAACACAATGATTCTAAATATTGTATGCTTGAGTAAGTCAGAGGATACATTATCACAAACAAGAATAAAGTGAATATTAGCCTCAAAATTCAATCACTCTCTATATACTTTTTTTCCTCAAGTGGTATAGGCTGCAAAAATCATTTTGCAATAGACACCATTTGGCACGTGATCCTACAGGCTTTCAGCACTCTCATATTATACAAAAAAAACAGATAGTAAGAACAGACGGACAATATCAGTGTATGTCCATTCACCCTGACATACATTTTTCCCATGTTGGCTTTATCAAAAGGACCCTTTGTGACTTTGTTCTCAGTACAACCAGTTACTTCCTGTCTCACCTATGTCAAACACAGTGTCTTCTTGGTATGCAGCAGAGTAAGGCTATGTAGACAGAGAGAGACAGAGTAAGATGTTTAAATAAATTGAGGGAGGAGGAAGAGACCTGCCCAGGAAGGGGAGAAATACCTCCAACTACTGCTATTAAGAGAAGGGAAAGGAGGGAGAGATCACCTGGCTGAGAGTGAGGGAGAGGGAGAAGAGAAACTACACCCCACGCTGTCAGCGAGGAAGAGCGCTGTCCATGAAGAAGGGACCAAAGACTTCCATGGGCAGGTACCAAAGGTGAGGAACCTCACAGGGATGGGAATGAGTGGCAGAGGGGAGAAAGACTTAACCGGATTTTCAGTGAAGGGGGTGGGGTGAGAAACTTCCCAAAGATACACATATCTGGGACCACTGAGCCTGAAGAGTGGTGGTCTGAGCTTACTCGAGGTAGGCGAGAGGAGGAAGAAGTGATTTTTGATGAAGTGATGTATGATTATCCCTAAGAATGTGTTCATTTTGCCACTTCATCTCACCATCACCCTCTGTTTTGTCACTGAGGTGTCAGACATTGTACTTTGGCACTGTGCCTGCCACTGGGACAAGGAAGGAGTGTCAGACGCTGTAGTGTGGTACTGTCCCTTTACTCTGCTGTGCTTCTTTAGCTAGTATATAATACTTTTACTTGTCCCTTAGAGTCTATAATATTTCCATGTGGAGTTCTGGGAATCTGCAGGCACCAACTGAAATTGCTTCCCTCCCTCTAAGGACAGATGAAAATGCAAATATTTAGTTGCAGATATAAATTTATATAAATTTTAACGAACGACATGCTATTTAATCGGATTATGGAATTAAAGAATAAATGGGGGAGATTTATAAAACTGGAGATAAGAGAATAATGTCAGGTATATTCTATTCTTTAAAAACGAGGCAAGAATATATTTTGACAATAGCAATTTACTCCATATTTAAAAAGCTACCATTGTTCATTTAAAAATCGCACCTGACTTTACACGCATTGGTGACATTTTAACAACCAAAATGCAGATTGCTTTAAGAATACGTCTAATACATCTCCCCAGTATGTTTTGTCCTTTAATATTCCCTTGCCAAATGAATATAAGATGGTAGGGGTGTTCTGAAAAATCTCAGACTGTGTTTTTCTCACAGTACCCATAACAGACTGAATTAGGGTGTATATTTTTACTTTTCACTAACTTACCAAACTAGCAAACATATTAGTATACACAAATACAGATACACACATGAGCAGACTCATCTAAAATGTACTCACTCACCCAGAGAATGGCGGGTCCACATTTTCTTTTGTGTCTGCAATGTCCTCGCATGAAGGTGGAACGGCAGAGCCAGGGCCCTCCATCTATCAGTGAGAAAAGGAAGAGGAGAATCAGCACCTCCCCTCTGCTATTTCCATCCTTGCTCTGATTATGTTTTTTGCATGGGTATTTTGTTGTAGTCAACAGCTGAAACTCTTTAATTTCACAAGCTCCCCACCCAAGTTAGGCCTTATGTTCAAATGAAAACTGGAGTAACCTGGGGCAAACCATCTGCACCATGGGAGATAAATAAAAATCTGTACAAGTACCACTGATTTAAATTGGCTTTTAGACCCATGAAAGCTAAAAAGGTCCCCAAATGCACTGTGAACCAATGCACTGGAGAGCTCCAACATTCCATTATTTAAAGTGGAACTACCACCCATTTGAAACTTAGCCTCAAATAATTACAATCTGACAACTAGCTGATAAATAGTGCTAGTCGCCAGAATTATTACCGCATTACTGAGAATTCTATACTGCTCCCGGAACTGACAGCCAGCAACCAGAGCAGACATCTTGCTATAGTGACGTCTGCGCACCTGAGCTGTCAGTCCCAGCCTGCTCTAGGAGGCGTTGCTAGGAGCCCTTCGGACTGACAGTGCATGCCCGCAGACGTCACTATGGAAAGATGCCTGCACTGTTTCCTGGCTATCAGTCCCGGGAGCAGTGGGCATTCTCAGTAAAATGGTAATAATTCTGGCAACTAGCACTATTTAGCAGTTGGTCACCAGACGGGTAATTAGTTGAGGCCAAGATTCAAATGGGTGGTTGTTCTGCTTTAAAAGCCCTATTGAATCAGTAGATATATATATATATATATATATATATATATATATATATATATATATATATATATATATTTTTTTTTTTTTTTTTTTATTTGTCCACTATGGTGCAGTTGGCTCTCTATGGAATTGTTCCAGGTCTTCTTAGTACATTATCTTCACTGGAAAGAAACTGAGAAAGAAGAACTGAAACCGTATTGTGACAGAAGCTGGGAGAGAATAGTAGGGTTGGGCAGCCTTTGGCCCTTTATAAGTTGTTGGACTATGACTCCAGTCATCCCCAGCACAATCCTGGGAATCTCTCTAGGACTCAAGCAAATTGTAGTTCTCCGATATATTGCAGGTGGCTTGCACCAGAATTACTCCAGTTCTCTTTTGAATTTATGTCCACAACCTAAGTTTAAAGAACCTGCTGTCTGTTGTTGAACATACTTATGAAGTGGTGTAAACTGAAGGCACGTTTCATTGGAGATCACCATATAAAGGAAATTGCAAACAATGCAAAATATATAAGCAAGCAGACCTCCATATAGCAGTATGGTATGACTACTATCCATTTAAATTAAATTAAATTACTAAACTGGAACTTGGCATCTAAAATATTCACTATTTTCTGACATCCAAATATCCAGTTTTGTATGAGCGATCCATTCAACCATCGTCTGTGCAATTCGCTCTCCACTGCAACCTGCTACACCAAATTCAGCCTTAAATGCTCATTTGTTTGGTTCATGTCATACTTACCTTCACTGTGTTCTGTGTATACGGCAGTGCAGTAGCAGAAACTGGGAGCAGTATGGGAAAGTGTCAGTCCTCAGTCTGTCCTCATGCAGCAACAGATTCTAGACAGGTGAAAGAGTGAAAAATCACTGGACTTGTCAAACACGGTAATGTTTTTTTAGGATGATACTCTGCTACACTTTGTGTTTACCACCAGAAAAGTTTTAAAATAATTAAGTATTTTACATGCATGAAGAGTTGTTCAAAAACCTTTTGAGGATACATGTCCCTTTTGGTATTTAAAGGGATAGTAATGCTTCAAAATAAAAGCAGCTCTAATCATCATAGTATTTGGGACATGGAGAGTGTTATTTCAGTAGTCAGAGTTGCAGTTCAATTGATTGAATGATAAAGTATCCTCCTCCCGCCCCTTTTACTGATGTAACACTGCTCAGCCAGAGCAGCAGGGAGTGTCCATGTAGGCTGCAGAGAGGGACAATCTTCAATTAAGATAAGGGAAAAACTGAAAAACTTGTCAAGGGATGCGGGCTTTCATTGTTCTCACACCAGAATATTCACCCTTGATGTGAGCTGTCTGGTCTATGAACTGGATTCCACATCTGAGGAGTGGGGGCTTACACTAGGTAAAAAGGGTGGGAGGGGGAAACGTTATAATTCAATTACTCTTGAACTACAACACTCACAGTAATGAAATAACAATCTCTATGTCTCAAATGCTATGAAGATTAAATCGGAGCTGCTGTTTTTTTTTTGCGAAACATTACTATCACTTAAAAAGACCCAGATTACTCCACCACTTTCACGAACCATTAATGCACGGCACACCCCTTGGATCATTAAAGGCATAAAGGGGAAAGGAGAAAAAAAAATGGGTGTGTGTGTGTGCTTACCGATAAGTCTTTTCTCTTTGTCCAATGGAGGAACCAAACCAAGGAGTAAACCTACCTCCTCAATGAAGGCACTTAACTCCTTAAGGCCCATGACAGACACATGGTTTTTGCCTTAAGGACCAGTGAAAATCCTGCCACATCACGTCCACTTTACTTACAGCTCTCCTGTGGGAAGTAAAAATGGGGTCTGAAACTGACCGCTTCAAGACTGAAGCAGTCTCTCTCAGACCCCAACACGATGTGCCAGTGCACCCAACTGGTCACGTGTACTGGCGCATTGGTAAGGGTCAAATTGGTCCTTAAGGGAAGGAAACTTCCCTGGACTGGTGGTCCTTAAGGGGTTAAACAAAAAAAAGGTTTCAAAGGCAGAGACTCCCTACTATATCCACTTTACACCTACAGCATATGCTCAGTTTTAATATGTAGCAAAGATGAAAAAAGAGAAACAGAAATGGAACAAGAAAGAAAATGCTATGAACCACAGAATCCAAGAGTACTCCCATACCCAGTGTTTTTATTCCTCCAGGAGGGAAGCCCTGTGTTCCCCACATGGACCGGGGGGAATAGGAGTTGTGTACCCGTATGGCACTCAAAGGGTCAACAAACCATCAAACAGTCTCAGGTAATGAAGGCCTGTGCACTGATTGATTCTTCCAAAGAACCCCAGGAATAGGAGACCACCGAATGGGAGTTGGGGGGAGAATTATATAAAAATAAAAAGAAAGGGTAAGAGAAGCTCCTGTGAGGTGACTTCTAAACCAGAACAAGCCCAAGAGGGTAAAGTGGTGCAGGCTGGAGTGTCCTCCTCTGTGCACTGCTGTCCTGGAGAAGGGAACTGTAACCCATGGTTCGTGTGTTCCACATAGGATACAACAGTAAAGTAAGTAGGAAGAGAAAGGTACTCCAAAAATGTTGCTTAAGTGATAATATTAATAATGATTAATTAAATACAAGCAAGGGTACAAAATCCTGAGAACTTACTCCCAATTGACTCAAAAATAATGTATATAATACACATAACTGTACACCAAGTTTTTGCAATAGTGCTATAATTATGAGTGATAGAGGGGTATCTGGCACTTAAAGGGTCAAACTAAAAATAAATAGTATCCAAACGGCGTGACATACAGAACTATTCACAAGAGAACAAGCAGATGTCAAACTAGTACAAAAGACTTGCATAGTTCTCAGTCCAACCAGGAGTAGACATGAGGGCAATACAACCCAGCTCTCTGTAATATGCCTGTTCACTAGTAAATACATGTGAATGTCATTCCATCTGGACGCCATTTACTTTTGTTGAATAATTTAATATCACTCTACTCAGAATTCTGGTGTGCAATTCAGTTTTGTATACGGTTAAAATAAATAAAACTTTTCACATGAATATTTATACAATTCTTTTGCATATTTATTTTGCAATATATTTTGAAGAAACCAATTACAGATCCTTTTTTTGCTCATAAGACATTATCGATTTACAAAATTCTACGTGTCTCTGGTTTGCTGTCAGGGGGCGCGGCTAGAAAACACTGATCCCCATCAACCACCGCTGCTTAGCCACTTGGGGGGGGTGGGGGTGGTAGCCATTTGTCTTGGCTTAAGAGAAGCAGACCTCTTACAATAATAAATCAAACCTCACGGTGGGGCATCAGGATCCCTCCTCCTGATGTCCCCCAGCTACTGATCTCGGTTGGGCAATCAATAGAGGTGACTCATGTGAACAAGTACCAGGTAGGAGTGGAGGTGGATCAAGAAACCCTTTCATATCAATAACGTCATAATTAATGTGAGAGTTTCCTGAAGCTGCCCACTCCTACTAGGTACTTTGGGTAGGAAGCTGGGAGAAGCCCCTCTTCCTGCTCCCTTGCGTCGCCTCTATTGATCTCCCAGCCGAGTCGTATGGGAGATCAGTAGCTGGGGGGGGGGGGCACTAGGAGGGGTTCTGATGCCCTCCCATGAGGTCTGCTCTTAATACTATGTATCCCTTTCAGTGCCACAGAGGTATCAAACACATTGCAGAGAAAAGCATTGAATACCTCTCAGGAACTTAAAGGATTAAAAAGACAAAAACCACCACTACCACACAAGCTTCACCACACTGGTGAAGCCATGCAACACACCTGCTAGTTATATTATATATGTGGCTGTGATCCTTTGTCCTTGTCAAACACAACGAGGGAAGGCATCACAGAGGGAAAATGAGAAATCCTCCCCACTGCAGCCTGCTGAAATCAGACGCCAACCTGTGTAAAGGCATGACTGAGGTGGTGATTTTCCCAGTTCTGTTCAAATCACTGCAGAACTTAACTGCCCCCCCCCCCAACACACATGTATGGACATTGCAGTCACCAGTACATCAACTAGGAAGCCACAGGTTGGCCAGTCCCAGATGTACTGAAACTAATATAAGGTGCCTTGCTCTGTCCCTCACTTTCTCAGTATCACAAAAGAGGAAAGACGGTGTGTGTTTGTGTGTGTGTATGCTTTCCCACAAAGGGCACTGACTAATGATCTTGCCAATACTGAACTAAGTTTCCCTATGTACCATTTGGTGTATGCCATCATGTCCAGGTACTGTATTCACCATCACCTTTTTATGTTTCTTTTGGACTTTGTCCTCAGTAAGCCATGTCCATCAAGGAATGAAATTATGGGATTCTCCCACTTTGCCTAAGATTCCTATGTATATACCAATGTTTCTCAATGATAGAACTCTAGGTACTCCAACAGTGTAGGTTTTTAGCATATCCATGCTAAATCACAGGTAAGTAATCAGTGTTTCGGACATTGTGATTGTGCTGCTTGTGCTTGATTAGTAAGAGCTTGAAAACATGAACTGTTGGTGTGACCAGAGGGCTGTAGTGGAGAATCTGGTATATACATAACATAATTTGTTTAAGGTGCCAGCCACGGTCTTATCCTCACTAATTATTTAATCTGTATCAGGAATGTTTGCCCTTTTACTTTTTATAAACTTGTTGAAATGTTCACATTTTGTCTTGCTCTTTTGCAATACTGCTCATTTTCAATTGCAGCTAGCCTAATTGTCTGTAGATTATATTTTTTCACAAATTAAAAGAATGCAGAATAAGTGAAATTTACTCACCGATATTTGTATTTCCTCTGTGTCCATCCACGGCATATAGAGGGGCTTTGCCTCCGTCTTCCAGCTGGGTAGGACCAATTAATTTCTTTAAATTCTGTTCGTCACCTCTCCTCCACAGTTATACAGTTGTCCAAGCTGAAAGATAGAAGAGGTTAGAGGAAGCCAACTATAGTACATTTTTTAAACCATTTTGATACTGTATATTTGTGGAACAGATACAGATACCGTAATAACCTAGGGAGGGTTGGCGTGGATGGACACAGAGGAAATACAAATATCGGTGAGTAAATTTCACTTTTCCTCTGTGTCCTATCCCTGGCATATAGAGGGGACTTACCAGAGCAGTACCCATATAGGGTGGGTAATATAAGTTCAGATTTGGATAGCTGCTTCCAGCACTTTCCGTCCGAACTTGGCGTCTGCTGATGCTTGTAGGTCCAGTCTGTAATGTTTTATAAACGTTGAGACTGAAGACCAGGTTGCTGCTTTGCATATGTCTTCTGGAGATGCTGCAGCTTTAAGGGCCCATGATGTTGACATAGCTCTAGGAGAATGAGCTTTCAGACCCCGCGGAGGTTCCTGGTTAGCACTTTCATATGCTATAGCAATGCAGTCACGAATCCATCTGGCAATAGAGGGCTTCGAGGCTGCCGTCCCTTTAAATTTTCCTCCGGAAGTCTTCTGTTCTGGAAATATAGACCTGTAAACACCTGACCAAGTCCAGGTTGTGTAGTTTCTTTTCCAGTTCGTGAACTGGATCTGGGCACAAAGAAGGTAGCACAATATCCTGACTGAGGTGAAACTGAGAAATCACTTTTGAACAAAATGAGGGTTTTGGTCGTAGTACCACTTTGTCTTGATGAAAAGTGAGAAAGGGAGGTTTTGCAACTAGAGCTTGTAGTTCACAAACTCTCCTTGCTGATGTGATTGCAATGAGAAATGTCGTTTTTTAGTGTCAGAAATTTCAATGGTACCTGTTGAAGAGGCTCAAAATAGGGGTGAGAGGCCAACTGCTGTAACACTAAGTTGAGGTCCCATGGAGGTATAGTATCTCTAATAGTTGGTTTTATTTTAGAGATAGATGTAATGTAGCGTCTGATCAGATAATTATCTGCGAAGGGAGTGGCCAGAATAGCAGACAAAGCAGATAGTTGTACCTTTATTGATGCTGGCTTCAGTCCCTTTTGGAACCCCTCCTGCAGAAAATCCAGAATCTTTGCGGGAGATATAGAGGAACGGTCTAATTTATTAGAGGAGCACCATTTGTGAAAAATGGACCATACTCTATAGTATATTTTTGTGGATGTAGCCTTACGACCTTTTAATATAGTGTCAATTATTGGATCTGAGATGCCTTGTAACCTTAACGATTGCCGCTCAGCCTCCAGGCCCTGAGCTTGAAGAATGCCGGGTCTGGATGTTGTAAAGGACCTTGTAGTAGAAGGTCCGGAGTCACTGGAAGCTGCAGAGGAGGTCTGATTGACATTTGAAGAACCTCCGGAAACCAAGGTTTCCTCGGCCAGAATGGTGCAATCAGTATCACTTCTGCCTTGTCTTGCTTTATTCTCCTGATGACATCTGACAGCAGAGAGAGAGGAGGAAACAGGTAGGCTAGGTTGAACTGCCATGGGATTTTTAGTGCATCCTGTCCGAGGGCTTGAGGTTCCTGCCATCTGGACAGATACTGATCGCATTTTGTTGTTTTTTGTGGCCATGAGATCTATTTCCGGATGACCCAGATTGGATGTGATGAACTGAAATACCTTTGGATTTAGTTCCCATTCTCCTGGGTCTATCAGATTTTGGCTGAGGTAGTCTGCTTGTGTGTTCAGTCGACCTGATAGAAATGAGGCTGTGAGCATCAGTAAATGTTTCTCTGCCCATAGGAGGATCTTGAGAGGAAAGCTGTTTAGTTGGTTGCTGTGAGTTCCCCCTTGATTTAGGATGTATAGAACTGCTGTAGTATTGTCTGATCTGATCAGGACAGGCTGGTCCTGCAGTTCGAGACTGAAATGTTGTAATGTTTTCCATACTGCTAGAAGTTCTAACATATTGATGTGGAGCTTGCTTTCCTGTAGACTCCATGTACCCTGAATGGTCTTGTTCTTCCATATTCCTCCCCAGCCACTCCTGCTGGCATCTGTATGAAGGATCTGCCATTGAGGATCCGCCAGATTCCTTCCTTTTGAGAGATGAGTGTTCTTCGTCCACCAATTTAGTTCCAATTTGATCTGATTTGATACTGGAATCAGTTGTCTGAAGTTGAGAGGTTGTTTTCTGTAATATTTTAGATAGTGTAGCTGTGTTCTGCGGGCATGAATTTTTGCCCAAGGGATGATCTGATATGTGGAAGCTAGATGTCCCAGGAGTCTTGAAAATGCCTTCACTGTTTGTTGTCGTCTTTGAAGAAATTGCAGCACATGGTTGATGATTCTTTGTTGTCGGTCCACTGACAGGAACGCCTGACTCAGTTGTGTATTGAACTGAATTCCCAGGAATACTAGGTTCTGGGAGGGCAACAGGGAGCTCTTGTTGTAGTTTATGACCCAGCCTAGTTTTTGAAGCTGGGATATGCAGGTCTTTGTGCCGTTTACTGCCTTTTGAAAGGATGATTCTATTATCAGTATGTCGTCCAGATATGGTATAATTCTGAGTAGGTGTTGTCTGAGGAATGCCATGACGTTCGACATGATCCTTGTGAAGACCCTGGGAGCTGGAGCAAGTCCGAACGGTAATGCTCCGTACTGGAAATGCATGCTGAAGATGTGAAATCTTAGGTACTTGCGGTGTTGTTGCTGAATCGGTATGTGATAGTATGCATCTTTCAGGTCTATTCTCGTCAGATATGCTTCTGGTTGAATCAATTTGAGTGTAGATGCAATCGTTTCCATCTTGAAATGGTGCGGTTGTAGAAATGTGTTGAGGTCTTTCAAGTCCAATATGAGGCGAAGTTCTCCTGTAGGCTTGATAGCATAGAAAAGAGTCGAATAAAAGCCCCTGAATCTTTGATGATGAGGGACTTCCTCTATTACTTTGTTGTTGAGTAGGTACTGTAAGGCCTGTTTCATTTGTTGAGTTTTTGATTTCTGTCTTAATTTTGAAGTCTGAAAACGATGAGGAAGGGGGGCAGTCTTGAATTCCAGTAAGTACCCCTTCTGAACAATTTCCCACACCCATTTGTCTGGTTGTATGCGAGACCAGGCCAAATGGAATTCCTCCAGCCTGCCCCCTACTGGAGGAGAAGGCTGGCTTCATTGGGAAAATTGTCCTCTTCGCTGGAAATCTCTGCGATTTCCAGGCCTTTGAGGTATTTGCGTTCCTTTTTTCCTTTGTTCATATCCTCTTCCTGGTCTGTAGCTGCGTGCTTCACGAAAGGACTGTCGTCTAAATTGGTTGGTTCTCACTGGGGATCTTTTCACTTTCTTATCTTGTGGCAGGAATTGACTTTTCCCTCCTGAAGATCTTTTAATTATCTCTTCAAGTTGATCTCCAAACAACTTGGTTCCTGTGAATGCAAGTGACACCAGCTTATTCTTAGATGAGGGGTCCGCTTCCCATGCTTTTACCCACATGGCGCGTCTAGCTGTAACCGAAAGACATGATGATCTTGCAAATAGGCGAATATTATCAAGAGATGCGTCACAGGAATAGTTGATTGCGTCCTTGATGATGGTTAAATCTTTTAATATACGAGCTATTGAGACTGAAGATTCTCTCTTTTCTTCCAGTTCTGTAATCCAGATACGTAAGGTTCTAAAAGTGGAGGCCATAGCTGTGGCTGTTTTAAGATTTTGGCCAATAGTGGCAAATTGTTTCTTTAATACGCTATCAGCACTCTTCTCCATGGGATCCTTTAGCGTAGTTCCATCCTCAAGCAATATAGTTGTTCTTCTTGAGGTCTGAGCTATTGCTGCATCTACTTTTGGCGGTGTATACCAGTTGGTTGTCTCTTCTTCCGCAAATGGGTACATTCGGTGAAATCGCTTTGATATAGCACCTCTTTTCTCTGTTTGTTTCCACTCACTGTGTATGATGTCCTGGACTGAGCTGTGGACTGGAAACTGTGGGGCTGACTTTTTATAACCTACAAAGGCTGCGTCCATAACATTTAATTCTTTTGGTACTTCCGCCAGTCCCAGGGTTTTTCTCATGGTTTTCACTAAGTGATCCATTTTGTCCATGCTGAAGCTACCGGATTCCTCCACAAGCTCTCCTTCCTCCGCAGATGATGCTGCAGATTCAATGTCAATATATGTGTCATCATAGTCGTCCTGAGTACCTGATGGACCTTCATCTGGATCTGATGTTCTTGGACGTTTTCTGTTTCCTACATAGATGCAAATGTGTCCTGCATTGACGTCTTCATCCAGGATAAAAAATCCTGGAACTGGACTGGTACATTTCCTCCAGCAGCCTGCTGCAGACATGTATTACAGAGCTTAGCAGGTTCTTTTATAGGCAGTGTATTATTACAACCTGCACAAACTTTCTCTTTTGGCCCAGTTTTCTCATCCTTGGCTGTTTCTGATGTTTTAGCTTTCTCAGCCTTGGAATCTTTGGAAGCTGACATGAATGTAACTTGTAGAATACTACACAGACTATACTGTAGCTAACACAAGCTAGTATATAACATACAATTTATTTACTTATAGGGACATACCTGTTTGAAGTCTCCTTCTGTGGTGATTTATCCTTATGAGCACCAGATGTCTGCTTCCCGGCGTGCGTTCCACTGCTGGAGAGCTCCATGACGCTTTTCCTGTTCCTGCCTTGAAGAGGTGTGAGCGGGCGCACGCTGACAAACTCAGCGTTTCAACAAGCAGTATGGGGAAGAAGTGGCCGATCACTCCGCAATTGCCAGTTTCCATTCCCCTGATGCAGACCTGCGCACACATCGTGCAGAGCCCCAAGGGCTGTGAGTAATGTGCCCACGATTAGGCAGACACATTTAGTCGGCATTTTTTCTTTTTTGTAGAGAGTGAGGCATAGCCTCCGTCCTCCAGCTGGGTAGGACCAAATAACTGTGGAGGAGAGGTGATGAACAGAATTTAAAGAAATTAATTGGTCCTACCCAGCTGGAAGGCGGAGCCAAAGCCCCTCTATATGCCGGGGATAGGACACAGAGGAAAAATGCCTTCATTTTATTCCTCAGTTCCTTGCAAACGTTTTTTATAAGCCACGTTAGTGTTATTTGTTCCTCTTGCATATATTCCCCAAAGGTGTATATATTTTGACGTGATTTTCCAAGAGCATTTTGAACAAATTCAGTCTTTTTTCTGCATTTTTATCTTTGTAGATTACACCCATTTTAATGTCCTGCAGTACTGCTTTTAGCAATGCAAACTTAGCCTTTTAAAGGGATAGAAATGTTTTAAAATAAAAGCAGCTCCAATTAATCTTCATAGTATTTGGGCCATAGAGTGTGTTATTTCACTACTGCCAGAGTTATAGTTCAAGAGTAATTGAATGATAAAGTATCCCCCTCCCTTCCCTTTTACTGATGTAACACTGCTCAGCCCAGAACGAAAAGGTGGTGTGCAGATGACTTGCAGAGATGGACAATCTTCAATTAGCATAAGGGAAAAACCTGTCAAGGGGGGCAAGGTTTTCATTGTTCTCACAGTAAGAAGAGTGTCCCTTGCTGTGAGCTGTCCGGTTTGTGGACCAGATTCCACATCTGAGGGGAGGTGGCTTACACTAGGTAGTAGGGGTGGGAGGGGGATATTTTATCATTCAATTACTCGTGAACTACAACTCTGACAGTACTGAAATAACAGTATTTGTTTGGCATTAGATTAATCCTAGGCATGAACAGATGACAAAACGACTGGAAAGGGATAGTTTGTTACTTCACCACTGTGAATCAGTGTGCCCCCTGTCTGGAAGTTTGCTCTCACAGGCATGCGAGAAGGAAGTGAGAAGACTTCCTGACCAGTGAATGAAGATCGAGCGATGTGTGTTGGGAGATGCAGTCTTGCTGTGGAAATGGAATATCCACAAATACACCGATTATATACAATTGACATAGGTGCTGTGAAAATCAATTGCCCATGAAAGCACCAGTATAGAGGACATATGAATAACCCCTCCTTACCGACACCCCTGAATTTGTTTGCTAGACATGCAGGAGTCTTCTTTTACACATACAAATCTAAAGGTGGCTTTGGGCTGAAAGATTTCCCAATCCATTCAAAAAGGGCTACTTTTGCAAAGGAAACAGCGGCCATGCATGTTGCACCACAAGCCAGACATATTTGAGGGAAGAGGATTTTACTCTGTTTTTTACCTGATTAACCTTTTAGTGATCCCTCTGGTCCTTAAAGCGTTACGTTCTTCAACCCTTTGAGTGCCAGAGGGGTACACAAAGAAATGGGGTGCATACCCCCCTCCCGGCACTCAAAGGACTAACACTTTCATGGAAAGTGCTGGCCAGCTCGGTTTCCCGCTGTGCTCGGTTAAAAATCATGAACTGCTGGATAAGGTAATCCTTGTGAAAGAGGCAAGGAAAGGATTATGAGAGTTGTGGTGTATGTTGCTCATTCAGATACATGACAGATTGTCATTTACTTATTTCATACAGCCATGTCAAAGATGCAAGAGGTACCTGGTATCCCCACAAACATTTTTTTTATGTATTTGCGGCCAGTAAATGAAGACAGTTAGAGGCGACATGAGAACCTCTAGCTTTTATGCAGCACAAGATTCTCATGTCGCCATTTTAAACATAGTTAATGCATATTCTAGCCGTGCAATATTTTTTTTACCCAACTTTTCAAAAAGATACCTTCAGGACCAGGGTTGGCTGCCCCTGTTCTTAAAAGTATCAGAGGGGTGTCCAACCAACATAAATATGGGTTGGTTATCAGTTTTCTATGCCATGCCTTGCTCCCTACATATCATGAAGATTACCAGGGGAACACAGAACCAGTGTGAGTACTTAACAGGGCGATTTCAATATATCGGTTATATTTGGAGCTTATGACAGAGCAAGTACCTCTACTCTAGGGGAAAAAGGAAGCTGCATGACAATTTTTAAATGTTTGGATGGCTGCATATTATCAGCCAGTGTGACTGACATAAAATCACCAAGTATCTTAAATTGTAATAAATATTCATTGGCAAATGGAAAGATCCAGAGCATAGATTGTTCATTACAAGATTTATGGACACTGTCACATGAACATACCTGGGAACTCTCCGGATTTGCCCCGGAGACTCCGGTTCTGAGAGAACTTTACCTGGTCTCCGGGGCAGAGGCCGATTCCTCCGGATGTGGAGAGTTTCTATTGAAACTCTGCCACATCCGCTTTTTCTCCCGCTGATCCTCAGTCCCCAGCCTTCTGTGTGACACCTTTAACCCTCTGAGTGCCAGAGTGGTAAGGAATGCATTGCTTTGCAATGCATTCCGTACCACTCTGGCACGCAAAGGGTTAAGTCCCCCCCCTCACTCGCGGCAAGCCCCGCCCCTTTTTGACGCGATTAGCATCATTTTTGTCACCCCCTGGTGAACAGAGGACTACCCTCCGGGTAGCCCTCAACTGGAAGTTCCCAGGTATGCACATGAACCACTGAAGTCTGTGTCTGGGTCTGGAACGGTTATCCCAAGAACCCCAGAGACTGTGGACATTTCTGGGCCCAAAGAGACTGACAAACATGGACTGCTGGCTGGCTTCCAAGGCAATGGACATTAAGTGTTAATTAATTGAGTTTATCTAAAGTTACTTGCAATGTGTATTGTAGTTACTCAAGACAGTGTATTGTGAACTGTACTGAGACCCTCTGCTGTGTGTTAATTCATTCAAGCCCCTCAAGTATTTGTGTCCATTGTCTGAGTTCATCAACCCTTTTGTATTTGAATTGCAGTCAAGTCTGAGTCATTGTATTTGTTAGACCATTTGCCATTGACCTTTTGTCTATCGTGATTGAATTACATCCCTATTGTATCTGCTTATTTAAATGTAAGGTTGGAGTATAAATATGTGTGGTTTGTTCCAATAAAGAGAGTTCTTGTCTTAACCTACACTGGTGTTGTCTGGTGAGGTTAAGCTTGCTGTATCCAGAGTGTGGTTCTGGTTACTCTGACACTGGTTCTGCCTGGTGATTCAGAGTACATTGCGGTATGCTGCGGGAGCCTTTGCTGGTGGATTCTGGGAAGAAGTGATCCTTGATGGTGACACCAACTCTGGGTGTCTGCTGGTACCGTCACAGACACTTATGCCTTTCTACTAGACTATGTGGATAAAACACACTCTGGTGGAAGTATCACTCATCATATAAAACCTAGCTTTTCCAGGCCAGGATGCAACAGCCTTAAGAAATATGGTGGAGAGAAGAACTGGTTTTGCTTTATTTTCCAGTACTGGGGCAATCCACAGAGCCATGATATCCTGGTGATAACAGCTTGCAAAACTCCTAACCACCTTACTGTAGGAAACCAGTATTTTCTACAGTGAGGCTTCACTTAACTGCCTATAACAGCCAGCTATATCAGTTGTAACACAAAGCTGTCTATGGCTCAAAATCTGGTCAGCTACTGTATAACCATACAAAAGAAGAGAGAAGACAGAGGGAGGTACCTCTAACAGTGAATATGTTCTGTCTGCCTCAATGTCTAGTGTATGACCTGTTCAAAATCCTATCAGTATGATTGGCTACGATGCTCTCTCACTAATACTTAACCTTTATTATGTACAAAAAATAGTCCTCATGGTTGAAATAATCTCTTTATAAATTGAGATACCTGGGACTTTATTTGTAAGGGCACTTGTATAAGTCCTAATGGAGCCGAGTCCTCCTTTGGAAGCATACTGGATTAGAATTTTATGTCTTGGTATATTAATGAGCTAGAACTACATCAACCTCTATTTGATAACTGCTGGATAGGAAGTGCCTGTTATGAAGGCAATATGCCCTAAGATGCTGTATTACTATGTAGAATTGTTTCTGCGGACATGCCAGGCATGTGCCAGATATCGCTGGCATAAGAGTGAAGTGAGAGAATTTGTTTTTCTCCTCTAAATACATTTCAATACTGGGATCTGCTTTTAGTAATCCGTAGGCTCAGTCTACATAATTTATGAGACAAAGTGGACAGTCATTAGTTAAAATAACCACATAATAGGATATCCCACAAAATGGTTATTGTTAGATCAAAGCTGCAAGCCAGTATGAGCACCTCTTGGTTCTTGTAGCACATTTTTGAGTGATTATTACGTGGTTACATACAAACAACCAACCTGGGGCTTTATTATTTGTATCTCAATTTATAAAGAGTATTTCAACCATGAGACTCATTGCCCAAAGGCAAAATAGATAAAGTCAATATTTGAAGTGAAAATCGCTAGATCAAAAAAACACATGAATGGATGTCCAAAAAGTCAGACAGGGTTATATGCATTAATGAGACAATATATAAGATCGCGATCTTGCTAACTCCGTGTCAGAAGCTTCTTCACGGGTGTTCACAGTATCACCACTGGGAGAAGATTCTATCAAAATGAAAGAGGAAGAAGAGTGCAAAAACCCATATTAGAGTAGAAGGCTTTTATTGGAGAATTTGACATTTCAAAGGTACACTTTCCACAGTAATTCTGTGAGTACAAGCACATCAGATAGGGGACATTCATTTATATTGTCTTTATGCAGGCGCTACTCTCATATGGGTTTATGATTTTTATTTTATCTGGATGATTTGCTGATCAAAGCACGAAAAGGAAGGTCGGTTTCTCATTTACAAACAATGGATATCCTTAGGAACCTTAAATGGACTCTCAACTGGGGGATGGCAGAATATAAAATCATAACGGACCCCCAAATCAGTGCATTGATACTTCCAGATCTTTAATTTGATCATGTTCAACAGATCACAACTGGAACATTTACAGAAATGCCACAAACCTTCAAACTATATAATCAACACATATTATTAGAACCAGATACGTCATTAAAGTGGTAGCTAAAAGAGCACATTCTACAAAAGAGAAATTCATTTTTTAATGCTGAAACAGACTGCAACCACCACCAATGCAACTTTACTACATGACGAGCACTCTGATCATCTCTCTTCCCAGAGTACTATGGTCAAAGCAAGAAACTTCCCATGAAATCAACATGCTGGATCTCAGGGAGGTGCAAAACTCATTTTATTTGGACGACTCTAAATCATCTGGGGGAACCAAAAGTAAAAGCAGCATGGTTGAAGTCCAAATGTTTCTAGAATGGGAAGAAATTAACATCCCAATCATTTCAGCATCTATATCCCAGGAATACAAAACTGGGAAGCGGATTATCTTCACAAAATGATAATAAATCCAGGCAAATGGGAATCCATGGAGATCATATTCAAAGCACTAGTAAAGATAGTGCCTCTCTGAAATAAACCTTGTGACACCAGACAAGATAAAACTACTGTTTTGTGCAATTGTGAAAGATCCCAAAGAATCTGCAACAGATACAACGGAAATACCACGTTATTACAAGATATCTTACTTTTCCTTCAGCGGCCATACTTTCTAGGGTACTACCAAACCAAAATGATAAAGCACACATCATCCTCATTGCCCTCTCATGGCCATGATGAGCATGGTTTCTCCTTAAAAGAGCTTTTCATACTAGAACCATGGTATATCTCAGTAATTCTGGACCTATAAATAAAAGGACCTCCACTTACTCTCAATCTGGACAGCCTTATCTAAACTTTAAGCCACTATCCTAAAACAATAGGATTTTTAAGGGATGCCTCATCTCAACCCACTTGAATGGCGACGGACTTTTCTTTTCTATATGTAAACTGTCTACTAGCTAGAGACAAGGGGTAAAGAGGAAGTGGAAAAAAAGACCTTTAAGCTCAATTATGATCTGTTAAATATTTAGTTCCCAGCCTTCAGGTGAAACGCATTTTAATTAGTTTGGAGCACACAATGACCATGGAGTAAGAGAAAAGAATTCACTGGTAAATAAACAGGAAAACTATGTCAGCTTACAGTTATTTTCGTTCCGTGGCCATAACACGCCCACGGCACTCTCTGATGATAGAAGAGGATGTTCTCCCCAAGATAATTTTTTCAGGAAATGCCCCCCCTTTTGTCTTTGTTATTAGCCTGGAATAATCTAGCTGGAACAAAACCACAGAACTGGTCGGGAATGGTGTGTCGTCTGACATGTGACAGCCAGGAAAAGAAAATAACAGTAAGCTGTTAAAGTTTTCCTGGTCATACCCTGTCAGTGGTCACCAAAGAAATAACAAAAAACACAACAACTATGGGGAGGCTCAAGAACAAAAACAATGGAAACACAAGCGAAAGAATCCCAAAAGGAATTTATTGAAAAATCAAGCAAAATATATTAAATTAAGAACAGTTGGAACAAAGGAAGAGGAGCTAGTCTCCCAAACATCCAATCTACAGAGTCTGAGGACTGTGACTGCTGTATAGATATCTTAATCCGAAACGGATTCCTCTGTTGCCCATGATGTAGAAACTGCACAGGATGAATGAGCCTTCAATGCCTAGGGAGTGGGACACCCTTTTTATGCATTATGATTTCTAGAGAAAGGTGGAATTTGGAGAGGACCTATTGCCTGGACCAGTCTAAGAATAATCCTGCCTTAGGAGAGAGTGGTGTAAGGTTCCTATATTGAAAGGACTTGAAGTTCTGCTAGTAGTGATAGCCACAAAGAATGCAGTGTTTAGAGAGCATGCCCAAGGAGATGCATGTAATATCCTCAAAGGGTACAAAGGCTACGAACATCTAAGACCAGTGTCAAGTCCCCAAATGGGACAAAATTGTTGATAGGTATGAAGTCTGATCACGACCTTAAAAATGGCCAACCGGGCCTTGGGAGAAGCACCTTATACTAGTTATAGCAGAGGACTTGGACTTTAGGGTGCTAGCACTTAGACCCTTATTAATTCCTTCAATAAGTCTGAAATATGGCTGACGGAAAAAGACTGACCAGACATTGCTGGTAGAGGCCAACTGGGAGAAAACAGTCCAGGTTTTGTAATATGAGCTGGAGGAGGAAACCTTTGTATATTTCAGAAGAGGTATAGTTGCATCTGACAGACCTGGCTTCTCCATCTTCTACTGCTCAAACACCAAACTAAAGACGATGTAGGGAATGCAAAATAGGACCTTGACGCAGAAGATCTTGGTAGTACTGCAACTCCAAAGGTTCTTTCACCTGCTGTAAAGTCACCCTGCAATAATTAAGCAGGTGGCAACTAGCTTTATAATATTATATGTTACCTCTGAAATGTAGCCCATTATAAAGAAATCCTTTATTGTAGGAGACCGGAAGCCAGGCATCAGCGCAGACATATTGTCTGCGCACCTGCACTCTCAGAGCCGGTCCCCATTGAGAAGCACTGCAGTGTACCAAATGGTAACTGAAAGGGACTGACGGCGCAAGCGCACAGACTGCACTAACCTGCCCGTTAGTCTCCTACAATAAAGGATTTCTTTATAATGGGCCACATTTCAAAAAGTAACATGTATTATAAAGCTAGTCGCTACCTGCTTACTTATTGCAGGGCGACTTTATAGCAGCTGAAAGTTCAGCTTTAAATGCTTCTCTCCTTCTGGTTATGAGATTTATAGCAGAAAAACCCAACTTCTGCAAAATCAGACACAAGATCCTTGCGTTTAAGGCCCATGAACTTGGTTCTACCTGTGAATGGCTCAGGAAGTCCACCTGAATATTGCACATCCCTTGAATTCAGGTCTGTCACATAAAAGGAGTATCAATTCCATGAAAGGAGTTGCCTCCTTCATAAGAGACCTGCTTCTTGTCCCTCCTTGCTGCTAAACATAAGCTGCTGTGGAAATATTGCCCACTTTAAACCTTGAGGGATTGACCTTCAGTGATACTGCCAATGTGGGCTTTTGAATTGGCCAAGGCCCTTAACTCTAAAATACTGGAAAGCAAGTTAGAGAAGAAAAGGTGACATTTACTTACCGATTTGTTTTTCCTCTGCGTCCTTCCACGGCATACTGTGGGTAATTGGCTCCGCCTCCCAGCTGGTAGGACCAATCAAAAAATATAAGTTCTGTGAGCTCACTTCCCCCTGCAGCTATACAGTTGTCCAAGCTGCAAGACATAACAGGTTAGAGATGGTACAATAAAGGCACACTGCAGCAAATATTACAGGACTGATACGGTATAGTATATGGAATCGATACAAATGCCCAAGAATAACCTTCAGGGAGGGTTGCCGTGGAAGGACACAGAGGAAAAACCAAATATCGGTGAGTAAATTTCACCTTTTCCTCTGTGTCCAATCCACGGCATACTGTGGGACTTACCAGAGCAGTACCCCAGAAGTTCGGGAGGGATGAGACAGTAAGTTCAGATAGGAATGGCAGCTTCAAGCACCTTCCTTTCAAACTTGTTGTCTGGTGATTGATGAAAGTGGAGACTGATGATTAAATAGTCTTGCAATCTCAGTAGGTGTTGCAGCTGCTTCCTGAGCCCATGAGATTGTGATAGCACGGGTAGAGTGGGCCTTAATACCCTGAGGAGGGTCTAGATTAGCTGAGTCATAAGCCCTCTTAATGTAGTCAGGAATCCAACATGCGATAGACGGTCTGGTGGCTGAAGACCCTTTGAATTTTCCAAGAAATGAGTCAGTCCTACGTAGAGTTTGGTTCTGCTGAGATATATCTGAAGGCAGTGGAGAAGATCCAAATGATGTAGTCTCTTCTCAATCTCATTTGAAGGATAGGGACAGAAGGACAGGAGAAATTCCTTGGTGAAGGTGAAACTGAGCAATGAACTTGGAGCAGAAGGAAGCCTTAGGATGTAGGACTACCTTATCTTGATGGAAGACCAAAATTGGAGTAACACATACCAAGGCCTGATTTATTTATATTGCGGTAAAATATCTTCTTACCAGGTGGTGGTCTGCAAAGGGAGTAGCTAGAACTGCAGAGAGCTGGACTATCAGGGATGCAGGTTCAAGGTCCTTTCAAACCCTATCTGCATAATTTAAAGGATTATTGGATCAGAGATTGATTTATGATCCAGATTCTGTGACAGGCACCACTTGTGGAAAATAGACCAGGCTCTGTAGAAGAGGGTCATCTGCCTCTCAGCATGGTTTGGACGACAGACTCAGATACAGCCTGTAGTCTTAAGGATTCCTGTTCAGCCTCCAGGCCTTGAGCTGGAAGAAAGTTGGATCCGGGAAGAGGACCTGGTGATAAACAGGTCTGGGATGTTTGGCAGAGGCATGACTGACAATTAAAGGAGATCAGCATACCAGGGTTTCCCCGGACCCGTCCGGGGCGATAAGGATGACATTTGACCTGTCTCACCTTATCTTATTACCTCCACGAGTATAGGAAGGAGAAAATAGGTATGCCAGGTGGAAGTCCCAGGACACGAATCGCATTCTGAGCCAGGGCCGGAGGTTTATGCCATCTGGATAGGTAGGTCTGACATTGTCTGTTCTGAGATGAGTCCATCATATCTATTGAGGGTCTCCTAAACTTGCTGTTCCTGAATGAAACGCTTCTTTGTTTAGAGTCCACTCTCCTGGATCCAGTTTCTTGCGGCTTAGAAAGTCTGCCTGAACATTTAGATGACCTGACAGGAAGGATGCTGAGAGACTCAGCAGGTTCTTTGTTACCCAACAGAGAAACCCCAATGCATGGATGTTGAGTGTAGTGCTCCCTGGTCCTTCCTGGTGTAGAAGGTAGTGTACTGCTGATATATTGTCTGATCTAATCAAGACAGCTGTACTTTGCAGATCGGCCTGAAATGTTTGACAGACTTCCAAACAATGATGTGTAGACCAAGTTGTCCAAATACCCTGAATAGTGTGCAGATTCCAGATTGTTCCTCAATCTGTGCTGCTGCCGTCTGTCCACAGACTTTTCTGGGGAGTCTACCACGACAACTGCTTACTGGTGGGCAGGAAGACTGGAATCCTCTGAGTCAGGTAGGGGAGATTTCTTTTGTAATAACGGAGATAATTCTCTTGGGTTAAATGTGATTGAACCTAGGCCTATGATAGGATCTGATAAGTTGAAGAGAGGCATCCCAGTAGTCGTGAAAAGCTTTATTGCAGTGTGGAACTTCCACTGAAGAAAAGGCCATGATTCTGTTGAAACTGCGGTACTGGGTATTTAGGGACAGGGTTACTTGCCCTTGACTGGTATGGAGTTGCATCCCCAAGAACCTAAGCTGTTGGGAGGAAGAGACCTTCTTTCCAAATGGACTATCCAACAGAGTTTGCTGAGAAGGCCCCGGCAAATGTTTGTGCTGGTTACAGATTGGGGATATGATATGTCAATAATCAGAATGTTGTCTAGATAGCAGGCCACTTTGATCAGATGAATGTCGCAGCACTGCCATTACCTTAAATCTTTGTGGATACTCTTGGGGCTGATGCCAGTCCAAATGGGAAGTCCCTGTAATAATACGGATGACCGAAGATCTAGAATATGAGGCAATTCCTGTTTGTTTCCCAGATCGAGACAGGATAGTATGTGTTCCGCAGATCTATTCAGGTGACTAAGACATGCGGATGAATCAAAATTAGAGTTGATGACTCAATTTCCATTTTGAAATGACAGACCTTAAAGTACAGAGTTGAGCTTCTTAAGGTCCAGGATGAGGCATAGCTCCCCAATAGGTTTGATAACAAAGAGTGGAACGGAGCACCCAATTCACTGATGCAGTGGGACCTCTCTATCTATTAAGGGAATGTTGGATTTGACACTTGAGGAATGATCAGACAAACCTGGATGAGTTGGCCAGGGGACACCCCTTGAGAGTAAAGGAAAAATTACTAATGTAATTGATAGCAGGATAGCTATTCAAGTCTCTTGTCACTAGGGTATGAGGTAAAGGTTGAACTTGATGGACCTGTGTCTTTATTTAACCCAATTACTATGTACCCTGTTTGAAGCAGAATCTGCACTGCCTGTTTCATCTGTAAAGACCTTGTAATTATATAGATGACATGAAGTGAAGAATCATAGGGACAGGTTGAAATTCCAGAACCCATCTGTCGTGATGAACTAGACTCCAGGTCTGGATAGTCTGACTTTATTGTTGGAACTGCCATCTTTTTTGGAAATCTTTACCATTTCCAGATTTCTGATTTTGGGGAAGGCCACACTTCCTCTTGGTCGTATCTCCTATCTGGCTTGTATCTTCTGACTTCTTAAAAATACTGATATCTGAAGTGACCGGTTTTTGGCAGGAGAGTCTCTGGCTCTTTTCTCCTGTGGTAAAAGGGGATCTTGATGACCTCTTGATAATTTCTTCTGGCAGGTCTCAGAATAGCTTAGTTCTGGAGAAAGTCAAAGAGACCAGTCTGTATTTAGAAGAAGGGTCTGCTTCCCAGGCTTTGATCATCGAATCATAAGAATAGCTGACATTCTCTCTGAAAGAACCCAATTCTTTTAAGATATGGGATCTAGAGACTGAATACTCAATTTCTTCTAGTTTGGTTAGCCATATGCTTAGTGTATGAAACATGCCATGGGAATAGCAGTGGTCAAATTCTGCCCAATTGCTTTCACTCACTTGTAATAATATCTTGTATAGAGCTGTGCACCGGTATGTGGGGGCTTGATTTCTTATATCGCACAATGCAGTATCCATAAGTCAAAGCAGTCTGGTCCAAAGATTTTCTCATGGTCCTTACCAGTCGGGTTCAGCTGATCAAAATGAAGCTGCCAGCTTATTTGATAATCTCAGCTTCTTCAGCTGAGGAGACTGCAGATTCAAGATCAGAGAAACAATTTTCATCCTGCACCCTAGAGGGTCCTTCATCTGGGTCAGAAGTTCTAGGCTGCCTTTGTGCTGCTTCCTGCAATGTCTTCTTCCAGCTAAGGAAGTCCTGGAACAGAGCAGGTACAATACTAGCAGCAGCATGCTAACGTAGTAGTTAGGGTTGCACCGATACCGATACTAGTATCGGTATCGGTGCCGATACCAGCATTTGCGCGAGTACTTGTACTCGCGCAAATGCGGCCGATGCCAGCACCGATACCCTGTGTCAGGGTCGGTGCTGCAGAGAGGGAGCCCGGGGAGCTGCTCACAATGCTCCCCGGTCACCTCTCTCACCCCTGCAGCGTCGGAGCATTGCCGCGGGTTACCATGGCAACGCTCCGACGCTAACCTCTGCCGGGGCTCGCAAAAGAACAGCGAGCACCCGGCAGAGGAGAGTAAAAGAGGCAGGATGGGGCAGAGAGTGGGGTGAAGAGGGAGAAAGAGGCAAAAGGAGGAAGGATCATGAGACAAAAGGAGGGGGGCAAGAAGAGGCAAAAGGAGGGGGGATCAACAGAGAGAGGCAAAAGGGTAGGATCAAAAGTCAAGGAGGGGGAGAAAGGGGGATCAAAACAGAGAAAAAGCCAAGGCAAAAGAAGGGGGCGCAAGAGGGGGAGAATGAAGCAAAAGGTGGGAATCGAGTAGGGGAGAAAGAATCAAGAGGTGTGTGTGTATATATATATATATATATATATATATATATATATATATATATATATATATATATATATATTTATTTTTCAAGTACTCACAGATACCAATTACCTATACTTTTTTTTGCGGTCATTTGCCAGTTTTCCAAGTACCTAAAGCATATAAGTACTTGGAAAACTGGCAAATGACCGCAAAAAAAGTATCGGTAATTGGTATCGGTGAGTATTTGAAAAAAGTATCGGTACTCGTACTCGGTCTTCAAAAATTGGTATCGGTGCATCTCTAGTAGTAGTAGTACAGAGTTTAGCAGGGCCTGTCATAGCTATATCCTGATCACACCCTGCAAAGGTTTTGGTCTTTGGGTCTAACGTCTCTGCCTGGGAGGGTCAGAAGCCTTGGCTTTTCCCAATAACATTTGTTAGGGGTAAACATAGTGCAAATGGAATAGCAGCAATAAGCAATAGTTCACAGTAAATATAGAAGGCAACCACAAACACTTGTATGAATCAAACAAGCAATAAATATATATTTAAGGCAAATGAAACACCACCAGGGTTACTCACTGTGCCTGCATGCCATCCTGAATGCGCATTTTGTCCAAGGTCCATTGAACAGCCTGTTTCCTTTATGCTTTTCACCAGTGGAATGCAAAAGTGCTGAACTTCCGGTTGAGGCAAGGCTGCTCTACACATGCGCACTTTCAAACAAGCGCTCTGAGCTGGATGGCAAGAAGGGAGGACTGAGCACTGTGCCTGGCCAGAACCTCAGGACCAACTAAATCAGAACTCATGCAACCTCACCAGGATTCTGAGTTTCCTTTGCAGGGTGATGTAAGCCAGGATTAGGCAGGCCACATGGGAGAAAAAATAATAAGATAGTACTTTCAAAGTTTAAGGAGAGAGAGAGAGAGAGTGAGAGACTCCGTCTTCCAGCTTGGTAGGACCAAAATAACTGCAGGGGGAAGTGAGCTCAGAGAATTTATATTTTTTGATTGGTCCTACCAGCTGGGAGGCGGAGCCAATTACCCACAGTATGCCATGGATTGGACACAGAGGAAAGTAGCTGTTGCCCCAACCTGAGGCACTGGCACAGGTAGTAAGAGTGTGTGCCACTCTGTCTTCTAAGCTGAATCTTTATAGGATTGCCTTCTTGTTCACACCAGACTAAGGCTAGACACATTGGGAGGAATATGGCGCGCTTCTACATGACAGTCCCATTCACAATTGAGAGATATCTGGAGAGGTCGAATTCTCCATTTGTCCACTTTCCCACTGGTATGATGGCAGACATGAGACCTAGAAGCCTCTTACATTACCTTGCAGTAAACCACAACTTCCTCTTTAACATCTTCACTGCTGATAAGCTAATGCCTTTTCACCACTGGCAGGGACATCATAGCTAGGGTAGCATCAAAGAAAGCTTAAAAAAAATTATAAATAATAATAGCACATCTATAGCTCTTCTCTAGCTTAATTACCCCCCCCCCCCACACACACACACACTTGCTAAATAATGCAGAGAGCCTGATGCAAATGACACAAAAGCCATTTCAGGACTTTGTTGATATAATGGAATGTGGTTATTCCCTGCCGCCTCAATGTTGTAAAAAATGTTAGTCTTTTTTTCCAAGGTCCTTGGGGGAAGTAGCAATCCCAGTGGGCACAAAAGTAAACTAAAAATGCTGCTGTCTCAGGGCAAATTTTAGAAACTTCACCAATTTAAGTCCTGTATGCTTCTCATCACTGTTGACCTCAGAAGTTCACCCAGGCCTCTCATTATTGCGGAGTTCTGTACCTGGCTATCCAGCAGATCATTTGCCACACTGAAGGGCTTCGCACACAACCCCCTATGAGTATAGGAATACAGGACTGGTATATGTACCAATGCGTTCATTGTGATCAGGTCTTGGCTCAAAGACCGGATATTTTGCCTAGCCGCCAGCAACTTTACCACTGGCTTAGGCCACAGCAATGACACACCCGGTTCCGAAACAACTCTCTAGTCTTTGCTCTCAGACTACATTTTTGGGGGTACTGTTGTTGTGGGTATTATTGTGAATCGATCAAGAATTATACTGCACTGAATAATGGTTATTCAAGTCAGGGATACCGTCGGTTTACAGGCTGTGCGGAGTAAAACAAACAAGAAGCTTAAAGGGATAGTAATACTTCAGTATTACAAATCCCTATATTAAAGCATTAGTTAAAAAAAAAAAAAAAAAAAGTATTGCCCCCAGTGTCATCTCTCAAACCTTTATAGTTTGAGAGATGAACGCTTCTAAAGTTGCCCTCTCCCTCCCCCTTCCCCATAGTCAATATTTTAGCTCGTACGACTTTCAGGCTGCTCTCCAGCACAGCCTGATTGAGTTAACTAAAAACTTTCACTGAAATGGTCTTCTACGTGTGCTTGGCTTGCACACTTCTTCAGCCTTGTGTCTAATGGGTCCTTCCTGGGGCAAGGTGATCTTTCTAACCAAAATTATTATAGCTGTGTCCACCTTCAAAGAGGAATCTGAAAACACTGCATCCTTGGAAGAGAAGGGATACATCTTTCTTGATCTGGGATGACAGTCTCTCTTTGCAAAAAAATGAAATCCCTAATGACAGAATAAAAGAGGAATGCTGACACTCTCACTCTCTTTAAGGAGGCAGATGGTGTAAGATTCTCACATGTGAAGCAGATCTTTGGACAAAGACACTGACCTCCTAGGTAGGACAGAAAACACAGAAGAACTAAGGATATGGGGGGTTTATACTAACAGTTTTTGTCCTACCTCAAAGGGCCAATGTCATTTCTCAGATGTGCTGCTTAGAGGTGTGAAAATGAAAGCCACACACCAGAGGAGAGATAGCATCTCAGCTGGAGACACACCCATAAATTCGAGAGGGGTACATTTGAGGAAACATTTATAATCTTGAGAAAAACTCTCTGTATTATTAGACAAAAGTGACCACTGACAGAATATGTTTATGAAACCAAATCCAACTTCCCTTTAATTATAGAAATGGGTTTACCATGTACTAATATATTTAAGACTATAATATTTAATCCAGTGTTCGTCATTCACTCATCTACACCTACTTGACACTGGTGATATCATCTGCAGTTTTAGACCCTGTAAAATAAAATAATTGCAATCCCTTAAATCAAAACTGTCACTACATATTATATATATATATATATATATATATATATATATATATTTATTAATCTCAAATAAATGCTCCCTGAGGAAGTGCTAGTTAAATAGCACAAAACGCGTCAGATTGGAGGAGGTCTATACTGGCACAAAGGAAGAGTTAATTTTGATTTGGAGCCGACTTAAAGGGATAGTAACACTTCGTTTTAACTTTATTTTATTTTGTAGGCATTAAAAAAACATGAAGAATGATATAAGTCTTATCTCTCAAACCTTTATGGTTTATGAGATATTCACAAGCAAAGTTCCCCTCCCCGCCCCTTTTTCCTAGTGTAAGCCATCTCTTCTCAGATGCGAGTCTGGTTGTATGACAGTACAGATAACAGAAGGGGACAATTTTCTTTGTATGAAAACAATGAAAGCCCTTCCCCCCTTGAAAAGTTTTTCAGCTTTTTCCATTATCTTAATTGAAGATTGTCCCTCTCTGCAGTCTACCTGGGCATCTCCCTTCTTATCTGGTTGAACAGGGGGGGGATACTTTGTTTGTGAATATCTCTTAAACCATAAAGGTTTCAGAGATAAGACTTCTATCATTCTTCATGTTTTTTTAATGCCTACAAAATAAAATAAAGTTAAAATGAAGTATTACTATCCCTTTAAGTTGTATATCACAAACACATTGGACAGGAGGTTCATGTGTTGTATTAAAGTCAGTTATACTGCATAAAGGAGAATGGGAGATTCAAATATCACAGATTGCTGAAATAGGCTGGCACTTCTGTCCGTATATTATACAGGCATCAAAGAATTGGGGCAATATTGGAGTTGGTGATCAAGCAAAGTGCCCACCACCGTAAGAACCTGCAGAGATCCAGGTAGAAGAAATAAACTGTAAGCCTATACAAATCAGCTTACGTGACAACAGTGATACTCTCCTATTATATATATATATTTCACGCTAAAAAAAAAAAAGATTATAGAGATTGGATACATATTTACCTGCCCGCTGTTATATTTGTTGGTCTCCATCTTCACTCTGAACAGACATTCTGAGAATTTTTGAAAATAGACTTTTTCTGGGGACTATTTTTTATATTATCAGCTTATTTATTTTATTTTTATTGAGTTTCTTTTATTTTTTTGCTAGCTTAGGATTATTCTTTTATAGTGTCCAGTTATTTATCTGCACAAAGTATATGTATATTGTTATTGCTTGATACTTTTACCATTTTATTGTTTCACCAGATGCACAATCCCTATAGCACTGCAGATAATAAAGAAAGGATGGGGCAGCACCCGTGGGACTTTTCAGTTGATTTATTAAATACAAAAGGCAAAATGGAATGGCCACCGTTTCGGTCCTATCTTGAGAAAGGTCCAGATAGGATTTTTTTTTTTTATATATATCAAAATAAAAGCTGTGATCCCAAATCGAACGGGCTGCAATCCACAGGACAATTACAATGTTTCAACTCTTTATGGTTTTAAGCCTGGTTCTATAAGCACTGATTGAACTTGGTGATATATACATACAATGCTCCACATAGAGAAAAATATGCATTGTCGCAAATCAACTGCGCTATAGGGGACAAATATAATTCCCACGAATTCACATCAAATGTGTTCTTTAGCTCACTGAACTACAAAAAGGTGTTTATCGCATTCCACGTTTTTATAAATGCCCCATTATACAGCTGGTTTGCACCAGACGTGCCCTCAACCCTTTGAGTGCCAGATGGGGTGTACACAATCGCCGAAGCTCAAAGGGTTAGAGGCCAGAAAGGCAAGCAACAGATTGCGAAGCAATGCATTGCGCACGCATCTGGCACTCAAATAGTTAAGAGGTTGATATGATACAATATGATGTCAAAATCCAATATGTGTGTTATGTTTTTTGCGACGTTCACGAAAATACACCCTATCGAGAGGATTATCGTTTATAACGAACACCGATATATTGCGCATAGGTTACATACTTGAAATACATAGATTCAAGCAACATATACAGTGTAATAAAAATTATTGCATAAATATATAATTTAACTATTGTTGTTATCTTTACCCAATGATCCGGCTTCTTCACCTCTGCTCTCGCTCCTTAGCAACCGGTGGCACGTAAAGCACGCACAAGAGCCGCAGCACGCGCACTACGGCTCTCCAACCTACAGTCCCTTTACCAGTGTTCTTCCGCTCATATTTCTCAACTGTTTTTTACATAAGCAGATTTAATTTGTCCAAGATGGTAAACAAAGAAAAACGCGACCTTTTCAGCCAGCTTTTGGATAGATGAATTGAAGCGCTGTAGGCTATTATTTTGTATAGGCCAGTATCAATATTAATTATGCGCATGCTGGGAGTTGTAGTTCTAAGCGCTGCGCTGTACTGATTGGCTACAGAACATACCAAGCCTCGTTCTATGCAGCAGGAAGTATCTCACACGCGAGTGAATACTGAACAGCGTGCTAGCTAGAGCTCCAGTGAAGGCCAATGAGAAGTTAGCTGTGACGCCAGGAATGCCGTGTCTGCACATGACGTAAGGCGTGATGCAAGGTAGGCGCGGATTGTCATAAACACCAGGTGTGCATATTTATTCTGACATGTCTGGGTGATTCGTAAAAAAAAAAAGTCCAGAGAGGAAAACATAAGGAACTGTTGGTAGTTTGTTGAATAACCGATTGAGGGTTGGATGTGGCACGTTAACAAAATCAAGGGGAGTGACTAGTGGAGATTGGGTCAAGAGCGTGAAGAATTACACAAATAATTCAAGTTGTTTGACGAATGTATAAAGAGTGATTTTATAATAAAAAGATAACAATGTACAAAAAAAGTAAAATAATTATGTGTGTGTTGGGTAACCCCCAAGGATTTGGATAAACTATCCATTTCCAGTGTGGCACTCCCCTCACATATAGCACCATAAACACATGACATTGCATATCCAAAAATAGACTATATTAGCACATTTCCATGGGGCCGCTACTATTTGATGGTCACTGTGTGAGTAGTGACAAAAAGATAAAAAAATATATATAATTGAAAAAGAGAGCGCCACAAATGTATGTGCCAATAAAGTATCCTTTTATTGCTACAAAATACAAGTGTTCCAAAAACAATATGGACATCCACAATAAAAATCTCTCACTTAAACCTAGTGCAACAATATAAAACTAGCTTAAAAGTAGCTTAAAGGAGCAGTAAACTTCTTTTTATGAAAACAAGTATTTTATAGAGCTTTTCCTGCTGAATAAAACAAGGTCACTCCCACAGCTGTCAGATGTTTTATTCAAAATTTATAACAGTTCAAATAATCAGGAAGTGAATTTACTGTGTTTACTTCCTGATAGTTCTAACTGACAGGAAGTGACAGGCAGTTTCTATCACATTCTATGGAGAACTGTATGTCTCTGACTTTTCTGACTTTCCTCTCCATTAGAATCTACCAGGAAATCTAATTAGAATTTGACCACTAGAGGGCACTGCTAATGTAAAAAACATGGATTTAAACTGTAATAACTCTGGAAATATAAATCTCTTGGCAGTGGGAGTACCATTATTTTACTCAATAGGAAAATCCCTACAATATATATTTTTTCATAAAAAAGTTTACTGTTCCTTTAAACAATATATGGACAGTGAATACATTTTTGGTCACAATAGTGTACACTATAATACAAACAAAATAAAATGTACATTTATGTAAATGGAGTTTTTAAACGTGTATGTTTTCTCTAAAGTGGTCATACGATCATGGAGTTTAGGTTAGTTGTTCTCAGGGATTTTTTTTTGTTTTTTTCGCTCATGCCATTGCTAACCTGCAATTTTGAATATTCAGAGCTCACCTCACATTTTATAGGTAATTTCTCATATAATCAGTGAGGAGAAAATACATAAATGTAGTTATTCTTATGTCTCACAGTCAAAAATGACAGCAAAGAGCATACTGTGCATAGTCCATAAATGTATATTAGAAAGGCGACTTTTTACATTTTTGTCAATTTTCATGGAGAAAAAATTGAGGCAATCTGAAATGATGCCTACAGCACACCAAAATGCCACAAAACTCTTATTAAAGCGGAACTACCACCATAGGTAAAGTCGCCCTGCAATAATTAGGCAGGTGGCGACTAGCTTAATAATAGTTATATGACCTCTCAGAATGACAAGATTCTATAGAAATCCTTAATCTTCCGAGACTGACGGCCAGGTTAATGTAGTCTGCACACCTACAGCATCCGTCCCTTCCAGTGCCTTTCGGGCCAGTGCAAGGCTTCTGAAGGGAGACCGGGACTGACAGTGCAGGCACGCAGAAAAGATGTCTGTGCTGATACCTGGCTTGTAGGATTGTCACCTTTTCCACAAAAAAATAACAGCCATAATTTTAGGTCGGTGAGGGTGGAGCCACAAAAGATAGGAGCCACAAAAGCGGCATAACTACTCAATGTTGCATAAGATACTTCTTAAGGGTTAATAATGGCCAATAACTAGATGTACTGAACTGGTCTCCTTGAAGGAGACCAAGTACATCTAGTTATTGGCCATTATTAATGCTTAAGATGTAACTTTTTTTGGTGTAAGTAAAATAATATATAAATATGCCCCTTGGCTTGGGCATATTTAGCTTATTTTACTTACACCAATAAAAGTTACGTCTTAAGGGTTAATAATGGCCAATAACTAGATGTATTGAACTGGTCTCCTTGGCTTGGGCATATTTAGATTATTTTACTTACACCAAATCTAATAAAAGTTATGTCTTAATTAGGCCAAGCAATAACTATATGTGCTGAACTAACTGGTCTCCTTGAGTAGACAGGGTGGGCTGAGTAAGCCTATTTAGGGCATATATAGTAATATAGTTAGAGTGGTACTAGTAATATTTTTCTTCTGAAGACGTTCTGTCTCTCAGTTGGAGATTGTGCTGCTGCCTGTGTACCGCCTCCATCTCTGTTGTCAGCCACACGCGACACGCATCAGCCAATGAGGACCATTGTAGTCCAAATACTCTCCTCCTCTCATTGGATGTGATAGTTCGTGTTTTGAGTGTCACTCTGACAACTTTGAGAGAGCCACCTGAGCAGCTGGCATATAGGGCTGGGTGAAAGAGACTGTCCGGATGAGTCGCACACACAAATACCGGCTTTTCAATTGCCGGTATAGTAGTTATACTGGCTCCAGTGTGCTAATTACCGGCTGTGCCGGTAAAATTCCAGCCGGGTGGCAACCCTACTGGCTTGCAGTCTCAGAAGATTAAGGATTTCTATAGAATCTTGTTGTTTTGAAAGGTATAATTATTATTAAGCTAGTCGCCACCTGCCTAATTATTGCAGGGTGACTTTACTTCTGGTGGTAGTTCCGCTTTAAGAACCACTGGTTTATGAGCAAACTTTGAGTAACTGGAATAGTGTTGGGGCTAACTGAGACTTTATTGAAAGTGGTTGGTGGGAAAGTGATTTAGAGACTGAAAGTACAAATAGTGACTTGTTGACAGTAACCGATTAAGGGACCAATTCATTCTTTGAAGACAAGATGTGCCACAGGGTACTTGCAAATCAAATGAAATCTCACCCCTGTACTTAAAGTTAGCCTCCTTTTTGACTACATGTTCTGCAAGTGCGTAATATGTAGACATTTCTTGTATGATTTTATTTGTTTGTTTTCATATTCACTTTTTTCTGTTACACTTTTATTTCCCTAAGAGTGAACTCGGTGAATTTGTTTCCAGTTAGGTTTCTGTCAGGAACTGTGAATGTGGAGATAATGATTCAATGTAACACTATTCCTGCAGAAGAGAAGCCTGCCTCCACTACAGAGCACTTTGTTCTACTGGGTTAGTGCAACTTTGTATCACTGTCCCTACTGTCATCACTGTCCCTACTTTCAGAGTCCCTGACAGAAAGCTTTCTGGAAATAGTTATTAACAGAGCTTCACTCAGGGACATTAAAGTGAAGATTGAAAAAAAAAAATATATAGGCAGTTTCACTTTACATGTTCTGCAAGTGCGTAATAGGTAAAGTCATAAGGAGACTGACTGTCATTATAAAGAGATTGCGGTTCAGTGATACAGATTGGGGAAATAAGGGCCGCATTAATTCCTTGGAGATGTTTTTAGAATCCAAGGGGTTAATAGTAGCTATGATTTGTGGTGCATCAGATCATTAATCAATAGGAAATGGTGGGGTATAGTATACTGGTTAACATACAGAAGGGTATCAGGTTGGGCAGCAGATACATTTGGTGTGACTAAGTTTCAGAGGTGACTGACTGTATGAGTAGCAGGGGGATCTGTGGTGACTAAGACATAAGGGACAGGAAATGACTGAGTAGCATGTATCAGTCGCAGAGAATGAAGGAAATAAAGTATTGGGTAGGGGACAAGTCGAAAGCACTAACTGTATAAGTTAAATTGAAGAGTAGACCCCTAAGTTCAAATGCAAAGTGACATTTATTGCGAATTGATGATGGCAGAGAATGTTGAAGAATGCAATACATTTAATACACTATAAGAATGCTGTATGTCCTACACATACTCTAACACTGTAAACCTGGTTCAGTCATTTGCTGGTCCTCCAGCTATTGGAGACTTCAACTCCCATCATCCCCAACCAACATTTTGCTGGCTGGGGATGATGGGATTTGTAGTCCCCAATAGCTGAAGGTCCAGTAATTGACTGCCCTGCTTTAGACCTTGAGGATAGTCAAAGGAAGACTCTCTCTCAGGGGAGAGCCTGGTCTCTAAAATTACACCATACAAACAAAAGTGAAGGGAATTGTAAGCCTTGATTTTGATTTTACATATATTGCTTAAAAATACAGTACGATTTCCTATACTTCTTATTTTTTTCATCTTCAACTGGTTTTTTTTACACTTTTATGTTTCTGACAATAAACTCACCAAATGTCTGTTTCCACTGAGTTTTGTGGTCAGTATGCCATCAAATCAGGTAATAATCTAATGTTACAGTCTCCACTTTAGCACTGAATGCTCTATGTGCTGTCTTGTTTACATTGTTTCTTTTATATTCCCTGTTAGAAATATGTCTGCAAACTGATCCAGGGATCTCATTGTAAGGAACATAAGTGGTTAACCCCTTAAAGGGATAGAAATAACTACTTTAAAGTTTATTTATTATTCTAAGCATTAAAAAAATATTAAGAACTATGTAGGTCTTATCTCTCAAACCTTTATGGCTTGAGAGATATTCTAAACTAAAGTTCCCCCCTCTGTGACATCAACGCTTTTGCTGACAGATTTGGATTCTGGTCCGCAGACTGGATGGCGGCTCTTCAGCAGAGCCGAGATCACAATATTTAAAAAGAAAGACTTCATTGGAACGGTCTACAACAGTGGTTCTCAATAAATTTTTTCTGGTGGCCGCCAATGCGGCCACCACGATGTCCTGGTGGGCGCACTGCGGCCACAGCCATGTCCTGGTGGCCACACTATGATATTACATGCACATATGCTATGAGGATGTTAAGACATACAAAAAGTGCATATAAATAAGTGCAACAACAATAAATTTACATCATATTACAATTTAAAATTCAAGAAAGAAATAACATAGTAATAAAGAGTACCACAAACACTGACCAGCACCTAAAGCTACATTCTCACACTATTGCTTTAAATAAAACATGGCTAATAAACATATATGAATATGAAAGCTTTTAACCCTTTTAGTGCCAGAGAGTTATCCAATGCAATATGTTGGATACCTTTCTGGCACTCAAATAGTTAAAAACACCTATTTATTACAAAGTGACAGTTCCATTGTAAACCAGTGCACTACAAAATGCCTTTTTAACCTTCTGAATGCCAGAGGGCTTACACCTGGGTGCACCCCTGGAAACCACATTTCAACTGTTTGACCAGGCAGAAAACACCTAGTCAAATGAAATGACCCTTCTGATCCATTTCCATTCTCTGTCAGGACCTGTGACGTTACTGACAATATGCCCCTGACACACAGGTATTCCTGACAGACTCAGCTGGAAACCCAATGAGCAATCAGACAGTTATCCTCCAGATTTATACCGATCATTTCACTGGGACGGATGGGACTGTAGATTTCACCATTAACACCAACAAATTTTGCCTTTAAAGTTATGTACCATTAAAGTACAACCATCAATTGTAATGGTATTTATATAATTCCATCTGAATTTTTTTAATCTAACATACATTTGAGATATCAAAATGCTACCATTCTTGTTCAGTGTTTTAACTGCTTGAGGGGTGCACAACACATTGCCAAGCAATGAACTGCACTCCCTTCTGATCCTCAAGGGGTTAACACAAGTAAGCAATTTTCCCTTGAACTGAACAGGCAATATAAATTACAAGACGAAAGCATAGCAATCTTGTTGTAAGGATTACTACTATACCACATGGAACACAAACACAATGCAATTGATTCAAATGTGATTTTTAACCCCTTGGGTGCTTTCTAATGCATTGGGGACCTCTCCTTCATCCAAGTGGTTATTTCTTTTTTTTTTATTATTCTGCAGTTATTTTGCCGCAAAATTGCTCACTTTTCTCCTTACACATACACATATATTTTCTGCCATGCATTTTCCAGCGATGTGACATCTTCTATCTATATATATAAAAGAAGACTTCTGTGTGCCTGGCAAACACACCCAGGGGTGGTATTAAGGAGGACTTACTGTTCCCATTGGGTGATTCAATCATGCAGGGAGTTGGCCCGCCCCTACTATGCAGCCCGCCCACCACTATCAAAGTCAGAAAAAAACAATATGGCTGCCATTTGCTCCTACACCACAGACAAACACACATGCCCCACTCACACACACAGACCACCACACACACATATGCCCCACTCACACAGCACCACACAAACACACACAGACCACCACACACACACGTGCCCCACTCACACAGCACCAAACAGACATGCTTCCACTTACACACACAGCACCACATACACACACAAAGCCAGAAATAAATATGGCTGACACACACACAGTCACTCACCCTGACTCCCAGTGGCCTCAGCAGGACCTGTAGTGCAGCACCAGGGGAACAAAATGGCACTCAAAGGGTTAAGGTAGGCCCTCTGCTGAATTATTTCTTCACCGTCATCATTTGCCATGCAAGATACAGGACAGACAGCCATCAGGTACACACTTAACACACTGACTGCCACAGGGTTTGTTTATCAAGTTTTACCCCCTCAGGGAATGTGTTCAACCCCCTCACACTGTAAACTTGCATTTCCCTCCCACTTCTCCTCCTTCCCTAGCCTATTACTAACACTTTCACACATTTATGTTAAGCCCCGCCCCCTACTTGCGATTAAGCCCCGCCCACTGTTAACCCAAATTGCTCCATTGCTCTCTCCACATCAGCACCACATGAGGGACTCCACAAGTAAAAGTTCACAGGTATAACACACACATGCCTCACTCACACAGCACCAAACACCCATACACACACACAAAGCCAGAAAGAAAGATGGCTGACACACAGTCACTCACCCTGACTCCTAGTGGCCTCAGCAGGACCTGTAGTATAGCCACAGAAGGATGCTACAGCACCAGGGGAACAAAATGGCACTCAAAGGGTTAAGGTAGGTCCTCATTGCGCAATTATTTCTTCACTGTCATCATTTGCCATGCAAGACTCAGGACAGACAGCCATCAAGTACACACTTAACCCACTGACTCCCACAGGGTTGTGTATCAAGCTTTACCCCTCAGGGAGTGTGTTCAAACCCCTCACACTGTAAACTTGCATTTCTCTCCCACTTCTCCTCCTTCCCCAGCCTATTACTAACACTTTTACACATTTCTCTTAAGCCCCGCCCCTACTCACGATTAAGCCCCGCCCACTTTTAACCCAGATTGCCCCATTTGTCTCTCCACATCAGCACCACATCAGTCCCCTCTAGGGACTCCACAAATCAAAGTTCCCAGGTATGAATACACTTCCCACTGCTATTGAACTCTGACATGCCTCTCTATACCTTAACCATTTGAGTGCCAGAGGGGTACACAACTCATGCACGCATGTGTTTCTGCTCATATATGTTGCGTGTGTCTGTGTGTGTGTGTACATCTCTGTTACATATGTGTGTCCATGTGTGCATCTCCAGTGTGTCTGTGTGTACATGTCTTTTGCATGTTTCTGCCGCTCACTGTGTGTATGTGCATACCTCCCAACATTTCACATGGCCAAAGAGGGACACGTTAGTTTTAGGTGATCTTGTTGGGGGCGTGGCTGGTGGGCAGGGCATTAGTAAGAATTTTTACGTTATTTCATGACCTATTACTGGCTATTTATGTAACTGAATAAATGTTTTAGTGCAAGACCAAAGTATTTTATTTGCACAGACTAATGTATAAACACATATACTGAAGTTTAAAAAAATATGTATATGAGCTTTATTGCTGTAGAGCAAAGTAATACACACCACACAGTCAGGGCTGGTGCAAGGATTTTTGCCACCCTAGGCAAAACCTAATTTTGCTGCCCATTTTGCTCTGCCCCTTGTGCCCCACCCCTTTATACCCCGCCTACTTATACCCAACCTCTTTTCATGATTGTCCTCTCTCTGCCCCCTGGGCCAGTCTTCCCCTGGTCTGGAGATGCCTGTAAGGGATGCCCCCCACCAGCTCCAACTTGCCCCTTATCAGCTTCACTTTGGCCCACCAGCTCCACTTTGCCCCTATCAGCTCCACTTTGTCCCCCATCAACTCCAACTTGCCGCCTCAGCTCCAACTTGCCCCCATCAGCTCCACTTTGACCCCCACCACCTCCAATTGCCCCCACCACCTCCAATTGCCCCCACCAGCTCCACTTTGCCCCCCACCGGCTCCACTTTGCCCCCCAGCAGCTCCACTATGCCCCCAGCAGCTCCAACTTGCCACCATCAGCTCCACTTTGCCCCCCATCCGCTCCAAATTGCCCCCATCAGCTCCACTTTGCCCCCCATCAGCTCCACTTTGCCCCCCATCTGCTCTAACGTGCCCCCACCGGCTCCACTTTGCCCCCCAGCAGCTCCACTATGCCCCCAGCAGCTCCAACTTGCCACCATCAGCTCCAACTTGCCATCATCAGCTCCACTTTGCCTCCCATCCGCTCCAAATTGCCCCCATCAGCTCCACTTTGCCCACCATCTGCTCTAACGTGCCCCCCCTCAGCTCCACTTTGCCCCCTCAGCTCCAACTTGCCCCCATCAGCTCCACTTTGCCCCCTCAGCTCCAACTTGCCCCCATCAGCTCCACTTTGACCCCCATCCGCTCCAACTTACCCCCATCAGCTCCATTTTGCCCCCTCAGCGCCAACTTGCCCCCATCCGCTCCACTTTGCCCCCCATCCACTCCACTTTGCCCCCACCAGCTCCAACTTGCCCCCACCAGCTCCACTATGCCCCCACCAGCTCCACTATGCCCCCTCAGCTACAACTTTCCCCTATCAGTTCCAACTTACCCCCATCGGCTCCACTTTGGCCCCCAGCAGCTCCAACTTGCCCCTATCAGCTCCAACTTGCCACCATCAGCTCCACTTTGCCCCCCATCCGCTCCAACTTGCCCCCATCCGCTCCAACTTGACCCCTATCCGCTCTAACTTGCCCCCACCACCTCCACTTTGCCCCCCCTTCAAGCTCCACTTTGCCCCCCAGCAGCTCCACTATGCCCCCAGCAGCTCCAACTTGCCACCATCAGCTCCAACTTGCCATCATCAGCTCCACTTTGCCTCCCATCCGCTCCAAATTGCCCCCATCAGCTCCACTTTGCCCACCATCTGCTCTAACGTGCCCCCCCTCAGCTCCAACTTGCCCCCATCAGCTCCACTTTGACCCCCATCCGCTCCAACTTACCCCCATCGGCTCCATTTTGCCCCCTCAGCGCCAACTTGCCCCCATCCGCTCCACTTTGCCCCCCATCCGCTCCACTTTGCCCCCACCAGCTCCAACTTGCCCCCACCAGCTCCAACTTGCCCCCACCAGCTCCAACTTGGCCCCCACCAGCTCCACTATGCCCCCACCAGCTCCACCACTATGCCCCCACCAGCTCCACTATGCCCCCTCAGCTACAACTTTCCCCTATCAGTTCCAACTTACCCCCATCGGCTCCACTTTGCCCCCCAGCAGCTCCACTATGCCCCCAGCAGCTCCAACTTGCCACCATCAGCTCCACTTTGCCCCCCCTTCAAGCTCCACTTTGCCCCCCCTCAGCTTCACTTTGCCCCCCCTCAGTTCCACTTTGGCCCCCTCAGCTTCACTTTGCCCCTCCTCAGCTCCACTTTACCCCCTCAGCTCCAACTTGCCCCCATCAGCTCCACTTTGACCCTCATCCGCTCCAACTTACCCCCATCAGCTCCACTTTGCCCCACCAGCTCCAACTTGCCCTCACCAGCTCCACTATGCCCCCTCAGCTCCAGCTTTCCCCTATCAGCTCCAACTTTCCCCCATCAGCTCCACTTTGCCCCCCATCTTCTCCAACTTGCCCCCAGCAGCTCCACTATGCCCCTTCAGTTCCAACTTGCCCCCCATCACATACCTGTAGCTCCCACGCAGTCTTCTCTTCAGTAATGCAGAGCGAGGCGGGAGATCATGACTCCCAGCGCGCTCTGCATTACTAAAGATCCGACCCAATGACGGAGCGCTGTAGCAACACAGACCTGACTGTGTTGTGGTTCCCGGCGTGGTGTGTGCGGGCGCAGCTCTTCTCCGCTGCATGCCCGCGCCCCCAGTACGTGTGCGCCCTAGGCCGGCGCCTACCTCGCCTATAGGTGGAGCCGGCCCTGCACACAGTCTGACCTCCTAAAAAGAGGGACAACAGGGTGGGAAAAAGGGACAGAGGGATTTGGCCCTCAAAGAGGGACTGTCCCTCCTAAAGAGGGACACTTGGGATGTATGGTATGTGTCTGTCTGTGTGTTGCATATGTCTGTGTTTATCAGTGTGTCTGAATTTCACACACGTGCGCCCAATGGTCATAACATGACGGGCAACGCTGTCCCACATTGCTAGTGATTAATAAAAAAGTAAATGCTGGGTTCACTGTGTGTGTGTGTGTGTGTGTGTGTGTGTGTGTGTGTGTGTGTGTGTGTGTGTGTGTGTGTGTGTGTGTGTGTGTGTGTGTCAGCACTCACTCTCACTCATCCCAGGGCCATCTGAGGTTGAGGCTTAGGTGAGCGACTGCGACTCACACTGGCCCACTCACATTGCCCACCTCACACTGGCCCACTCATATTGCCCACTCACATTGCCCATCTCACACTGTCCCACTTATTTTGTCCCACTCACATAGCCCACCTCACACTGTCCCACATATTTTGTCCCACTCACATAGCCCACCTCACACTGGCCCACATATTTTGTCCCACTCACATTGCCCACCTCACACTGTCCCACTTATTTTGTCCCACTCACATTGCCCACCTCACACTGTCCCACTCACACTGCCCCACTTATTTTGTCTCACTCACATTGCCCACCTCACACTGTCCCACTCGCATTGCCCACCTCACACTGCCCCACCTCACACTGCCCCACCTCACACTGGCCCACCTCACATTGCCCACTCACACTGTCCCACTATATTACCTACTCTCACCTCACACTGCCCACCTCACACTGCCCACCTCATATTGCCCACTCACACTGTCCCACTATTACCCACTTTCACCTCACACTGTCCACCTCACACTGTCCCACTATTACCCACTCTCACCTCACATTGCCCACCTCACACTGTCCCACTCACATTGCCCACCTCACACTGTCCCACTCACACTGTCCCACTTATTTTGTCCCACTCACATTGCCCACCTCACACTGTCCCACTCACAATGCCCACCTCACACTGTCCCACTTATTTTGTCCCACTCACATTGCCCACCTCACACTATCCCACTAACATTGCCCCACCTCACACTGGCCCACTCACACTGGCCCACTCACACTGGCCCACTCACATTGCCCACCTCACATTGCCCACCTCACACTGTCCACCTCACATTGCCCACTCACACTGTCCCACTATATTACCCACTCTCACCTCACATTGCCCACCTCACACTGTCCCACTATGTTACCCACTCTCACCTCACATTGCCCACCTCACAGTGCCCACCTCATATTGCCCACTCACACTGTCCCTCTATATTACCCACTCTCACCTCACACTGCCCACCTCACACTGTCCACTCGCTGTCCCACTCACATTGCCCACCTCACACTGCCCCCTTGTACTTTCTCCCCCTTGCACCTCTCTTTTCCCCCATGTACTTCTTTCACCCCCCTTGTAGTTCTTTCACCCCTTTGTGCCTCTTTCTCCCCCCTTGTGCTTTCACCCTCTGCACCTCTTTCTCCCCTTTGTACCTCTCCCCCATGTACTTCTTTCACCCCCCCTTGTAGTTCTTTCACCCCTTTGTGCCTCTTTCTCCCCCCCTTGTACTTTCACCCTCTGCCCCTTTCTCCCCCTCCCCCTTGTACCTCCACACTGATGAAAGCCGGGACCGCTTTACACGCGGAGACGCTACGTGGATCATGCTGGGGTTTTCTTCCTCAGTCTGGACACCAGTTTTAAACTTGCACTGAGGCCAGTGCAAGTTTGAAACTGGCGCCCAGACTGAGGAAGGAAAACACTAGCCTGCTCCACGCGGCATCTCCACGTGTGACGCAGTCCCGGCTGGAGCCTGTCATCATTGCGGGCTCCAACAAGGAAGAAAAAAACCCAACACACATCTTGTACGCGGCCGGTGGCTGCATGCGGCCTCCGTTTCCTCAGTTATCATGGTGGCCGCATGCGGCCACGGTGGCCGCATTTGAGAACCTCTGGTCTACAAAGTGTGCCTGGTTTGCAAGCACACTTTGTATACCATTCCAATGAAGTAGGTTTTTCAAAGATCGTGATCTAGGCTCTGCTGAAGAGCCGCCGGCCGGTCTGCAGACCAGAATCCAAGTCTGTCAGCTAGATGGCAGACGACTAAAACATCCAGGAAGAGGGAACTTTAGTTTCGAATATCTCTCAAACCATTTATTCCTGAACATTTTCTGCAATCATTTATTTACAGTAAGGACCCGATGCACAGAATAGAAGAGCAATTCTGGAGCAAACCAACTTTACAACAGGATAATGCAAACCCCCCAATTCTCAATTATTTAAATGGGACTTTTAACCTCATACATGGTAGAAAAGCAATGCCCTGGAGTCTTCTAGTATTCAAGGTGTTAAAAGCCCCTGTTAAATGGAAAATGTTATGTCTCCCCTATGGTGCAGTTGGTTTGTCCCAGAATTGCTCCTCTTTTTTTCTTTTGTGCCTTTTAACACTGGTGTCCATCTTTTCCATTATACAGCATTGGTTTCCTCTCGCCTCCTATCCTATTTAGTTTCTATCTGTTATGCTATGGGCCCCCCTTACTTATTACCTATGGTTCATTCTTGCCGTTATGCCTTTTAAGGAAGCAGTTCTTCACTTGGGCTGTAGCAGGTCCCCCTTGTTTAGTCCGTAGAGAGAATGAAAGGTCAGCTTCAGAAATTAGGTGAGTGACAGAGACTGAGGATCATAGGGCCATTTCCACAATGAGGGATGAAGAGGATATGTGAGGGCTGAGCAGTAAAACTGTGACTGGCTTAGTTATGTTATGATTTATAGGAAAGGGCATGTGAATCTGGGAGGAAAAGGATTTGTGCTTTTGACCTAATGTCCAATAGTGTTTCATATAATATATACAGCCATGGTCCAGCATGGGTAGGAGGCTGACAGCTGGCTATTCAGACTCTGTTTCTATCTGTTACAAGATGAGGGTTGGGCAGCTTTAGCTTTTATTGAAATAAATCGATCATCCCTAGCCATTGGCTGAGGATGAAGTGAACTGTAGTCCAACCCTGCACTGCACTGCTCCCTGTCACAGTATGGTTTCAGCTACTCTTTCTCATTTGCAGTCAGTGAGCTGACGTACTAAGAAGACTTGGAGCAATTCTGGATCAAACCAACGACACCACTGGGAATGAATAACATTCCCGTTGATGTAAACAGAAATTCTTAACCCCTTGAATGCTAGAGAGGTTGGAGACCATTCTAGCATCAAGAGGTTAAAAGCCCAATTTAAATAATTGTCAGTATTGAGACTGTATTTCTCCCATAGTGCAGTTTGTTTGCTCCAGAATTGTTTGGATTTCTTAGTACCTTAGACTGTGTCTCTCTTCTTTCCCCTTGTTCCTTCTTCCCCCTGCCTCTCCCACTCTATTTTCCATCTGTGTCACTCTCTCCACATGCCCCCCCCCTCCTGTCTGTCTGTCTCTCTCCCTAAAGTCATTTCCATATCTGGAGTTGTGGCGTTGCATTTAGCAGGGTAATTCCTGTTCTTCTGTTAACCCTGGACCACCCAGAGTCAGATGTCAGAGAGTCTTTGCCAGAAGAATTGCAGCATATCCTGCTTTTATATTGTCAGCTCCAAGCCATCTCTGCAGTGCCTTACTTATCATGGAAGTACAGGCAGTTTCTTTGTGCAGTGATTATGGAAGCAGTACATTGAATGATATGTTATGGCTGCAGCAGTGAAAAAGTTAAAGAACCATATATCTTCTGATCTGTTATGGAGGAGGATTTAAAGACTTGATGTTCCTGAGGCTTCTGGAATTAGAAAGGTTAATGAAGCCTGCCGGATAGCCGATGAAGGGTAATGGAGCAATGGTGTGCTGTTCTTCTATACAAGGGGCTAAAGAATAAATCCTCTGGCAGTGGTTCTCCTCTCTCTAAACTATTGTGGTTAGTCATAGTCTTTATCAGTGACGAGGAGAATGGAGTGATGCTTTATAAATCTCTAGCAGTAGAGGGGTTAATGGAGCAATGTTCTGCAGGGATTTAGTAGACATTAGTGAAAGGATGTTCTTCATAGCTCTGTCTCATATTAACTGGTGCTTTCCATGCGTCTGTCATGGAATGGGTTAATGAAGTGGCACTCTGCATTGCTCAGGCATATACTATTCTAGTATAGACCAAGGGGTTGCCTGACTTTGGATTTGGTCCCAGCTCTTCTCCCACACAAGGACTGAGTCAGAATGCGTGAGAGAAAGCCCAGCAGCTGTTGTAATGGCTTTCCTTGCTACTTTTATCTGCATTAGCATACAAAGCCGTGCGTTCTTTAGCACTGCCCATACTTAGCGAGGCCGATATGCTAAGAAGAAATGGAGACATTTTGGTGCAAATCAGCTTCACTATAGGAGGCAAAGAGTTCCATTTTTTTTTAAGTATGGTTTTTAATAAAAATCCCCAAAAGTCCCTTTAATTTAACCCTGTGATTGCCAGAGGGGTATGCAACGCGTTTTGTACCCCTCTGGCAATCAAAGGGTTAAATGGCTCTTTTAACATTCTGAATACTAGAGAGGTCTGCACTGCATTTCTTTACACTTTTGAAAATGTATGTTCACCCCCTCTGGGTCAGGTGGTTTGTTCCAGAATTGCATCACATCAGCCCCTGTATTCTTATACAAGTTCATTATCAGTGTAGAGACTCCCACTCGTTGTGCAGTACTTTGGGCTGTGGATATAAATGTGGGGTAGTGCAATTCTAGGGCAAACCAACTTCAGCACAGTAAACAGAGGAAATTCTAGTTGATTGAAATGGAACTTTGAAACTCTTGCACACTCCTTTTTTTTTTTTTTTTTTTTTTTCTTTTTTCAAATTCCGCTTTCGAACTCCCCGAACGGCGTGCAGCCGCGGGGGGGAGCCCAGAATTCCATGACGGTCATAGTACGTCATGGGTCTTTCAGTCGGATCGACCCTTGACGAACTATGACCGTCAAGGGTCGTTAAGGGGTTAAGTGGTTTAAATCTCCATTTAAATCATTGATAATGTCTGTGAATCAATGCCCATACCTTGCTGTTTCACACTAGATTATACTCCCAAAATTACATTAACCCTTTGAGTTCCAGAGGGGTACGCAGAGCATTGCATAATGCGTTGCGTACCCCTCTGGCATTCAAAGGGTTAACTAATTCTCCTGGAAAAGCCCTGCATTTTTACAATTGGATAAACTGAATACTCCTTAAAAGAATGCCAACTGTGAATACCTAATTCTATAATACTTGCAAATTACTAATCCCCATATTGTAGCTTTGTTAAAAAGAAACTTATTGCCCCCAGTGTCATCTCTCAAACCCTTATGGCTTGAGAGATGATAGCGCTCAAAGTCCCCCCCTCCCTCCCCGTTCCCCGACTGAACGCTGACTGCTGACTGCAGGGATATCAGTTATTACTTGCATCAGCATTGCCGAGATTGCGTTTATTGAGATTGCGTTTATAAAAAAGAAACCTTTCGCTAAAATGATCTTCTACGTGTGCTTGCAAACCAAGCACACGTAGAAGACCGTTTCAGTGAAATAATTATTTTTTATAAACGCGATCTCGGCTCAGCTGCAGAGCCGCCTGATGCACATAAGACTGTCGTACGACAGCTTCCCCTGCAGTCAGCATTCAGTCAGGGAAGGGGGAATGAGGAGGGAACTTTGAGCGCTATCATCTCTCAAACCATAAGGGTTTGAGCGATGACACTGGGGGCAATAAGTTTCATTTTAACAAAGCTACAATATGGGGATTAGTAATATGCAAGTGTTACTATCCCTTTAAGCCCTTAGGTGCTGTGCATATCTCTTGCAGCCAGGAGGCAAAAAAATATTAAAGCAGCACTATCATGATAATAACATTGCTCCTCAAAACATTACTAACCTAGCAATATGCAAATCCATACTTTCATTAGGCTGAATAAGTAAGCATTATTGCAGAAAAACAACTTCTTCGGCAGGACAACACAGCAGACATCTTGGAGGAAATGTACCTCTGAGTCTGTCTGTCCCGTTCCCTGCCAGCACTGGTGAGTGATGTTCATTGGTTACGTTAAGGTAACGGAAGTTACTGATTGTGCAGGTGCACAGAGCTTCTCTTGTAAGCTCTGTGCAGCTGGCTCATGCCAAAGAAGTTGTTTTTCTGCAATAACGCTTACTTATTCAGCCTAATGAAAGTATGGCTTTGCATATTGCTAGGTAAGTAATATATTGGTGGGCAATGTTATCATGATAGTTCTGCTTTAACAAAAGACACTTGACCAAGGAAGTAAATAGGTCTCATGATTGCTGAAAGTGACAATTAGAGAGGCATATGTCTGGAGACTTACCCTAATTTTAATGTGGCTCTGGCCTAGTTACCTTTCCCATAGAGATTACTTTACTATACACTGACCCTCCACCTGTTCAACTTCAGTTCTCTCATCCTCAGGCAGTCATTGTTCATCAGAGGATGATGGAACTTGCAATTCAGCAACAGCTGGTTCGTCACTAGTAGCCAACCCCTGCTGTACAGTATCATGGTTTGGATGGTAGAACCATAAAAACAAATCCCAGATTTACTGCATTCCAGATGGATAGATTATTTAGCTATATATGTATGATAAAAAAATCCTTTAGTATTTTTGCATTGAAAGCTTGGTGATCTGGCAGTGAGGAGTTAATCAACTTGACACTTCCTCAGTGATTGTTAGCTAATGGATATGCTCTATTGATCTGATCTTGAGAACACTCAATGATAGATTGCTAATTATTAACCATCCTCCTTCATGACTGGATCAAGAGGGTTGGCTCACAAGACACCCAAACTCTATACCCAGTCCATTTAGCAGGCATAAGCAGAGTACAGCAAGGCAATGGGGTGGTCTACTGTTTGGTATTGGACACTATCACCAAAAAATTACTTTGGTGGTTTTGAATGAGCTTTCAGTATCACCTATATGTTGCATTAGACACTTTTTTATTTGGAAAACTATTTTTGAGTTATTTAATTTAATAGATTGATAGCAGAAATGGTCCAGTCTTGTCTGAGATGTGTTTATGTATATGCCTCTCTGTGTGTAACTTTATTCACATGTATTTTTGTGTTTTTTGAAAAATGTGTGCGTCTTTTTATGTTTGTTGTGTCAGGGTAGGTTTGATTTAAATCACTAATATGTAAGACTCAATTTAAATCATGATTTTTAAATGCAAAAACTCATTCTTGCTGGTAGTTAAAACCATCAATATTTGCAACCAGGTGAAGAAGTCATAGTTAGAATATAACCTGTCAGATTCGTAAAACAGCAATATCAGAACTGATTTTAGTTTAATAGATTAATCACTCATACTTGGAACATATAATAAAATATAAAATATAATTGCATGGCTATACAGCCTCGGGTACATAACAAAGCTCTATTTCATGCTGAGTAACCTTTAAACTATGATGTATCTTAAATAGAAAACTATCTTTAGATAGATTTTTCCTCCAAAACATTTCATAAAATAAATTTGATTTAAATAAAAAAAATCCATTTATTTATTTATTTATTTATTTATTTAAATCATCGATTTTATCCACCCTGGTTGTGTGTGTGTGTGTGTGTGTGTGTGTGTGTGTGTGTGTGTGTGTGTGTCTGTCTCTTTAAATGTGTATATTTGCAACCTATGGCCCTTTAGCTGATATTGGACTACAGCTTCCATCATCTTCAACTGACCAAAATCTGTTTGAGGATGATGGAAGTTGTAGTCCAACATCTGGGGGTGTGGACACTTGTCTGTCTTCCTGTGCACAAGCATGGAATCCCACTTTCCTTTGCAGTGCTAGTCTCACTTGGGGCAAATTTTTCAGCCCAAAGAACATATTTAGAGTCAAAAAGTGTGTATGTGGGGGGGGGGGGGCAGTTTGGACAGGGAGGAATAGGGCAAGACACCTTGTATTTAAATCTTTATAAAAACTTTAGGAGCACACCCCCTATATTAATAGCTTTAAGGTATAACCATGTATATCATACATAGGGTGATCATAGTCCTTAAAACATAAATATTCAACACACAAAAGATAAATAAAGATAGGACTTATATAAGCACTCAACCTTTATCCAAAAAATATCAACAAATCTTTACCAAAAAGTATATAAAGTTATTCACCAATACCCATGATAATTCAAATATAAATGAGATAGGACATTACATCATCCCAACCCCATACACAGTCCCACCGCAATATCCACCCCCCCAATAAATCCCTATGTAATAAAAAGGACAAAATCACATAAAACCAAATCTATGCTGGCGCCAGCACCTAAAAATAATAAAGGAGCTCATATGTAAATGTGCACATATCCGGATGAAGGATCAGGTGGAATCCTAAATTAAAGTTGATGTCAATATCAAAACCAATGACTCTCCAAACTATGGATATATAAATAACTTCATCCAAGTATGTCAAATGTCACACATAACAATGAAGATCGTAATGGAGATGATAGAGATGAAGATGATGTTAATATGATGGACACAATAAGCACATATATATATGGAGGGTTAGCAGATCAGATTAGCACAGATAGATGAATAGACAACTGAGTCTGGCGTCTCACACCATAGGTATGTGTTGGTATTCTCAATAGCTTAAAAGCTACTCCTAATTACAGTCTTCGTTCGTTAGATACCTTCCAGCTCCCCTCGCCGGAGCTTACCGCCACTCACAAGTCGTCCTATAGATACATCAATTACGTGCATATCACTGCTTCTCTCCATACTTCCAACAATATGGTTATTATCCCTTCTTCCTTCCAACGATCATTTCACTGCATCATATAGATATCGGCCATTCCTCCTCCTTTGGGGTTGGGATGATGTAATGTCCTATCTCATTTATATTTGAATTATCATGGGTATTGGTGAATAAATTTATATACTTTTTGGTAAAGATTTGTTGATATTTTTTGGATAAAGGTTGAGTACTTATATAAGTCCTATCTTTATTTATCTTTTGTGTGTTGAACAAGACACCTTGTATTACTTATAGAACATCAGGGCCTGTGCCTCCCGAGCTGGTCTTGTACTACAACTTCTAATAAATGGTGGAATATGCACTAAGTTGTAGTAAAGAGGAGATAAATTCTCTAGTGAGATTACTTCTCCAGTTCCTATGTTATTTTATTAAGTTTATACACTAAAATATCTCAAGTGTGGGAGACCTTAATGCATCGGCTCCATAAAATAACAACATTGGGACTGTAAAAATGATACATTGTATTGTTTTTCACATTGCTTCACTCTGCTTTCACGGACCACACAAAAAAATAGATGAAGTTGAGAAAAAAAATAAAATGTACAGGCAATCTGGCTTTACATATTATTCACTTACAAAATATGCATCATCAGAATAAAGGGTTACTGTTCCTTTAACCCCTTGAATTCTAGAGAGGTATTGCAAATCATATTACAGCAGGTTAAAAGCCCCATTTAAATCAGTGGTAATTTTCATTTGTCTCCATGGTTAATTCAGATGCCTATTTTTCTCATGAAAAACACACACACTGTAGGATTGCACTGTTGCAGTCCTTGGTCTCTGCTTCTCTCTTCCTTATGATCACAATGAGGAAGAGAAAGGCAGAGAACACTGACAAAGGCAATGTTTTCATGAATTGCCTTTGTCGTGTGGCTCCATCAGCACATGTGATCTCTGTAGTAGCGATCACATGCATGGAGGCACCAGGGAAAGGCTGAACCTGACTGCTGCAGTCCTGGAACAGTTACAGCTTCCCTGCAATGATCGCAATGATAAGTAACCCTTGACATTCCACGACCGTCATCCATCCTTAAATCGGAACTACGACCACTAAACAACTTGAGCTTAAATAATTCCCCATCTGGTGACTAGCTGCTTAGTAGCGCTAGTCGCCAGAATTATTACCTTGTTAAAGAGGATTATCTATTCTTGTTGGGCTGACAGGCAGGACGGAGCGCAGACATATTCCCATGGTAACGCCTGCACGCCTGCGCTGTCAGTCCCAGCCGGCTCTAGGAGGCGTTGCTAGGAAAGGTCCGGCTCCAAAAGGGACTGTCAGCACAGACGGGCAGAAGTCACTATGGGAAGATGTCTGCGATCCGTCCTGCCTGTCAGCCCGACAAGAATTGATAATCCTCTTTAACAAGGCAATAATTCTGGCGACTAGCGCTACTAAGCAGCTAGTCGCCAGTTGGGGAATTATTTAAGCTCAAGTTGTTTAGTGGTGGTAGTTCCGCTTTAAAGGATAGATTCCTGTGAAGGTCCTGGCATGTCACCCGGCGTTAATGGGTTAATATAAAGATCTGGTCATCCTACGTATAGTAGTTACAGAACTGCATCTCTTTAAGCTTCCTGAATATAGCCCTACCTTCAGGTAACTAACATTTTATATATGTATTATAATACTAATGTGTGAGTATATATAAATATATACACTAGCAAAAGGGGCACAACGTTGCCCGTGGAGATTAAGTCCTTTGAGTGCTTGAGGGGTATTCAACGTAGTAATTGACAATGGTTTGTTTATGTTTGTGCCAGTGAAAGAGTTAAGTGTTTGAGATCGAAAGAGGTATCCATGCAATGGAATGTGTTGGATAGGTGTCTGGCACTGAAGGGTTTTAAAGAAAGCAAAGTAAACGTGCAATGTGTTGTATTCCTTCATTGCCAAAGAGGTATGAAACACAGTGTACTGCATGGATACCTCTTTTGTCTGTCAAACAGTTAACCATTTCACTCCTGCAAATGTAGCCAAACCATTGTCAATCAATGTGTTGAATACCCCTGAAACACTCAAAGGACTTAATCCCCGCGGGTAACGCAGTGGTCCTTTTTCTAGTTATACATACATACCTACATATATATATATATATGGAGGGCAGACTGATAAGCAAGGTGACGAGGGCGCTGTGCCACCGTCTCTCTCCCTGTGTCTTCATGGCAAATAAAGTGATGCCAAAGTTGTGTGGTGTGTTTGTAACTTGTGTGGAGCTTGTGTGTGTGTCTGTTCTGTAGGAGAGAGTTGCAGGCATTTTTTGTCAGTGTGTGGCTTGTGTGTGAGTGGTGTGTTGCTGTGTGAGTGGGGCGTGTGTTTGTGTTGCTGTGTGAGTGGGGCATGTGTGTGTGTTGCTGTGTGAATGGGGCATGTGTGTGTGTTGCTGTGTGAATGGGGCATGTGTGTGTGTTGCTGTGTGAGTGGGGCATGTGTGTGTGTGTCTGTGGTGTAGGAGGAAGTGGCAGCCATTTTGTTTTTTTGCTCAGTTGGTTAGTGGTGGGCGGGCTGGATAGTGGGGGCGGGCCAACTCCCTGCATGATTTTCACATATGAAAATCACGCCCCCATTGAATCACCCAGTGGGAGCAGTAACTCCTCCTTACTGCCTCCCCTGGGTGTGTTTTCCAGGCACACAGAAGTCTTCTTATATATATATATATTTAGCTTTATTTATCAGTCTTTGCAGATTAGACAGTAATGGCTGGTATGCCAACTAGATACTAGCATTTCACACTGCTCTCCCTGCTGGGCCAGTACTGCTAGCTAAATTGCATAAATGGACAAAGACTCAAATGCTGTCAAGATAGATGCTCCCACTGAGATGTGAATGTGGCCAGATGACAGTTAGTTCCACTTTAAAGCCAAATGTTATCTTTAGGAATAAGCATATTTCCATCAATATAACAGATGCACTAATTCAAATAGGACCTTTCATATTGTAGACCAGAATGTCACTATATTTTTTTTTTAATTTCTGCATTCGCAGTCTGTAGCTGGTAACCTTCATATTGCAATAACATACTTCATTACATGGTTTTGCAGAGCAGTGCGGATGGGGATGGGGAATGAGTTTTTCTATGGATTGCTTACTCTGAGAGTTTATGTCTGTGGTGGATTAAAAGGCGGCATTAACCCTTTGACTGCCTGGGGTACACAATGCATTGCAAAGCAATGCATTGCCTAACCCTCTGGCACTCAAAGGGTTAACGTAAATTAAACAAACAAAAAAAAAAAAGACCTGAGATTAAAAAATATGAGATAATCATTTATGTAAACTTAGTTTAATCATTTGAGTGCCAGAGTGGTATGCAACCAAGAAATGTGCTGCATACTCCTCTGGCACTCAAAGGGTTAAGATCCATATGCACTGTGAAAAAAAGAGCAATTCTGGAGCAAACCAGCTGCACCGTGAGGGACAAGTAAAAATTCCTATTGATTTACAAATGAGGCTTTTAACCCCTTAAATCCTAGTGATGTTTCCGGCACATAAGGGGAAATACAAATTCCCATTGATTTAAAGGGGCTCTATCACCCCTAAACAAGTTTGTCTTAATATGCTGTTTATATAACGAAAATGTGTAATATTGTATTTGTTTGTTTTGTTTTGTTTTGTTTTTTTTCAAATTGCTATTTGACCAAAATCTAAGGAATAAATATTGCCCTGTGCCCTACTTCCGGACAGACTGCAGTTACCAGCTCTGTACCACAGTCCGTCACTTTGCCTCTGCTCCCATCCCTCTAGCCAGCCTCCTCCGATGACTGCTGTAAGCTGGAGCGATCTCATTGGCTAGAGATTGCTCAAGCTTACAGAGAGAAATCCTCCATCATCGGAGTAGGCTGGATAGAGGGAGGGGAGCAGAGGCAGAGTGACAGACTGCGGTACAGAGCAAGTAACCGCAGTCTATGCAGAAGTAAGTGCAGGGCAGCATTTGTTACTTCAATTTTGGCCAAATAGAGGTTTTTAAAGTGGAACTACCACTCAACACAATCTTTAGCTTCACTAAGTCCCCATCTGATGACTAGCTGCTTAGTAGCGCTAGTCGCCAGAATAATAACCTTATTTAATAGACTTCTGCTCTCTTCCATGGGTGACAGGCAGGACGGAGCGCGGACATCTTACTATTGTGACGTCCGTGCGCCTGCGCTGTCAGTCCCAGCCGGGTCTAGGAGGCGTTGCTAGGAGCCATTTGGCTCCAGCTGGGACTGACAGCGCAGGCGCACGGATGTCACAATGGTAAGATGTCCGCTCTCCGTCCTGCCTGTCACCCATGGAAGAGAGCAGAAATCTATTAAATAAGGTAATAATTCTGGTGGCTAGCGCTACTAAGCAGCTAGTCACCAGATGGGGATTTTGTGAAGCTAAAGATTGTGTGGGGTGGTAGTTCCACTTTAAAAACCTCTATTTGGCCAAAATTGAAGTAACTAGGTGACTAGTGCTACTAAGCAGCTAGTCGCCAGATGGAGAATTAGTGAAGCTAAAGATTGTGTCGGATGGTAGTTCCCCTTTAAAAGCAATTAATACCGTTTTACATTTGTTCGCTATATACTGTAACTTTTAAGGCTAACTTGTATAGGGGTGATAGATTCCCTTTAAATGGGGCTTTTAAATCCTTGAATACTGGAGATGTCTCCAGTGCATTGCAAACAATGTATTTGAGACCTAGCCAGTATTCAAGGGATTAAAAGTTCTAGTTAGGTTCTGGAGACATTGTGGGACTTTGTTTTGTTGCCCATAGCGCACTTTGGTTTTGCACAGAATTGCTGAACTTTTATGTTTGCGCATATGACCGTTAGTACATATTAGAAAGGGTCTCAATGCGTTGTGTACTCATCTGGCATTCGAAGGGTTAAAAAATACATTGTAGGCTAGGAATCAAAATAACAGCAGTGCAGGTGGGATAATTTATGGGACTATGGGCCTAATTCAGCAAGCTAAAGAGGTGCAATTCTGGACCAAACCCACTGCACCACCAGGTACAAATGAAAAGTCCAACTGATTAAATGCCTTTGAATGCTAGAGAGGTCTCCATCACATTGCAAAGTATCTGCTCTGCTTGCAAATGCTGTAACTGCTTTCAAACCCGTAATGGATATCTATCTGGCACAGAACAGTATTGAGAATGATGACAGTTGAAATCAAATCAAATAGAATGTTGATCCAGGGAAATATCTGACTGCCATTTGGCATCAGGAAGGAATTATTTTACCCACTAGGATCTAATTTGGAAATGGCTTCAATGTTTTTTGTTTGTTTGGGGTTTTTTTTTTGCCTTCCTCTGGATCAACAGGGGTGATATGACATGGGCCGGACTAGCATGTCTTTTTTCAGCCTCATCAACTATGTTACCTTTCTAGTATTTGAGGGGTTAAAAGTCCCCCATTTTAAATCAGTTGGAATTTAGGGAATTTTTATTTGGCCCCTGTCATGCAGTTGGTTTGTTCCAGAACTGCACGTCTTTCGCTTACTGTATTAGGCCGTGTGCATCAACCCTTTGAGTGCCAGGGGGGTACAAAAAGCAATGCTATGCAATGCGTTGCATACCTCTGTGGCACTCAGGGGGTTAAGATAGGGGGAAAAAGATAAGCTAAAATGTGAAGTAAACTTAGGTACGGTTGTGCAGCCCCTGTACACAGGCCTGAGTTACAGAGCGTACCATGCTTCATGATTATTCCACCATTTATGTAATGGAGGGAGTCGCGCAGTTAGCCATTTTGTGCTGCATTGTGTTAATGCACAGCATGGATCCATGTAGTTTGCTCAGTGTTTTGTGTTTTAGGACATATTAACGTATTGTGCAAATGCATCAAGTTTTTTTGCAAAATGCTTGATACATATTCATCTGGGCAGAACCCCGTGTAAACTTTTCAGTGCCAGAGGGGTACGCAACACATTGCAAAGCAATGTTTTGTGTACCCCTCTGGTACTGAAAGGGGTAACTCCTTGAGTGCCAGAGGGGTGTGCAATGCATCACATACCCCTCTTGTCCTTAAGAGGTTAAACTTGAGGCCTGGTCATCCTAACCCGGTCTTATTTATAAAGACAAAATGGAGCAATTTTGGCACAAATAAACAGCATTGTAGGAAACAAATGAAAAAAATCTCCCTTGATGTAGATGTATCATTTCACCCCTTGCATGCTAGATAGGTCACAAACACAGCATTCTAGGGGTTAAACTCCCATTAAATCAGTTGGAAATTCGATTTGTCCCCTTGTGTGAAATTGGTCTGCTCCAGAATAACCCCACTTATGCATAAAGTCCAAAGGGCCTTATTCAGGAAGCTACAGAGGAGCGATTGTGGAGCAGACCAACTGCAAAGTAGGAGGACAAATAAAAATCCCTCAAATTTCCATTGATTTAAATTGGGTTTTTAATATCTTGAATGTTAGAGAAGTTTTCAGTGTATGGCATAGCATTGCGTTAGACACTGCTCTAGCATTTAATGGTTTAAAAGTCATATTTAAATTTTTATTATTTATTTTTTTTTTTTCAGTTGGTTTGTTCCAGAAGTGCTGTTCTTTCACTAACAGTAAACTTCCATAGATGCAACTCAAATATTTGTGCATACTCACTGAGGCCTTATTGGAGTGCTGCACAAATAAAACATGGTTATACAAGTTGGCGGGAGAACATCTTTGTTGAACATGAAGGTGAGAGGAATTCCAAAGATACATACGTGAGTAAGTTATACAGACATAACAGAGCTTTTTGTTACATAAAGGTCAAATCTATCTTTTCTAAGAAAATTCTATTATGAAGGAGCAGACCTATATTTTTTTCTGTGTAATTATTTACCAGAGCAGCTGCGACTGAGTGGTAATATTCACAGCCAAAGCGCAACTTCATAACTGATTAAATAATGGTCACAGGGGTCATTTCTTCCCATTTTCCCTGTAGCAGCTCAGTAATAACTGTCCGCTAAAGTGTGAAGAGAAGACAGGCTGATGCACAGCACAGAGTACACATACGGCAAAATGGCAGGACATTAACTCTTTGAGTGCCAGGGAAGTATCCAATGCATCGCAACGCGTTGGATACCTCTCTGGCCCTCAAAGAGTTAAAGTTTGTAAAGCACAAAGAAAAAGAGCAATTTTGGAACAAACCACCTACATCGTAGGAAACATAAAAACATCCATAAATTCTAATAGATTTAAATAGAGATTTTAACCCAATTGAATGATAGAGAGGCCTCTCAATGTCATAGAGACCTCTCTAGCATTCAAGGACATTTTAATGCTCCATTTAAATGAACAGGACATTTCATTTGTACCCACAAATGTATTTTGTTGGCGCATAGAACCCTATTAGTACCCTTCTGGTCCAGAAATATAATCAAATATTGTATTCCTGAAGCAAAACAGAATATGATGGAAATTAAGACCATTTAGTCTGCCCATTTTTCCTTCTGTTAAAATCTCAGTCCTTTTATGGCCCTGTCTTATGTTCAGGAAAGCCTTATGCTACCTGTGTATGTTTAAGAAGAGGTACAGTTGTGGAGCATGCCAACTGCACTGCGATGTGTGTGTTGTATCAGAGACCTCTTAAGCATTCAAGGGGTTAGAAGCCCCATTTCAGGGAATAGGAATGTTTTCGTCCCCCTATTTTGATGTTGGTTTGCCCCAGAATTGCTTCACCTTATTTAGTGCATGTGGTGCTGAGTCTCAGTTATAAAGCTGCATAAAGAACTGTAGGAGTTTGAGAAGGAAATGATGCATGTATCACAGTGGATGCAGCATGTACAGTATATAGTGGGGAGGTTTCAGAAGAAGGGAAGCAGGCACTGATTGAGGAGATAATATTATCCTCACAGCAGCGTATTGAACAGATTAAAAGGCAAATCATCCTAGGAGGCAGCAGTGCTGGTGAGGCATTAGCATTTGTGAAGTGGGGAGGCAGGCGATATTAGCATTTTAGCAATATTTCAAAGAAAGAAAGAGCAAATACCGCAGTGGTGTCAATATGATGGAAAAAAGGAACCAGCCATGTCTCTAAATAACTGACATGACTAACAGGATTCATTTTGGCGTTCTTGATTATGAAGACCTGATTGGATACACCATGTGGCCTAAGGAACTTGTGGCCATGTGTATAAAGAAAACATGGAGCAATTCTGGTGCAAACTAGGTGCAACATAGGGGATTAGTAAACATCCCCACTGAATGGGGCTGTTAATGACTTGAAATCCTAAGAGGTCTCTGCATTGGAGACCTCTCTATCATTCAAGGGGTTATTTGTCCCCTGTGGTTCAGTTAGTTCTCTTAGTACATCACGTGAAGGGTGTTTAGTGGTTGAGCGTGTCATGGGATGGTAAGTACAGTGTGTGGTGTGGTAGAACAGACTGGGGCTGCAGGAAAAGCATCTGAGGGCCACGTGTGGTGCCGTGGCCTCCTTTGTCCATCATTCTTCTAAAGGGATGATGCTGGGACAGGAAAATAAAAATACCTGCACTGGAACTGGTACACACTAACATTTATGCACAAAACAGGTGCAGTTGTGGAGCAAACCAACTGTACTATAGGGTACAAATAAAAATCTAATTTAATTAACCCTTTAAGGACTAGAGTGGTGCACAACACATTGTGTAGACATGTGTTGCAGAGTCACCTGGTCCTTAAAGGGTCTAGTGTGGCTTTTAGCACCTTAAATGCAAAGGAGGCCTCAATACATTGGAGACCTGTCTTGTATTCAAGGGGTAAAAGCCCCATTTAATAGGAATGTGTATTTGTTCCTGGTGATATCAATTGTGTGTTCCAGAACTGCTCTTCTTTCTTTTAGCATACGGCCCTTAGAGGGAGTTTTTCTAACGAATGTACTAGCGATATGTGGAGACATTTGCTTTGTACCATATCCAGTACACCATAAAAGTCCACTATAGGTCTAGCACACATGCCAGTGGACAGATATGCTGGATTCACCTTTTCATATGAATATGTCTTCTTAAAATTATTGCATTTGGATATTTGCTAAACTGCATATTTTCTAAAATTATACAAAATACAGTACATCTGCTTGACTGGTTTTACGTAGTGAATTGCACCATATAACCAAAGTTAAAAGACAACTAACATCAAATAATAATAACTCTGTATTATAGCAGTAAAATCCTAATGGTCTTTATGAATTTTGTCCTTTTGACTTTGTTCAAGAAATAAAATCTTCAGTCTGTTCTCGGTCTCCTGTCCCCCTCCATGGGCAAGGCATTCAGGAATAATTTGAAGATGATATTTCTTTAACAAAGGATCATGGGCAATAATAAGGTAAGTGGAGGGTTATTATAAAGAGTTGTTAATTCTCCTTTAACCTCTTAGTGACGAGGGCTTTTTTTTTCACTAGAGGACTAGAGCAGTTTTGGCCTTATTAGTATGTCTTTGTTCAACCATATTTTTTCTCTAATTCATTTAGTACACACACACAAAGTATACACCCTGTTTAAGAATAAGCAGAGCTCTCTTTTGATACCACATGTATATGGATAAACCATAATTTCTTTTTGATTAAAAATAAAAATTAGAATCAAATGAAAAAACATAAACGTTTTATAGGTTTTCCTGTCATAATTTGTGCTCATTTGGTTCATTTTTAATAGGGACTGGATAAAAGGTATGGACTATCATTCATACCTCCCAAATAGCCCTTTTTAGGAGGGTACGGTCTCTCTGAGATGAATACCCTATGTCCCTCATTCACTCCCTGTTGTCTCCCTATTAAGAGATCAAACTGTGTGGTGTGTGTATATAAGTATATTACATTACTCTACAGTAATAAAAACCACATTAACCCTTAACGTGCCAGAGGGTTACACCTTGTGTACCCCTCTGGCACACAGATGGTTAAAGTTTGTTTAAACTTCAGTATATGTGTTTATTAATTAGACTGTGTAAGTAAAATGTTTTGGGCTTTCTCTAAATCATTTATTCAGTGACACAAAGAGGTAGCAGTAGGTCACCAGGGGGCCAAACCTTCTCTACCTCTAGTTCTGCCCCCAGCATCTGAAATGTAATTAAAATTGCCCTCCATTGTGGCTCACTGTGAGGAAGAGAGAGGCAGAGAACACTGACAAAGGCAATGTATGCTATACATTATCTTTGTCATTGACTCAACTTGCACATATCATGTCTGCACCAGAGATCATATGTACCTAGCCACCGGGGAAAGGCTGAACCTGACTGCTCCCATAATGGAGCAGTTACAGCCACCTCGGCATAATCGCAGCACTCCCTGATGTCATGAAGTCTGTGATGGGCCAGGACCATTATCCATCCTTAAGAGACAGAAATGCTTGATGGTCCAGGCCCCTCACTCGTCACAATATTTGTCTTTCATGCATTGGTCAGATGTGATTATTCCTGCATATAATTATTCTCCCGCTGCATAAAAACTAGGCACTATGGAGGCCAATGTGATGGGTGCAGTAGACACAGCAGCATTTTATGCTAGGTCTCTACGACTGGAGAGAGGGGGGTTAGAAGGATGGAGCAGCTTTCAGTCTCAGAACCAGAAACCTACGTTCTTGAGACCAAAGACTACTCTTGACAGGCTTTTTGATTGTGGTGTGGAAAAGATGTAATTGGCTTCATCACCAGACTTTTTTGGCATCTTATGGTACTATTCTGGCTCAAATCAGCTGTACCATAGGGGATCATTAAATATTGACCAAATTCCTATTGACTTAATTGGGGCTATTAACCCCTAGAATTCTACAGAGGTCTCCAATGCATTGCTTTGCAATGCATGGAGAGCTCTCTAGCATTGCCATATCACCTTTGTTGATCAAAAGTAACACAAAAAAAATTAAATTATTACCAATTAAACCCCAACATAGGAACATAGTTGATGAGGCTGAAAAAAGACATGTTTCCATCAAGTCCAGCCCATGCCACATCAAACCTTTTGATCCGGAGGAAGGCAAAAAAAACATTTAAGCCATTTCCAAGTAAGCCCCAAGTGGGTAAAACAAATGGCAGTCAGATAGTTCCCTGGATCAAATCCTATCTGCTTTGAAGTCAGCTGTCATAGCCTTCAGTATTGTTCTGTGCTAGATAGCTATCCAAAGCAGTTAAGGTATCTCCAAGCACAACATCCTGAGACAAATATTTCTAGAGATGCACCGATACCGATTTTTTAAGACCGAATACGAGTACCGATACTTTTTTCAAGTACTCGCCGATACCAATTACCGATACTTTTTTTTTGCGGTCATTTGCCAGTTTTCTAAGTACCTATATGCTTTAGGTACTTGGAAAACTGGCAAAGACCGCAAAAAAAAGTATTGGTAATTTGCATTGGTGAGTACTTGAAATATATAAACACACACATACATACATACATACATACATACATACACACACCACCTCTTGACTCTTCCCCCCCCCCTCTTGATTCCCACCTTTTGCTTCATTCTCCCCATCTTGAGCCCCCTTCTTTTGCCTTGGCTTTTTCTCTCCCTTTTGATCCCCCTTTCTCCTTCTCCTTGACTCACCCTTTTGCCTCTCTCTCCCTCCTGATCCCCCTCCTTTTGCCTCTTCTTGGCCCCCCTCCTTTTGTCTCCTGATCCTTCCTCCTTTTGCCTCTTTTTCTCCCTCTTAACCCCACTCTCTGCCTCTTTCACCACCCGCTGCCCCATCTTGCCTCCCTTACCCTCCTCTGCCGGGTGCTCGCTGTTCTCTCATGAGCCCCGGCAGAGGTCAGCTCGGAGCGTTGCCATGGTAACCCGCGGCAATGCTCCAACGCTGCAGGAGTGAGAGAGGTGACCGGGGAGCATTGTGAGCAGCTCCCCGGGCTCCCTCTCTGCAGCACCGACCCTGACACAGGGTATCGGTGCTGGCATCGGCCGCATTTGCGCGAGTACAAGTACTCGCACAAATGCTGGTATCGGCACCGATACCAGTATCGGTATCGGTTAAACCCTAAATATTTCCATAACTTTACTGGCCTTCCTTTAAAAAATCCCTGCCTTTGTTTTCATTGAAAGCGCCTTTTGTCTAGTCTTGGTGGACGAGCTCTTGTCCTTCACTCAGATCTTTGAGTAAATAGCCCCAAGTGAATAAAAAAATCCTTCCAGACTCCAAAAGGCAGCCTGATATTTCCCTGGATCAACATCCTATCTGAATTTAAACCAACCACAATAAGTCTCAATATTCTGAAATAAATAGGTATCCTCTACTTTATTTAGAACATATGTAACATCCCAAGGTAAAGAATTCCACAACTTTACTGCCCGTACTATCAAAAACTCCCAGCCTTTGTTTTAATTGAAAGCACCTTTCTTCTAGTCTTATTGTATTACACCTTGCTTTTTTTCTCAGGTCTTTGAATAAATAGATCTCCAGAGAGTTCTTTGTATTGGTCTTGAATATATTTGTAAATAGTAATCATACACCCCCACCCCAGATGTCTCTTCCCTAATGAAAATAAATCCAATTTGGCTAGTCTCTCTTTAGTGCAAAATTCTCCCAAACCTTCATCAGTTGTATTATACAACTTATTTCTTTGTCCAGTTCAATTTTGTATTTTTATCAAAAGGTGCCCACAACTGTACTTTTATTTTATAAAAGATGGGGGATTACAAGCCCTATTTAAATCAATACTTACTTTTATTTGTCCCTTAGTGCAGATGGTTTGACCCCTCAGTTTGCTCTATATCATTGGCTTTAATCATTCCTCATTTTCTCTAGGATAGTGAACCAGGTGCAGAGTGCCTTTACTATCACAGCAAACGACTTAAAGGGATAGTAATACTTCGTTTTAACTTTATTTTATTTTGTAGGCATTAAAAAAACATGAATAATGATATAAGTCTTATCTCTCAAACCTTTATGGTTTAAGAGATATTCACAAACAAAGTATCCCGCCCTGTTCAACAAGATCAGAAGGGAGGTGCCCAGGTAGACTGCAGAGAGGGACAATCTTCAATTAAGATAAGGGAAAAAGCTGAAAAACTTGTCAAGGGGGGGGAAGGGCTTTCATTGTTTTCATACAAAGAAAATTGTCCCCTTCTGTTATCTGTCTGGTCATACAACCTGATCCACATCTGAGAAGAGATGGCTTACACTAGGTAAAAGGGGCGGGGAGGGGAACTTTGCTTGTGAATATCTCATAAACCATAAAGGATTAAGAGATAAGACTTATATCATTCTTCATGTTTTTTTTAATGCCTACAAAATAAAATAAAGTTAAAACGAAGTATTTCTATCCCTTTGATTAGCTTTTCCAGCCTGGAGACAGAAATTGTCCTGTCAATTTTCATTTGTAATTAGTTGTGTTAAAGGGATAGTAACAATTAATATAAAAATACACAAATATATATTGTAGGGTTTATCCCCCTGAGTAAAACAAGGGTACTCCAACTGATGAGAGCTGTTTTATTCAAATGTTATTGCAGCTCAGACTTGAATTTTTTAGTGCAATAATCTCAATGGCCTGAAACTTTACAGTGGCGCTGTTGCTACCATTCTATGGAGATTTATGGTCAACTGACCAGAGCTGCTCATAGGATGGTGTAGCAACAGCGCCACTGTAACATTTCAAGGCATTGAGATAATGCACCTAACATTACAAGAATAATCTGCAATAATGTTTAAATAAAACACTTCTCAAAAGTTGGAGTACCCTTGTTTTACTTAGGATGATAAAACCTACAATTTATATTGTTTTACATATTAAGTGTTACTATCCCTTTAACCCCTTAAGGACCGACTGCGCACGCACGTGGCCGTCACTTAAGGACCACGGAACTTTTTTTTTTCCTCATCCGATTCCGTATTCCCCGAACAGCGTGCAGCCCCGCGGGGAGCCAAGAATTCCATGATATACATGTACGTCCTTGGTCCTTTAGGGACATCCAACCCGTGACGTACATGTACGTCATGGGTCGTTAAGGTGTTAAAGGAACACTGGCACATTCAAATAATAATCCTTCTTAGGAAGCTTTCAGTGAGGGGAGTTTGGTGCCCTGTGAGGGGAGATTCACTAAGCGGTGATAAAGTGGAGATGACTTCTCCAGTGATATCACTTCTCCAGTTCCTGTATTATTCTATGGAGCCTATACACTAAGATTTCTTCAACTTTGGAGATCTTAGTGCACAGGATCCATACAATAACATAGAAAATGGAGAAGAGATATCATTGGAGAAGTCATCTCCACTTTCTCACCTCTTAGTGAATCTCCCCCATGGAGTCCTGCAAAAGAATAATGTCTGCCTCCATGGACATCATCTCCAGTTCTAATAGAGATTCATTTTCAAGAACCACGCAGAATTAATGCATAATGGCCATTAAGATTTTCTGCTCAAAATACAGTAAGTTAGGGTCATGGGCGTCGGGGGGGGATGTAATAATTTTGAGGTTTTACTGTTTCTTTAATTACAAATAGTTGGTTTTACTTTCAAATAAATATATAGTCATTTTAATGATTTTGTGTACTCTTTTTAACCCTTTGAGTGCCAGAGGGGTACGCAGTGCATTGCAGAGCAAAGCGTTGCATACCACTCTGGCACTCAAAGGGTTAATATGATGTTTCGCACATATGTAAAATGATATACTCTCTGTACCACACAAATCAATGCAGAGAAAATTGTTGAGCTTGTGCATAACACAATGCATTATTAAATCAACCTCTTCAACCCTTTGCATGCCAGAGGGGTATGCAACGCATCGCAAAGCAATGCATTGTGTGCCCTCTGGCACTCAGTGGGTTAAGTCTAATGCTTTTGAAAGAAACATAAAATCTTTAATCTTAATCAAAGTACAAATGAGAAGCGAGTAATCATACTGTTGGTCTCCAAGGGCCATATAAATAAATGTGAAGAAATTATGGGGCAAACGAAGTGCACCATTGGGAGAAAATAAAGATTGTCATTGATTTAAATGATGTTTTTAACAAGGAATCATTTAGCATGTGTGTTGTGTATATCACTGAGCAATGTGTTTCTGCAGGTGTTATCTAGGTGGTGGGGGATGTACTAATGTGATTCAGAGCTAAACAGGCATTGGAACCAAGGGGGGTAGCTAAAGAGGTCTAATTCAGAAACAAAACCGGCTCCATTACTGGGGTCAAATAAAAAGGGCCATTGATTAAAATGCTGATTTTAACCCCTTTCATGCTAGAGAGGGTATTGCATTGCTTTGGAGGCTCTCTAGAATTCATCAGGTGAAAAAACACAGTTGAACGGTCAGTTTGCTCTAGAATTGCACCGTTTTATTGATTTGAATTAGTTCTAAGTCCTTCGTGCTGTTCCTTCCTAATGCTGACTTGTTAAGCCACTTACACTGAAAACTCTTAATGCTACTTCTCCAAGGGGAGGGCAGTAGGGAGTTGTATCACAATTTACCTTTCCTCCTCTGCTTGGTTCACAATATGTACTTGGAAAGTGCAGAGGAAACTGGAGTAACATTATGTTTCTTGTGCATGCTCATACCTGGGAACATTTTTGTCCCAAGCCTCCAGAGTATCACTGAGATCTGGGTGTGAGATTATCCAAATGACATGATTTACTGGTATGTCTTAAGGTAGGTGAGGCTTGATTGGGGAGGGCAGGATTGGGAGGAGGTGATGTGGGTTTTGACATTAAAATGGGCAGAGAGTGTCAAGAGCAGGGAGAAGACTGACTGGAACTGGTTGAGGTGGGCGGAGTTACAAGGGAACTTCAGCATTTTGATTTAGTGGTTGGGGAATCTAATTTCAGCAGAGCTTTGTTCTCTGACATGGTAGATAAAGCAGCACAATTACTCACATGTCCAGAAATCCACCTCCCTCTACCTTCTTAGGCTGCTAAACCCACCAGGGGTGGAATAAATTGATAACAATGATTAATCCTACAAATCCTTTCAAGATGGAAGCTACCATTGGGGCAGAACTTAGAAGGTCGCCCATAAAGGAAACACTGAAAACAATAGTTCTTGTTATAGAAAGTCCATAAATCTGGGGCAAGGGGAGAGTCTAACTGGTAATAATACACTGAGATACTGATTGCAAGGGTGTCCTACCCACTGAAAAATAACACACAAAGAGCTTTAACCACAGAAGAGCAGAGGAGAAATTCTGGAACAAACCAACTGCACTACAGGAGAGAAATAGCAATTGCCATCATCTCCTTTCAAACAAGAGGTGAATATTGTAATTTTTAAAGTGCCACAAGATTCTACAACATAAGAGACAGTCTGCATGGATCCCAAAGGAGGCGACTCAAACAAGTAAACTAAACTCAACACCTTATAATGACTTGAGTGATTTTGAAAATGCTTTTAACGTAATCTATGGTTATATTAGCCATTCTTTGTCAGAGTATTCAAATTAGACATTCCTGGCTGGCACAGCCTGATGTGACAGATATTACCCTTTCTCTCTCTCCCTCTCAACTGGCACTTCCTACCAGGAAGTACTGTCTAATTTGCATAAAGGGGACACACAAATAAAGCTAAATATCTCATAGATTATAGTTTTAAATAAACAACGGCTAACTTAAATATATGCAGTTTTAAAAGGACTCGTAAATTCAAAAAATTCATTATAAAGAGTTTCAATAACATAGAGTCTAAATGCCCCTGACCATAGGAGAGAAATTAACATTTCCATATATTTAAAAGCAATTCAGCCCTCCCTAGAATTCAAGGGGTTAACAGCCCCATTTAAATCAAAGGAATTTTATTTTGTTCGCTGTGCAGCTGGTGTGCTCCACAATTTCTCCTCTTGATTTAAGGCTTGTTGTAAGGCTCCTTATTGAAACATAGAAACTTAGAATTTAATGGGATAGTAATACTTAAAATGTAAAAAAAAAATATGTTGCAAGGTTTATCCCCCTGAGTAAAACAAGAGTACTCCCACTGCTGAAAGGTGTTTCATTCAAAAGTTATTAATTTTCAAAGTTGAATTTTTTAGGTGCAATATCACAGTGGCCTGAAATTGTACAGTGGCGCTGTTGCTACACGATCCTATGGACAGCTCTGGTCAGTTGACCATAAATCTCCATTGGATGGTGTAGCAACAGCGCCACTGTACAGTTTCAGGCCACTGTGATATTGCACCTAAAAAATTCATCTTTGAAAATTAATAACTTTTGAATGAAACGCCTTTCAGCAGTGGGAGTACCCTTGTTTTACTCAGGGGGATAAACTCTACAACATATATTTTTTTACATTTTAAGTATTACTATCCCTTTAATGGTTCTTATCTGCCATCAAATTCTATGTTTCAATAAGGAGCCTTACAACAAGCCTTAAATCAAGAGGAGAAATTGTGGAGCAAACCAGCTGCACAGCGAACAAAATAAAATTCCTTTGATTTAAATGGGGCTGTTAACCCCTTGAATGCTAGGGAGGGCTGAATTGCTTTTAAATATATGGAAATGTTAATTTCTCTCCTATGGTCAGGGGCATTGTTAGACACTGTCTGAGGGGGCTGACATTTCAGGTCTTCTGTTGCTAGCCAGAGTATGTTATGCTGAATCCATATGTGGGCAAACTGAAGCTCTACAGCTGCTGCCAGACTACCACTCCCATCATTCCCCACCAGCTGAATGAATGGAGTTGTAGTGTTGCAGCAGAAAGAGGGCCTCACTTTGCTCATCACTGGTGTAATCCCTAAAAGTACTGCTTCAAACAGGTTGTGCTGTGCACAAAATATGTATTAATTGGGCCCAGAGCCATGAGGGGGCGCACTAAGGTGTGATAAAAATGTGATAACATGGATATAAATTCTCCAGTGTTCCAAACTGTCCAATTCCCATGTTTTTCTATGGAGCAAATGGACTAAGATGTCTCCATCTTTGGAGATCTTACTGCATAGGCTCCATAGAATAACATAGCAACTGGAAAAGTGAAGTAATCTCCACATAATCACCTCTTAATCACACCTTAGTGCATAACCCCTGTGGTGTTTTGATAGCCTAGCATCTCCATTGAACGTGATTCAGTATGCTTACCCCATTATTGTTCCTTCTTCTTTCATGAGACTCAAGATATCAAGAAACATCAGTGAGGAAAAGGAAACCAATTCTCTCACCATGTATCTGATTGATGCATGAGTAAGAAAGAGCCCACAGGAGAGTGCATTTTCTAATGCAGAGTCAGAGAGACAAATTCCATTGATGACTTCGGTATCATGAGGATAATCTGAAGAGGTCATTTGTTGAAACTAAATAGCATGGAAGTGTATATTCCACCAAGTGCAAGATAGAATAGGACAATAGGTAATATGGAACAACTGTAAGGTTATTCATGCTCCAGTTTGTGTTAGGGGTAAAGATCAGTTGAGGTCAAGGACAGGTTACAGGAGGAAATCAACCTAAAGGATAAAATGGCTCCTAATTTGTTTACCAGAAAGATTGACCTAGGTAATAGATTGCAGTGGAACACTGTTGTATTCTTTAGCTCAGGAATAGTCGACGGTTAGAACTCCAGCTGTTAGACACTACAAATCCCATCATCCCCATCCAGCAGTTGCAGAACTAACAGTCGCAGAACTAACCTGCAGCCATCTGCGACTGCAGAACAGTCGCAGAACTAACCCGCGGCCATAGCTTAATAAATAATAATAACTAGTATTTATATGCCCTTCGATGTGGCTAGCTCAGTGACCAGGTGCTTTTTGTGGACCTTAAGCCCTGGGGGCAAAATCTTGGTTACAAGTTCTTTCCTCAGGAGTCGCCCACCGAGGCTTCTTCTTTAAACATGGTAATCTGAAGACAGAAGATCTGCAGGAAAGTGAGCAACCCTTTGAGTGCTGCAGGTCCACTTGTCCCACAGTGCCCCTCCGCACAGGGGTGTTTTCATTTGGAGTTCCTATTGCACACTCCTGCACTTATTGGGTCTATCTGTATGTCTGTTGGATGTTTTGGAGCAGGTTTATGTGGTAACTTAAGCCTTTAGCTGCTGGAGTGGCATTTTTTTTGGGGGGTGGGGGGGTTAACACTTTTCCTACTGGTTTAGTGTTTTTTTGGGTGTCCTAACATGTTCTAGTGATGTTTTAGGCATTTTAGTTTTACACTTTCAATTTTGTAAAATTTGAGTTCTGGCACGCTTTACCGCATAGACGCCATTGCTCCATTCACTTCTCTGGGACTATACTGTACTGCAACCGTTTAACCTAGCGACTTCAGAGATGGCTCATTTTACTTGTCTGCCCTTGCTCTATCATCCGGTTCATGTTTCTAGTGTTTTGGGAGGCTCAGGGGGCTTTGGGCACTGTTTGAGGTACTTTTCTGGGAAAACTACATTTCCCATGAGCGCTTGCTTCGCTCACTCGTTTCTGATTGATTCCTGCCGCGGCAGCCATTTTGTGCTATTTCCAGAACAAGTATCCTACGCAGGGCTTGGACTCGCCTTCTGTCCTCTGCTGATTAACCCTTTGCCTGCCAGGTAAGTTTATTTTAGCGATTTCTGGGGTGAAACGTTACTCCTACACACTATAATTGGGTGATTTCTTATACAGTAAAGTTATTTGACACTGCGAAAATGTCTATACTGCTGGAGCTTGGGGCCAGACCTAAGACTAAGGAGACTGGGGTCTCTGTATCCCCCACTGTGCATTGCTCTTCTTGTCACTCAGGGCTACCTAGAGAATTCTCAGGTCACTTATGCCCAGCTTGTTCTGATGCCCCTGAAAGTATTCCAGGGACCTCCAGCCATGCATTAGAGCCAGCTTGGGTGCAAGAGTTCAAGGCTGCTACTAGGGACCTTAGTTGCAACTCTTTCCATCCCAGTTACAGGGGGTCTTTCATTCTTGGCAGACCCCCTTTTCCGTCAAGTCTTCCCTGCCAAAACCACAGGGAGTACCTGACGTATCAGATTCCTCTGAGGAGGAAATGTTAGTGGTTCTGCTGTGGGCTCCTCTCAGTTTTTTGGGGACCCCTTTGAGACTGATCCTGAGCCATCCGCTGTGGGCCTGATCAGGGCTGTCTTGACTACCCTAAACATTCCCTTAGTTCAAGAGGTTCCTTCTGACCATTCTCATGTATTTCAGGAGCTTAAAAAGCCCCTTACTTGTTTTCCACCTAACCCCACTCTTGATCTCCTTGTGTCTGAAGAGTGGAAATCCCCGGACAGAAAACCTTCTGTGTCCAAGAAATTTTCCAAGCTTTATCTCTTTTCTGAGGCCTCGCTTACTCAGTGGGTTCATCCTCCCAAAGTGAATGCTCCTATTTCCAGGCTATCTAAGTCTACTGCCTTGCCAGTCTCTGATGCATCTGCTCTGAAGAACTGGACTGACAAGAAACTTGAGGTCTCCCTCAAGTCCATTTTTGCCACTGCTCGTTCTACCATGCGTACAGCATTCACTGCTGCATGGGTGAACCGGGCCATTGCGGTCTGGACTGAACAGCTCACCCTGGCTGTTTGTCAGGATGTTCCTACTTTGGATAAGTTGCACCTTCTCGCCAACATTTCTGAGGCACAGCACTGTGTTTCTGCTGCCTTATTTGATGCCATCCGTTTGGTGGCTAGGGTTTCCACCATGTCTGTGGTGGCCAGGCGAGCTCTTTGGCTCAAGATCTGGTCAGTTGACACTGCTTCTAAGAAAGCATTGCTCTCCCTACCCTTTCAGGGTACCTCCTTGTTTGGGCCAGATCTTAAGGATCTGATCAGTGAGGCCACAGGGGGTAAGAGTACTCTTCTACCCTTGGTTCCCAGGAAGAAATTGCTGCTTAAGCATAATCTGTATTTTCATTCCTTTCAGAATGAGACACACGTTCGGCGAACCAGACGGTTCCCTCAGCTCTGCATACCTCCTCCAAGCCCAAACAGCAATGGAAGCCCAAGGTCTCCTCCAAGCCCAAGGCTTCCAAGCCTTCTACGGCATGACTCACCGAACCTGGGTCCACACTCTGCTGTGGGTGGTCGTCTGCAACACTATCACAGCATTTGGGAGGATTCAGTGATGGACCCATGGGGTTTTCAGATGGTGACGGAAGGGAACAGGATCCCTTTCGTCTCTCTTCCTCCCTTTTGCTTTCTTCCATCTCACACGCCTCAGTGAGCAGAGAAATGCCGTCTGGTCGACGTCGCTGTTCAGGCTCTTTTGGACAAGGACGTTCTAGAGCCGGTTCCAGTTCAGGACAGAGGTATGGGTTTTTACTCAAACCTCTTTGTGGTCTCCAAGAAGGATGGCGGTTGTTGTCCCATTTTGGACTTGAAGGATCTCAATTCCTTTGTGACCCGGACTCATTATCACCAGCAGTCTCTATGGACAGTGATTCCTGCCATGTCCCCGGGGGAATTCCTTGCTTCTCTGGATCTTCAAGACGCATACTTACAGATTGCCATTCATCCAGAGAGCTGGCAGTACCTCCAGTTTGCCTGCAACTGGGGACATTTTCAGTTCTCAGCTCTTCCATTTGGTCTGACGACAGCTCCTTGGGTCTTCAGCCGTATCCTGGGAGCCTTAGTGTCCATCCTCCACCGGAACGGCATCAGAGTTACTCCATACATGGACGACCTGCTTCTGAAAGCCCCTTCTGCGGAACTTCTTCATCAGCAGGTTCAGCAATGCATTCATGCTCTCGCCCATCACGGGTGGATCATCACCTTGGACAAGTCAGACCTTTCCCATCCCAGCGTCTGGTCTTCCTGGGTCTTCTCTTCGACATTCAGAAGAGCATGGTGTTCCTCACAGATGAGGTGGCTCACCAGATTGCCCACAGGGTTTCTACGGTTCTGGCTGAAGATACGGTTCCAATCAAGAAGCTGTCCTCTCTAGTGGGAAAATTCATCTCCACCATAGAAGCGGTCCCGTTTCCCATGGCGCACACCAGGGAGCTCCAGAGGTTCATGATCCAGGTGTGCAAGGGTCAACCGGACCTTCTGAAGACGTCAATGTGGAACTGAGTTTGTCATGGTGCCTCGACCTCTCCAACCTGCTGAAAGGCAAGTCCTTCCTGGTATCTTTCTGGACCACGGTGACGATGGATGAGCAGTCCTGGGTCACCTAAGCGGTTAGGGTCGGTGGTCTCTGGAGGAACCTCTCCTTCCGATCAACATATTGGAGCTTCGGATGATATTTCATGCCCTTCGACATTGGTCATCTCAGTTGGAAGACTATCCGGTCCGAGTAGCCAGCCGTGGCTTACTATCACGGTGCCCGTGATTGCTGACTTCTGCTGTCAGGCAGGTGTGTTACTCTCCATTGGCCTCCTGTCTATTGCCCGCCAAGTAATGACTATATAGACTGGGCTGAGGCACCCTTTGGTTGCCCTTTCGTGGTGTCTCTATGTCAGTAGTCACCTGCCTTGTACCTGTATCGTTGGGTCTGTTTTTGCTTCATTACCAGTGTCAGCGTTTCTCCAGAAGTCAGTGTGTCTCCTGCATGGTTCCTGCCTCTGTTCCAGTTCCGGTTGGGCTGTCGTTCCTGCTTCCGTTCCTGATCCGGTGCTGCCGTTGTTCCTGCTCCATTCCTGACATGGTTGGCCGTCCTGCTGTTCCAGTGGTTGTCCTAGCCTGTTTGTTGTTCCTGCTCCTGGATCCTGATTGTCATCCTTCTGGCTGCTGGGTCGTCTGGGCGACATTCTGATCACTGGATTACTCCACATTCACCGGTTGCTGATCCTTCCATGATAGAACCGGTTGGGTGATACGGTTATCCAGTACGCGGTACTGGTTCGCTTCACATTCACCGGTTGCTGATTCCTCCATTATAGAACAGGTTGGGCATTACTGTTGTCCAGTACGCGGTACTGGTTTGCTCCACATTCACTGGTTGCTGATGTCTCCACTATAGAACCGGTTGGGCGATACATTTGTCCAGTACACGGTACTGGTTTGCTTCACATTTATCGGTTGCTGATCCCTACATTATAGAACCGGTTGGGCGCTACTGTTGTCCAGTAGGCGGTACTGGTTTGCTCCACATTCACCGGATGCTGTTGCCTCCATTATAGATCTGGTTGGGCGATACAGTTGTCCAGGTAGCGGTACTGGTTTACTCCACATTCACCGGTTGCTGATCCCTCCATTATAGAACCGGGTGGGCGTTACTGTTGTCCAGTACACGGTACTGGTTTACTCCACATTCACCGGTTGCTGATGCCTCCATTATAGAACCGGTTGGGTTATTCTGTTGTCCAGTACGCAGTGCTGGTTTACTCCTCGTTCACGGGTTGCTGCCACCTCCATTATTGCACCAGTTGGTCTCCCTGGTTGTGATACTGGTTTGCTCCACTGTTCCATCTTATGCTGCTGCTCCCATCTATACAGCATTAGTGGAGCTGTCCTTTTTTCCTCCTGGCTGCCTTGCCCGGTATATTGGCAAGGCCGGTAGAGCCTGCTTCCATGTTATAGTGTCATCTTTCAGGCTGCCTTGCCCGGTATATTGGCAAGGCCGGTAGAGCCTTATTCCCGCTTGTGTCATCTTCTTGGCTGCCTTGCCTGGTACATTGGCAAGGCCGGTAGAGCCATAGTCACATTGTTAGTTCATACCATTGGCTGCCTTGCCCGGTACTTTGGCAAGGCTGGTAGAGCCTACCATACTGTATCTTGTAATGCTACTGTTTGAACCCATTGTGTGCCTGTGATATATGTGTATGTTCAGGACCCGTGAGGGTTCCCATGAAACTTTTCAATAAAGTTTGATTTTTATCTTACTCTGTGTCTGAGAGTCAAAACAAACCGTGACAGTACGAAAGGGCCATGACCTCAAACAGTAAGAGTGAAGATAACGTACAGAACATCCATTGGAGGATGGATGTACATGAGCAGCGTTTGGATCAGTTGGCATTGGCCATCCAAACTATCCTTGAGCGTACTGTACTTACTGACAACTCTGTTTCAAGTCCGGTGGTCTCCCCAGTTTCGACACCGGAGAATGATACTATTACCTCTGTGGCTGCAGTCAAAGGGCTAACCGCTTCTGCACCATTGCCACTCAGATATGATGGCGAACCCAGTCTGTGCAGAGGGTTTATCAATCAACTTGAGATATTTCAGGAGTTGACCTCTCATGCCTTTCCCAATGATCGCAGTAAAGTGGGGTTTATGATATCCTTATTGACCAAGCGTGTACTGGCATGGGCCAATCCCTTATGGGAAAATGCTAAACCTTGCACAAAAAATTTCAGGGAATTTGTGCAAACATTTTGGAGAGTATTCGAGATCCCTGGTAGAACCACCTCTGCTGCTAAACGTGTAATGGAGATTCAACAGGGCAAATGGACTGTGGGCGAGTATGCCATAGAATTCCGTACACTAGCAGCAGAGGTAGGTTGGAACAATGAGGCGTTGTTGGCCGCCTTTGCTCAAGGTCTGGGCGATTATATCAAAGATGAAACTGCAGCTAGAGAGCTGCCTAATGATCTGGACGAATATATTGATTATGCAATTCTAATTGATACTCAGATCCATGACAGGCTTACGGCTAAGGACCGTAGGGTATGGTCAAAAAGCACTGTGCCTAGCAGTTCATTTTGCCCACCCATTTGAACCCATTGTGTGCCTGTGATATATGTGTATGTTCAGGACCCGGGAGGGTTCCCATGAAACTTCTCAATAAAGTTTGATTTTTTTTCTTGCTCTGTGTCTGAGAGTCAAAACAAACCGTGACACTTACATCAACAAGCAGGACGGATCAAGAAGTCTCGCCGCTTGGTTAGAGGTCAAGGCTATTTTGTCCTTGGCAGAAGATCACGTTCCTGCCATTTCCGTAGTGTACATTCCTGGCGTAGACAACGTCATGGTGGACTTCCTCAGTCGACACACAGTGGACATCGGAGAGTGGGAGATGTTCAACCTTGGGAGGTGTTCAACCTTATTGTTCAGAAATGGGGTCTTCCTGATGGCGACAAGACACAACAGGAAGGTACCGAGGATCTGCTCTCGGTGGAGAGACCCTCTGGCTCTGGCGGTAGATGCGATGTCCATTCTTTGGTTATTCCCTCTGGCCTACATCTTTCCTCCCCTCCCAAAGTTGCACAGGGTGTTAAGGAAATTGCGACTGGAGCGTTGACCAGTTTTTCTGATTGCTCCATACTGGCCTCATCAGTCTTGGTTTCCAGAGCTTCTGTCTGTGGTGGAGCCATTTCGGCAACCTTGCCGTCCGGATCTTCTTCTACAGGGTTACCTGTGGAAAGAGGATGTTCATCGGCTAGCTTTGACGGCTTGGAAATTGAATCCTCAATACTGAAGAAGAAAGGGTTCTCTTTTGGTCTGGTGGCTACTATGCTCAATGTCCGCAAACCTGTTTCTTCCAAGATCTACCATTGTGTCTGGTCGACTTTTCTGTCTCAGGATTTTGATCTGTCTACGGTCCTGGCCTTCTTGCAGGATGGTGTGGATAAGGGCCTCAGTTTGAGTTCCCTTAAGGTTCAGACTTCTGCACTTTCTGTTTTCTTTCAGAGGCGCATTGCCATCCTTCCTGATATCAAGGTTTTCTTCCAGGGTGTTGCTCATGCTCATCCTGCCTTTAAGATTCCTGCTTCTCAGTGTGATCTTAACTTGGTTTTGGGCGTTCTTCAGCGCCCCCCATTTGAGTCTTTGGCTACTATTCCTCTACTCCTGTTGAGGTGGAAAATGGCCTTTCTCCTGGAGATTGTGTCTGTCTGCTGTGTCACGGAGTTACATGCTCTGTCCTATAAACCACCCTATTTGGTGTTTCACAAGGACAAGGCGGTGGTTTGCACTTCTCAGGAGCTTCTCCCGAAGGTGGTTCCACATCAATCAGGAGATTGTGGTGCCCTCTTTCTGCCCGGACCCCACCTCTGACAAGGAAAGGGATCTCCACTTGTTAGACGTGGTGTGTTGTCTCAAGTTTTATGTACATCACACTGAGTCTACCAGGCAATCAGACGCGTTGTTTGTCATTCCTGAGGGTCCTAAGACAGGAAGACCTGCATCCAAGGTGACTATTGCTTCTTGGATCAAGTCCACTATTCATAAGGCTTATGAGCTGACAAAGAAGCCTGTCCCTTTCAGGGTCACGGCTCATTCTACAAGATCTATTGGGGTCTCTTGGGCTTACAAGAATCAGGCCTCTGCTGATCAATTGTGCAAGGCGGCCACTTGGTCATCTGTGCACACCTGACGGCAGCTTTGGTAGGAAAATCCTGGAGGCAATCTTGCCTGTCTAGGATTTCCTTCTGTTCTTGGTGCTTCTTTCACTTTTGAGCCCTGCTGGCTCTAGTTCAGTGTGCTGTTTAACAGTTCCTGGGGTGTTGTTACCCCTGTTCAGTGTCCATCGAGACCTGAGTTGTTTTGTTGGGCTATCTCTGATCTGATGGTCCATATGTGCACTGGTGACTTTGGGGGCCTTGCGTCTGGTCCTTGCCTTACTTCCCGCCTCTGGCAAAACTCAATGGTTGGACATCCCAGAGTTACCAGTAACCTGTATTGGACGACAGAGAAAAGAGGATTTTAGTCTTACCTGTTAAATCCTTTTCTCTTAGTCCATGCAGATTACTGGTCTCCCATCCTGTCAAGGGACCATGCTTGGCTCTCCTGTGGCAGACTGTGGGGGTCCTTCGGGGTCATGCTCACAGGAGTCTTCTTTCCCTTCACTATCTAGTCAACAGTTAGTGTCTCAAATCTTTCTGGAGCTGGTTGGCTAGCTGCAGCCAAGAAGGGAAGGTAGGCTCCACCCCCTGCAATCAATTTTAGAATTGTTCCTTCTTACTTAAAGGGGCGGATCGCCTACCCAGAGTTACTAGTAACCTGTATGGACTAAGAGAAAAGGATTTAACAGGTAAGAGTAAAATCCTCTTATACATGAAATCATCCTCTCCCGCATGGACTATTGCAACATTCTTCTTTTTGGCATTCCTGCTTCCCATCTCCATCCACTTAAATCTATGCAGAATGCTGCAGCATGAATTACTCTTCTGTCACCTAGGTTTGTCCCTGCCCCACTCCTCCTCAAAACTCTCCAATGGCTGCCTATCAAACTCCGGATATCTTACAGAATCTTACTTTTCTCTTTCAAGACGCTACTCTTCTCTACTCCTTCTTACATTTCCACTCTGATCTCCCGTTATACCCCATGCTGCCACTTATGTTCGGCCAATGATTGTCTTCTGTCAGCTCCTTTTGTGTCTACAGCCCTGTCACGTATCAAACCTTTTTCTCTCATTGCTCTGTATCTATGGAATGCTCTACCATCCAACCTGTGCCACTGCACCTCTCTGATAACCTTCAAATCTCACTTAAAAACGCACCTCATGGGTAAAATCTCAACATACTAGAAGGCACTGATGTTGTACGATGAACGCTCTTATAAATTATTTACTTTACTTATGTCCTCTATCATCATCAGGACTAGCACTGTATTCAGCACTTGACCCTTATGTATTCTGTATGTCTCCCATTACCACTTTAGATTGTAAGCTTTCTGGCAGGGACCTTGCACCCAATATTTCACTCTACAAAGCACCTGTACCCCTGTATTGTTTAAACCCTTAAATTGTAAAGCGATGCGTACACTTGTTGCGCTATATAAATAAACATGTTCATTCATTCATTCAGTTGGGATGAGATGGGAGTTGTACTTCCCAACAGCAGGACTCACAAATGTCTATCCCTTCTTAGCCCTAGTTTACATAGATTATTTGAAAAATGTTGCAGCAACAGGTTACTATTGAAAATTATTGTAGCTGTAAAAGTTACTTCTGAACTATCCTATAGAAAAATTATAGCTATTCTGTGCAATCTGTTGTTACAACAAATTTGCTGCAAAAAAAAGTCGCCAATGATATCTAGGCATTTCATTATGATGAATATAGGTGGGGCTTTGTATATCTTCACATTATCTCATTTAAACAGATAATAATGTTTCACAATAAAGTAGCTCCAATTAATCTTCATAGTATTGGGGTCACAGAGAGTGTTATTTCAGTAATGTTAGAGTTGTAGTTCAAGAGTAATTCAATGATAAAGTATCCCCCTCCAGCCCCTTTTACTGATGTAACACTGCTCACCTCAGAGCAGCAAGACTGCCCGGATGGATCACAGAGAGGGACAATCTTCAGTGAGCATAAGGAAAAACCTCTCAAGGGGTAGCCAGGATTTTCCTTATGCTCACTGTAAGAAGATTGTCCCTTGCTGTGAGCTGTCTGGTCGCAGGACCAGATTCCACATGTGAGGGGAGGTGGCTTACACTAGGTAAAAGGGATGGCAGGGGGATACTTTATCATTCAATTACTCTTGAACTACAACTCTTACAGTATTGAAATAACACTCTCCATGGTCCAAATACTATGAAGATTAATTGGAGCTGTTTTTTTGTGAAACATTAATGTCCCATTAAAGTAAGGCATACTTTAGTTTCAGATCTGTAACATCATTTAGCTGTATATGTAACGTCTTAAAGACCAGTCACCCGCATATCTGGCTGGCACTTAAGGACCCCGGGCCATTTATTTATTTTTTAGGACTCCCTGAACAGCATGGAGCCGTGTGGGGAGCCCTGAATTCCATGACGGTCCTGGCACGTCATGGGTCCTTATGGCTCGTCAACCCATAATGGGCCAGGACCGTTAGGGGTCCTTAAGGGGTTAAAGGAGCAGTAAATATTTATACAAAAACCTATATGTTATAGTGGGTTTCCTATTGAGTAAAACAAGGGCACCCCACTGTTGTCAGTTGTTTTATTCAAAAGTTATAATAGTTCAAACTGTCAGGATGTGAGTAAAAGCATTATTACTTCTTGAAACTGTCAGGAAGTGACTCAGCAGGTTCTGTCGCATTCTGTGGTGGACTGTTTGTCAGTGACTTACCACTTCCACTGAATACAACAGGATAACTACGGTAACTAAAATCTAACAGCTAGGGGGCACTTAAAAAATAAATAAATAACAGTTTAAACTGTAATATCTTAGGAAAGATGCATCGGCCAACAGCGGGGATACCATTGTTTTACTTGCCGCAAAAAGCACTGCAATGTATATATTTTTTTCACAAAAAATGTACTACTACTTTAGCACTTTCAGTGCCAGGACCATATGTCCTACAGTCTGACAATGTGTTATAATTTTTGCAAAGACCATACTGAGTACTGCATGACAATTTCTCTACCTCTCATAATTTAAAAATAAATAAATCAGACCGTGTTGGGGTACATGATACCCCTTGCTATTGATTGCCTGTACAATCATGAAAACAATCAATACTGTGACCCAGAAGGCAGTCACTGCCTTTCTTCCCTCCCTCCTCAACCCAGCATTCTCCAAAATTCCAGGTTGATTGGGAGGAGCAGGAAAGCCTACTCACATATCCTCCCATTCATCTCAGGACTTTAGAGAATACCGTCATAATTGAGGGAGGGAGAAGGAAGGCAGCAAGTACCTTCAAGTCACAATTATTGATCACTTACATGTTCATGTAACAATCAATACTTGGGTGGGCATCAGGAGATGCCTTGATGGCCCACCACGAAGCTGAACACTGTATGTGTGCCACAAGATGTGTCCCACCCTGGCATGCACACATACACTGCTTTGCTTCCCCAATCTTGCTCTAGTGTCCACTGGTAGTCACTCATCCCACATACACTGTGAGATCCCCAGCCTGGTTACACTGCATTCTTGAAGCCACAGAATCACACCTACACTGTTTACCTCTCCAGCCTTGTTCCACTGTACACTGGAACTATGGATTCTTTACTTCATCAGCCTTGTTCCACAGTGCACTGGAAGCTATAGAACCGCACATATGCAGTATTCTTCCCCACCCTCGTTCCACTGTTAACCGCAGAGCCACACATGCACTTTCTAAAACTCCAGACTTTTCCGCCGTTCACTGGTAGTCACAGAACCACACATACACTATCTGTTTCCTTATTTTTCCCCACTGGTAGCCATAGAATCACACATGAACTTTTTGACACCCCAGCCTTTATCCACCGGTAGCAACAGAACCAAACATACACTGCCTGACACTGGTAGCTATAGAATCACACATATACTGTTTTCTTCCATTGGTAGCTATACTCGTGGCACCAACTGTGGTATGTCAAGCCTTGCCAGTGAGGTACCATTTTTCTCAGGCTGGCATTAGGTACTAAATGCACTATGAAATTTCATGGTGTTGAAACATGTTGGTATCGTTAAAGTGACAGAAATGTAAAAAGTATGTTTCATTTTTTTTTTTCATATAGCATCAGTTTCTGGAAACAGTTGTGCACGGTAGCCTCATGGTAGAAAGGCAAGTAACCCCTAACTTGACATGTATGGTTGTCTCCTTTTCACAATGGTGTGCTTTGTCTTCTTTTTCTTCATTACTGTAGTAGTTATAACCGTTTTAGAACAGGCATGTCATGTTTGCAAAATGTATGACAAGTGATAGATTGTAGCTGGCATAGTTTTATGTTTCTTGTACCCGATACAGGATATCAACTCATACCAGTGGAGGTGCATTTTGTCTCAAAAGAGCAATAACTAATGAATGCAGTAGGACATTCCATGTCTTTCAAAGCGATCAGCATCTTTGAAGGGATATAAATGTAAAATATCTCTATTTTTTCCTATATCTCCACCTTTTGGAAACATTATGCACACCAGCTTAGGGGTAAAAAGGCAAGTAACCTCTAATTTAATGTAGATGAATGTCTGCTTTTTAAAATGTTATGTCTTCCATTCCATTTCTCCATATCTGTAATGGTTATGGCCATTTTAGTGCAGGCAGGTCATAAAATAAGAATAGTGTCAGGTGTAGGTTAGTGCTCCTGGCACCTCATACGGTATTGCAAAGGAACAAACAGGGTACCTTTTTCTCTGACTGGCAGAAGATAATGAATACAATAGGAGACTCTAAGGTTTTCAAAGATGTTATTATTTTTGAAGTGGTGGAAATCTAATAAGGTACATATTTTTTCCTACAGTTCCAAATTATGAAAATATTTGGAACACCAGCCTATTAGTAGAAAGGCAAACAACCCTTCATCTGATGGGGGTGAATATCTACAATCCATAATAGCATTCATTGAATACCTTTTCTTCATATCTTGAATGTGCTGATCATTTTAGTGCAGGAGACTAGTAGAGTAAAAATGATACCTTTATTGGTAAACTGAGTGGCTCTAAGATACAAACTTTCAAGACATTAGGGGGGTTATTCACTAATGCGTGATAAAGCAGAGATGAATTCTCCAGTGATATCATTTCTTCAATACCTAAACTATTCTATGGAGGCTATGCACTAAGATCTCTCCCACTTGAGAAGTGTTAGTGCACAGGCTCCATAGAATAACATAGGAATTGGAGACGTGATATCACTGGAAAAGTCATCTCCACTTTATCACCACTTTATCACACCTTGGTGAATCTCCCCCATAGTCTCATATTAGTATAGTCCATAATTTATTCCCTAGGCTCCAGAAGGGTCTTTAGCCAGAGATAGCTTAGTCTATAGAATGTATGGATTAACCCTCCAAGCCCCAGAGGGGTGCACAACCCATTGCTTGCAATGAGCTGTACAGCCCACTGGCATCAAAAGGACCCAGAATATGTTTGTGAGGGATAATGTGACATAAATTCCTTTTCATGGTTCAAGCTACAGTTCAGAATGTTAAACGTGATAATCAGTCTTTCTGTCCCTCTGTGTCCTAAAATTCCCCATCAGTACAGTCACTTTAAAACCTTTAATTCTATGATCAGTTTTGCAAAAATGTTGACCCACTAGGTGGCTTGAACCGTGACCATAAATTTATGTCACATTATCCTACACAATAAACATATTGTGGGCCGTTTGGTGCCAGGGGGCTGTGCATCTCATTGCAGGTTATGGGTTGTGAACTTCTTGGAGGGTTAACTCATACATTCTATAGCTTTAGCCATCTCTAGCTAAAGACTAAAATTCACTGGAGCACCAAAAAGGTAAAAAATCTGGGCTGAAATCTAGGGAGTGAATTATGAAATTTAATGAAGAGAATATTCACAGTGAAATTTAAATGTTCATGTATTGTGTATTGAGCTTTCATTCTTATTATGCCTGAAGAGGAGACCTAGGGCTCGATTCAAGTCAAGCAGGTAAAATATACAGCAGGGCCAAAGTGAGTTCCGGCTGATACACACATAGTTGTACCATCAGAATTCAATTGCCCTTCCAACATGAACTATAACAAGCACTGAGTGCCTCAACATGACTTGTGACCCAACGTTTGTCACAGCTTTTTGCTCCTACAATGCACACTAAATAGCATGAATAATGGGAACATCAAGGAAAGCTAGCTAACGCTCAATGTTTGACAGAGTCAAACATCAAGCCTGAGCTAAAAACACAATCACCCACCCAAACACTAAACCTAACAGTACCCCCTGGCCCTTCACTACCCCTAACATTAACAATAAATTTAAAAACTAGTAGCCCTAACACTATCCCGTACCCCATAGCTGTAACACTTACCTTGAAGTCTGAGGTCCAGCGTGTTCTTCTGCACCCTGGTCTTCCTCTTTAATTTGTCCTTAAGTCTTTTTCTCTATGCTTCTTTTCTTCTTCTGTAAAAATACTTCTGTTTCTGTAAAACAACAACGATGAATGAAATTCAGTACCCTCATAAACGCTGTCTGCCGCTACCAGCAGGAAAAAATAATTCTCATTGCTGTACCTTTCGGTTCATTACTCAAACCAAACTGAGGGAAATTTGAACAGACTGTCTTTAATATGTCCAGTCTCTGTTCAAAATTGTTCCCATGCTCCCATTGGCTGGAAAGTGGGTTACTAAGGGCACAGGACATGCCCTGCAGTAACCACACCTTCCAGCCAATCAGCTTCTATCTGGAGGGGTCAAGAATGCACAGTTCGCTGCAGCTTTTCAATGATTGGCTAGCTGGAGAGATGACGAAATGTACATTTGTGACCCCTCCAGCTAGAAGCTGATTGATGTCCTACTTACCCCCACATCCCAGCCAATGGGAGCGTAGAAACAATTTTGAAGAGAGACTAGCCAGTCTCTGTTCAAATCTCCCTCAGTTTGGCTGAGACAACGGCTCAAAAAGTACAGTAGTGAGGATTTATTTTTCTGCCAGCGGATAGAGTTATAGAGGCATTGAATTTCATACATTGTTTTACAGAGACAGAAGAAACTTTACAGAAGAAGGAGGGGTATGTGATGCATTTTAAACTCATGTTTTTGCTACCTTGGATGTATTGATATGGGGCTTAGGGTCCCATATCAATACATCTACAGTTCACTAGTATAGGGATCCCTAATTTCATATCCGCGTATTATTGTTTCTTTTTGTTTAATACTCTTCAGTTACACATCCATGGCTTTTAATGTGCGTTAGGGACTCGATGCCTAGGTTTGCTAGGCTCTAATATAACGCACAAAAAAGAGAGTCCCTTATCGCTTGTTACCAGCTACTGCATGTAATTGAATAGCAAATTCACATGATGTTTCATTGTTTACAGTGGGAGCTAATTTTGAGCCCGTTCTTTTTTAACGGTCGGTAGTTTGTCACAGCACAGGTGATAGAATACCAAATTGCGACTTAAAACTACCTACGTTAGTTTGGGTTTACTAACGGGGCTAATTGAATCAAGCCCTAGTGTCTTGAAAGCTTGCATCTTAGAGCCACTCAGGTAGTAAATAAAGTTATCATTTTACTCTATTAGTCTCCTGCTTTTGCTATGGCTAACATGGAAGTCTGATTTACCCATTATAATGCAGGCATTCAATTTAAAGAAAGAAAACCGGTATAGCTTAGTGTTCCTTCTGTAAGTTCACCCATTTCAGTGGGGTACCATTTTTCTTAGTCGGGCACTAAGTATTGAATATACTAGGACCTTTCAGTATCTTTGAAGTGACTTAAGTGTACAAAAGTATGTGTTTTTTCCATAGGAGGAGCAGAATGGGAAGGAGGAGAAGTGGGTGGGAAATGGGAGGAGCAGAATGGGAAGGAGGAGAAATGGGAGGAGCAGAATTGGAAGGAGGAGACGTAGGTGGGAAATGGGAGGAGGAGAAGTGGGCAGAATTCCATCAGAAACTCCCCACCACTGGAGAATAAGTGTCTGTACCTGGAGACCCGGTAATCAACAACAGCAAAAAAATGAGTCTCTGTGGCAGATCTGTAGAGTTACCAGGTATGGGTGTAGGTCTGGCTTTGGAATTAGCATAAACTGATACATACTGCCGCCAAAAAGTGAAGGTTCATTTGTCAAAAAGCTATTTTACAGAAAATGGCTTGTACAACATATAAGCAGATTTTTTTTTTTTAATTCAAATTTTTATTGAGAATTTTACAGTATATGTGACAGAGGGAAATAACACAATTTACAAAAATAATAATACAAAATAAAAAAAAAAAAAGCACAACAGTCATAAATCAAGAACATATAATCAAAGAAGAAAAAAAGAAAAAACCATAAGGGAACAACAGTACAGGTGGAGATAAGACTGGAAGTAGAGAGACAAAAAAAAAAAAAAAGGGGGGGGGAGGAAGTGGGGGGGAAGGAAGGGGCAGGCAGAAGGAGGGGAGAAGACAAGGGTAAAGACAAGAAGGGAAGACCGTACTTGGAGTTCGAGCTCGAGGCAAATTCAAAGTAGTAGCAGGTCCCGATGGAAATCAGGAGGAACCACTGAGTCAATCCAAGGGCCCCAAATCCGAAGATACGAGGACGAGGAGGCATGAAGGTAAGCAGTCATTTTCTCCATACGGAGTAATTGCCAAATCCTCCCATCTAAAGACTCGTGGCCCGGAGGCAAAGACTTCCAGTGGAAAGCAATATGACATCTGGTCATGGCACAAATCCGAAATACAAGCTTATTAGCGTTCCGAGAAAGGGGTGGAAAACGAGAAGACCTATTCAATAGGGCCGTCCATGGATCCGGTGTCAGCGCTACCCCCAGCGCCGTGCTCAAGAGTCCAAAGACATAACTCCAAATAGCAGTTACAGAAGGGCAAGTCCACCACATGTGAAGGTAAGTACCCTCTTGTCCACATCCTCAATAGCACAGCCGCGAAACTGAAGGAAAAATACAATGCAATCTAGTGGGGCAGTAATACCACCTTGACAGAACCTTATATGCATTTTCTTTCACTAAAACACAGGGAGTCAAGCTATTGGTATTAGTTGTAACATCATTCCACTCGTCTAGGTCCAGAGAGTCACCCAAATCAAGTTCCCATTTAGTGCGGTAAGATGGAGATTTCGGAAACAAGACAGTCAGGAGATGGGAATAAATCTTGGAGATGGCGCCCCTACCAGGGAGCGAAGAAGAACAAAGATGCTCAAACACGGTTCTTTGGGGAGGTGAGCTCCCCTTAAAGTAGGATTGAACGAAGTGGCGCACCTGAATAAATGTATAATATTCAGTCAATGGGGCCTGATATTTGTCTCTAAATTGATCCCAAGTCAAGAGGTTATTCCCAGTATATAAGTCAGAGACAGATAACACACCTGTCCGACGCCACCACCCAAACCGATCTGGACGAACACCCGGAGGAAACAGCGGATTCCAAAAAAGAGAGCACATTTTTGACGGCGATGCAGTGAGCTGATCTCTATGCCGATGACGATGCCACAGGGTCAAGGTAAAAGATAGATTAGGGCAACCTGTCACTGTCGTCAAAGGTAACGAAGGGATCCATAACAAAGCAGGTGCAGGAGGCGATCCACTCAGCAAAATTTCCAGCTGCACCCAGCGGGGAACGTTAGAGGAAATATGGAGTTGGATTGCCTTCTCCAATTGGACCGCTTTAAATTAAGACCATATGTGAGGAACTGAGAGACCCCCAGCTGTACGGTGTCGATGCAAAAGCCCTGAATGAAGTCTAGGTTTCCCGGAGGTCCAAATAAATCTAAAGAAATGCCTCTGAAGAGATTGAATATCTCGGGACCTAGGTGTAATTGCTAAGGCCCGAAACAGGTACAGAAGCTTAGGTAAAAGCGACATTTTAACCGCCGCAATTCTGCCAAACCAAGAGATACGATATAACCTCCAAGTGTCCAGCTCCGAGTGAAGAGATCTGAGTAGTGGGCCATAATTAGCAGAATAAAGGGACGACCTAGATGCGGTGACTCTAATTCCCAGCGAGGTCAGAGAGGACGACCCCCATTTAAAATCAAAATTCAAGGACAAAAGTTTCTGCAGAGGAGCAGGGAGTGTAATATTAAGGGCTTCACATTTAGAATGATTAATCTTGAAGCCTGAGAAAGAAGAAAAATTAGACAACAGAGAATATAAGTTGGGTAGAGAAGTTAGAGGTGAAGACAGAGTAAGTAGAACATCATCAGCGAATAGGCTAAGCTTATAATCTACCCCGCCCACAGTCAGGCCCTTGATGTCTGACGAACCACGAATGGCGCAAGCTAATGGCTCAATGCACAACGCAAAAAGAAGGGGGGACAGTGGGCAACCCTGTCGGGTCCCACTGCGAATGGGAAAGACTTTGGACAGAGTACCCGACACCACCACCGAGGCCGAGGGGTTAACGTATAACGCATTAATGCCATGCAATATTGGACCAGTGAATCCAAAAGAGTCCAAGACCGCCCACATATACCCCCAGTCAATGCGATCAAACGCTTTTTCAGCATCCAGCGATAAAAGCATCATGGGAATCGAACGATCTTTTGCCATCTGAATCAAAGTCAATAGACGTCTGATGTTGTCAGGGGCCTCACGACCAGTAATAAAACCGGTCTGATCTGGATGAATCAGGGGCACCAATAGGCAGGTGAGGCGTGTGGCCAAAACTTTCGAGAAAAGTTTCACATCTTGATTAATTAGCGATATGGGTCTATAACTGGCACAGGAGGTGGGATCTTTACCGTCCTTGGGAATGACCATGATCCGAGCCATCAACATCTCAGGTGGAGGAACCTCACCATGTAAGAAGCCAGAACAGAGCGAAGAGAAGTGAGGGAGGAGAGTAGATTGGAAAGCTTTATAATACGCGGCTGTAAATCCATCGGGACCAGGTGCCTTAGATGGTTTGAAAGATTTCAGGGCAAGAGCAATCTCCTCCACAGAGATGTCAGCATTTAAGGAGGAAAGAGCGTCCGGAGATAGGCGAGGCAAATTGGCAGATTTCAAAAAGGCCTGCATCTGAGACGAAATTCCAGCGGAAGTAGATACCTTTTTACCATTGTAAAGAGTCTCGTAAAAATCCGCAAAAGCTGCAGCAGTAGCAGAAGTAGAGTGAGTCAGAGATCTTGTCCAGAGTGAGATGGATTTAATAGAGCGAAATTTGATCTGTTGGCGAAGTTTCGCCGCCAACATAGCATCAGGTTTATCACACTTTTCAAAAAAGCTCTGGCGGGTCCATTGTAGCGCCCGCAAGACATCTTTAGAAAGCAAAAGGTTAAGTTCACCCCACAAATTAGTCAGCCTACGCAAATTCGGCCGCAGTAGGGTTAGTTTTATGTTCACTCTCAGCGAGATGAAGCAGAGAAGTTAATCTACGTGACTCTTCCTGCCTTGCCCGTTTTAGACGAGTGGCTATAGCGATAAGCCTGCCCCGGATGACCGCCTTATGAGCCATCCACACCGTACTCAAGGAAACATCAGGAGTCACATTGATTTATAAAAGTATTCGTCCAGAGCTGTTCCAAGTTCTGAACAGATGCCAGGGTCCAGCAGTAGAGATTCATTAAATCGCCATGAGCAGGATCTAGGGGTCTGAAGAAAACCTAAAAAGGAGCACTCAACAATAGCATGGTCGGACCAAGTCAAGTCATGAATCTTATACTCATGGAGACCATCCACCAAGGACTGAGAGGCAAAAAAGTAATCCATACGAGAGTAATGACTATGGGGATGGGAAAAAAACGCGTAGTCTGTAGCGTTTGGATAAAGCAAACGCCAACAATCATACAGTTTGTGGGAATGGACCAAATTAGTAAGCAACCGGGATTTCGGGGGCAACCCCCGGCCTGGAGGAGGTGCAGATCTATCCAAGATCGGATCCATCAGCGCGTTAAAATCGCCACCTATCAAGAGAGTCGAAGTAGGAAATTGATCTAAAAGGGCAGACAATGCAGAATAGAAACTAGGATCAGAATCAGTGGGTACATAAACATTTAAAAGAATCAAGGGGGTACCTTGGATTGCACCTCGAAGCAACAGGTATCTACCGACCGGGTCCCGCACTATCTGGGAAACATGAAACCCCACAGAGTTACGAATCAAAATAGAAACCCCATTTTTTTTCTGGGGCCCCGAGGAGTGGAAGTGCATATGAAATCGCCGGACCCAGTATCTAGGAATGGCGTTCAATCTGAAGTGAGTTTCCTGTAAAAAGATGATATCAGCTCGAATAGAAACATAGTTCCGCATTGCCATCCTACGTTTCTGAGGAACATTAAGGCCCTTCACATTATGGGTGATCACCCTCAAAGCTGCTAAGGAGGGAGCCACAATGCTCTCCGAGATAGGTACCGGAGCGCACGAAGACACCGGACCCAGAGTATCCATATTAACCCCGAACCGACTCCAAGGGGGAAGTAAAGGGAAGGAGAGACACAAAAGGGAGGGGAGAAAGGAAAAAAAAAAAAAAAGGGGGGGGGGTCAAGAATCAGAAAAAGAAGAAGAAAAAAGAAGAAAAAAAAACAGGAAAAAGAGGGAAAGGACGACGATCAATAGGAATGGGGGCACCTAAAGTGCCCTGTGTATCGTCTATATGTATGTAGGGAGGTAAGACTGGAGCCCAGAGAGCAAGGAAGCGCGTCCCCGGTCTCCCACAGGTATGGTAGAGAGAGAGAGACCCACTAGCGGAAAAAAAAAAGGGGGGGGGGGAAGGGAGGGGAAGAGGATAACATATCATCAGCATAATAATTAGAACACTCGTCCTGCGCACCACAAGACCTAATCTCAATATAACTATAGACCTCACCGGTGTTGCCAATTAGCAGAACCGCAGAGGGAAGGCTTAAAAAAAAAAAGAGGGAGGGGGGGAGATCAACCATGAAGCCAACCCCTCCAATAGACCACCCCGTAGCGGTAGCTAGATACCCAATCCCAGAAAGGTGCCCAGGACGAGTGCACACATGTCATATTAAGCAGTACCCACTGAAGGGGTCACCCCGCCTCAGGGCCGAGGGAAGCAAAAGCCAGGCTAACGGCGTCGAAGGGCCGCCCAGAAAACCAGGCAACCCTCCTCCGCCACCGCCCACGGCACACACCTCGGCCCCAAAGGGGGAGACAAACATCCAGGGGTGACCCCAGAAGGCTGAGCAAGCTCGAAGGAGCCCCCCAGCCCCAGGAAAAGCATTAAAGAAACTCCACGAGATGTGGAGAATGCAGACATTACATGCATGATAAAACAAGCAATACGCACATAAATAACATGAGTGAGGGATATAATAAACAGAAATACAAATAATGTTAACCCATCACAACAGAGTAGCTCTAATAAAATAGTAGAGCCCCGAGTGGAGCGAACAGGCCGGTACCCCCAGGATGGTAAAAGGGGGACCCAGGAAGGCAAAGGACTCCAACTAACACCCAGGACCCCCCCAACAAAGCCCAAATACAGTAATGGTCAACCTAATAGGGCAGGGGAGAACCCCAGGGAAGGGCATCGGGAACCCCCCAACATCATACCCGGGATGTAGATCAGTCCCAAACATAGAGTAAGTCCATCGGACCAGGCATCAACTACTCAGTCAGGAGCAGTCCATGGCTTGACCCAGCAGAAGCAGAGTAGAACATTAAGTAGCGCAGGTACCACCGTGAGGGCTCAGACGGGATCTCCAGCTCGCAGGCCTGCAAAGTCCTCATAAAGGGCCTGAACTTCAGGAGACATTTCAAGTCCCAAGCTGCGGAGGAAATCTTTACAATCCGATGGATCTCTCAGCACCGACTGGACCCCATTTTTGGAGGCAATCAATTGGAACGGGAATCCCCATCTGTAAGGAACATCTTGGGTACACAGGTAGGAAGTCAATGGGCGCAAGGTTCGCCGCTTCTGCAGTGTTGTAGGTGCCAAATCTGCGAAGATCTGAGGGGTGATGCCGTCCAAGGACACCGGGTCAGCTCTAGCTCGTCGTATCAGGGCCTCTTTGGTAGTATAATAGGTGAAGCACACCACAACATCTCGCGGGGGTGCATTAGGTGCAGGTTTCTGTCGCAGGGCTCTATGAGCTCGGTCCAGTGCCAGAACAGAGGTCGGTAGGTCAGGCAATAACAGTCCAAAATATCTGGTTAAAAATTCAGACAGATCTGTTACCGATTCTGGGATATCTCGTATACGTATGTTGGAACGCCTTGAGCGATTTTCGATCTTCCAGTGCATCATGAAGTCGTCGGTTTTTATCTTCCAGCCGCCTCACATCGCCTGACAAGGCCAAATATCGCTGCGACATTTCTTCCTGGAGGGCCTCCAAGGCCGAGGTGCGGCCCAGTATTTGCTGGATCTCAGTTTGGAGCAGTGAGACACTCGACTGCAATTCAGCCGATAGATCTTGTTTAACAGAAAGCAAAAGGTCTCTCAGGGAATCGACATCTTGTTTAGTGCTCAAGGTTAGTGAGTCAGAGCTCCCGCAACCGCCAGAAGGCCCCGCGGAGCCCGAGTCTCGTTTGTGGAAGAAGTCCGATGGACGCGCTGCTTTCTGGGATCTCGTGGCCATGGTACAGAGGTAGAATAAATAGGGGTCCACAGGAAGCAAATATTGTGGGTCAAGTGCGAAATTTAGCAATAGTAGGAGACCAGGGAACGGGAGCTCTAGCGACACACGACCATTCCCTCCAGGCACCAGGCCACACCCCCCATATAAGCAGATTTTAACTCCCTGTAAAACAAACTGAACTTGTCTTTAGGTGACTGGTCTCATTTAACCCTTTGAGTGTCAGAGAGGTATCCAACACAATTCATTGGCTATCTCTCTGGCACACAAGAGGTTCAGCTTGCAATGTGGTTATCGCCATGAAAATGTTACAGATCTTTTATGTTCTATTACCAATTTGGGGCCTTAGGGAAGGACACACATTTACGCTACTATACATATTGGGTATCAGCGTACTCGGGAGATATGTGGCATTCATGTTTCATACTTTGTTTTGTACATTAAAGGAGCAGTAAACTTTTTTATGAAATATCATAGGGATTGTCCTACTGAGTAAAATAAGGCTATTCCCACTGACGAGAGATTTATATTTCCAGAGTTATTACAGTTTAAACCCATGTTTTCTTACATTAGCAGTGCCCTCTAGTGGTCACATTCTAATTAGATTTCCTGTTAGATTCTAATGTAGAGGGAAGTCAGGAAAGTCAGAGACATACAATTCTCCATAGAATGTGATAAAAACTGCCTGTCACTTCCTGTCAGTTAGAACTGTCAGGAAGTAAACCACAGAAAATTCATTTCCTGATTATTTGAACTGATATAGATTTAGAATAAAAAAAATCTGACAGAGATGGGAGTGACCTTGTTTTATTCAGCAGGAAATGCTCTGTAAAATATGTGTTTTCATAAAAAAAAGTTTACTGCTCCTTTAAGTTTGCTTGAAATATTGTCCCGTCATTTCTTAACATTCGTATTCATTACTGGCATTCATATTTCATCTTTTTTCATTTGTTATACTAAGCTTGCTTGAGCTTTTTGTTCAGTAAATTGTGACTTTAGCATAGATATCTAAAGTGAAAAATATTTTAGCAACATTTCCTTGCTTCATCATTTTGTGTAGGAAGAAATTCAGGCAATTTGTGATTTATAAGTTAGTCTAGTATCAGGAAAAGATATGCTTTTATATACAGTAGTTATTGATCTGTGTTATGGTAGTTTTTACCATGTGACCAATGTAATATGCATTTTAGTTAATACATTTGAAAATACCCTTTTGCACTGCTGTTAAAGGGATAGTAATACTTAATATGTAAAATAATATATTTTGTAGTGTTTATCTCCTGAGTAAAAAAAAAGATGTTTTATTCAATAGTTATTACAGCTCAAAGTTGAATTTTTAGGTGCAGTATCACAGTGGCCTGAAATTGTACAGTGGCATGGTTGTTACACCATTCTATGGACAGCTCTGGTCCGTATACCATAAATCTCCATAGGATGGTGTAGCAACAGCGCCACTGTACAATTTCAGGCCGCTGTGATATTGCACATAAAAAATTCAACTTTGAGCTTTAATAACGTTTGAATAAAACACCTTTCAGCAGTGGGAGTACTCTTGTTTTACTCAGGGGGATAAACCCTACAACATATTTTTTTACATTTTATGTATTACTATCCCTTTAACTCCTGTTATGGGTCTGTGCATGTCATGCATGCCTCTGGAATTGAAAGGTTAAATAGATATACCAAACTACTGCACAAAACCCTTTTACCTAGGTAGAATAAAAATAAAAATCAGACAACAATCTAACTCTACCACCAAGATGCCTAGTGAGTGAAAATAAACAAATATAATTGCTGAGAAACTACTTGTATAGAAGCTTCTGGGATTGCCTCAGAAACAGGTGTGCCAGAGGGGTACTCAACGCATTGCTTTGCAATGCGTTGCGTGCCCCTCTGGCACTCAGTAGGCTAGATTATTGCTTGACAGACCAGCATGCAGTTAGATTCTCCTGTCTCCATTTAGGATAAGACAAAACTCCGGATGGGATGCAAGAAAAGACGGCCATGCTTTCATTATTAGTATCCACAAATGGTAATTTATTAAAATAAATAAAACAAAAAAAATCAAAGGCCTAATTCTACACATTTCATTGGTGTTACATGGTATTGTCTTAGAGATAACGGCCACAATGTAGCACCATAAAACATAGAATCAGACCTTTGATTTTATTTTGTTTTATTTATTTTAATAAATTCTAATTTGCAGATGCGAATCCTGAGAGCATAGCCATCTTTTCTTGCAACCCATCTGGAGATTTGTTGTATACTGAACAGAGATGGGAGAATCTCTCCACGTCCTGGTTTGTCAGGCAATGATCTAGACGTGGCTACTCAGTTTGTGATATATTATAGTTATTTCTTAATTGCTCAAGTGTTAGCAGAATTACATACACTATCAGGCTCCCTTTTTCTTTTGTTTCTGTATATATCCTCCTGTAGGGACCAGAGGGGTGTGCAGTGCATTGTAAGGGTTAAACCTCTCCAATGGCCAATCCCACTTAAAGAAATTTGAAGGAACAACATGTGCTGAGAGGTCTGTGTGGGATTAGAACAGTTGGTAGCACCAGAGTAGAGGAATTATTATGTGATTTAGGACAAAAATAAAAACCTAGAACTTATATTTTCTTTAATCTTCCCTTAACATGCAGCATAAGTCTCTCAATTTTGTCCTAGGAGGCAATGCGTCTATAAAGAGCAGTGTGTTCTCTGCATGTACAATAGCAGACTGAATTGTAATTTAAGCGCTCTCTTTGTTCTGAGGAGCTGTTGCAGGTGGAACTAATAACAGCAGAAAGACTCTGTCACTTTATTTTATGTGCTGGACAGGAATGAGTGTCCTTAAACTCTGGTCTTTGTATTAGACTCCTGTCCCTCTGATTTTCCAGCTCAGCTCTGTAAAAGGGTTTAATGAGGCATCCATTAGCAGTGGAAGAGAATCCGTCTTTAATGGGAACTAGATACCCTGGGGATCACATGATCTGCTGGAATAACATCCGCCCCATGGGATTACTTCCCCCACATACTGGAGTTTATACGGATGGACACTCTGTTTGGTGCGAGAGAGGATTGTATTGATGCTTTTAGTGTTGGAGTTTAGAGGGCTGAATTCCTGTAGTAACAGAGGCTGTTTTCCTGGGATGTGGTCTTTGCTCCTTTTTAGGAATTTGTCTTAATAGCTACTGAGCTAAATTTCTGTGTGTCAAGGGGCCATATGTATAAAAGCAAAATGCAACAAAAAATTTCTCAATAAGTAACCCTTTGTCTGCCAGAGAGGTCTTGCGTTGCAATGCGTTGGAGACCTCTCTGGCACTCAAAGGGTTAAGTGCCACAGCGGTATCCAGCACATTGTGTTACAATACACCGATATCTCTCTGGCATTCAAAGGGTTAAATGGGGCTATTAATCCATTCAGTGCTAGAAGGGACTCTGTTGCATTGCTAAGCAATTCAATGGGGGACTTTCTAGCATTCAGGGGGTTAAAACTCACCTGTTTTGTCCCGGAGACTCCGGTTTTTGCTGCTAATTTCCAGGTCTCCAGGGCAGAAGCTGATTCTCCGGATGTGGGGAGTTTGTAATTAAACTCTACCCACTTCTGTGTCTTCCCAGTTTAATCCTCCCATGCCCTGCCCATTTCTCCTCTTGCCTCAGCCTATTCATCAAACTTCTTCTACATTTTATAAGCCCAGCCCACACTCACATTAACCCTCACCCATTTTTTTTTTTTATCACAATTCATGTATTTTTTCTCCACCCAGCAACACCACAGGACTCCCCTCCAGGCAGTCCACAAGTCAGAGTTCCCAGGTATGGTCATGTGCAGGTAGCAGAGATTGAGGGCTTGTGGTCCGGTAACTGTCTTGCTAACCTCCATTGACTTAACATCCAGGATCGATGGAAGATGTTATTTCTTGATCAAAACCACCAAGGCAAAATTCGTAGTGGCCATTAGATTTTCTGGCCCTAGTAAGATACAAAGGGGGAGATGCACTAAGGTGTGATAAAGAGGTGATAAAGCAGAGATAACTTCTCCAGTGATATCACCTCTCCAGTTCCCATGGTATTCTGTGTAACCTATGCACTAAAATCTTTCCCACCTGAACATTTTTAGATCATAGGCTCCATAGAATAACATTGGAACTGGAGAAGCAATATCCCTGGAGAAGTAATCTCGCCCCCAAGGAGTGGCTATTTGTAGATGTTTGTGTACCATTAACTGACATAATTGTGAATGCAGATGCTCTGTAGTGTAACCTTTGGGTCTCCGGCTCCATAGATGCATCTTGTGGACACGGGGAAACATTTAACAGCACAGCTAGCTCCACAGAGACCTGGGTTAGTGCAGGAATTTGAGAGGAAGCCAAAGTGCAGTATGGGACTATAGTGACAGAGCTGTATGCGTGGGTGTCAATTCAGGAAAAGCAGAGGAGGTGCAGGCTAGAATTGGGACAGCTGTAGTGATCAAAGCAGGATTAGAAGAGCAACCTGCAGGATAGAGCTAGGGTGCTGAGTTATTAGAGTTGCAGATTAAGCACCATGATGCCCTCCAGCTGTTGAGGACTACACTTCCCTTTATCCCAGATGATGGAAAGTATAGTCCTCAACAGCTGGAGAGCCTCAGGGTGCCCACTTCGTGACCTATAGTCTCAGTACTGGCATAACATAGTGAGGCTTATGTACTCCTAAAAAGAACTAGCGCACTAACCCCAAATTCTTAATGATTTAAATGACATTTTTAACCTCTTGAATGCTAGGGCTTTTGATGCATTGGAGACCTCTCTGACATACAGGGAATTTTAAGGCCATTTGAATCAATGGAAATGTGGGACATTTTTATTTGTTCCCTATAGTGCATTTGAACTGCATCAGAATTGCTCCAGTTCAGCTTAGTACATCGGGCTCTGTGTACAGTGTAGGGAAGCCCTGCCTCTATCCTTCAGCTGTCACCTCTGTCACTGCAGCTGTCCACTGTGGTCACGCGCACAGCCTCACACATATTACTCTGTGCGGTTACTTTGTTCAAAACTGCTCCACTTTTGCTTTAAAGAGTCAGCCTTCTTTTTGAATTTACATATTCTTGAAATGTGTAATATTTTGTCAGATTGCCTATACTATTATTATGATTTATTTTCTTCACCTGTTTTTGTCTGTGACCCTGACAATAAGATCCCTGGATCTCTGTTTTCAGAGAGTGTTCTGGAATGTTCAGGTGGCTGGGGTTTCACACCACTACTACAGAGACAGGCTTTTCTATATTGTTTCACTGTCCTTTTTTACATTTTATCTTCTTTTTGCATTGCTGCACTCTCTCTGCTTTAAAAGTACAACACAGAAAGCCCTATAGAAACATATTCATACAGCTCCCTGTCAGGAACATTAAAAAAAAAAAAAAAAAAAAGTGAAGGTGGAAAAAAAAAGATAAATATATAGGCAAGTTGACTTTACGTTATATATTTTACTATTTTGTCTTTTGCCTGTATTGCATGCAGACCTGTGACTAAGCAATGTACCATAATGTTTGTTGGGGGACTATGAACAGCAAAAGATCGAGAACCACTACTCTAGTTCCTCTTATTGCATGAGCCTCACAGCCCCATAGACTGCAATGGTTGTGTGGCTCTTAGCTGCAAGACTGGAAACCAGAGGGTGTCTTGGGATCACTGAGGGAGCACTGGGGAGGGGGATCTCTTCAATCTTCTTTCAGATCCTCCTCCAACCTGCCAGGGCTCACAATGCAGCTTCATCGCCATGACTGCTGCTAGAGTTGCCCTTTAATGCTTTGAGTGCCAGAGAGGTGAGCATTGCGTTTCTTTGCAGTAGAAGATAAAGATAGAGAACTGTTGAACAGGATGGAAAATAAAAATTATAAATTTAGAATTGTCACGGTCTGTGACTAGTAGGAAGTCTGCATCTAGTCAAATAAGGTTACAGTTCAGTAAATGTATCTGACATTATTTCTGGGAAATCCAGGGAAAAAAAAAGAAAAACAGTGGCGTAACTATAGGGGTCGCAACCGCGACTGGGCCCGTCACTCCAGGGTCCCGGCTGCCCCCTGCGACCCCCTCCTTCCTGCGCCGCAAGCTCCCTCCCGCGCTCTAGTAATGCAGAGCGCTGGGAGATGACATCATCTCCCAGCGCTCTGCATTACAGAAGAGGACAGAGCGGGAGCACGTCACACCAGCCCGCCTCTCCTGCCACTCGACTGGACCACCAGGGATTTGGAGGTAGGAAATGGAGGCATTGTGGAGGGCCCGGGGGCCAATGTGTTCTGGGGTTGGGGGGGCCATGGCACTTCTTGCACCAGGGCCCGGACTGTTCTAGTTACGCATCTGAAGAAAAACATTATCTTTACCCTTTAAAGCAGAACTACCACATTAGCTAAAGTTGCCCTGCAGGTGGCTACTAGATTAATAATAGTTATTTTACCTCTTAAAAGTACCCCCTTGTAAAGTAATCATTAATCTTCCGAGACTGACGGCCAGGTTAGTGCAGTCTGCGTGCCTGCTCCGTCAGTCCCTTCCGGTGCCAATCAGGCTAGTGCAACGCTGCTGAATGGAGACCGGGACTGACAGCGCAGGCGCGCAGACAAGGGGGCACTTTTGAGAGGTAAAATAACTATTATTAAGCTAGTCGCCACCTGCCTAAGTATTGCAGGGCGACTTTACCGAACGTGGTAGTTCTGCTTTAAGCATCAGAAGAGTGTGTCACATATTGCAAAGCAATGCACTGCAAACCTCTCTGTTCTTTAAAGAGTTAAACATTCAAATGTCAAAAAATTAAATCTTTCCCACAGTATTTTTCTATTTTTGCATAGTTGAAGTTTTTCCTTAAATATAATAAGTGATTCTGTTTTAACCCAACCACATTTCACATAATTTTTTGCCAATAATTAATTTCTGAAGCAGAGATTGCAAATGTGTATCCGTAAACAGGTGCCCAGAGACAGTAAAAAAAATGTCTTCTAGTAAGTAAGACACAATTCGTGGTCCTATCAACATTTGAAAAAGAAAAAAAAACCTTTGTTAGGGGAGATTTATCAAGCTAAGAATAGTATAATATGCAGTGAAATCAGAAGATATCCATGGGCACAAGATATTTGTCAATGGCAATATCGTATGTGATCCTAAGTCACGCAGATCTGCCAGTTTTAGGCTGGCAAATCCCACAGAATCCTATGGGGGCAGACACACAAATGCACATACATTGTATACTTGTGTGTGCATCGCAAGAATACTGATGTTCATGCAATTTTACAATATATAATACCCATTGACTTCAGTTGGAGTTTTTAACCCCTCCATAGCTAGAGAGATGTTCATTGTGTTTCTTACAATGCATTGCTGAGAGATCTGGCATTTGAGGGTTAAAAAAAAAACTTTTAAATTAATGAGAACTTTGAGAATTGTTATATGGCCTTTGTGGTGCATTTGGATTGCTACACAATTGCTCCAATTTTCTTACTACATCAGCCTTGGAGTATTAGCATACGTTCAATGTGTGTATGTGTGTGAGTGTTTGCGTGTGTGCACAAGATATGCCTTCCTCTCTCAGGAAATGATTTGCTTGCTGCTCTTAACGTTCCCTGCAGGGGGAGAATGAGAAAGACAGAGGGAGAGACAGACACACGCACATTGGCACTCAGACACACACACAGGCAGGCCAGCTAACACACAAACACGCACACAACAGAAATCTGGCACACTCACACACACAAACACACACATGACAGGCTACAGCAGAGAAATACACAGCACTCGGGCATACAAATCTGTCAGGAACACAGACAGCAGCAGTCTGCCACACATACAGCTGTCAGATACATACAGATATCTGTCACATACAGACAGCTCTGACACACAGTTCTGTCAGACTCCTTGACACAAAGTGCTGCCTCACATAGAGCTGGGTCTCATTTGAATACAAGGAGAGCTGTAACACACACACACACACACACACGGATATTTCAGACATATACCCAGCTGCTGTATGCAGTGCTCCGGTTTCAGCTCAGCAGGGACAGATCTGCTAAACCCTGACGATTCTGGTAAGTGCCAGAACAGCCATTTGTGACTGTGTGCATATATTAGAGCCAAAGCTGACGAGGGGGACAATGCTCTTTAAGTCAGGGAATTTCCTATTAATGGAGGGATATTTTATGTGTCTGGCAGGGGAGGGGGAAATAAAGCAACATTGCAGACCTCTGGAAAATGATGGGTTAAAGGACTGATGCTGTGTGAGTTTGTGGTAGGGAGGCGGTTTAATGGAGTGATATTCTGCAGATATTTGGCAGGGTAGAGTTTAGCAGTGGATGCTGTATGGTTTTCTGACTGGGCTGTGAGCCTCCTCCCCCATTATGTCCTGTAAATAGCACATACTTTCCCTGCTCCCAGACTGACCCCCCCAGACATACCGAGCATTCCTGTAACTCTTCCCAGGCCCGAGAGGCAGGAAGGCTGGACCTATATATGCTCACATTGATATACACACATGCCTCCACTGTCACATATACATACACACAGTCACACACACTGGCCTCTGTCACAGGCACATGTGGAATCACAAACTGCACAGACAGGCTCTCACACATAACAACACACAGTGCTGCTGTCTCTTTCACATGTACACATATTACATACACTTTTTGAATATTATGTAGGAAAGAGTGTTATGTACCTGGTTTGTATTTATATAAGGGTAGGTCAGGACCTTGCATCACAGGTGTCTGTGTATTAGGAGGAGGGGTACGTGTTCCTCTGTATATTGTGTACAACTGAGTGCTATGTATTAATGGTGTATTTATCTAAAGGGAAGTGAGAGTCATGTATCACTGATGTCTCTATACTAGTAAGTGGGGAGGTGTAGTACATGTGCCCTTCTGTATATTACGAAGCAATGTGTAGTGTGTATTCAGGGGAAGGTGAGAGCCATGTATCTCTGATGTCTGTGTATTGGAATGGTACCTGTGCCTGTCTTTATATTAAGTAGATATGATTGGTGTATATGAAAATAAGGGTAGGGGTAAGGCATATACCACTGGTATCTGTGGAGGACATATGCTGTGTTTATATCATGTAGAAAAAAAGTACACACAAAGTAGTGTTCATTCAAGGTGCAGTTTTATATAAGGGTGGGAGACAGTCATGTTTCACTACTCTGTATGTAGAAATGACTGGTGTGTATGTATATAAGTATAGGCGAGAGCCATGTATCACTACTCTGTATGTAGAAATGACTGGTATGTATGTGTATAAGTATAGGCGAGAGCCATGTATCACTACTCTGTATATTAAGTAGAAATGACTGGTGTGTATGTATATAAGTATAGGCGAGAGCCATGTATCACTACTCTGTATGTAGAAATGACTGGTATGTATGTGTATAAGTATAGGCGAGAGCCATGTATCACTACTCTGTATATTAAGTAGAAATAACTGGTGTGTATGTATATAAGTATAGGCGAGAGCCATGTATCACTACTCTGTATGTAGAAATGACTGGTATGTATGTGTATAAGTATAGGCGAGAGCCATGTATCACTACTCTGTATATTAAGTAGAAATGACTGGTGTGTATGTATATAAGTATAGGCGAGAGCCATGTATCACTACTCTGTATGTAGAAATGACTGGTATGTATGTGTATAAGTATAGGCGAGAGCCATGTATCACTACTCTGTATATTAAGTAGAAATAACTGGTGTGTATGTATATAAGTATAGGCGAGAGCCATGTATCACTACTCTGTATATTAAATAGAAATGACTGGTGTGTATGTATATAAGTGTAGGCGAGAGCCATGTTTAACTACTCTGTATATTAAGTATATGTATATGACAGTATATGACTGGTGTGTATGTATATAAGTGTAGGCGAGAGCCATGTTTAACTACTCTGTATATTAAGTAGAAATGACTGGTGTGTATGTATATAAGTGTAGGTGAGAGCCATGTAGTACTGATGTCCGTGTATCAGGAGGGGGACATGTGCTTGTCTGTGTATCACGTAGCAATGAGTGGTGTGTATTCAAGGTTTATATATAAGGAAAGGTGAGATCCATGTACCACTGAGGTCTATGGATTAGGAGGACGACATGTGCTGTGTGTATATTACCGGTAAGCAGAAACAAGTGGCGTGTATGTATATAAGTGTAGGTGAAAGGCATGCATATCACTCATGTCTAGGGTGGCATGTGCCTGTCTGTGTATCATGTAGGAATGAATGGTATGTATTCAGGGTTTATTTGTATATGAGTAGGTATGTAGAAGAGAGTGGATTTATTATTGGTGTGTTTATATATATATATATATATATATATATATATATATATATATATATATATATATATATAGGATGATGTATCATTTATGTTCAGAGCTGGGAAAATACCATTGACTCTCACCAGTCAGAGAAAAATGTTACTGGTCAGAAGGTGAAAAGTTCCTAGTCCACTCAGAGTTAAACACCAAGAACCGCATCATTTCATACTGGAAATGTCCAGCCCTCCTGCTGTCAGTCATAGAAAGGGTTGGAATGCCTATATATTAGAACTAGATAAGAAAGAGATGTGTGTCCCTGTTGGGTTTTGTACTAGGAGGAAGTGAAAAGGACACATCACTGAGGTGAGTTATAGGGCCTTGTATATAACGGTAAGGTGCACCAATTCTGGGGCAAACCAGCTGTCCCATAAGGGAAAAACAATAATTCCCATTGATTTAAGCTGAATTTTAACCCGCTTCAATGCTACAGAGGTCTTCAACGCATTGCTTAGCACTCAAAGGGTTAAAGCCCCATTTAACCATTTGAATGACAGTGGGGAACACAATGCATTGCTTCACAAAGCATTGCATACCCCTATGTTTAACCCCTTAATGATCCTTGACGGTCATAGTACGTCATGGGTAGATCTGACTTAATGACCCATGACGCACTATGACCGTCATGGAATTCCGGGCTCCCTCCGCGGCTGCACGCCGTTCGGGGAGTCCGGAACTGGAAACAAAAAAAAACCAAATAAACCCCCCCCCCCCACAAAACTCTGTGGTCCTTAAGTGACCGGCGCGTGCATTGATGGCTGGTCCTTAAGGGGTTAAAACAGTGGGTGTTTTAGGATTATTTTGCCCACTACAGTGCAGTCAGTTTAATGGGTGTACTTTGCCTATCTATAATATGGCCAATAGAGTTTAGTAGCTGCAAATCTGGACAAATCCCTCCTCTGGCAGAGGAGGGATTAACTCTTCAAGTTCCAGAGGTTTCACAATGCATGGCACACCCCAATGGCACTTTATTTTGTAGCACTTTTACAATCTCTTGAAGGAGATGGTTTAATGGAGCCATTGTCTGTATTTCCTGGCACAGGGGAGGTTAATGGAGGTGCCCTGTAGGTCTCGGGCAGGGTGGTGTTGTCTGACACCAATATGTGAGTCATAGGCAGGACGTTAGGGTGGGAGGGTCATTCCCAGTGTCCAGACCTTTAATGCCTTCCTTCCTCAGTGAGCGGAAACAGGTAGTAGAAAACAGCTGACACTGCAGACTTGGAGTAGCAGATGATAATGGAGCAGCAGGAGTGGACTAAAGAGTGTTTGGGGTGACAGTATTGCCATAGTAGAGGGTCCTAGGAGGGAAGACTGGAATAGCAGGAAGTGTTGTAATCATGGACTAGTATAATTGAGTGTGTTGAGGATATGGATAGGAATAGAGAGTCTTGAAGCAGGATGGAAAAAACAAGGACTACATTGCCAGATGGTGCTGGGGATATGATGGGGATACAGAATTGTCCCCTGTCTGCTATAGAAGAGGGTGCTGGGTGGTTAAACCATGGGTAGACAACCTTTGATTCTCCAGCTGTTGTAGGCTACAACTCCATCATCACTAATTGGGGTGATAGGAGTTGTAGTCCCCAACAGCTAGAGAGCCGAAGGTTACTTACCCCTGGGTTAGACTAGCATATCAGTCTGTTGGGGGGTGGGATAGGCTGGACTGTGTGAGGTTACTATTGTGTGCATATTTAATGACAGTGGTTAACCGTGCGTTGCACAGCACTCTGGTTGCAATGCGTTGGATACCTCTCTGGCACTCAAAGGGTTCTAGCACTTCCTGATGATAACCCCTCACCTGCCTTCATCTGGGCAGATAATAACCACTATGAATACATTCTGAATGGATTGGTTCCCCAAAATGAATTAGTACTAGATATTATGTTCATGTAGGTCATCATGAGTGATTTTGTTTTTGCTGGTCTCCAAGTCCCTGAACTCCTTTCACTGAGAATATTCTTTCTTTTCTAAGCATATACCTAATGTTAGTGTTTTAAGATTGTATGGATGGACAGCAGGTTAATTACACATATATATGTGTATGTTTCTTTTCTAATCAGCCATGAGTAGGAGGAGTCTGATGTCTTGGAGTCTGCCTCAGTAGGCATGATTCCTAGTGGCTGCTGGGTTCTTTTGCCCAGATGTAGGAGAGTGGGGAGGTTATGCTTTAGGAGCTGTTAGCATTCCTTTAAGGATTCAAGAGTGGAAGTTGATGAGCAGCACCAGCTGTGTGTGCAGAATGAGGATGCCAGCAGTGCCATATTATGTATATACTTATGTTTTGCATTCACTAGACAGCTAGTGTGGAGGCGAGGCTGGCAATGTTGCACTCTATTCTTTCATTCTGTGAAATGATTAAGTTGGCAAAAGTATTGTTTGAGGGGGAGGAAGTCAGTGCTACTATGCACAATGCTGAATGTCATCTGTAGCAGGGAGTGTGAGAGGAAGTGCTTCTGCCTGCTCTCTGAATAAGTGTCACGGGGAAATTGAGATGTGGGGTGTGCTGGTACTGCGGTGGATTTCCTGTACATACATGTAACAGTGCAGCTGTACATGTGCTGTGCATTAGTGTCATAATGCATCATGTGTGCATAACTTTCACTCTTCTCATGTGTTCAGATGCAGAAAGAAAAAGTGAAGCAATTATCTACTAAACCAGATACACCATATAAAACAAAAAGGGCAAAAGCCCTCTTTAAATCGACAGATATATGCGTATGGGCTCATATCTTTAACTCTCTCACCAAGGCCGTGTATCAATGTCACGGTGTAGTATGGGCTCATATCTTTCACTCTTTCACAAAGGCCGTGTATCAGTGTCACTGTGTAGTATGGGCTCATATCTTTCACTCTCTCACCTAGGCCGTGTATCAATGTCACTGTGTAGTATGGGCTCATATCTTTCACTCTTTCTCAACTGGGAATATGTATAAAGAAAAAACAAAGCAATTCTGTGGTAAACCAACTGCATATTATTTAAAAAAATTCTATTTACTTAAATGTGGCTTTTCATGCCTTCATTGCTAGAGAGGCCTCCAACTCGTACTTTGCAATGCTGTGGAGGACTCTCTAGCATAGAAGGGGTTAAAACTTTAGTACTCAGGGAGTTTCTCATGATATATCTGCCTAATTAGGAACATCCTTAAATCCTGACCTGTAGGAGTCCCCCAGGGTCTGGAGCTGAAAATCACTGTGTTAAAAGATCCATTTAAGTCAGTGGAAATTTGGGCAATATTTTTTTGATCCTTGGTTATAGTTGGAGTGCCCCAGAGTTGCTTCAATTTTTTTTTTGCATTTGACCCTTTTTTTTTGTTGAAGGTTGGTATTGTTTCTGCCCTTACAGTGTCTCTTTTTAACATCTTTTTTTTTTCCATGCAGGCCGCCAGAGTGGTTCTTCTAACTAGGGCAGTGCAATGATGTGACTTCTACTGCCTGTGATGCTTTGATTCTCAGAGCTCCTCTTCATATCCTGGTGCAATGCTCTGCAGTACATGTCACCATGTCGGCTTGCAGCTCATTCACAGAGCATGTCTGGAAACCAGGAGAGTGCAAGAACTGTTTTCAGCCCAAGGGGCAGCACCAGTTGGCAGCTCTTGGCAGAGGCAATTCTGTACAGCCTCCCCCTCCACCACCTCCACCCCCACCATACCGGGCAAACCATGCCAAGGTCACCTCCAACCAACGTCCACGTGCCACCACTGGATTTAGACCCCCTGTGGCCAAAAAACCCACCATTGCTGTCAAACCCACCATGATGGCAGTGGAAGGAGCTGTGTGTCACCCTCCACAGGGACAAGCCAGGGCACCACTTCCCCCCACTCGGAACCAGAACCAAGCACAGATATCGGTCTGCAATGATGATCGTGCAAATAACAACACAGAGGCAGATCAGGGTGTTACCAGCAATAACAATCATGTGGGCAGCAGTGGGCTTACAGAGGTCCTGAAGGAGATAGCAGGGCTGGGAAGCCCCCCTGCATCCACACCCACCCCAGAGGGTACAAGCCGAGAGACCTTTCTGTGTCGAATAAACCAGTGCTACAGACGTTCTCTTGAAAGAAAGCCCTCTGCCAGTTGCCTATCTGGAGGTCGTAATGAAGGGGGGGAGGCAAAGAGAGGTGGTAGACATGTGGCAATGAGCGGAGAAGAGGGGGCAGTCATTGGCAGGGATGGTGGACGCTTCTGTTACCCAGAGTTCTCCAGTGGTGAAGAGAGCTGGGAGGAGGAGGGTGAAGTAGAAAAAGGCGAGAGAGAGAGCTGGGAAGAAAGTGATGAGGAACTATTGGCCATGGAGATTCGAATGAGGGGGCAACCACGCTTTGCCAATTTGCAGGGAGGCAGTCTGTCTCCAGCACCTGGCCGTCCAGGTGGTAGAGAGAAGTGGAACACTGTGCCGCTCCGCCAGAAATCACTGCAAAGGGTTTGCGCTGTGGATTATGATGATAGCTATGATGAGATTCTAAATGGCTGTGATGTGGTTGGAGATGGTGATGTGCCTGCTATCTCTCCTTCTCCTGATCTGTCAATGGCTGAGTCTTTTTCCTGCCCTCCTTCATCTTCCTCTTCTTCCTCTGGGGGACTCTTCTGCAATGGTGAAGTGGTGACAGAGAAGGCAAAGGAAGGAGAGCCGGAGATGCTAACACAATTAGCTATTCAAGATAATGGCATGGCTCAAGCCAAGCCATATCGTGTGGTGAGCCTTGAACAGCCTGTCTGCAAACCATACACGGTAGTTGATGTTTCGGCTGCTATGGCTGGAGAGGGCCTAGCTCAGCCTAGCATTAGACTGAAGAAGACAACTGCCACTCGCTACCAGGAGGTGTGGACATCCAGCACCAGCCCCCGGCAGAAAATGGCCAAAACAGAAGTAACAGAGGCTCCCAGACGTAGCTGCCATAAGTCTGCTCCCACTTCTCCCACTGCAGGATTGAGCTCCCACACTGTACCTGTCCGCTCACCCAACCTGTCAGAAATCAAGTTCAACAGCTACAATAATGCAGGCATGCCACCCTTTCCCATTATAATCCATGATGAACCAGAGTATGCCCATAGTTGCAAGAGTGCAGATAAGGTGCCCATCCTTATTAACCCCAGTGCTTATGACAACCTAGCCATCTACCGTAGTTTTGTGGGAGCTGGCGGGGTCTTTCCACCTCCCCCTGAAAAGGAAAAGAGACAGACTGGAAGCATTATCAGTCATACATATGAAGAGATAGAAACACCTGCTAAAGGGCAACGAAAGGAGGAGACTGTGAGTGAGGTGGCACAGGAAGTTGGGGGTTGTCCTCGTGAGAGTGCCAACCGTGTGCTTTCTCAGATAGTGGCTTCAATCCAGCCTCCTCGCTCACCACCAGAGACTGTCACTCCTGAGCCTGCTAGTATTGAGGAACAACGCCCATCAGAGACTCACCCAGATCCCCAACCTCCACCGGGGTCACTGGGAAGACCTAAGACTTTATTTCCTTTACAGAGCGAAGTGGTGGGTACACTCAGCTTCAGCAAGCCATCTCCAATATCTTCCACTGACGTGAGTCCAACAGTGTCTGCCACCTCAGAACCTCTACCACCCTTCCCACCCCCACGTTCAACATCTTCCCCATATCATGCTAGTATGCTGCAAAAGCACTTTGTAACCCGTAGCAAGCCAGCGGGCACCAACCGTCCCTCTCCAACAGAATGCACAACGCAGCCACGTCGACAGTCTGATGGCAAGCCTCGACGCTGGATCTCCTTCAAAAGTTTTTTCAGGAGGAAGAAGGAGGGGAGTGCGCAAGGTGATGAGAGAGGAGAGGAGGGCAAGTTAGTTGGTCTGGATGGGACAGTCATCCACATGCTGCCACCACCACCAGTTCAGCGACATCACTGGTTTAGTGAGAGCCGGGTAGAGCCTGGGGAGAAGCCCTCCATTGTATTTGTATGTCGACCTGAGGAGGACAAGGCAGCCAGCAGTCCACAGGACAGCGTAGGCACTGACAACAGGTCTAACAGGTAAGATGTTGCCTCAAGTGGAATTGCAGTAGACGTGAACAAATGGAGAAATTGTGTGTTGTGTGTACACAAGAAGGCCGTGCTTCCTGATCTTTTCACTGTCTAGTGCAGGACTATCAAACATACATGAAGTCTATTGGACATCCTGACCATACATGGAGTGTGGACTCCTTGAGAGATTTGTATAAAGGCAAAAGTGAAACAGTTTTGTGCAAATTATTAGATGCTAGAGAGGTTTTTAAAGCAAGTTTTGTTTTTTGTTTTTTTTTTTCTATATGGCAGTTGTTTTGCCCTAGAGTTGTTTCACTTATGATTTTATACATATGCCCCCAGTACACATATACCTTTTTAAAACTGAATCAACCCTCTATCATGTGGGGCTAAAAAAAAAAAACTATAGCAAACTGAGTTTGTACAATGCACACCCCATTGATATATATACATGTGGTATCGTACTAGAACTGCTAGACCAGCAACACCTACAATGAACCTGTCATGCTCAGGCAAGTTTATTTTGTTTTATGGATAATTACAATCTGTCTGTATGTTGTACTGGCCATTTTTTGAGAATTTGGTGGCACATTGTGTTACTGTTCTAATTCCCTACACAGTATGCTAATTTCTGTTTGTGTGTGTGTGTGTCTCTGTCTGTTTGTGTCTCTGTCTGTGTGTGTGCCGTTTGTGTGTGTCTCTGTCTGTGTGTGTGCCGTTTGTGTGTGTCTGTGTGTGTGTGTGTGTGTCTGTTTATGTTCTGTTTATGTTCTGTTTATGTGTGTCTGTTTTTGTGTGTCTGTTTTTGTGTGTCTGTTTTTGTGTGTCTGTTTATGTGTGTCTGTTTATGTGTGTCTGTTTATGTGTGTCTGTTAATGTGTGTCTGTTAATGTGTGTCTGTTAATGTGTGTCTGTTAATGTGTGTGTATGTGTGTGTGTCTCTGTCTGGATGTGTGGGTGGGCAGAGAAGTAATTTTGTCCTTGCACATGAACTAATTAGCATTAAAGGGATAGTAATGTCCCATAAAATTTTTTTGCATTTTGTAGTAGTTAAAAAGTGGAATTGAATGCAAAAAACGTATCTTGAGAGATACGTGCATTCAAAGTTTGATGTTTCCTGCTGTCAGCTGTAAAGGTGTCAGCAGAAGATCCATGTCCGCTGACACGGAGGCTCTGCAGCAGAGCTTCAATCGCTTTTATTTTAAAAAGAATGACTGCATTGGAGTGGTCGATCAAGTGTGCTTGCAAACCAGCACACTTGGTACACCATTCCAATGCAGTCATTCTTTTTAAAAAACGCGATTGCGGCTCTGCCGCAGAGCCTCCGTGTCGGCCGACACAGATTTCCTGAACATCAAACTTTGAATGCACCTAGCTCTCAAACCATAGCAGTTTGAGAGATATGTTTTTTGCATTCAATTCCACTTTTTAACTACTACAAAATGCAAAAAAAATTAACGGGACATTACTATCCCTTTAAGTGCCAGTGTGTGCAACCAACAAATTAAGGTTAATTTCTCAAACATATGTTACAAACAAATGACTGGCACAACATATAGGCAGTTATTAAATATCTTTCCAATTAACTAAATGAATCAGGTCCTCTTTAACCCTCTTAATGCCAGAGAGTCGCACAACACACTGCAGAGGAATGCTTCATATACCCCTTTGGCACCCATAGGGTTAACTGTATATATAAAGCCAGGTCAAGACACATTAACCCTTTGAGTGCCAGAGGGGTACACAACACATTTTAAAAAGTGAAGAAACATGAAAGTTATTACAGCTTTATTTTCCAGGTAAAGGGTGGTATACTGTGTTAGCCATGAATCAAACAACAGACAAATACAGCAGGTTTGCCAGATCATCCCTTGAAAAGTGGGCACATGTAAAAATTCTTGCTGCACTGATACATGAGAACCATTGTAACCTAATAATTAAAAACTGGAACCCTGCAGCAGGCATTTTTCATATGTTTCCTCTTTCAAGGGGTGATCTGGAAACCCTATCGTTACTGGCTAAGTAGTTTTAGTGCCTCTTTGGTCACTTTGTAACAAATAGATTTTGGAAAGAGTATCCAAAATTGCCTATATTTATGTCATCAGTAGATTCTGAAATATTAAACTTTATTTATGTCAGTTTATGCAACTGAGCTAGTAGGAAGTGGCAGTTGGTAATGCAGAGGTATGTGGAATGTTAATATGTGGCTGGTATTCCTGGAAGACTTGCACTAACTGACAAATAAATACATCAAAATATCTTCTAAAGTATTGTTTTTTTTTTGTTTTTTTTTAAAAATGCACAACATAAATATAGTTTGCTTTTGAAAGCGCTTTCAAAATCACCTACTTGTTACAAAGTGACAATTCACTTTAAGACCACTTTCTCTGTCGTCCAATACAGGTTACTGGTAACTCTGGGAGGTGATCCGCCCCTTTAAGTAGGCAGGAACATTTCTCTAAATGTATGCAGGGGATGGAGCCTCCCCTCCCTCCTCAGCTGCATCCTAGCCAGCTACCCTAGAATGATTTGTTCCTGGGTGTGAACACACCAGGTGGAGAACATCTCTCGTTAGTTTTTAGTTTCTTTTTTATTTTTCTGTCAGATATGGAATACCACCATTAGGCGGGTTACCATGATTGACAAATGCCCTTTCAAAGCGGCTAGCTCAGTGTCCAGGTGCTTTTTGGTGGACCTTAAGCCCTGAAGGGGGAAAATCTTGGGTACAAGTGCTTCCCCATGGATTACCCTCTGAGGTAATTCTCACTACATGGTAACCTGAAGACAGAAGATCTGCAGGAGAGGTGAGCTACCCTTTGAGTGCTGCAGGTCCACTTGTCCCACAGTGCCCCTTGCTGGGCTTGTATTTGGGAGTTCTCATTGCGCACTCCTGCACTCATTGGGTGTATATATATATATATATATATATATATATATATATATATGTATATATGTATGTCTGTTGGGTATTTGGAGCAGGTTTATTATATATATATATGTATGTCTGTTGGGTATTTGGAGCAGGTTTATGTGGTAACTTAACCCTTTGTTTGCTGGTTTGACACGTTTAATGGGGTTTTCTACCACTTTCCTTACTGGGCTAGTTTTTTTTTTTTTTTTTATGCACGCATGTTTTCTGTATGTTTCTGTATGTTTTCAGAGGTTCCCTCTGATCCCTCTGATGTTTTTCAGGTGCCTGCTAAGCCCCTTACTTATTTTCCTCCTAACCCAACTCTTGACCGTTTGGTTTCTGAAGTCCTCTTCAGTGTCTAGAAAGTTTGCTAAACTTTATCCCTTTTCTGAAACAGAAATGGCTAAATGGGTTCATCCCCCTAAGGTGGACACACCCATATCTAGACTGTCTAAATCTACTGCATTACCTGTGTCTGATGCTTCTGCGCTGCAAGATTGGACTGACAAGAAACTTCAAGTTTCCCTCAAGTCCATTTTCGCTTCTATTGGCACTGCTATGACTCCAGCCTTTGCTGTTGCATGGGTTACCCGGGCTATTGCAGTCTGGACTGAACAACTCACTACGGCGGTCCGTCAGGATGCGCCTACTTCAGAGAAATTGCATCTTCTTGCTAATATCTCTGAAGCTGCTGCATTTGATGCCGTCTGCATGATGGCAAGGGCCTCCACTACATCTGTGGTGGCTAGGCATGCGCTTTGGCTTAAGATTTGGTCTGCTGACACAGCTTCCAAGAAAGTTTTGCTTTCTTTGCCTTGTCAGGGTACTTCCTTGTTTGGATCTGAACTTAAGGAACTAATTAGTGAGGCCACAGGGGGTAAGAGTACTCTTTTGCCCTTGGTCTTTAAGAAAAAGTTGCCGGCTAAGCATAACCGGTCCTTTCGTTCCTTTCAAACTGAGACACGTACGACGAACCAGGCGGTTCCATCAGCTCCGCGTCCCTCCTCCAAGCCAAGCAGCAATGGAAGTCCAAGGCCGCATCCAAGTCCAAGGTTTCCAAGACTGCTTCGGCATGACTCACCGAACCCGGGTCCGCATCCTGCTTTGGGCGGTCGTTTCCGCTTCTTTCGCGGGATTTGTGAGGATTCGGTGGCGGACCCATGGGTTTTACAGGTGGTGTCAGAAGGATACAAGATCCCTTTCTTTTCCCTCCCACCTTTTCGCTTTCATCTTTCTCGTTCTCCTCAGGACGTCGAGAGAAGCCGTCTGTTCGAAGACGCTATTCAGGCTCTCCTGGACAAGGATGTCCTGGAGCCAGTACCTCTTTCAGACAGGGGTTCAGGATTCAATTCAAATCTTTTTGTAGTGACCAAGAAGGACGGCGGATGGCGCCCTATTTTGGATCTGAAAGATCTCAATTCCTTTGTAGTAAAGACTCACTATTGTCAGGAGTCTCTGAGCACAGTGATCGCTGCCATGTCTCCAGGGGAGTGCCTTGCTTCTCTGGACCTTCAGGATACGTATTTGCACATCCCAATCCATCTAGAGAGCAGGCAGTATCTGAGGTTTGCCTGCGCCAGAGGTCATTTTCAGTTCTCAGCTCTTCCATTTGGTCTGACAACAGCCCTCGAGGTTTTCCAACGGGTTCTGGGGGCCTTGATATCCGTCCTCCATCGGGATGGCATCAGAGTGAATCCATACATGGACGACTTGCTTTTGAAAGCTGTGTCTGCGGACCTTCTTCGTCAGCAGGTCCAGACCTGCATTCAAGTCTTTACTCATCACGGTTGGATTGTGAACCTGGATAAGTCGGACCTTGTCCCGTCCCAGCAACTGGTCTTCCTGGGTCTTCTGTTCGATACTCAGAAGTGCATGGTGTTTCTACCGGAGGAGGTAGCCCATCAAATTGCTCAAAGAGTCTCAATGATCCTGTCTCGTGATCGGATCCCGGTTCCGAAGTTGTCTTTCCTGGTGGGGAAGTTCATCTCCATGATAGAGGCGGTTCCATTTGCCATGGCACACACCAGGGAACTTCAAAGATTTGTGATACAGACATGCAGGGTCCGACCAGATCATCAGAAGCTATCGATCTCTCTTCCTCCTCATGTCGAGTTGAGCTTGGAGTGGTGGTTGGACCTTTCCAATCTCCTGACGGGGAGATCCTTCCGGATTCCCTACTGGACCAAGGTCACGACGGATGCCAGCCTCTTGGGCTGGGGAGCTGTTCTGGGTCGCTTCAGTGCTCAGGGGAAGTGGTCCATGGAGGAGTCTCTACTTCTCATCAACTTTCTGGAACTTCGAGCAATATTTCATGCTCTACGCCATTGAGAATCTCAACTGGAGGACTGTCCAGTAAGAGTGGAGTCCGACAACTCCACCGCAGTGGCTTACATCAACAGACAGGGCGGGACAAGAAGTCTCGCCGCTTGGTTAGAGGTCAAGGCCATTCTGTCTTGGGCAGAGGTTCATGTTCCTGTTATTTCCGCAGTGCACATTCCAGACGTAGACAACGTCATGGCAGACTTCCTCAGTCGCCACACAGTCGACAGCGGAGAGTGGGAACTACATCCGGAGGTGTTTCAACTCCTAACTCAGAAATGGGGAGTACCCCTAGTGGATCCGATGGCAACCAGACACAACAGGTAGGTTCCGGCGTTCTGCTCCTGGGGAGAGACTCTCTAGCTCTGGCTGCCGACGCAATGTCCATTCCCTGGACATTCTCGCTGGCCTACATTTTCCCTCCTCTTCCGATGTTGATAAGGGTGCTACAGAAATTGAAAGTGGAACTTTGTCCAGTAATCCTTATCGCTCCGAATTGGCCTTGTCAGTCCTGGTATCTGGAGCTTCTGGCCCTATCAGTGGCGGAGCCCTTTCCGCTCCCTTCTCATCCAGATCTTCTTCTGCAGGGTTACCTGTGGAAGGAAGACGTTCATCAACTCAATTTGTTGGCCTGGAGGTTGAATCCTTGATTTTAAAGAAGAAAGGGTTTTCTTCTGCTGTGGTGTCTACTATGCTTAGTGCCCGTAAGCCTGTTTCTTCCAAGATCTATCACCGTGTCTGGTCAACATTTGTGTCTTGGTGTGCTGACAGAGATCTGTCTCATGACTTTCATCTTCCCACTGTCCTGGCCTTTTTGCAGGATGGTGTGGATAAGGGGCTCAGTCTGAGTTCTCTTAAGGTTCAGACTTTGGTGCTCTCTGTCTTTTTCCAGGAGCGCATTGCTGTCCTTCCTGATGTCAAGGTTTTCTTCCAAGGCATTGCTCATGTGCGTCCTGCCTTTCGGCTCCTCAGTGGGACCTTAACGTGGTTTTGGGAGTTATCCAACGTCCTCCCTTTGAGTCTTTGGCTACTATTCCATTACGTCTGTTGACGTGGATGATGGCCTTCCTTCTGGCAATTGTGTCAGTTCGCCGAGTGGCGGAGTTGCAAGCTCTTTCCTGTAAACCACCTTATCTGGTGTTTCATAAGGATAAAGCAGTACTTCGAACCTCTAAGGAGTTCTTACCTAAAGTAGTCTACGAGTTTCACATCAATCACGAGTTTGTGGTGCCCTCTTTTTGCCCTAACCCCTCCTCTGACAAGGAAAGGGATCTCCACTTGTTGGATGTGGTGCGTTGTCTCAAGTTTTATGTCTATCGCACTGAATCTATCAGGAAATCAGACACTCTGTTCGTCATGCCTGAGGGGGCTAGGGCAGGTAGACCTGCATCCAAAGTGACTATTGCGTCATGGATCAAGTCCACTATTCGTTGGGCCTATGATTTGAGGAATAAACATATCCCCTTTCGGGTCACGGCTCATTCCACCAGGTCCATTGGGGCCTCTTGGACCTATAAGAATCAAGCATCTGCTGATCAGCTGTGCAGGGCGGCCACTTGGTCCTCCGTGCACACCTTTTCGAAGCACTACCGTGTGGATGTGCTGGCGTCGGCTGATGCCAGCTTCGGGAGGAAGGTCCTGGAAGGCAGTCTTGCCTGTCTAGGATCTTCTTCTTCTCAGGTTCTTAGTGCTTCCTTACTGTTGAGCCCTGTTGGCTTTAGTTCAGTGTGCTGTGTTACAGTTCCTAGGGTGTTTTTACCCCTGTTTGGTGTCCGTTGACACTTCAGTTTTGTTGGGATATCTGACCGGTTGGTTCATAGAGGTCCTGATGACTTTGGGGGCCTTGCGCCTGGTCCTTGCCTTCTTCCCGCCTCTGGGAAACTTAATGGTTGGACATCCCAGAGTTACCAGTAACCTGTATTGGACAACAGAGAAAGAGAGGATTTTAGTCTTACCTGTTAAATCCTTTTCTCTTAGTCCATACCGGTTACGGGTCTCCCACCCTGTCAAGAGACCATGCTTGGCTGTCCTGTGGCAATACGTGGGAGTCCTTCGGAGCATGCTCACAGAAGTCTCCTTCTCTCCTATTTCTGGTCAGTTATTAGTGTCTCAAATCATTCTGGAGCTAGCTGGCTAGGATGCAGCTGAGGAGGGAGGGGAGGCTTCATCCCCTGCATAAATTTAGAGAAATGTTCCTGCCTATTTAAAGGAGCGGATCGTCTCCCAGAGTTACCAGTAACCTGTATGGACTAAGAGAAAAGGATTTAACAGGTAAGACTAAAATCCTCTTTTCCAGTTCATCAAACAAGATATAAAATGAATTCTATATGTGTCAGCATTCGTAACAGTATATTATCACCCACTCATGACTGTGGAAACATACATTCTTTATTCATGAGGAATGTATGAGTTGAATTCCATTGCAGGAGACACTCCGGTCCTAAACCTTAGGGGAGATTCACTAAGCAGTGATAAAGAGGTAATAAACTGTAGATGACTTCTCCAGTTTATAACTTCTCCAATCCCTATGTTATTCTATGGAGCCTATTCAATAAGATCTCCAAAGATGAAGGCTCCATACAATACCATAGAAACTGGAGAAGTAATAAACTGGAGAAATCATCTCCACTTTATCAGCTCTTTATCACCACTGAGGCCTGGATTCATCAAGGTGCGAATGGATTAATATACAGGAAATTCAGAGGATTTCTCTGTATTAACCATTCACCCATTCAGCAACATTCGGATTGTATCTGACCATCGCTTATTCTTCAATAAGCGATGGCCAGATAGATCCGCAAATGTGATTCGCTAGCTTCAAGCTGGTGTATCCCATTTGAACGCATGGGGCGAACACACGCATACACATTTTCACTTTTGCATATACTTTTGTTTTCCCCATTACTGACCAATTTACGCAAGTTTCCCTGTTTCACATGTGCAAAGCAGGGAAACACACAAAATCAATGATGAATACCTGAAGGTATCCATCAGTGATCGCGGCGAAGAGCAGAGTATTTGATACGTTGCTCTTCCCGCAGTTTGATGAATCCCGGCCTTAGTGAATCACCCCTTTAAATTACACCATAGATTCAGCAGGTATCTGTGAAGCCAAACTGGTGACAGCATTTATAACATGAAATGGGATCCATCCTACTGTGTAAAATATGACTATCATATTTATTTTCAGGTCTATGAAAATTCCCCAACTTTTTATTAATTTAGATGATACGTTTAACCTCTTGAATGCTTGAGAGGCCTCCAGTGCATTGCAAAGTCCTGCATTGGAGTCCTCTATAGCATTCAAGAACATGTAAAGGAGCAGTAAGCTTTTTTTATGAAAAAAATATATATTATAGGGATTTTCCTATTGAGTAAAATAAGGGTACTCCCACTGCTGAGAGATTTATATTTCCAGAGTTATTACAATTTAAACCCATGTTTTTTTTACATTAGCAGTGCCCTCTGGTGGTCAAATTCTAAAATTAGATTGTCTGTTAGATTCTAATGGAGAGGAAAGTCAGAAAAGTCAGAGACATACAGTTCCCCATAGAATGTGATAGAAACTGCCTTTCACTTCCTGTCAGTTAGAACTATCAGGAAATAAACACAGTAAATTCACTTCCTGATTATTTAAACTGCTATAATTTCTTGAATAAAACATCTGACAGCGATGGGAATGACCTTGTTTTATTCAGCAGGATAAGATCTATAAAATATGTGTTTTCATAGAAAAAAGTTTACTGCTCCTTTAAGGGATAGTAACACTTTATACTGGCTTTACATATTCTGCAACATGCTTATTTTTTTTATTATTTTGTGAAATCTTGAGTTAAAACACTATCCCTGCAGCAGTGTTCTGTAGATGAAGCATAAATAAATAAGAGGTACAGACAGTCTGACTTTATTTATTATGCACTTGTAAAATATGTGCAGCCAAAATAATATGCTTACTATGACTTTAACTAACCCTTTGAGTGCCAGAGAAGTATCCAATACATTTGTCCCTTTTGAGTGATTGATAATATTCATTTGCCCACTGTGGGAAATTAAACACTGGAAATGGTGTACCTGCTTGAAAGCTTAAAATCTAAATATATATGTAGTGGTGTACTGATGAGTAAAACAAGGGTACCCCCACTGCTCAGAGATTCATATTTACAGTTTAAACTCTTTTTTGCTTACATTAACAGTGCGCTCTAGTGGTCCGATTCTAATTAGTTAATTGTGTTACATTATATTCCAGAGGAAAGTCACTGACAAACAGTTCTTTGTTGAATGTGATAGAAACAATGAATCATTTCCTGTCAGAACTTTAAGGAAGTAATCACTATGTAATTTACTTCCTGATAATTTGATCTGTTATAACTTTTGAATAAAACAGCTGAAAGTGGTGGAAGTACTGTTGCTTTACTCAGCAGGAAAAGCTCTATAAAATATCGGTTTTCATTAAAAAAATGTCCTTCTCCTTTAAAGGGATAGTAATACTGAAGTATTACTAATCCCTATAGCAAAGTACTACTTAAAAAAACGTATTGCCCCCAGTGTCATCTCTCAAACCTTTATGGTTTGAGACATGATCGCTTCTAAAGTTGCCCTCTCCCTCCCCCTTCCCCACAGTCAGCATTCTAGCTGACTCAGGGAAATCCGGTCAGAGATCATCAGGCGGCTCTGCAGCAGAGCCGCGATCGCGTTAATTAAAAAAAAAAAACTTTCACTAAAACGGTCTTCTACATGTGCTTGCAAACCAAGCACACGTAGAAGGTCATTTCAGTGAAAGTTTTCTTTTTTAGTAACGCGATCCGGCAGTGCTGGAGAGCCGCCTGAAAGTCGTACGACTGTGTTCCCTGCAGTCAGCTAGCATGCTGACTATGGGGAAGGGGGAGGGAGAGGGCAACTTTAGAAGCGATCATGTAAAGGTTTGAGAGATGACACTAGGGGCAATACGTTTTTTTAAGTAGTACTTTGCTATAGGGATTAGTAATATTTAAGTATTAGTATCCCTCTAACTCTTGTTATAAAAATCTACTTCCCACTCGTGAGAACATTTCACAGCACTGACCACTATAGAGAATAGATTGCAGTGTAAATGGAAGGGTGTCAACATATTTCTTCAAGGCAACCCCTTGGCCCTAGATACAATACTATCAATATCTTCTACTGTTGTGGTCTTCTGTTTCTCTCACTCTATTAATCTTCACTCTTCTATTTTCTTTTTCTCCCCTTTCCTTTTTCTCTCTAGCCCTCTCCTTTTTTTCCTTCTTGCCTTTCTCTGTTGTCCGACCTTTATTCAAAATGCTAGCAATAAGCAATTGTTGAGAGCACAAACTGCATCATTGGGGTGGGGGGGTACAATTGCCACTGATTTTAAATGGGGTGTTCAACCTCTTGAACTCATTTCTTCACACTATAGACTCTCTTTTAGTCAGTGTATAACCCTTTGAGTGCCAGAGGGGTACTTGCAATGCGTGACGTACCCCTCTGGCACTCAAAGGGTTAAAAACCCCATTTAAATCATTTGACATTTGGGGAATGTTTATTTGTCCTCTATGGTATAGGTCGTATGCTCCAGAATTGCCCCTCTTTTACTTTCTGCATAAAGCTCACCCCCCCTTCCCCTTCTGTTTGTGTCTCTAGTGTCTTTCCTCCTTTTTTCGTTCTCTAAATTCTTTTTTCCGGCTCTTTTGAAGGCGCTCCAACACCTTTTTAATTATAACCCCCATTTTACTCTATTATAATGGCCATTATGAATCAGTTCTGAGAGGACTGGCTACCCAAGACTAGTCTTTCACCCACTGAGTGCCCAATGCATAGCAAATAAATGTTTGGACACCCCTTTGGCACGCAGCGGGTTAATTAGTACTGAATATCCTGTCCATGGATACGTCATGATCCTTCCTTGAAAGGACCCCAAAGACCCCTAAGTGAAGCCTTCCTTCCTAGGAAAAATGAGGAGAGATATGAGGTCCTGGAGTCTGGCAGGAAAGAATCATGTCCTTTGTGGCTATGCAATCCATTACTAATTCATTGTAGAGAAGTAATTCATGCAAAGTCCATTCATAGTGCCATTAGGATTTTCTGCTTAGATAAAGGCAAGTCGGTTTATTGTAGGTGTTCTTTTAACCCAGGGGCCACATGATCCTAATGCCATAAGTGTGAAAGCCTCATTATTATTATTATTTTTAATTGATGATAGTGAATTATATTCTGTCAGCTATTCGAAAATAGCAATAGCTATATTTAACACTTTGAGCGCCAGAGGGATACGCAATGCTTTGCAATGCGTTGTGTACCCTTCTGGCACTCAAAGGGTTAATAGTTTCAGTGCCAGCGCTCTGCAATGCTTTGCATACCTCTCTAGCACTGAAAGGGTTAACAGGCATCTATTACTGAACTGTAAAGTACTGGCTAGCAGGGGATTCCATGTTACTGGCCAATTAGTTCATGTATGCTAGTTAATTAGGTTTAAAAATGTTTTTAAAAAATCTCAAACAGGTCTCGCCCTGGGGTCGGATGGGCCGCACACTCAATGCACCTGCTTTAACCCTTTGAGTTCCAGAGAGGCCTCCAATGCATTGCAACAAAATGTATTGGGTATCTATCACTCCAAGGGTTAACAGATGTCTGTAGAGCAGGGATATTGCTAAGTACTGACTGAGAAGGCTAGAAACCCAGGATCTTGTGTTTAAAGCCCTGAGTCCTGAGGTCAGCTTAAGGCATGTAATGCTACTGATCTCCCTGTAAGTAATAGTGCATTTGGGCTGCACTTATAATGCATTAGACAGGCCAAGCCTCAGGTCTTTTGGGAATCTAACAACTTCCCTGCTTTAGCATTCATGGGGTTACTGTGTTTTTAATACTTTTTCTGTTTTCCCTCTCTCTTTTTAGCATTGGGAGACACTACTCCCTAGAGTCATTTGTGTGCCCACATGTAGAGATATGCGTGCAGTGAGAATGGTCTGACAGAAATCTAGCTGGGTCTGTAAAAGTGGGAGGATACTTTGCCTTTTCTCTTCCCTCCTATCCTTATCAGCTCTGGAATGGGGGTGGAGAGTAGTGTGTTTGCTAGTGCTGAGCTGTCAGAGGGGCGGGTGTTCAGTGATCCTCCCTCAAAGGTAAACACATACACACAGGTGAGGTCAGACCTCAGAATATCTCTGCCAGTCCTACCCTCTCTATGAATGTAAACTTTCCTCTAGTGCAGAATGGGGAGCTGTGTCAGTACCAGGGCACGGTGAGTCCACACCTTATTTTCTCCTGGTAACGTTCACTTCTGCATTCCTTCCTGCTCAGGTATTCCTTGTATTTACAGATATTTAGTGTCCTCTTTCCCTGGTTTTGTCTCCCCTCTCGTTGTCATTATGTCTTCCTCATTCTATAGTCTGCTTTTCTCCCCCTTAATTCTATACGCACAAAGAAAATATGGGGCAAACCAACTACATCATAGGGGACAAATAAACATTCCCCAAATTCATGATTTAAACTGTAATTTTAACCCTTTGAATGCTATAGAAGTCTCTGGCGCATTGCATATAAAGCCTCCTTTAACCCCTTAACTACCAGCGGTCACGGGGTGTGTGGTCCTTTAAGGACCCGATAGGGAATTTCAGCGTGCCGCGACTGATCACGTGGGGCGGCACGCCGAACTGAGGGACTGAAAGCAATCGCTCCGGTCTTGGAGCGATCAGATTCAGTCCCCGGTATTACTCACCACGCTCCTGCAGGAGCGCGGTGAGTAATAGTACGTGACGTACCAGGATCGTCACTGATCCTTAACTGCTGGACCAGCGTGACGGTCCGGTTACGTCACCGGACGCAAAGGGGTTAAAACTATTGGAATTTGTCTCCTGTGGTGCAGTTGGGCTGCTTCAGAATTGATCTGTGTTGCACAAGTGCTATCCTCTGTCTCCTTTTATTTCCTTCACTCCCCAACAGCACACCACAAGGCTGATGTACTAAGACCTGGGGCACACCATCCAAACCATATGGGACAATTAAATACAAAATCTAATTGATTTCAACGTGTCTTTTATCTGCTGGAATGTGAGAGAGGTCTCCTACACGTTGCTTTGCAATGCCTTGAAGACATCTCTTATATTCAAGGGGAGAAAAGCCCCATTTAAATCATTAGGGTTGATGTTAATTTTTATTTATCCCCTCTGGTGCAGCTAGTTTGCTCCAGAAATGCTCCCATTCTCCTTAGAACATCAGCATCAGTAATTAGATTTGTATATAGAAGGGATGATGTTTGATGATGGAAAATGGATCTAGTTGTGCCTGACAGCTGTGCATCTCTCTGTCCTTGCAGTACCCTGGATGATACACCTGCAAAAGAACCACTGCCAGCTTCCCCTGTGGCACTACCATCCCCGGATGAGCTGATTGTAACCAGCACTGTGGTCCAGTCTGCTGCTGGTGCTGAAATGCAGCCCACAGAAGAGCCTGGCACTGCCTCTGACTGCTCCTCGGACTGCAGTCCTGGGGGAGCGACCTACAGCAACCTAGGTAATTACAGGAGAGCATCATAAAGCATTTTCCAGCCAGAGAGCTACAGAACATTACACCACAGCTCAACCTCCTTCCATAGCCTGGAAGACCAGTACTTCATTAGCACATTTCTTGACAGTGACCTTAATTAACCCCTTCCATGCAATGTCACGTTTTTAATCCTTCCCTTTTGCCAGTGACCCAGAGCATATTGTTCTAGTAACTCCTCCCTTGTCATATGCACAATGAAAAAAAAAAAGGAGCAATTTTAAGTAAACAAAGTGCATCACAGAGGTAACATAATTCTCATTAGTTTCAATGAGGCATGTAACCCCTTCACTGGTAGTGAGGTCTCTGCCACATTGTTTCATCATGCTTTGGAATCCTCTCTAGCATTCAAGGGGATAAACCTCCTGCTTAAATCAATGGGAATTTGGGTGATTTATATATGTTCCTAATGGAGCAGTTTGTTTGTCCCACAATTGCTTCTGTTTGGGTTCTTTGTGCATATGGGTGTGGAATATATGGCTCCAAAAACCCCTTTCCTACCTGCAATCAGCAGGGCACCACTACATTAACACTACTTCTGCCAGAGACTTGAAGAGTGTTTCTCCCTTAACCCCTAGCGTGCCACAAACCAGCAGAACTGTTTTCCTTATCCCCTACCTACATACCTTTGCTCCTTGGACTTTTTCATTTCAAGTGTAGCTGCAATCCATTGATGTTTTTACTTCCTGGAGACCATCTGAGCTTCGCTACATTAACCCCTCCCCTGCCAATGGCAATAACTCTTCCCTAACAGAACATCACTATCTGTGCCATAGAAACACAGTCTGTGTGTTATCCAGCTTTCCCTGCAGAACACTGATGACCAACATGTTGTGTATAAACGTGGATGAAATGCTGGACAGCGTGTTTATCCAGTCGGACAGAATGATAAAACAAGGGTGTGGTGGGGCAAGATAAGTGGGGGTGGGTGGTTTGGAGACCTGTGGATAGAAGTAAAACTTAACCCTTTCAGGGAATAAACAAAAAAACGGTATGAGGTAGAGAAGGGTAACATATTTCAAACATAATTAAACCTTTGAGTTCCTTAGTGGGTACACAATGCATTGCTGAGCAATGTGTTACACACCCCTCTGGTACTCAAAGGGTTAAAGGACTACAACTGCATCAGTTCAAGACTCAAGTGAGAGCAAATCTGATGCTCTGAGAACTCCTGGAGCAACACTGGGGCAAACCAAGTGCACCTCCGGGGAGAACTAAACATTCCCATTGATTTAAATAGAGCATTTAACCCCTTAAATGGGAAATATGCTGCTTTGATATGTCTATCATTTATGGGGTTAAAATCCCCATTAAGCGTTTGACTGCCAGAAAGGTATCCAAAGCATTGCATACCTTCCTGGCACTAAAAGGGTTAAATAAATTAGAATTTGGAAAATGTTTATTTGTGCTCTTTGATGCTGTTGGTTTGCTCCTGAATAAATTCAGTTCTTAGTACATAAGCCTCATTGAATTAGAAAAGAAAAAAAAAGAGTAAATTAAAGGGGAAGGGCACCCTAGGAATAAGTGACTCTTAACACAATTACTTACTTAGGTAGGTGCCCATCATACAGCAGTCAGGTATGTGAGTGTGTGTGTATGTATGTGTGTGTGTGTGTGTGTGTGTGTGTGTGTGTGTATATATATATATATATATATATATATATATATATATATATATATATATATATATTATACTCCTCACAACAATCAATGACTTACATAAACCTAAATGACTTGTAAGAGTCACTAATCATTATCAGATTGTAAACTGAAACAAACAGCAATAAAAATAGAGAGAGAGAGAAAACTGCTGTATGAAGAACACCTACCTAAGTAAATCCTTCTGTTAAATTAAGAAATACTTATAACCAGGGTAAATTTCCCCTTTAACCCTTTGATTGCAAGAGGGGTACGCAACACAGCAGAGCAAGGCATTGCATACCCTTCTGGCACTCAAAGGGTTAAGTGTATGCTGTAAAATGCGCTCGGTAGTAAACTTCCAGTCCAATTAACTCTTCTCTCCCGACAGGTCAGTCTCGTGCCAATATGATCCCATACAAGCAGCCTCGACAAACTCGAGGAGGGAGTCCACCACAAGACATGGAACCGCATCCCACTCCTCCTCCCCTGCCCAAGAAAAATCTGGCCCCCCGTCAGCCCACACCAGAGAGAACACCTAGACCTCCAATGCGTCTGGCCAACCCAACCTATGACAAGGAACGCAGCTGGGAAGCAGGGGGCAGTGAATCGGGAGACTCACTTGAGCGGGCAAAAGGTTGTGGTGGACGAATTGCTGAGCTGCAAGCTGAGGCTCTAAAACGCTTTTATGCCCGCTGTGAAGATGTCTTTATGGCAGGTCAGAGAGAGCCACTTAGCTTCGGACTGGAGAGCTGGCCTGACTTCAGACTGACTAGTCCAACACCATGCTGCCAGGCTGGGGATGCAGTGTACTACCAGGCATCATATGCACGGGATCCTGGCAACACGTATGCCGTAAAGGTAACCTACTCCTAAGATGTCACACATGACAGCCACCTATTAACATGGAATTTGATGACCGATATAAAAATTCCCATTGATTTAATTTGGGTTTTAACCCATGTAATGTATTGCTTAAACTTTAGAATCTCCTTTTATATCAATGGACGTTTCTAGAAAACGTTTTAATCATCAGTTTCATCCATTTTAGATTCAACTCTACTAAGAGCGGGATCTTGCCTGTATGTGTGACAAATAGTCATGAAAAGAGGATACCTTTCACATATACCATAATCCATTGTCCCTAACATGTACTCCTCCCCCTCCCTTTACTGCCAGTAGGGAAACTGAAGCATTAGAGCTTGCAATCTGTAGAAGAACTGACCCACCTAGTCTAAAGTACAGATACAAATTGAATTAAATAGCTTTTAATTATTAACCCTTTGAGTGCCAGAGGGGTACGGAACGAATTGCTTTGCAGTGGGTTCCGTACCCCTCTGGCACTCTAAGGGTTAAGGAAAGTGAACCATAAGAGCGTACTCCCTACAGATCTATCCCACACTTTACAGTACAGACAGACTGAATCACAGATTAGCAGGTAAACTGAACCATCAGAGCTTGCAGAGTATGGCCTGGATTACATTGCAGATGATAATTTTATCTTGGACTTTAGCTACAAATCTCTACATAGAATTCAATGGGAATCTTTTAGATACAACCAGTAATAACACTTATTAACTGCTCTGCACTATAGACCTATATTAGGACTAATCCAACTGCTTTTCAGGGCAGATACAGACAATCACAGAACATTCAGTCAATAGGGAAGCAGCACAATCAGAGCTTTTATACAGTAAGGAGACTGAACCATGAGAACTCAATATCTATATGCAAATTGAAGCATCAGAGCTTGCAGTCTATAGGAGAACTGACCCATTTAGTTCAATTTCATTTAAAGGGATAGTAAGACTTTGTTTTATCTTTATTTTATTTTGTAGGCATTAAAAAACATGAAGAACGATATTTGTCTTATCTCTCAAACCTTTATGGTTTGAGAGATATTCACAAGCAAAGTTTCCCCTCTTGCCCCTTTTACCTAGTGTAAGCAATCTCTTCTCAGATGTGGAATGCAGTCCATATACCAGACAGATAACAGCAGGAGACAATCTTCTTCCTATCAGAACAATGAAAGCCCTGCCCCCATTGACAAGTTTTTCAGGTTTTTCCCTTATCTTAATTGAAGATTGTCCCTCTCTGCAGTCTACATGGGCACCTCCCTTCTGCTCTGGCTGAACAGTGTTATATCAGTAAAAGGGACAGGAGGGGGATACTTTGTCATTGAATTACTCTTGATCTACAACTCTGACAGAATTGAAATAACACTTGCCAAAGTCCAAATACTATGATGATTAATTAGAGCTGCTTTTATTATGAAACATTACTATCCGTTTAAGTGTATTCTTCTCATCTCCTTACTGATACATATAATATACTGGTACCTATAGCAGTATGGAGACCTCAACTGTCACTGCCTTACATGCCTACCATTTATACTACCCACTGGTTTCGTAATAAACCAATGGGTGAATAAAATTTAACTAAAGTATAAACACCATGCTTTTGCTAGCAAGAGTGTTGTATGTGCATGACATTTCATCTTTTGGAGTCCCCCTGGTGTCATTAGTGATGTCAGGGCTAACCACTTTGTGTTTACTGAAGAAGTCTCCTCATAACACTCCAGTATTTTGATTTATATAACTTGAAATATAATATACTACCAACTTGAATCTATAAATATATATTTATCTTATGTTTGATTCCTAAAAGACAATCCTAAACGTGTTAGTGTAGACTGTCCTTCTCAGAGAGAATTTGGTTGACTTTGTTTGTACTTTTAGTAATGAGAGGCTAGAGATAAGGCACTAATGTACTGATATTAACACCCACTGCTCTTCTATACAGAAAGGCTGGTGTCTTATCTCTGACCATTTACAGACATTCCTGGACTATCTCTTATCAGACACCCTCTCATGATTTCTATACAATGAAGTCAGGGATCCATGCAGAAGAGTATGTTTGATTACAGTTTAGGTCTCAAGAAACAAATAAAATTTTTTGAGATGCCAGCATGGGGTACAGGGTTTCACTCCAGTTTATTTTAAGGTGTTAGTGTTCCTTTAAAGGGACAGTAATGTTTCACAAAAACAGCACCTACAAGTAATCGTCATAGTATTTGGGCCATGGAGAGTGTTATTTCAATACTGCCAGAGTTGTAGTTCAGGAGTAATTGAATGATAAAGTATCCCCCTCCCATCCCTTGTACCTAGTGTAAGCTGCCTCCCCTCAGATGTGGAATCTGGTTCTGGGATCAGACAGGTCACAGCAAGGGACAATCTTCTTATTGTGAGCATAAGGAAAACCTCCCCCCATTGACAGGTTTTTCGTGTTTTTCCCTTATGCTAACTGAAGATTGTTCCTCTCTGCAATCCACCTGGACACCACCTTGTTGCTCTGAGGTGAGCAGTGTTATATCAGTAAAAGGGGCGGGAGGGGCATACTTTATCATTCAATTACTCTTGAACTTCAGCTCTGACAGTATTGAAATAATTCCCCACATTGCCATTGATTTAAATCTGTCTTTTATGAAACCGTTTAATTTAATGCAAGAGTGGTCTCCAACACATTGCTTCGCAATGCAAGGCCTCTATCATTCATGGAATTAAAAGAACCATTTAACTCAACGGAAATTTTCCTCTTCCTCACCCAGTAATGCAGTTGGTTTGCTCCAGGATTGCCTTGTTTCTTTGTACATAAGGTCCTGTATATTTTACTTTTGCTTTGCACGCCCTTTACTGCTCCTGTAATAATGTAAACTCAGTCATTGTTTCTTCTGCTATTCCACAGTATCACAATTTTCTCCCTCTTACAGATCTGTCGAAGCAAATCCAAGCAGGCACAGAGGGACTATTACCACTGTTTGGCAGTGCGACAAGGTCTCTCGGAGCACTTTAATATTCAGCAGGACTGTGGGCACTTTCTGGCAGAGGTACCTGCCCGCTTGCTTCCTTGGGAGGATCCTACAGTTTCAGAGGAGGAAGACGAAGAACAGGAAGAAGATGGAGTGTCTGCTTCTGCAGAATCCAAGATGGACACAGACGTACCTCAGAAACAGCCTTTGTCCAACAACCAAGGTTCCCTGGGAAAACGTAGGAGCCGGGTTGTGGTGATTACACGGGAACCCCCCCAGCATACACTAGCTGACTTTGTACGGGAAGGAGAAGAACAACACCGCAGAGAGCCAGAGGCATATGAACGCCAAGTATGCCTTCTTCTGCTCCAGCTGTGTGGGGCGCTGGAGCACTTGAAGGCACAGGGCATCACCCATTGTGACCTACGACTAGATAACCTGCTGCTCTCCAGCTGCCGGGCTGGTGAGACAGGCTGTAGCTGCAGCCGTGGTTCTACCAGAGATGAGCAGAATGAGAGTGGCAAGCAGATGGGTGCCAAGGAACAAAGGGCAATATCAATGTGCCCAGGTCGGCTACTCCTCACCAACTTCAGTCAAGCAAAGTTGAAGAACCAGAGTGCTTGGCGTCCTCAGGGCTTAGGGGATCCAACGCGGTTGGCTCCAGAGATTGTGGGTGCCACACAGTACCGAAGGAGTGATGAGTTCCAGGCTGGGATACTCATCTATGAGTTGCTGCACCTGCCTAACCCATTTTTAGATGGAGGATTAAAGGAGAGAGAGTATGCCCCACGTGACTTACCAGTTGTGCCACGCCGCTCTCCATACTCTCGTGGCCTAGGAAGGCTGGCAGGTCTATTGTTACAGCACAGCCCCTCAGACAGGCTGCAGGTGGGACAGGCCAAATCAGCCTTGCGCTGCCTGATCTGGGGGCCTCGGGAGGATGTGCTCCAAGGACCAGGAGCACTGCACACTTGGCTAGAGGTGAAGAGGACATTGCTGCTTATTAGGCTGGCAGAACGAGCGCTGGAGAAGGATGGAGGTGTGACCCTGGAGGACTGGCTGTGCTGCCAGTACTTGGCATTTGGCACAGCCCAGGGACTAGCACAGACGCTGCGGCTACTAGAACAGCACTGAGGGAGATTGTTCCTCCAAAAACCTTCACCATCATTGGTTTGTGTGCAATAGATGGGACTTTCCCACCAGGCTCCGTTTAAGAAGCTTGAACATTCAGTGTTATACCACTCTCTCCATGCACACTCGGGCAGATACACACATGGACATGCTTTGCACACATGTAAACCAAGAGCTCTTTACACATTTACAGCTGTGCATGTCTTACAAACAATCAGAATTTTCAAAGCCTCTTATATATCTGATGCAAATATTCCCATAGTTTCCCAATACTTCTTTACCTTTGTTACATATATATACACACACACACACACCCACACCCGTACATGTACCCTGTCTCAGACAGTGCTGAGGAAATGTGGAACAATTCTGGAGAAAATCAACTGCATCTTAGGAAATAAATAACCATTCCCAGTAATTTACTTGGGGCTTTTAACCCATTTGATGCTACAGCTAAGCAATGCATTGGAGACGTCTCTGGTATTTAAAGGGTTAAAAGTGACAGTTAAATTAGTGCAATCTTTTGGAACTTTCATTTGTTCTCCATGGTGCACCAAAATTGCACTTGTTTGCAAGACAGAAAGGCTGATGAACTAAACAGAATTGGAGTAAACAAAGCCCCCATTTTATTCAATTGAAATTTGTATTTATCCTCTATGATGCAGTTTCTAACAATTTATCTTCACACACACACACACACACACCATTGATCCTCATTCCTTTGACACAACATTCACATACCTGACACATACAGCTCAGCTGTGCCAGGATACATGTACTAGGGTTGCTTGTAAGTGCAATACGCTTACCCTCTTAAAATAAATAGTAGAAATGCCCTTAATTTCAGAGGAAAACTCAACATTATTAAGCTTAAGTGTTCTAATTGTAATCAAGTAACAGAGGCTGATTTCATAAGAAGCACTAGAACAACTGTACCATAGAAAGATAAATAATGTTCCAAATTCCTGTTGATATAAATGGGGCTTTTAACCGCTTGAATGTTTGAGAAGCCTCAAGCAAAGAAGAGATTAAAACCTGCATTTACATAAATGGGAATTGTCATCCCCCCCCCCCCCCGCCCCAGTGGTGCAGCTGCTTTGCCTCACAACTGCTCCAGTGCTTTTTGTTCAATCAGCCTCAAAGAATGAAAGGGAGGATTAGTTCAGGATGGGTAGAGCCAGTATGATGTACCATTCATGGACCAGTCCTGACTGATTGGATGGTTAGAGAAGGTGAAACATTATGAATTATGATGATGTTGGGTGTGTTTTTTTCTTTTATATATTTAATATAATAATTTATGAACTATACAATTTTTGCCCAGGAGGCATGATTCAAGACATCTTAATCTAAGCACCTTTAACTGGACTGCTGCTGATTGTTCTGTCCTATGTAGCCTGATCCTGTAGTGTAACCACATTATGACTGCGGCAGGTTTACACCATGGGGCCCTATGTTCGGATGAAATGTAGAGTAATTCTGGGGCAAGCCATAATACTGAAGTAAAGAAAAATTATTTTGGTTTAAATGGGGCGTCTAACCCCTTGAATGTTAAGAGAAGGTCTCCAGTGCATTGCTTCACAATGTGCTGGGAACCTGTCTAGACGTCAAGGGGTTAAGAAGCCCCATTTAAGTCAATGGCTATTTTGGGAATTTGTATTTCTGCCCCATGGTGCGGTGTTTTTGCCTCTGACAGCCCTTTGCATTGTGTTGCATGCCCCTCTGGCACTCAAAGGGTTAATAATAATACCTTTTTCACAGGCATATTATTTAGAGCATGAGCTTTAATATTAAATCAAATATAAACTGGGAGTGTGTCCTTTTAAAGCAGAGGTGGGCAAACCGTGGCCATCCAGCTGCTGTTGGACTGTAATTCCCGTCATCCTCAGCAGGCCAACAATCTGCGGACTATAATAGGAGTAGTCCAACAACAGCTGGATGGCTGTAGGATGCCCCATCACTGTTTTTCTGTGCACTTTGTCCTGTTATCTAACAGAGATACATTTTAAACAGTTTTGTATTATTTGGGGGTCAGACTGATAACAGTTGCAACATAATGGCAGGTTCAGACACACACACACATTGGGTTAAAATGCAAGACATGACTCACTATTATACTGCCGTATCAGATTACAAAGAAAAGGAGGAACCCCAGCCAATTTCTAATAAAGGTGCTTAGTTTCCATTTAGGCTGGCTTCACAAGTCAACATAAGCGCAGTGTTTCTATAGCTATGCTATCTGCCCAAAAATTAGATAAGCTTGCTGTTTATGGAACTTTTCACACAAGTTGAATCCCCAGTGCAGTTACTGCATCTTTATTGTGGTCAGATCAGAAAGCTGATGATTTTCATGGCATCCTATTGGGCCACCGAGCAACTCGTCCACATTAGTGATTGAATTGTTGAGATGCTCAACACAACAGTTGAATCAATAGAGGGTCATATGAGCATCAGCCATTTATGGTTGACTGGTACCCACATGTCCTGCCTATCATTCACACCTCTAGATTGCCCCATCCCCCACTGACTGGAATGCTGGGGTATCACAGGACAATCAGAGGTGTATTTGCACTGGCAACTTTGTCATAGTTACAGCGCAATACTCCAGCCTTAGACTTGAATCAGCAGACCTCCTATAACTCCATTTTGTTTTCGTACTGACATACTAACACAAACCTTGGGTGCACTCACGCTGCTCAGATGCGCACACGCTCTGCCGCTGTCTGAAGGGAGATTACCAGAGATAGTATTAATATGAATGTGTTTTATTCTGAATGCTTTTAATACCATAAATCCATATTTATATTTATATATACAATCACACATGCAGTATACATAGACAAGAGCCACACCCATAATGTTATAGAAAAAATATACCTACATAAACCTTGTGAAGAGTGGGTTGAGGTGGCAGGAATGATTAATGATAAGGGATCCTATATGAAAGAGTACACTTGGAAAAGTAAAAATGTCTTTAAAGGTTATTTTACTGCTGTATTTTCACTGGTAGTGCCTCCTCTTTTTGTCTGCCTTCTGTACCCAAGACATTAATTAAACAGAACGCTAACACCTCCTAATAGAGGGGTATGCAACCTTTGGCTCTGCAGCTGTTGGAGACTGTGACTACTATCAGTGCTAGTTCAGAATAATGGTAGCTGCAGTCTCCAACAGCTGCACAGCCAAATGTTCCCTGCCCTTGTCCTAATAGTAAACCCCATACTCGGCTAATTCTGGGCAGAAAATCAACATGGACTGAAGAATCAGATCTGTGTTTATTGCTTCAACAGAACTGTATTTTCGTTATGGAAATGTTTGTTGTAGTTATTTCCCTGGTGAGTAAAACAAGGCTACTCCCACTGCTAGCACTTGGTCTATTCAAAAGAGTTATGCACTCTGAAAAGAGAGATCGAGGGAACTTACTTCATGAAGGATCAAACGGACAGGAGGTGACTCGGCTATTCCTATCACATTCTATAGAGGACTGTCGTCCGTAACTCACTTCTCCCACAGAATGCAACAGAAAGACTATCTGAAATCTGACTACTAGAGGGCACTGCTAGTGTTATTAAAAAACACAACTCAGCAGTGGGAGTACCCTTGTTTTTATCATTGGGAAAGCCATACAATATGTTTATCATTAAACAAATATTTTTTGCTCCTTTAATTAGTATTGGTTATAACATTGAAGGTGGCAGATGTGATTTTTATTTTGTAATATATTTCTGCTGTGTGGAGATACACTAAGGGGGATGCTATGGAGAAGTGTGTCTGGCGATGTGTATCGGTCATTTTGCCATGGTGAATTTGACACGCATCGCTGTATGCCTTAATAATTAAGTACGTAATGGGGCGGCTATTCGGTATGCCCTGCATTACACATCACCAGAATTATGACCACCCTGAAGTCTGAACACGCTCTCACTTACCCAGTGGGGGAGTGGATACGATGCACTCAGACTTAAGCACCACAAACAGCATAGCTCCCTTAACCCTTTCAATGACATAGAGATGTGAATTGCACACCCCTTTGGCACTGAAACTGTTAGGCCATTAAAAGCCACTGCTGCATTGCAACAAAACCAGCAGAGAAGCTGCAACATATAATATAACACCTTCTCTGCCGGGTCTGTACCTACTGCTGATTCTTGTAAACAAACAGGAGCGCTATGTAAAAACATAAGCACAATAATAAAAACACATTGTAACCATTTTCTGAATATCACTCAGTCCCTGTTATGTATATGTTGTTTTCTATAAATAGCATTTATTCAAAGTCTTGTACAACCAGCCACTAAATCCATGTCCCTATGAAATGTAATGATAATTTTGCTTATCGTTTGGTTGATTACAGTATCCTTTATTGTGTGCACTGCAAAGTGAAGTTGTAGTAAAGAGTATAATTTTGTGCTTTTTTAGAGTAAGTAATATTCAGAAGTTGGTTACAGTATTGTCTTTATTACTATGCTTATGCTTTTATGTAGCGCCTCTGGTTAGCTTTGTTTACATGAATCAGCTGATCGGTGGATAGCCCTTTGAACAGCTGCTCCATTAAGTAAAGACCTGGCAGAGAAGCTGTTATATGTTACAGCTTCTCTGTCTGTTCTCTTACAGTGTTACAATGTATTTTACTTTTCTAAACATTTTAGCACCAAAGGGGTATGCAGTGCACATCTCCATGGCACTGAAACGGTTAATGGGGGCAGCTGCTGCTGCTTCTACTCCCCAGTAGATATAGCAAACTCTCTTCTGGCTCCACAGAGAGCTATAGGGAGATTCCAACTTCAGCAACCTCATGTTGTCAAAGGTGGAACTGTGGACTCCCATAACATAAGCAGCTACCTGGGTGTAGTATATTAACATACAAACACACACACATAAATATGAAAATGGCTCATTAAACTGCATTTCAATATGCAAATGAGCCATTATTGAAGTAGTCACTGCAAAATCATAAACCTGGCAAAGGTATGGTGGATTAATGGTAATGATGGCTTATTTGTGGTGTATTCACAGGGTTGTTATGGAGAAAACATATTAGTGCATATATCGATATGTCATCAAAGCAAAATACACCATCATATCCCCATCCTGATCCATTATCAACCCTTAGTGCATCTTCGCCCCCCCCCCCCCAAAGTGGAAGGATATTGGAGTCCTTGAGTCCTGTAACAAAGCATCATGTATGCCTTAGTGGACGTGTTATCCAGTGCAAATTAAATATTTGTTGTGGAGAATCAGTGCACACAGAATTGATTCATGCTGACTATTAATAACCCTTTGCATGCCAGAGAGGTATCCAAAGCATTGCATTGTAATGTGTTGGATACCTCTCTGGCACTCAAAGGGTTAAGATTTTATTCCCAGATTGAGGTAAGTGTGGGTTCATTAGTAGGAGGTGTTGGTGTCCCTTTAATCAGAATATATTTCTGAATTCTGTTATGGGCCTCAGCACCGCCATGATTTTACACCCTTCTGCATTCACTGAGAGGCAATGCTATCAACTTAAAGGGGAACTAGACCCCAGGAAGAAGTATCTCTTACCAGGTAGGGGGCCTTCAAACAGAAGTCGGTTATATATGTTCTCTCTTTTATTTATCTCTGTTGTAGTCCACTGCTGGTTGTTTTAGTTTACATTCTGATAGTCTTAGTGACCCTTATGAGACATTCAGGCCTGTCAAGCCCATTGTTTGTTGTTAAGACTTCTGACACAGAGGTAGACATCAACAGAGATCACTGTATACAGTAAACTGCAGATATAATGGAAGAAAAATAAACAAATATACCCGATTGCAGTATGAAGGACAACTTTTTAAGTAAGTTAAATGAAGAGCCACTTTTTTCTAGGGAATAGCTCCACTTTAACCCTTTCAGTGCCAGGGGGCATCTGGCACTCAAAAGGTTAAATATATGTAAACACAAATGTAAAATATAGTCATTCTGCTGCTGGTTTGTGACATTCAGAGTGCCACAGACTAATAACAATAGCACCTCATGGTTTCATGGCCACATGGAATGTTAAACCAAACTGTAAAAACAAAGGTTTTTTTTACATTTCAGAATTGCACTGTAATAGCTTTCAACAGAAGCTTCTTGTAGCAGTGGAAGTATCCTAATTTTATATATTTTTCATGATGTGTTTACTATCCCTTTTCATAAAGTGGTCCATTTTAGAAACTAATTTTTTAAATCTTTCTATAGAAGCTGTCAATTATACTTGACCTTTTGAGTGCCAGAGTGGTGCCTAACTCATTGCTTCATAATGTGTTGGTGTTTCTGCTGACATTCAGAAGGTTAAACTCTCCACAATGCATCTCATGAAGCAGGAGAGCTGATGTACAGAGCATAGTGCATCCAGCCCCTAGTTCTACATACCTGGGTGCAGGCAGGCTTTCACAAGCAACAGTATGCTTGTAAAATAACTTATCATGCATATATTAACTTCTGTGTTTTCTGCCCTTTTATCACCCCTGATATAACATGAGTAGGGTGCACTTCTGGAATTAACCCCTGTGCTGTCCAAGAGGCAATAGATCTATTTGACCTATAAAAAAGTGTAGTGCTCCCATGAATCTTGTCCACCAGTACAAATGACCTTGAAGCGCAAAAAAAGCATTCATTGCCTGTTGTTCAGCTCCTGGATGCTTTATTGCTCTAATCACAAGCTCTATGGCTGGTACTGTCTCTTTTATAGTGGAGCAGCTACTATGGGGTGCCCCTTGCTTCCTTCTTCTTACTCATGGTTTTGTTGTGGTACTCTTCCATGGTCTTATTATTACAGTGTTAATAAACCTGTTTTATGGCAATGTCTGTGCAGTGTATGCTCAATTTGTACAGTAGGAGGGGTGGACATATAGGTGGCAGGCAGTGGAATTTTTTGTCACAGCCTGTACTTGTCTGTCAAATGATATAGTGAGAAATAAGAGCTGAAAACCTCTTTCACTGTCGTCCAATACAGGTCACTGGTACTCTAGGGAGGCGTAAGTCCCCTTTAATAGGCAGGAACAATTATGCAAATAATTTGCAGGGGGCGGAGCCTCCCCTCTTACTTAAGCCACCTTCTGGCCAGAGCCACCCATATTGATTTGTTCCTGGTGTGCTTGCACACCAGGCAGAGAACATCTATGCTTCTTAGAGTTTTATTATTTTTATTCAAATATGGAATACCACCATTAGGAGGGTGACCATGGCTGTGAATTGCCCTTTTTAAAGTGGCTGGTGCAGCTTCCAGGGATTTTCTGTGGACCTTAAACCCTGATGAGGGGACAGCTTGTGTGGAGCAGCTCCCCTGCTGAGGAATTTGCCTCTGGGTTATTCCTCCCTTATCATGGTCACCTGAAGACAGAAGTCCTGCAGGAAAGGTGAGTCATCCTTTGAGTGCTGAAGGTCCACTTGTCCCCACAGTGTCCCTTTGATGGGCTTGTATTTGGGAGTTTTCAATTTACTCCAGCACTCATAGGGTGTTTTTATTGCATTATTCTAGATTTATGCATTTTCTGTGGTATTCTCTGGGTTTTGGAGCTTAGTATATTTGTTTACTTATGTTTCTTATGTGTTTTATGCTTGTTTGGGCACTTTTGAAAGTTTTCTTAAACTTTATTAAAAATTGTGTTCTGCGCCTTTAAGCACGGCGTTTCCCGCTCAGACGCATGGCTCCTTTACTCTCTATGGGAAATCACAGTGTGGGACATATCTCTGGAACCGCTTGTCACAGCAACTTCAGAGAGGGCTCATTTTAATGCTAGGCTCCTGCTCTATCATCCGGATGGTGTTTTATTAATGTGGGGGGTTCAGGGGGGCTTCGGGCACTGTTTGGGGTACTTGTATAGGGAAAACTACATTTCCCATGAGCGCTTGGTTCGCGCTCGTTTCTGATTGGCTGTCATGACGGCCGCCATTTTGTTGCACTTTTCCTATGCGAGTACACTACGCAGGGACTGAGCCTTCTCTCTCCTCAACTGATTAACCCTTCGCTGGCCAGATAAGTCCAATTTTAGACATTTCTGGGGTGAAACCTTGATCCTTTACATCTTTTCTGGGTGATAGAGTTATTAGTGGGGTATATTGACGCTGTGAGCATGTCTACTTCACTGGAGCTAGGGGCTAGACCCAAGTCTAAAGAGGATGGGGGGTCTGCTACCCCCATGGCGTTTTGCTCCTCTTGCCACATTGGGCTGTCTAGCGATAATGTGGGGGATCTATGCCCTAATTGTACTAGTCAGGATAGCAACCCTGGGCTTCCCAGCTATGCTATTGAGCCATCTTGGGTGAAGGAGTTTAAAGCTGCCACTAGGGATCTCAGATCCACCCTTCAACTCTTTCCCTCTCAGGTACAGGGGGCTCTCCAGGTCTGGCAGACCCCCTCTACCATCAGGACCTCCCTGCCTAAGCCACAGGGGGCTCCTGATGTCACTGATTCTTCTGAGGAAGAACTCTTGCAGGATTCTGATGCTGAGGAACGTACTGTTATTGAATCTAACAGGTCCGTTGGGGACCCCTATGAATGTGACCCTGAAGTTTCGGCTGAGGGTCTGATCAGAGCGGTTTTGAATACGCTCAATCTTCCTCTGACTCAAGAATCCACTTATGATCCTTCTGATGTTTTTCAGAAAAAGCCATCTAAGCCTGTTGTCTGTTTTCCAACTAATCCTACTCTTGCCCGTCTAGTCTCTGAGGCGTGGAAGAATCCTGATAGGTCTTCCTCTGTTTCCAAGAAGTTTGCTAAACTGTACCCCTTTCCTGAGACTGAGCTGGCGAAATGGGTACATCCTCCAAAGGTGGATGCCCCTGTTTCCAGGCTATCCAAGTCTACCGCTTTGGCTGTCTCTGATGCCTCTGCCCTGCATGATTGGACGGATAAGAAATTGGAACTTTCTCTTAAGTCCATTTTTGCCTCTATCGGCACTGCCATGCGTCCAACCTTTGCAGTGGCTTGGGTAAACAGGGCTATCGCGGCCTGGACTGAGCGACTGACTGAAGCAGTTCGCCAGGATGCTCCAGTTTCTGAACAGTTGCAGCTTCTTGCTAACATTACTGAAGCTCAGAATTATATTGCTGACGCTGCCTTTGATGCTGTGCGCATGATGGCGCGGGCCTCCACTTCTTCAGTGGTGGCTAGACGCGCCCTTTGGCTGAAAATTTGGTCTGCTGATACAGCCTCCAAGAAAGCCTTGCTTTCTTTGCCCTTTCAGGGGAGCTTGCTATTTGGTTCTGAACTCAAAGAAATGATCAGTGAGGCTACTGGTGGTAAAAGTACTCTTCTACTCTCAGTCTTTAAGAAAAAGTTTCCAGCCAAACGCAACCGGTCCTTTCGTTCCTTTCAGACTGAGACACGCTCCTCGACCCCGACGGGTCCTCCCGCTGCGCGCTCCTCCTCCAAGCCCAAACAGTCCTGGAAGCCCAAAGTTGCCCCCAAGGCCAAGACCTCCAAGACTGCTTCGGCATGACTCGCCGAACCCGGGTCCGCATCCGGCTGTAGGTGGACGTCTCCACATCTTTCGCCGGATTTGGGAGGAGTCAGTGGCGGACCCGTGGGTTCTCCAGGTGGTGTCAGAGGGATACCGGATCCCTTTCTCCTCCCTTCCTCCTTTTTGGTTCCATTTTACTCGTCCTTCTCAGGAACCTGTAAAGAGACGTCTGTTCGAAGACGCTATTCAGGATCTCTTGGACAAAGAGGTCCTGGAGGTGGTTCCTCAGGAGGACACAGGTTCAGGATTTTATTCCAACCTGTTTGTGGTGGCCAAAAAGAACGGAGGGGCCCGTCCCATTTTGGATCTCAAAGATCTCAATGCTTATGTGGTGACTTCCCACTTCCGCCAGGAATCCCTGCGATCTGTGATTGCAGCTATGTCTCCGGGGGAATTTCTTGCCTCCCTGGACCTCCAGGATGCGTATCTTCACATCCCCATTCATCCAGAGAGCAGGCGGTATCTCAGGATTGCCTGCCACAGGGGACACTTTCAGTTTACAGCGCTCCCCTTTGGGCTGACTTCAGCCCCTCCGGTCTTCCAGAGGGTATTAGGCTCCTTGATAGCGGTGCTTCATCAGGATGGGATAAGGGTGACTTCCTACATGGACGATCTCCTACTAAAAGCCTCCTCAGCGGAGCTTCTCCATCAGCAACTGCAGAAGTGTTTGCACACTCTGATCCATCATGGCTGGATCCTGAATCTGGACAAGTCGGACTTGGTTCCATCTCAGAGGCTTCGGTTCTTGGGTCTCCTGTTCGACACTCACCAATGCATGGTGTTTCTTCCAGAGGATGTGGCTCACCAGATAGCCATCAGAGTGACTGGGATTCTGGACAGGGACGAAATTCCGGTTCCGAAGTTGTCGTCCTTAGTGGGGAAGTTCATTTCCACGATCGAAGCAGTGCCATTTGCTATGGCCCACTCCAAGGAACTTCAGAGATTTGTGATCCAGACGTGCAGGAATCATCCAGATCATCAACATCTGTCTGTGTCTCTACTTCCTTATGTCGAGTCGAATCTGCACTGGTGGTTGGATCTCTCTCATCTCCTGAAAGGGAGATCCTTTCTAGTTCCTCGTTGGTCCACAGTCACAACGGATGCCAGCATTCGGGGCTGGGGTGCAGTCTGGGGTCGCTTCAGTGCTCAGGGGAAATGGGGTCTGGAGGAATCCCTTCTCTCCATCAATGTTCTGGAACTTCGAGCTGTCCGGCTTGCCCTGAGGCACTGGGAGTCTCAACTGACCGGTCGTCCGATCAGAGTAGAGTCCGACAACGCCACGGCGGTGGCTTACATCAACAGGCAAGGCGGCTCAAGAAGCGGTTCCGCCTGGTGGGAGGTCAAGGATATTTTGTCCTGGGCAGAAGATCACGTGCCTGTCATCTCTGCAGTTCACATCCCAGGCGTAGACAACGTCATGGCGGACTTCCTCAGTCGTCACACCGTCGACAGCAGAGAATGGGCTCTTCATCCAGAGGTGTTTCAGTTGCTCACCCGGAGGTGGGGGATGCCTGTGGTGGACCTGATGGCTACCAGACACAACAGGAAGGTTCCGGTGTTTTGCTCCAGGTGGAGGGACTCCCTTGCTCTAGCAGTGGATGCCTTGTCGATCCCTTGGGATTTTCCCCTGGCTTACATCTTCCCTCCTCTTCCTCTATTGATCAGAGTCGTCCAGAAGTTGAAGCAGGAGCGTTGTCCTGTCATCCTGATCGCTCCAAACTGGCCTCGCCAGTCCTGGTATCCGGAGTTGATGGCCATGTCAGTGGCGGATCCGATCCCACTTCCTGCCCGTCCGGATCTTCTTCTTCAGGGTTATCTGTGGTAGGAGGACGTTCACACATTCCTTTTGATGGCTTGGCGGTTGAATCCTCGATTCTAGCAAAGAAAGGATTTTCTCCTTCTGTGGTGTCGACTATGCTCAGTGCTCGTAAGCCTGTGTCCTCCAAGATCTATCATCGCATATGGTCAACCTTTGTTGCATGGTGCGGTGATAAGAAGTTATCCCTTGATTTTCATCTTCCCACTGTCCTGGCCTTCTTGCAGGACGGTGTTGATAAGGGGCTCAGTTTGAGTTCCCTCAAGGTTCAGACTTCTGCCTTGTCTGTGTTTTTCCAGGAAAGGATTGCTATCCTTCCTGATGTCAAAGTTTTCTTCCAAAGTGTGACTCATGTTCGACCTGCCTTCAAGAGTCCTACTCCCCAGTGGGACCTCAATTTGGTGCTGGGAGTTCTCCAGCGACCCCCGTTTGAATCCTTGGCTTCTATTCCTTTACGTCTTTTGACTTGGAAAATGGCCTTTCTTTTGGCTATTGTTTCCGTTCGCCGGGTAGCAGAGTTACAAGCTCTGTCTTGTAAACCTCCTTACCTGGTGTTCCACAGGGATAAGGCTGTGCTTCGCACTTCCAAGGAATTCTTACCCAAGGTTGTGTCCGAATTTCACATCAATCAAGAGATTGTGGTTCCCTCTTTCTGCCCTAATCCTTCATCTGACAAGGAACGAGATCTCCATTTGTTGGATGTGGTGCGTTGCCTCAAGTTTTATGTTCATCGCACCGAGTCTATCAGGAAGTCTGACGCTCTATTCGTCATTCCTGAGGGGCCTAGGGCAGGGAGACCGGCTTCCAAGGTTACTATCGCCTCTTGGATTAAGGCTACCGTTCGTGAAGCCTATAAGATTCGGAATAAGCACGTTCCCTTCCGGGTGACTGCCCATTCCACCACATCTATTGGGGCCTCCTGGGCCTACAAGAATCAGGCGTTTGCTGATCAACTGTGCAGAGCGGCCACTTGGTCCTCTGTGCACACGTTTTCAAGGCACTATCGAGTTGATGTACTGGCTTCGGCTGATGCCAGTTTTGGGAGGAAGGTCCTGGAGGCTGTTTTGCCTGTCTAGGCCTTCCGCTCTGTGATCCTTAGTGCTTCCTTACTGTTGAGCCCTGTTGGCTCTTGTTCAGTGTGCTGTGTTTGTTCAGGGATTGTTTTCCCTTGATGGGTGTCCGTTGACACTTACAGTTTGGGCTATGTTATTAACTGGTTCATAGCAGTTCTAGTGACTTGGGCCTTGCGCCTGGTCCTTGCCTTTCTCCCGCCTCTGGGTCAGCTCAATGTTTGTACATCCCAGAGTACCAGTGACCTGTATTGGACGACAGTGAAAATAGGATTTTAGTCTTACCTGTTAAATCCTTTTCACTTAGTCCATACAGGTCACTGGTCTCCCACCCTGTCAAGGGACCAGACTTGGTTCTCCTGTGGCATTCAGTGGGAGACTGTTGGGCATGCTCACAGGAGTCTTTCTTTTTGCTTACCTGAGGTCAGTTCTTGGGGTCTCAAATCAATATGAGTGGCTCTGGCCAGAAGGTGGCTTAAGTAAGAGGGGAGGCTCCGCCCCCTGCAAATTATTTGCATAATTGTTCCTGCCTATTAAAGGGGACTTACGCCTCCCTAGAGTACCAGTGACCTGTATGGACTAAGTGAAAAGGATTTAACAGGTAAGACTAAAATCCTATTTTAATGCTAGACACCCTTACAGTGAATTGTTCTCCAATGAACTGGTGGCATTTTTAGCATCCAGTGTCTAGTAATACATTTATGGCAGCAAAAATGTGGCAAGCATTTCTGAAAATCAGACCCATTGTCTTCTTTTTTTGGATGAACCCATTGGATGCTTGAAATGTTTCCAAAGTATTGCTTCCCAATGTAATGGAGGTGGCTTTAGCATCTAAAAGGTTAACCCAAGAATTGAGATCTGCAGTCTTACTGAGAGTGCAGGTTTTTAGAATATTCCCTCTTTCACAGCTGATATAATCATTAGCTTGGTCATGTTAACTGCAACACTTTTGCAGAATGGAATAGTTCAAAAACTATAAATGTGTGTGTCCCTGTTAGTAATGCAATTTGACAGCCCTAGGTCAAACCAATTTTCATGGAGATGATTTAATCATATTTATGCTGTTACCAAAATGGCATCCAGTAGAAAGGCTTGTTCAACTGGATGACTGCGCCATGGCACAGGATGGCTAGCCTTGACCTGGATTTAGCCTGCATATACGGACCTGCTGTCAGATTTAAAGTGCACACCTCTCCTGTATTTTTTACTCTATATAGCATTGCTTTCTAAAGTGGTACATTGGAAAAAATTGATTTGTACTATTTTTTCACACATTGCCAGTGTTTGCACTACTGGCCTATATTCTCTGTATCCTATTTACCTATGTTTATAGTGCAAACCTGCTGATTGGCTGCCATACTGCCCTATGATTGGCTGGCATCCACCATGCCTACCAGCAAATCAGATAACCTGAATGTTCCACTGTAGTTAGTGCCATTTCTAGAACAGTGTCTTAATGCAGTGTCACCCTCAAATATCTGTGCATATGACCACAAGATCAGCAACCAAGTGAGTACAAAAGGGGAAGGAAAAGGTTTGCTAGTCAAATTCCTACAGATTGCTGTTGTTTTATACATTGTATATTAAAGTTTTATATTGCACTTAGTGGAGCCTTTTCCTTTCTTCTTTTTTCTACAGACAGCTTTGAAGCTGCTGTAGTAGCTAAGAACCCTGCTCCTCTGGCTTCGTACAAGAAAGGCTTTCTGTACACTGAGGTGTTCTTACACACAGACACAAGCGCACACATGAAAAATTGCTCTTTGTCTTGAGCAGACTTTTCTATAGGCAAGTCCAAGGTGGGATTTCCTGAGCTTCTAGGGCAAGGAGGGTTGTTTAGCTGTGATTCAAAAATTATACACAATGACATCCAGTCTATAAAAGGGCTGCAAGCAGTTTGTTTTTTTTAACCCCTTAAGATCCACTGCTCCTGGGTTACTTTTACCCTTAAGGACTGCATAGACCACATTCAGGCAGCCGGTACATGTGAGCAATCATGTGTACCGGCTCGCTGAAAGAGAGCCTGAAGAAACTGACTGCTGCGGTCTTGGGGCAGTCAGTTTCAGCCTCCCGTAGTAATCACAGACCGCCCACATGAGCACTGTGATAGAAAAAAGGCATGACGTGCCAGGACCGGCACTCATCCTTAACCCTTTGAGTGCCAGAGGGGTACGGAATGCATTGCTTTGCAATGCATTCCGTACCCCCTGGCACTCAAAGGGTTAATGCATGGACACGCGTGACGATCTTGGCACATCATCGGTCAGTAACAAGTTAATAGTTTCTTTTTTGTCCATTGTGGAGTACAGGAATCATGGGTTTAAGTACCTACCACTAGAAGGCAAGGCACTTTCAAACCAAAGGTCTCTGGAGGAGAATACTCCTTCCAAGATCCACTTAATCCCCACCCAGAAGGTTCAGGTTTCATGGTTATGACATGTTCCTAAGTCCTTGTGTCTGTCTGCTGGCCACAGTCTTAGTTCTGTTTGTGGTACATGGCTTCTATTCTTTATTTGTATGTTATTTATGTTTTATTTTTACATTATTGTTTCTGTCCCATTACCTATCAGGGACAATTTATGGGACTAGCAGGTCTTTAAATATTATTGGACACACAGAGCAGGGTCAAACACAGACTGTGCAAGACAGTAATAAAATCAGAAGGTTAAATCCAGGTCAAGGCTAGCAGAAGGTCATACACAAACTGGCAGAGACGGTAGTGGAATCGGCAAGCAGGAGAGCAGTAGGTGACTAGCAGTAATCAGCATCAGGAAAATCAATGTGTAGTAGACAGGATTGGGAGACAAGGAGCAACTAAACCTTACTCCAGAACAAAGCGAGAGTGTGCCTGCTCCTGTACGAAGCACCCATATATAGGCGCCATTGGGTGACGTCACGGTGCACATGACTCAATGCCTGGTACGAAACCCAAAAGGGAGAAAGCTCTGTGACAGGAGCTACTGGTGACAGTTTATCTTTGAGTAATGGAAGTCACCAGATATATGGGTCTTACTATCTAGGTGTTTTACCCTTGTTTACACTTTTTCCACCACTGCATCATAGCTGTGGGCTAGTTCTCTGGTGGTTGATTCCCCCTTTTTCTAACCTCTCTAAACACACTGCTATTATGGTAGCTAATGCAGCTGTTTAAGGATCAGGCGGTTAAATTCCTGGATTATCTTCTCAAAATGAACTTTTTGGCTACAGGGGCTGCATTGTGCCCAGCCTTGGCTAAAGCCTGGGTGACAAAGGCAATGTCCATTTGGGGTGATCGTGTAATGGATGTGGTTCTGATGGAGTTTTCCAGGGGAGATCTTTTTCCATATGATCTCCAGTATTCTCAAAGTTAGAGGGATAGTAATGTTTCACAAAAACAGCAGCTCCAATTAATCTTCATAGTATTTGAACCATAGAGTGTTATTTCAATACTGTCAGAGCTGTAGTTCAAGAGTAATTGAATGATAAAGTATTCCCCTCCTGCCCCTTTTACCTAGTGTAACATTGCTCACGTCAGATGTGGAATCTGGTTGCTTGACCAGACAGATAACAACAAGGGACAATCTTCTTACTGTGAGAACAATGAAAACCCTGCCCCTTTGACAGGTTTTTCAGCTTTTTTTCCCACTTATCTTAATTGAAGATTGTCCCTCTCTGCAATCTACCTGGGTACCTCCCTGCTGACTGAGCTAAGCAGTTACATCAGTAAAAGGGGCGAGAGAGGGATACTTTATCATTCAATTACTCTTGAGCTACAACTCTGACAGAACTGAAATAACATTCTCCAAGGCCCAAATACTTTGATGATTAATTAGAGCTGCTTTTATTATGAAACATTACTATCCCTTTAATGCGTCCAATTGTGAGGCAGCCTTAGATACGGTTACATTTCTTTGTAAGATGTCCCTACTGTCTGTCGCAGTACGCTATACCTTATAGCGGAAGATCTTGTTGGCTGATCAGTCTCCAGAGAGAGAGGCCCCTTATTTCCTTATCATTTGTGGGCAAACAGCTTTTTTGGCCCTAAAACTGGATAAGGTCATCACCCATGCTCACACCTGGGAACTCTCAGGATTTGACCCTGAGTCTCAAGGTTTTGACCCAAATCTCAGGGTGAAGGGCCAAATTCTCAGGGTGAGAGAGTTCTGTGTTACCTACTAAATGATTTACAGCAATTAAATGATTCTTTAGTCTCTACATTGGTGCCAATTGTTCAAGAAAGACTGGGGGAGAGGTCCTAGTTGTCTTGTTTGTGTTTAGGCAGTGATTTCTCTAAGTTATAATATTATAAAGGTTCCTTGAGGGCCGAATGGAGCACCTCTGGGTTAGTGCAAGCAGGTATGTATTGCATAAAATCTACAATATGGAATGCTTTAAGGGTTAACATCTTAAATATCTCAGAGTCAGCTCATTTTAAAAGTTCCCAGATGCGTTCCCTGTTTCCTCAGTTCATGCCAAAGCATTAGAATTTCACAATGGAAGTCTCTCTTTCTTAATATCCCCAGAACTACTCTCAAATGACCATGGCTCCTATACACTCATCCAGCCAAACCTGTTTCTGCAAGAAGCCTACCCAGAAGACAAATATATTATAAAGTCCAGGAGCACTCATAACATACATCATGGACCAACCCTGCAAATCATACAGAGGGTGCTAATATCCCACAATACAATACACATAAACTGAAGAAAATAGAGAGTATGGGATTAGGTAAAGTCTAATCCAAGATAATAACTAAATCAATACAATTACTGTATAACTTTATTAAAAATGACATACCCTAAATACACAAATTATATCTAATACAATAGAGTTATCTGAAAGATATACAATATAACAGCGAACCCCCTCCCTCCCTGTTCCCAAAATAACCATCCCATATAAATCCCTGTGGTAAATCTAAGGGGTAAACCTAATAAAACAGGGAGAGAGTCGCTTGGCGTCAGTCACAAAATGTAGTTACTGGTACCAGAAAAGTGCACAATCAGAAAAACATATGATCCAATTTCCTCTGTCAAAAATTAATTCCACAGATATAGTCAATGAACAATGAGATGGATGATGACAAATCACATAATCCAAACATCCTTCACATGATGTATAATGACAGGTGAATTTTAAACACTGATTTAGATAAAGTGGAAGACAGTGACTGCATACATAGACTACAAGGGTTACTCCAAATGTTAGTATCCAGGTCACTTCTGTGTCTGGCCACATACACAGTGATCATAGGAAAGTGCATTGGGACTCACCAGGTATAGTCACTGTCTTCACCCACATACTCCCACAGTCCCATATATCCCTGTTACTTTATCTCACCAGCGCCACTCATAAGTTGCTTCTTATTAACCTAGATAGTCTGTGGATACCCTATCATAGTGAGCTGTCATCATAATCGATCTTGACATTCTCATTCTCCCACAATGTAATCCAGTTCCAGTGTTCATCTCTCCCCATACTCCTCCAACGTGTTTTGCCCGCATTACAGCGGGCATAATCTTCACTGAGATACATTCTCCAGTTCTATGCACAAGATATTTCCAACTTTAGAGATGCTGGTGCATAGGCTTCATTGAGTAACATAGGAATTGGAGGGTTTGTCACACTGGTGAAGATATCTTCTATTCCCCCCCCCTTTATCACATCTTAGTGCATCTTCACCAGGTTACAGAGTACATGTAGAGGTCTACCGGTTAGATCTCCCTACTAGACACTAAAGACAGAAGTGGACCATGCTATCACTTTCAGAATTGTCACCTTCCAGCTCATAAGCAGGAGATCTCACTGTCACAACTGACAGCTGTTTCTACAGTTGTCCATTGCAATCCTCTGGATCACATTGGGTTAAATTTTAAAAAAGTGCATAGAGCTGATCAAGAGCTCTCTGCAATTGCAGGAGACCCAGGTTGTCTTGAGACAGCGGTCTCCTGTCTAGCCAGACCTTATGGCCAGGAAAAATTGATCCTAGATTCACCCACAGGCCATATATTGCCCATCTGTGGTCTAAGTTATAGGTCTTTGTGCCTGTATGTTGATAGGAATCTACCTATATTATAAAAGCATATTATTGCATATTTTATATATAATTGGCTCAAGTGGGCCTTCGTATCATAGAACGTTTTCTAGTGTATTGCCCCAGAATTGCTGCTCTTTTGTCTTTATAGATATGCCCCATACATATAAGTTGCATCATGTTAGCTAAAGAAGCCAAATCAAAACACGAACAAAAATAGATATTTCTTTATTGGATCTATTTATATAGATCAGGAGTGTCCAAGCTTGATCCTCAAGGGCCACCAACAGCCCAGGATTTAAGGATTTCCCTGATTAAGCACGTGAGTTTATCAGTGGCTCATTCATGTTGATTGGCCCACCTGTGCTCAAGAGAGGTAAAGCCTTAAATCCCGGACTGTTGGTGGCCCTTGAGGGTCGAACTTGGACACCCCTGATATAGATACCATACTCACTTGGTGTCACAGATGGGGTGCAGCAAACCTTCTACTACTACTATTATTACTGCTATTAGGCAGCAGAGGAAAGGAACACCCTGAAAAAACAATTAACTTGCCTGAATGTCCTATTCTTGATAGGAGTAGTGTTACGGGGATGAATTCTGCCATATATATCTGATTTTCAGGGATTCTTTTATTTCTGGTATGGTGCCCATGGATTGGTGTAAAGCAGATGTGGTGCCCATATTTAAAAAGGGATCAAAGTCCCAGCCAGGAAACTACAGACCCGTAAGCTTGACATCTGTGGTAGGGAAGCTGTTTGAAAGATTGCTAAGGGAATATATTCAAGAATTCTGCTGGAACATGAATATCATTAGCAATAGCCAACATGGCTTTGTGAAAGATAGGTCTTGTCAAACGAACTTGATCGAATTTTATGAAAAAGTAAGTAATAATATAGATGAGGGAGCGGCGGTTGACGTGATCTATTTAGACTTTGCCAAGGCATTTGATACAGTTCCGCACAATAGGTTACTGTACAAATTGAATGAAATAGGACTAGGGGAAAATGTTTGTGTGTGGATTGGAAATTGGCTGAAAGATAGAATGCAAAGAGTGGTAGTAAATGGCAAGTTCTCCAGTTGGATAAACGTGATAAGTGGAGTGCCTCAGGGATCTGTCCTGGGTCCTCTTCTTTTTAATTTGTTTATTAATGACCTCCCAGAGGGCATAGGAAGCCATGTATCAGTGTTTGCCGATGACACAAAATTAAGTAAGGTAATAAAGTCTGAACTCGACGTGTCTTCATTACAAGAGGATTTGGACAAATTGAGTAACTGGGCAGGCAAATGGCAAATGAGATTCAATATAGACAAGGGTAAAGTTATGCATTTTGGGTATAATAATAAAAATGCAACATATAGTTTAAATGGTGTTTCTCTGGGGAAATCTACTAATGAAAAGGATTTAGGAGTAATGGTAGTGTCACAATCTCCTGCTTACCTTCACCGTGAGGATCCAGAGACGCAGGATCTGAGTGGCACGGCAAGGATGGAGCGATGAGTAATGAGTCCTCCCAAAAACTGAAGACTGGCGTTCAGCAAGGAAAACAACGGTGGTTCGGAAATCCTCAGCGAACTGAAGATCTGATGAAATATTTGCTTGGCAACAACTTCTCAGTGAGCTGAAGATCAGATGAGTTATACTTGTCAGATAGTCAATTCTCAGTGAGCTGAAGATCAGATGAATTATACTTGTGAGGTAACCAATTCTCAGTGAGCTGAAGATCAGATGAATTATACTTGTCAGGTAACCAATTCTCAGTGAGCTGAAGATCAGATGAATTATACTTGTCAGGTAACCAATTCTCAGTGAGCTGAAGATCAGATGAATTATACTTGTCAGGTAACCAATTCTCAGTGAGCTGAAGATCAGATGAATTATACTTGTCAGGTAACCAATTCTCAGTGAGCTGAAGATCAGATGAATTATACTTGTCAGGTAACCAATTCTCAGTGAGCTGAAGATCAGATGAATTATCTTTGTCAGGTAACCAATTCTCAGTGAGCTGAAGATCAGATGAATTATCTTTGCGTGGCAACCATCTCTCCTTCCACGGATCAGCCTTGCTACTGAGTATCTGGTACCCAGGCAGAGGACAGTATCACATTCGGCCAGCAGGGGGAGTAGAAGCTGAACGCTGACAGCCCGGAACGGTACTAGCCGCCTGCCTCGGCGATCTCGAGGATGCCACGAGAGAACGCCGGAGTCCCGGAGCAGGCGTCTAGGAAGCACAGAAGGAAGCTGGAGAATGTCAAAAATTTCTCCCCACCAGACCCGGGAGATCTCGGAGAGTATCAGAACAAGTACCACCAGCTTGAGAAGGGCAGCCACGGGAGACTCAGGCAGACCGGGAAGAACAGTCAGATGGAGGCAAGGGGAGAGGAAGGTGCCAGTCAAGATCCGAGGGATGCTAAGACGGGCCAAATCGGGCCAGAAGATGAAATGCAGGAAATGGAAGGGGAGCCCCCAAGAGAGAATCCAGCGAAGTCAGGACTGGAACCGGACGAGCAGAAACACCAGGTACAGAGAAGGATGCACCAGTACAGGCTCAATAATCAAGCCACGAATACCCGTGGCTTCAGGGCTATAAAGGGCAGGGGCCAAGTCAAAGGTCATGACCTCCAGGGTCAGAAAAATAATAAATAAAGAAAAAAAAATAATAAAAATAAAAAAAAGGTGATCTGTAGGAGAATGGTCATGACAGTACCCCCCCCTAAACGGGAGCCCTCCGGGGTCCTGGTTTTCCTGGAAATTGTCTATGAAAAGCTCGGACCAGGGTAGGAGCATGGACCCGAGTAGCAGGTATCCAAGATCTCTCCTCCGGCCCATAGCCCTTCCAATCAATAAGATACTGTAACGAGCGTCTGACCCATCGTGAATCCAGAATCTTTCGGACCTCGAATTCTTGGTGACCATCTCGAAGGATAGGAGGAGGTCTGGTAAATTTTACAAATGGACTATTAGCAATTGCCGGTTTTAATAATGAGATATGGAATGAGTTCGAAATTTTCCATGTATGTGGTAATTGTAATGCAACCGTCACAGGATTGATATGATGAAGGATCTGGAAAGGGCCGGCAAAACGCGGTCCTAATTTACAGGACGGTTGGGAGATATTAAGATGTTTCGTTGATAGCCAAACCATATCTCCAGGTTGGTATTGTGGACCCTGACGACGGTGTCTATCCGCTTGTCTTTTATGTCGAGAAGAAGCCTTTGACAATTGACGTTGAATTTGATGCCAGAGTTGTAGTCGTTGATTGACAAGGTCATCAGCTGCTAGGTTGCCTGAAGATGTCTCCATAGGGATGGTTCGAGGATGAAATCCATAATTCGCAAAAAATGGAGAACATTGAGAAGATTCATGATAATTATTATTGTAAGCAAATTCTGCAAATGGTAGTAATTCCACCCAGTTATCGTGTTTGTCAGAAATAAAATGTCGCAAAAAAGATTCAAGAGTTTGATTGGTTCTCTCTGTTTGTCCGTTGGATTGTGGATGATAAGCTGATGAGAAACTAAGAGTAATCCCCAATCTGGTACAAAAAGCTCTCCAAAATTTTGAAACAAACTGAGATCCTCTGTCTGATACAATGTTAAGCGGGCAGCCATGAAGACGAAAAATTTCTTGAATAAAAATTGACGAGAGTTCTGTGGCAGGGGGTAGTTTTTTAAGCGGAATAAAGTGTGCTTGCTTGGAAAACCTATCCACAACAACAAATATCACGGTACATGATCGGGACAGAGGAAGTTCAACAATAAAATCCATAGTTATATGAGTCCAGGGAACAGAAGGGACAGGTAAGGGAAGAAGAAGCCCCGCAGGGGGTTGATGGCTAGACTTGGTTCTAGCACAGGAGGGGCAGGCAGTAACGAATTCACGTATCTCCTGGTGCATAGATGGCCACCAAAATTGTCGTAATATTAGCTCCATAGTCTTTTTGACACCAGGATGTCCAGCCGTGCGGGATACATGAAAGAAAGTTAGAATCTCCATTCTGTATTGTCTAGGTACAAATAATGTACCCGGTGGTTGGTTTGGAGCAAGAGTAGTCTGAGCCAATTGAATTTTCTTCAAAGTCTCTGTGGATAAGGAGGCCAAAAACAGGTTGGAAGGGATAATAGGTTCGGGATCCCTAGTAGGTGCTGGTTCAAATTGTCGAGAAAGGGCATCAGCTTTACCATTTTTAGAACCTGGGCGGTACGAGATGACAAAATTAAATCTGGTAAAGAATAATGCCCAACGGGCTTGTCTGGGGTTAAGTCTTTTGGCCGATTCCAGAAACTGTAAATTTTTGTGATCAGTAAGTATAAATGTTGTCGTGCTTGCTCCTTCAAGTAAGTGTCGCCACTCCTCCAGTGCCATCTTAATGGCCAGTAGTTCTCTGTTTCCGACATCATAATTAGATTCCGCAGAAGAAAAACGTTTAGAAAAGAAGGAACAAGGGTGTATTTTCTTTGTGTCTGGATTCCTTTGGGAGAGAATAGCCCCTGCCCCTACTTCAGAAGCATCCACCTCTATAATGAAGGGCAGAGAAGGGTCTGGAAAACGTAAAATAGGAGCAGTAGTGAAGGATTTCTTTAATTTCTTGAATGCTTGAATGGCTTCATCTGGCCACAGCTTAGGGTTGGCCCCAGTCCTAGTCAAGGAAGTAATTGGCGCAATGGTTTTCGAGAAGTTACGGATAAATCTCCGATAGTAGTTTGCGAATCCGATAAATCTTTGGATGGATTTAGTATCAGAGGGTAAAGGCCACTGTGTAACAGCTTTCACCTTCTCAGGATCCATCTCCAGTCCTGTACTAGAAATAATGTATCCCAGAAAAGACAGTCTATCCTTCTCAAATTCACATTTTTCTGGTTTAAGAAAAAGATTATGATCTCGTAGTCGCTGTAACACAGTCCGAACATGAATACGATGTGATGCAAGATCAACGGAATAAACTAGAATATCATCCAAGTAAATAATTAGGAAGGATGAGAGGAGATCCCTGAAGATGTCATTCATGAGACCTTGGAAGACGGCCGGGGCATTACACAGCCCAAATGGCATCACTAGATATTCGTAGTGTCCGTCACGGGTGTTGAAGGCCGTCTTCCATTCCTCTCCCTCCTTGATTCGAACTAGATTATATGCTCCTCTTAAATCCAATTTGGAAAATATAGTGGCGCCACGAAGAAGTTCAAATAATTCAGTTATTAATGGAATTGGATAGTGATTTTTGACTGTTATTTTGTTTAGCCCACGGTAATCAATGCAGGGGCGAAGAGACCCGTCCTTTTTTCTGACGAAAAAGAATCCAGCTCCCGCTGGAGAAGAAGATGGTCTTATGAATCCTTTAACCAGATTTTCCTTAATGTAAGAAGACATGGCTGGGGATAGCAAGTATGATTTCGAACGAGGAGGCATAGTACCCGGGAGTATTTCAATGGTGCAATCCCAAGGACGATGAGGAGGAAGTACGTCTGCCTTAACCTCAGAGAAAACATCCACGAATTCTGAGTACTGAAGAGGAATCTTGAAAGTAGTTAAGTCAGGAGCGTTGGCAAGTGCTGATCCCCCTAATACCTGCTTGATGGGTTTTGTAATACAGGTTAGGAGGCAGTCCTTATTCCAAGACATTATCTGTCCCGAACTCCAGTCAATAACTGGATTATGAAATCTTAGCCAGGGCAAACCAAGAATGACTGGGTTCATAGGAGATTGGATGATATCAAAGGAAATGGTCTCCCTGTGCAAGGCTCCAACAGTCATTAGGAGAGGCTGGGTCTCAAAGCAAACAACACCCTTTCCTAGAGGAGATCCATCAATGGATGAGACGAGGAGAGGAGCCATCTTGGGTTGAAGAAATATGCCCTGACTTTTAGCCCATTCCTCATCCATAAAAATCCCTGCTGCTCCTGAATCTAAGAAGGCCGAAATCTTAGAGAATCTTTTAGTCCATTCCAAAAAGATGGGAATCAAAATCCGAGATGGGGTGGGTGGGGAGGGAAAAACAACAGCTGGCTTAATAGGTTCCTCCCTTCCAACCCTTAAGCCTTGGAGTTTCCCGGTTTAACCGGGCATTGTCGGACCAGATGCCCCTTCATGCCACAGTAGAGACATAGTCCCAAAGAACGTCTTCGATTCCTCTCTTCCTCTGAGAGTTTTGTTCTATTCACTGATCCGATCTCCATGGGTTCAGCTGTGTTTTCAGTAGTCGGGCGTGGTTGGCTCGTCCAGACCTGGGTTCTGAAGTGTCTATTCTTCTCTCTTTCTACCTGTCTCTCTTGGATCCTTTGGTCCAAATCAAAGCATAAAGAAATCAGTCCTTCTAAGTCATCAGGAATTGGTCTACAAGTTAGGGCATCTTTTAGGCGTTCATTAAGCCCTTTCCTAAATGCTGCCTTCAGGGCCCCAGAATTCCAGTCGGTTTCGTATGCTAAAGTCCTAAATTCGATGGCATACTGGGACAAGGATCTGGCCCCCTGGCGGAGTTCCAATAAAGTTGCTTCCGCTGCTGACCTTCTGCCAGGAGCGTCAAAGATGGCTCTAAAGGTTTTAATAAAGTTACCCGCATCTTGTAATATGGGTGAATCTTGCTCCACCAACGGAGATGCCCAAGCCAAGGCCTCGTCCTTTAGCAGAGAAATAATAAACGTGACCTTGGCTGAATCCAGGATAAAGGTTTGAGGGAAAGTCTTAAACTGCAAGGTACACTGATTTAAAAAACCTCTACATTCCAAAGGGTTGCCAGAATACTTATCCGGTAAAGGAATTTTAGGGGGTCTTTGAGGAGCTCCAGCTTCTAGTGGAGTCTGAGTGACTGGAATTGGTAATGATGGAACTGCTGCTTCAGTGGATCGTGGTGGAACAGCTGACTGTTCTCTAATAATCTCTAAAATAGCATCCAGTTTTCTTTCGAGACTCTGGAGATGTGCCTCATGAGAGGCCAATACCTGTTCCTGCTGGTCCAGACGAACCTGGATTCTAGCGAACTCCGCTGGGTCCATGATGTGGCTTGATTATTCTGTCACAATCTCCTGCTTACCTTCACCGTGAGGATCCAGAGACGCAGGATCTGAGTGGCACGGCAAGGATGGAGCGATGAGTAATGAGTCCTCCCAAAAACTGAAGACTGGCGTTCAGCAAGGAAAACAACGGTGGTTCGGAAATCCTCAGCGAACTGAAGATCTGATGAAATATTTGCTTGGCAACAACTTCTCAGTGAGCTGAAGATCAGATGAGTTATACTTGTCAGATAGTCAATTCTCAGTGAGCTGAAGATCAGATGAATTATACTTGTGAGGTAACCAATTCTCAGTGAGCTGAAGATCAGATGAATTATACTTGTCAGGTAACCAATTCTCAGTGAGCTGAAGATCAGATGAATTATACTTGTCAGGTAACCAATTCTCAGTGAGCTGAAGATCAGATGAATTATACTTGTCAGGTAACCAATTCTCAGTGAGCTGAAGATCAGATGAATTATACTTGTCAGGTAACCAATTCTCAGTGAGCTGAAGATCAGATGAATTATACTTGTCAGGTAACCAATTCTCAGTGAGCTGAAGATCAGATGAATTATCTTTGTCAGGTAACCAATTCTCAGTGAGCTGAAGATCAGATGAATTATCTTTGCGTGGCAACCATCTCTCCTTCCACGGATCAGCCTTGCTACTGAGTATCTGGTACCCAGGCAGAGGACAGTATCACATTCGGCCAGCAGGGGGAGTAGAAGCTGAACGCTGACAGCCCGGAACGGTACTAGCCGCCTGCCTCGGCGATCTCGAGGATGCCACGAGAGAACGCCGGAGTCCCGGAGCAGGCATCTAGGAAGCACAGAAGGAAGCTGGAGAATGTCAAAAATTTCTCCCCACCAGACCCGGGAGATCTCGGAGAGTATCAGAACAAGTACCACCAGCTTGTGAAGGGCAGCCACGGGAGACTCAGGCAGACCGGGAAGAACAGTCAGATGGAGGCAAGGGGAGAGGAAGGTGCCAGTCAAGATCCGAGGGATGCTAAGACGGGCCAAATCGGGCCAGAAGATGAAATGCAGGAAATGGAAGGGGAGCCCCCAAGAGAGAATCCAGCGAAGTCAGGACTGGAACCGGACGAGCAGAAACACCAGGTACAGAGAAGGATGCACCAGTACAGGCTCAATAATCAAGCCACGAATACCCGTGGCTTCAGGGCTATAAAGGGCAGGGGCCAAGTCAAAGGTCATGACCTCCAGGGTCAGAAAAATAATAAATAAAGAAAAAAAAATAATAAAAATAAAAAAAAGGTGATCTGTAGGAGAATGGTCATGACAGGTAGACAATAGACTTAGCAGTAGCATGCAGTGCCAGCTGGCAGCTGCAAAGGCCAATAAGATATTGGCATGTATCAAAAGGGGTATTGACTCAAGGGAGGAAGATATAATTATGCCTCTTTACAGGTCCATGGTAAGACCCCACCTAGAATATGCTGTTCAATTCTGGGCGCCTTTTCTGAAGAAGGACATTATGGAACTAGAGAGAGTGCAGAGGAGGGCTACAAAACTAGTAAGGGGAATGGAAAGTTTTAGTTATGAAGAGAGACTAGAAAAGTTAAACTTGTACACACTAGAGAAACGGCGTCTTAGAGGGGATATGATAACACTATATAAATATGTTCAAGGCCCATATAAAGGGCTTTCAAAAGACCTGTTCATTAACAGAACAGTACACAGGACAAGGGGCCACCCGCTTAGACTTGAGGAAAGGAGATTTAATCTACAACAGCGGAAGGGTTTCTTTACAGTAAGGACAATAAAGGTATGGAATGCACTTCCGGAGGAGGTGGTGCTATCAAATACATTAGATGCCTTTAAAAGGGGCCTGGATACTTATTTAAAAGAGCATAACATAGAGGGCTATGCACGTTAGTATTGGGATTAATATTTAGTTAGGGCTTGTTGATCCAGGGAGAAATCTGATTGCCATTTTGAGTCAGATGCCTTCTTTTGGGTCAGTGATGGTAAACAGGAATAGGAAAAGGGTTGAACTGGATGGACGCAAGTCTTTTTTCAACCTAAATTACTATGTAACTATGTAACTATATGTAGCTTAGTACAGTAATATTAGGTATGATAGGGATTGAGAATCAATTCTAGTGCCTGATTTAGCCTGGAATATCAGTTGTACATGCACTACACTTGTACATGTATGGATCCCTACACTAGTGACCCGTGGATGGATTGATATGGGGCCCCAAGCCCATATCAATACATCCAAGGTACCAAAAACACAATTGAATGCCAGTTGGCTATACAATGCATTGCATACCCCAGGCACTCAAAGGATTAATCCCCCTAAAGCTAACATCATACCATTAAAATTAAACAATTACCTATAAGTCTGTGGTCCAGCAAGGTCTTCTGTACCCTTGTCTTCCTGTTTAATTCTTCTTCTGTAAGCTTCTTTCTTCTTCATCTGTCGTCGTCTTTTTTTTCATCATCTGTCCTCTCCTTCCGTCTTCATCTGTAAAGTTGTTGTTGCCTCTATAAAAAAAAAAAAAAAAGTATTAAAATCAATTGCCCCATGCGGTGGCAGAAAAAACAAATGCCCCCATTGCTGTACCTTGCAGGCCGTTGCACCATCCAAACTGAGGCAAATTTGAACAGAGACTGACTGGCTTTTTATGTGCCCAGTCTCTGTTCGAAAGTGTTCCCACACTCCCATTGGCTGGGATGTGGGGTTATGCAGCACACCTTACAAATGCATGTTTTGTCATCCCTCCAGCTAATCAATGATTGGCTAGCTGGAGGGATGACGAAAAGCGCATTTGTGACCCCTGCAGCTAGAAGCTGATTGGATGGAAGGCTTGAGCAACAGCCTGAAAGTTATTGCACTGGGGGCTTTTTTTTTATTATTATTCTAGCAACGGCAGTGGAACATTAATGGGGACATTAATTTTAATACTTATTTTTCTTTTATGGGGCAACTACAGCTACACAGATGAAGATGGAAGATGATAGATGAAGAAAAAGAACAAAGAAGCTTAAAGAAGAATTTTTAAAGAGGAAAACCAAGATGCAGAAGACCCCACTGGACGTCAAACTTACAGGTAAGTGTTACAGCTATGGGTTAAGGATGATAAGATAGTTTTAGGGCTAGTATTTGTAAACTTTATTATTCATGTTAGGTGTAGTGTGGGGTCAAGGGTAGAGTTGGTGTTTGGGAGGTGGGAGGTGTTTGGTAAAATGAGTGTTAACATTTAACACGTGCAATAGAATCTAGCCCCGTGTGTTTTACCTTTAGTAATTGAATCAAGCCTCTACAGAGGTCTTGAATACAGTGCAGTTCAGGGACTTGATTCTAAGGCTGTTAGTGATATGAAATTAATGGTGATCGTTTTAGGTCACGGTTTGGTATTCTTTTACCTGTGCTGTGACAAACTACCTCCAGTTAGAAATGCACGGTGGGATGGTAATAGAACATCCATTTCTCATTCTATTGTACACAGTGTCCGTTATCATGCATAAGACTGCCTTTTCTGTTGGTAATTCAGCTCCTACCAAACATACGTGTTGAGTCCCCAATGGTAAAAACACAGAAGTACAATAGAAATGTAGTCAAAATATATATGAGTGCTCAACTAGGCATCCCTACACTAGTAATCCACAGATTACTTGATATGGGGCCAAATCCTCCATATCAATTCAGCCAAGTCTCAAAAAAAAATAAACAAATGTCACATTCAACTCCACCCCAGAACACTACAATATATTCATCCCCTAGTTCTTGCAGTAACCTATGCCCCATTCCCCCTCCCCAACCAGTAAAACGCATTTATGTTGGAGGTCCAGTAGTGTCTAGTCCACCCTGGTCCTCCTGAATGTCCTCTCTAAATAAAATGAACAGTGAAAAGAAAATCCTAATATTCTGTGGCTGCCTCAATTAAATACCACATACAAACACTTTGGTCCTACTCGGGTTCTTCCTCGAAACAGTGTAAGGCAAATATGAACAGGGACTGGCTTTTATATGGGCAATTCCTGTTCAAATTAGTTCCCACACTCCCATTGATTGGGATGTGGGGTTACACAGAGCACAGCAGGTGCCTTAGAGTAACCTCACCTTCCAGCCAATCAGCTGGATTGGTCATTAATGTGACTACAACATCAATGTAAGTGCGTTACTGGCTACAAGTGTGGGGGGGCATAAGTTAGTGTTAGGACTAGGGGGATATTGTATTGGTAGTGTTAGGTGTAGTGAAGGGGAGGCGGCATACTTGGGAATTTTCAAAATGAGCTGACCCTGAGATCTTTGAAATATTAACCCTTAAAGCTTCCCATAAAGTAGATTTTATGCAATATGTACCTGCTTGCGCGAACCCATAGGTGCTCCAGTCTGTCCGCAAGGAACCTTTAATATGTTAAAACTTATAGATATCACTCTCTAAACACAAACAAGACAAGCAAGGCATATCCCCCTGTCATTCTAGTATAAATGGCACCAAATCTGAAAATAAATAAACAGTTAATTGGGGCAAATCATATAGTAGGTAACATAGGACTCTCCTCACCTTGAGAATTTGGCCTTTCACCCTGAAACTCTGAGATTTGGGTTAAAACCCTGAGTCTCAGGGTCAGATGCTGGGAGTTCCCAGGTATGGGTGGCAGGTGCTTTTTGATTTAGTGTGGGGGAGGGTGACTGTGAAACTAGCTCATGGTCTGTCTTTGACACTATGTCAAACATTGAGCATTGACTAGTTTCCTTTGATGTTCCCACTACTCACCCTATTTAACAGAAAACCGCAAGTTGCGTTTTGCCCGCATGTGACCATCATTTGTTGAGGAGGATGCTGTCCAAGGAACAGAATTCTGATGGTACAACAATGTATGCACCAGACAAAACTCTTTTTGGCAATAACACAGGTTTTGAATGGGCTTAACAGAACTGAGCCCCAGGTCTCTTTGGCAGGGGAAGAGCTAAGGAAAAATCACATTTCAAGTTTAGAGCAGAAGCAAACATTTTGTAAATACACAGGAAAGCATGGCTGGATTTTCCCATTTGGGCAGAGTATAACAGCCTAGAGCACCAGCGTTTTAAGGGAGCCTCAACTATGCTGGTCAGGTCTAAGTTGTGGGCGTGGCTATTGCAGGCTTATTTCCTCTGTACTAAACACTGCTTGCTTACACTGGCTGGTTTATTTGCCAGTTTTTATACCTCTTTGATATGTGTATGATTTAACCCCATGGATGCTATCAAAATCTCCTATTCATTCCAAAGCAATGCATTAAAGACCTCTCTAGCAACCAAGCGGTTAAGAGGTTTTTGTGCTTTTCTGTTATAAACAAAAAAGTATTTTCTTTGCCAGGGAACAGGGAGATGAGGCTTGGGGTGGGATTTTGCCATGGGTAGGGTTAAGGGCTCCTAGACATGTAGATCCAGGTCTGCAGGCAGAGGAACCTGTTCAGTATGCCTACAGCACTGTTATACACTGGAGATAGGAGAGTGAAACCGGAGCTCAATGCAGTCAGCCACAATCTTTGCAGGTTGTGTGCGCTAAAGAGGCGCAGGGTTAAACAATTATTTAATTTGAAGAAAAGAAGCAAGGCCCAAAACAGTAATTTAATAGCACTGGTCAAAATAAAAACACAGTCTAACATATTAAATCATTTGAGTTTTGTGTATATAGAGCAATGAACTGTTATATTTATGTTGCTATTTGTTTAAAACCTATGACAATTCAAATCAATAAAGAAAGCGGTACCCAGTATAAATGAGATGGAGACATTCTGCATTAGAGAAAGAAATAAAATGCCCATGGATTTATACAGGATTGTAAGTGCTTGAGTGCTAAATATGGCATTTAAATAATTGGGCATTTGGGGAATTTTTACTTGTACCCTCTGGAGTAGTTTGTTTGTTCCAGACTTGCTCCATTTCTTCATACTAAATCACCCTCCTTGTGGTGTAATGTGGTGAACAACCCTCTGGCACGCAAAGTGTTAAAGGAAAAGTAAACCTTTTCCATGGGAAAAGAAGTGAATCAATGTTTTGGAGACCTCTCTACATTCAAGAGTTAAGGTCCCATTGAAATCATTAAAATTCTACATGTACGCTTTATATATTCATCATGTTGAACAGACCACAAATGTTGAATGCTAGGATGTAGGATGAGCTTGGAACTATTACTGGTGAAATGTGCAGCCCAATTCACCATTACCAATAAGAAGATTATCAAAAGGATTACAGCCTTACATGTCTCAAGCTGATTACAAGACCCGCGGCTTCAAATGAGCAGTGAACTTCTGGTTGCCAGTTGGCACTATGGCTATCTGAGCAAGCTTCGTTCATATGTGCTCAGCAACATCTGGGAGTCACTGAGCAAGTCTGAATGTACCTAAACAATGTGATGTCCAGTTATATAATCAGCATGATCTGCATCATTGTGGCAAGTTAAAACATGTTCAGTAACTACTGAGAGTCAGAGAGCAAGTTTGAATTTGCTGCTTTGTTGTCATGAGAACTGATATCACCAATAATAATACAGGGATAGGTCTGAAAACCTTTCACCCTCCTCCAGTATATATGTTTGTGTAAAAGCATAACGCATTTAAAGAGTTGTTAAATAAATGTCTCTTATGTGAAACACAGGAATAATGGTGCAAAGTATCCTCTGGTCAGGACACAGGGCACTTGCCATAAAAGACCCTCAGAGTCAGAGACTCCCTGCCTGATCCACTTTACCCCCACAAGGCATGCTCAGTTTTAAAAAAAAACACCTTCCATAATTTATTTCTATCCTTTTTCTCATTCATACTCTTATTTATAGTCTTTTTGTTTTAGTTACCATTATAACATTCTTCTTTAATTTAAGACACCTTTTGGGGGGTCACGGGGCCTTTAAGGACAGATACGTATGACGTAGACCTGTTTAAGGGACCAGTTAAATTCCAGTGGGAGTAAGTGGGATCTGGTGCTTCTACCTTTTTCCTCTACTGCCCCATGGAAATCCCCTTGATATCGGAGGGGTGCGGTTGTTTGAGTGATGGCTGGAGAGCCACCACACCATTATTTTCTTTATGAAAAATACAGTACCCATAAGCCTGTTTTTTCCTGTGTTTTAATGCAGGGAAAGAGGTGGTCATATGATGACTCTCTCTCTTTTTTGGATTCAACCTTGCTTACTACATTAACACTCTGCAATCAGATAAGTACTTTTAAAGTTGAATAAGTACTTTTATCCTAATTTTACTATTATCTTTTATATTTTAAGGAGTCTCTTGGCTATGTCTGAGCCTAAAGGAAACATAGGCAGGACTAAGGCCACTAAGGTTTTGGGGGTACCTTTAACCCATATAACCCATGATAGATTGGGTTTCTAGGAAGTTTTTTGGTACTCTGTGTCCCTCTTGTTCTTTGACAACCACACAAATTCCAAGGCCCTCATCTATTGAACAGGAGTGTGCATTGGTTATGGCCTTAATTTCCTCAGTCAGTTATATCCCTTCTTATATTAAAGGGATCTTAGACTCTTGGCCCCAGTGCCATCCAGTGCCTCCCAAAAGGCTATTTAGCCATTTTACAGAGGGCAATGCCTGATGGCTGGGGTTTCTGCTGTTGAGGAAAGTTAATCAGAAGCAGGCAACCTGGATTTGTGCTTCTCTGTTGGAGAATTTTTAGGATGACCCTGGTTCTTTTGCTGTGGGGTTTATTCGAGCTATCCTGGAGAAACTTAAGGTTTCAGAAGCCTATGATTTTAGTTCCTCTTCCCTTGATATTTTCAACAGGTGCAAAAAAAGAGGTTACTATTTTTCCTCCTCAATATTCTGTAGACCAGATACTCCTGGATAAATGGATAATACCTGATAGGAGGTTACTACTTCTTTGGCTTTAAGGTACAGTTGCCCATGCTCCTCTTCTTATCACCCCTCCCACCATCCCCAGCAATAACAACACAGCACACCAGAAAAAAACACATGGACAACCATAAAAAATAAAGAGGTCACAGCTTTATTAAGTGGATTTGACCTATTTAAGCATGCACAGGAGAAAAAAAAACAACAGGTAATAAACCCCCTGTCCCTAGTGCCACCTTTATACCTAACTCCCCTCCTCTTTATCTCACTTATCTCCTAACCTGTCCCCTTCTTTCCGCAACCAGAAGGAGGGGAAGGAGGCCATCCTTTGTCTCCCTAGGCCTCCCTCCCCCTTCCTCCAGGAGAGGAGGAAGAAGAAGGCGGCATGGCCTGGCTCCTTATGATGACCTCTGGGTTCATTGCTGAACCCAGAGCCATTTTATTTCTCTTTTTTGGCTGAAGCTTTAGAACAGTGGGCTACCTCCCTCTCTGTGGTGGTCAATGTGGTCTAAGAGCAAGCTAGGTCATGGGAGCCAGAGGTCAATGTTTTCTAACTAAGTGCACCAGGAGTGGATTAAAATGACTTAGCCCTGAGGGTATGACAACCAGGGATAATATGGGGAACCACAGGTGAAGTGGTGATCTAGGCACGCACACAAAGCCCACCTGGTCTCCACAAGAGATTAAGCCAGGAAGCCAGCCATAGCACAGCCCCTGGCGTACACTGATTAGCTCTGGTCATCGGCATCAGAGCCAAGGGATGTAAGCACCTCTGTGATGTATCGGATGTGAGGGCATGCGTCCATGGAGCAATGCATCATCACAATGCAGCAACCAGGAGCCTTAGCGATGGCAAAATTGGCTATTGAAACAGCGAGGGGGGGGGGTTAAGTGGCAGCAGCTGATCAAGATCCTGACACTAGCTTAGTTTTATGAAGACTTTGACAAAAAATGGGAATTTTGGTTTTCAAATATTTATTTATGGACTTTGTTAAACAGTGTTCTAATTTCTGTAAATCTGATTGTGAAACATAATTATATATTTTTATATTTGTACACTTATTTATGTCCTTGACAAATTACCTATATAAATTAGATGTTCCCTGAGACTGTTAGGGGTGCCCCAAGCAAAAAAGGATGATAACCACTGACCTAACCCTTCTCTGTGTCTGTCCCATAGCCTCTACTCTCTCTCTGTCCTCAAATCTTTCTCTCTATCTCTACTTCAGTCCTTCTCTCTCGTCTCTAGTCATTTTTCTGTCTTCTCCACATCCCTCTATATTTTCAGCCCCATACACCTCTTTTCTTACTCCACAGCACTTCTTCGATCTAGCACTTGCCTTCCACTCTCTACAACTTCATTAAATTTAATTTACATATAAATAATTATATGTAAATATTTAATCAATATTAAGCGGTATTTGACAAGTTAGGTTAAATGACATGCAGGTCCCTAGAGTCAAAATGGTTGGGAATCACTGACTAAGAGACACATTTCCGGTCTCTGCTCACAATGCTCTTTAACAAAAGTGCTGGATTGAGGAGGTTGAGGGTTGGACTGATTAATGAGGTGCACAAGAGCAGGCTCATTAACTGGTGCCAGCTTATATAGATATATATACATGCTGTGAAGTAAAGATGACCATACACATATTCTGGTAGGAGTTGACCAGATATCAGATCAGATAGCTATCAGATCAGATTGCTGTTAACACATATACTCTCTCTCTCTCTCTCTCTCTCTCTCTGCAATATAAAGTCTCTTTGGTTTGGTCTGTTAAGGCCACAAACAAAGAGATCTGATCAGCAGGCTATCAAAAATGTAAGTGTACCAACAGTTCAAATTCATCATTTGGTCTTCCTAATCTGATTTAGCTAGCCCATACGCTGGCCAGTCTGGTTGTTTTTTACCAGACTGGATAGTTTTCATCAACAAAATTGTCCTAAGTATGTGCAACTTGATTTGTAAAAAAAAAAGTTGGAGTCAGGGCTCAACTGTGTATGTGTGCAGGAATAGGAAAGGGGCCCCAAACTGGTACCCTGCATAGGCCCTTATGACATCTTAGTCTAGCTTTGGTGGGAGTAGCCCAGTTTTACTGAACAGTACTATAACACAAGGCTCAAAATTTCCACTCGCCACTAGCCAATGGCGAGTGAAAATTTATCCCTGGCGAGTAGAAATTCAGCCCTGGTGGGTATGCTATGGCTTGCAGTGGCGAGTAACTTTTCAGGTCTGGCTAGTAGCAAAGGACTTAAAATTATAAGCCCTGCTATAACATACAGTTTTTAATGAAAAAGTAAGTTTACTGCTCATTTAAATACGAGACTTGTTGGCTTTAGTCCGTAGCCAGTACCTAGCAACTCCACTGTTAGGATGTCAAATTTATTTACAAGAAGAAGTACATTGTAAATTATGTCTTTGCTTAATCTTGTATTTTTATTTCTCAATTATTTTCCATCTTCATTTATAAATCGTTATTAACAGATATCAGAAAGGTCACTTTTTTCCCTTGAAATGTTGATGTTACAATAAATAAAATTTGAATGTTTGCACAATAAAAAGTCTGGAGTGGGTTGATGGGAGTTATGGCCCAGCAGTAGCCGGATGTCCTCACATTGCTTCTAGTCATTCTAATGGCATTATTCACCAAAGAAAAGAGCGGTTCAGGGACACATCAGCTGCTTGATAGCAAAGAAATAAACATTCCCATTGGTAACAGAGTTTTTAATCACTTGAATGCTAGAGAGGTCTCCAGTGCATTGCTTTGCTTTGCTTGCCTCTGTCAAATTCAAGTGGTTAAATTTTTTCAAGGGGTAAAATTCTGGGAAATTTAATTTGTCTTCTACGGTACAGTTGCTTAGCCCCAGAATCGCATCTGTTCAGCTCATTAAATGCAACCCCAAGACCCCTCTGTTTTGAAACTGTGGTGGGAAAAAACAATACATCACCACTCTTCATAGAAATCCACTATACGGAGGTACAGGCTGCAGTCATTCTGTATCCCGAAACTGATACTGAAATACAAGCAGGTAAGTTACCACTGAAAATTTATCATAATTTTCAGAGTTTAAAGAAATACCACAATTAGCAACCCTGCCAATCAATCTTGGTCTGCATTGTGAGCAGTGGCATACCAGCAGTATTGCAGGGCTTCCTCACTGGTCCCATGAGAAGAGACTGAACTGACCTGTAGCACTACCAGTCCCTGATGGATTGAGGACAGCAAGGGTTTGAATCATTAATGGTCTACACAGGTATGCACACAGACAGGCTCAGTACTTAGCTGCTGCATGCAAAAGCATGCTGAATTGTAAATTGTAAATGCATGGTTGGAGGCTACGGTCAGATGAGGCAGAGCTCAACTGAGTGTATACGTGCAGAAATGGAGCAAGAGGCCCAAAATTGGTAACCAGCCCAGGGCTCTATGAAGTCTTAATCTGTCTCAGTTTAAGTGGTGCTCTACAGTAAATAAATATTCTATTGACCTCATGTTACGGGTCACAGGAGAGGTCACTGGTTAATTAAAAATAGAGAAATTTGTCTCTATGGTATCATATACTATTAAATACTGTGTGTGTGTGTGTATATATATATATGTATATATATATATATATATATATATATATATATATATATATATATATGTATAATATTAGGGATGCAACATGAATAATTAATTTTTGCAAAATGCTAGCTGTAAGTACTTGATATTTAAACTTATATCAACCTATTTCGTTTTTTGATCTTAATGTTCCTTTATATACCAGCTTTGAATTGTGTTGGCATGGCCTTCTGGTAATTAAAGAGTTATAATACATTTTTATTTTCAGGCAGTTAATGAGATGCAATTGTTGAGTATTCCAACTCTACTGTAGGGGGACAAATAATAATCCCCCAAATTCCATTGATTTAAGTGGGATTTTTAAACGCCTTAAATGCCGGACATCACCAATGGATTGATTTTTTGCAATACGTGGAGACCTCTAGCATTCAAATGGTTAAAAGGCTCATTTAAATCAATGAGAATTTCAGATGGTCAAAGAGGGACAGCCCTGAGGCTTTTGATAAACTGAAACAATAACTCAGCCTCCTTAAAATGCCATTTACACAGCTTTCACCCTTTGAGTGCCAGAGCAGCATTCAACACATTACAAAGCAATGTGTTTTGCACCTTTTTGGCACTCATAGGGTTAATCCCTAAAGTTCTGGGCTATTTTCATCATTATGACCATGTCAGATTTCAGGAATCTAGTATGAGTTTGTTATTAAGCATTATTGCATGCATGCAAACCATGTATTTCTCTGTTGTCCAATATAACTAACAGGTACCATGGGGGAGGCGACAGCTCCTCCCAGTGGGCTGGAACTATTTTAGAAGAAGTGCAGGGGTGGAGCCTCCCCCTTTTCCATAGCAGGCTACCTCACTTAGCCCCACCCAGATAGATTTGTTCCAAGTCCTGGCTGTATGGCTGAGGACAGTTCTGCAATCCTGGAGGATTGCCTAGTTATCAGTTGCTGTTGTGGACCCCTTGCAGCCCTGGGAGAGAATCATGCAACCCATGTCTCTCTCTTGAGAAGGAATCTCTCTGGGGCTTCTTCTCTCCCAATGGTAATATGGCACTTTTGAGTGCCATGGTCCACTTGTCCCACAGCTCCCCTCCCTGCAAAAGGGGTCTTTCTGGAGTACCTTATAACTCCTTTATTGCTGGGTATTTCTCTGTCTGTTCTCTGGGTCTTTGGAGCATTTCTGGCTGTTTTGTGGTAATTAACCCCTTCCCTGTCATGTATATATTGGTTTGTGGGTCTTCTAACTCTTTTTCCCTTTGGATTCATGAATTTTTATTGTTTATTATATGTTCTATTTGTGTTTTGGGGGTCTTTATTAACTTTTCAAAACTTAGAATTTTTGAATTACGCACATTTAAGAGCGTGCTTTACCGCACGGCCACACTTGCTTCATTGACTTCTATGGGACAGACTGCTTTTGGGACATATTTCTGCAACCATTCCACTTCCAGAGTTGAGAGAGGGATCATTCTTCTTGTCTCCCCTTGTCCTGCAATCTGGTTCACATCCTCAGTGTCTTGGGGTCCCTGGGGCATTCGGGCACTGTTTTTTGGGTACCTCAAAGAGTGAACTACATTTCCCATAATACCCATTTTGCGGGGTTTTCTCTGATTGGCTCTGAGTTCGGATGCCATTTTCTTTCTCTCTTTGGCTGAGTATCCTAAGCAGGGCTTGGATTCCCTTACTCTCCTCCACAGATTAACTATACAACTGCCACATAAGTACTCTTTTGGACTTTCTGAGGTGATTATATTAATTTGCGTGACAGTATTTGGGTTCCCTATTACTGTTAGACACTTCTGTTAGGATGTCGGATCCAAAAGGACATGGTTCTAGACCTAAGGCTAAGAACTCAGGGGCGTCTTTGACCCTCCTTGCTTACTGTTCCTCATGCCAAGCGAGGCTTCACAGAGAGTACTCAGGTCACTTATGCCCCTCATGCGCTGTGGCCCCTGCTTTTCTGCTGGGGCCCTCCAGCCATGAACAAGAGCCACATTACATCAAGGACTTAAAATCCTCTATGGCACAGTTTTCTCTCTCTCTTCAGGGGGTTCTTCAGTATTGAAAGCCCCCCACTTCATTCAGGTTTGTAGCCCCTAAGGCCCTGGTATTCCTGATCTTTCTGATTCCTCTGAGGTGGATTCATTTGAGGAGTTAGGGGATGGTGAGTGCACAGAAGGGTCTTCTTCTCATACTTATGGTGATCCCTTTGAGGCTGACCCTAAACCCTCTGCTGAGAGTCTCATAAAGGCGGTTTTGACTACCCTACACATTCCTGTTAACACTGTAGAGACTCAGGTTATCCTGCATGAGTGTAAGACTCTGGACAAGTGTCTTGCTCTCTCCAAGAGATTCACTAAGCTGTACCCCTTTTCTGATGCAGCATTGGCTCAGTGGGCTCCACCTCCTTAGGTTGATCCCCCTATTTTCTATGTCTAAATCCACTGCTTTGCCCTTGGTGGATGCCACAGCACTTAAGGATTTAACTGATAGGAAGCTTGAAGCTATCCTGAAGTCTGCCTACGCTGCCATAGGTGCTTCTTTGAGACCTACATTGACTTCTGTGTGGGTTACCAGAGCCATTGCTGTTTGGATTGAACAGCTTACTGAAGCTGTCTGCAAAGATGCCCCTAAGGACAACCTTTTGGCCATTTTGGCCAACATGTCTGAGGCTCAGAACTATGTGACTGATGCCCTCTTTGACGATGTCAGGCTTGAGGCTAAGGCGTCTGCCTTTTCTGTGGCTGTCAGACTCACTCTGTGTGTTAAGATTTGTCTGTTGACTTATCTAAGAAGTCACTAATTTCTTTCCCTTTTCAGGGTATTTCTCATTTTGGGCCTGAACTGAAGAATATCATCAGCGAGGCCACTAGGGGTAAGAGCACTTTGTTGCCTCAGTTTCCCAAATGCCTTAATCTGGTGATGAAGCAGCGGCTTTTTCATCTCTGCCAAAGCAAAGAGTAAAGGCTGAGTCCAGGTGGGTCTCAGGCCAGCACCCCGTGCTCCACCCCCTACTCCAGGCAGCAGTAGAGGTCCAAGAACTCCTCCACCAAACCGAAATCCACCAAACCTTCTTCTGCATAACTTGCCGAACCCTGGTCCGCATCTCCCTGTGGGTGGTCGCCTGCAGCATTTCTCAAGCATTTGGGCATAATCTGTTGTGGATCAGTGGGCATTACAGGTGGTTTCAGGAGACTACAGGGTTCTCTTCGTATCCCTGCCTCCCTTCAGATTCTTCCTTTCTCAATCCCCTCTGGGACATGAAAAACCTCAGTCTTTTCAACTGGATGGTCCAGGCTCTCTTGGACAAGGATGTCCTGGCTTTGGTTCCACCTCAAGAGAGAGGTTTAGGTTTTTATTCAAATCTCTTTGTAGTTTTACATGAAGGATGGTGGCAGTCACCCTTTCCCGGACCTCAAGGACCTCAACTCTTTTGTGGTCCATACTCACTACAAAATGGAGTCTTTGCCCTCTGTCATTGCAGCGATGTGTCCAGGGGAATTTCTGGCATCTATATATCTGCAGGATGCCTACCTGCATGTTCCAATTCATCCAGACAGTCAGAAGTACCTCAGGTTTGCTTGCGCCATGGGGCACTTCCAGTTCACCTCTCTGCCCTTTGAGCTCATCACGGCTCCTCAGGTGTTTGCACGGGTCTTAGGGGCATTGATTGCCTTCCTGCACACCAAGGGGATTCAGGTGACTCTGTACATGGACAGCCTTCTGCTAAAGGCTACTTCCAGGGATCTCCTGGACCGACAGGCCCAGGGTTGTGCTCAGATCTGCCTCCAGCACGGATGGATTCTGAACACGGACAAGTCTGCTCCAGTTCCTTCTCAGGACTTGGTTTTCCTTGGTCTCCGGTTTGACACTTGTCTGGGTATGGTCTTCCTGATAGAGCAGGTCATGAACAAGGTGTCCCGGGCTCTGGGGTGGTCCTCAGCCCCTGTACGCAAGTTCTCATCCCTGGTGGGCAAGATGATATCCACCATGGAGTGGTTCCGTATTCCATGGCTCACACTAGGGATCTTCAGAGGTTCAATATCCAGGCTTGCCGGGGGAATCTGTATTGTTTGAATCCTCTGGTCTCTCTTCCCCAGGAGTTGAGACAGGACCTCCTCTGGTGGTTGGACAGTTCCAACCTGAGGAAGGGGCCCTTTGTTGTCCAGTACTGGACCTTGGTAATGACGGACACCAGCCTTTATGGCTAGGGAGTCTTCCTGGGTCACCTGGGGGTTCAGGGTCAATGGTCTGCAGAGGAGACCCTCCAGTCCATCAACATCCTGGAGCTCAGGGTGATCCTTCACACTCTGGTGTACTGGTCCTCTCCACTGAGGGGCTGTCTAGCCTGTGTCCAGTCAGACAATGCCACAGCCGTGGCTTACATCAAGAAACAAGGACGCACAAGAACCGTTTTCCACTTGGTTAGAGATCAAGGCTATTTTGTCCTGGGCAGAAGAACATGTTCTTGCCATCTCCACCGTGAACATTCCAGGTGTGGAGAACGTTCTGGTGGACTATCTCTGTCGCCAGATGATGGACCCGGGGAGCGGGTGCTCCATCTGGAGGTCTTCAACCTATTGATCCAAAAATGGGGGCATCCTTGGATAGACCTGATGGCTACCAGGGACAACAGGAAGGTTCCGATATTTTGCTCTCGCTGAGGGGAACATCTGGGTTTTGCAGCGGACACCTTGTCCTTTCCTTGGCGCTTTCATCTAGCCTACATTTTTCCTTCTCTTCCTCTCATCCCCAGGGTGTTGTGAAAAATTTGGATGGAATGTGCATCAGTCATACTGATCCCTCCTTATTGGACCAGGCAACCTTGGTTTCCAGAACTGTTGGCATTGTCTGCTCAGGATCCATTTCCTCTGCCACGCAGCCCGGATGTCAAGGTTTTGCTGAGCTGCTCCCATTCTGCCTGTTGATTCTGCTGTCTGAGCTAATCTAGTGCTCTCTTATCCACTGCTGCTGTCTTCTGAGTTTCTGGCTCAGGCTGAATCAGCTGACCTTTCTGATTACTCATCTGACTGTTATCAGCCAACCCTCTCAGGGTATTTATAGAAGCTTGGCTCACTTCCCCTTTGTCCTTGTGTTTGTTTGCTGACCTGTTGCTGTTGGCTTCCTGAGCTACTGTGTTCCAGACCCCTTGGCTTGTTCCAGACATCGTGGACTTCTGTGCTTCTGACCCTTGGCTTGTTCCTGACTTTGCAGAATTCTGGTTTCCTGGCTTGGCTGACTACCTGTCTTGGTTCCTGACTCTGACGTGTCTTTTGGTTTATGCTCTCGGATCATGCTTCTTTTTTTGTTGCACTAATAAAGGTGAATTGCATTTTACCTTTTTGTGTCCTGTCTGGTTCCTGGTCCCTAACACCAGATCTCCTTCTCCAGGGTTGCCTCTGGAGAGAGAATGTGGACAGTATGGCTTTGACGGCATGGCTGGAGCCTCCGTTTAGCAGGAAGGGCTTTTCTCCTGAGGTGGTCTCCACCATGATCCAAGCCAGGAAGAGTTTCTTCTAAGCCTACCACAGGGTTTGGTTTACCTTTCATTCTTGGTGTGTGGACCATCCTGTCCTTTTTGCAGTATGGTGTGAACAAGGGCCTTAGTCGTAGTTCCTTTATGGTCCAGACCTCAGCTCTCTTGGTCTTTTACCAGAAACACACTGCCATGTTGCCGGAAGTCAAAGTCTTCTTTCAGGGGGTTGTTCATGCTTTCCCTGCTTATAAGGCTCCCACTCCCCAGTGGGACCTTAACTTGGTTTTGAGAGTCTTGCAGCGGTCTCCTTTTGAGTCTTTGGCTACTGTTTCTCTCCGTCTTCTGACATGGAAGATGGCCTTTCTTTTGGCTGTAGTCTCTGTCCTCGGAGTGGCTGAATTGCAGGCCTTTTTGTTACGGGTTTTCAGACACTCAGACTCTGATGGTTTAGTAAAACACAGTTTTATTAAACAAGAAATAAGTACGCTAGTACAGGCAATACAATAATACAGGTACGGCAATACAGGAAACAGATACAAGAATGCAATGTAGGCAGGCAGGTACTCCTGTGAACCCAGGATCTGGAATAGTGCGGCGGAAGAGAAATTCGGGTTCAGGGACAGCAGGTCCCACCGGAAACCAGGTGAGGAGTATAGCTGACAGAAAGGTATGGCAACTCAACCGGACTCCTAGTACACTAGGAGGTGTAACTGTACTGACAGCAATAGGGTATGGCAACAGAACTCCTAGTATGCTAGGAAGAGCAGTAGTGCTGGCAGCAATTAGGCAAGGCAACCGAACCCCTACCAGGGCTCAAAATTTCCACTCTCCACTAGCCAGTGGCGAGTGAAAATTTAGCCTTGGTGAGTAGAAATTCAGCCCTGGTGGGTATGTTTTGGCTTGCAGTGGCAAGTAACTTTTCAGGTCTGGCTAGTAGCAAAGGATTTAAAATTATAAGCCTTGCCTAGTACGCTAGGTGGTCTAGCAGTGCTGGCAGTGACAAGGCAAGGTAACCGTACCTCTAGTATGCTCCGTGGTATGGCAGTACTGGCAGTGACAAGGCAAGGCAACCGGACCCCTAGTACGCTAGGTGGTATAGTAGTACTGGCAGCAGCAAGACAAGGCAACCAAACCAACCTGGCAAGTAAGGCACAAGCTAATGACTGAGTCACTAAACCATGCACCAGCCCGCAGTCGGGCAAAGGACGCTTTAGACCTCTGACAGACCGAACAGCCGTAAAGACTGAGATTAATAAGGGGCAACGTGAGCGACAGCCAGCCTCGTAGCTACGGGGCGACAAGCTGTGCTGGGTCAAGAATACTAGGTGCGGGAGTCTCAGAACAAGGAATACACCGTGCCGGACAGGCACTGACGGAGCAGGACAGGCAACGGACCGAGTAGGCACTCGGACCGGAGAGGTAGCCAAATGGCTTGGTACACAGAGCAGGATAAACAGCCATGCCTGGTCGGTACACAGAGCAGGATCATCAGCCAAACCGGGTCGGTACCCAGAGCAGGATAGTCAGCCAAGCGGGGTCGGTACACAGAGCAGGATAGTCAGCCAAGCCAGGTCGCAACAGAAGTCAGGAACAGGAGATCTACTCAGGACCGTAGTCAGTCAAGCTGGGTCATACACAGGATACCAGGAACCACAGGAACAAATGCTAAATACTGGAACACCACGAAAGGGCGCCGCCATAACGACAGTGCTAGAATATAAAGGTAACCAGTAGGAGGAGTAATCACTGATCACCAATAAGAATGCTAGATGGAAATGAGCAGGAAGTAGCAATGTCGCAAATAGAGGATTCACGGGCACTGATGCCTTATTTGTCATCCCTGGTCTCAGGGCTGGTTTGATTGCATCCAAGGTCACTATTGTGTCTTGGATTAAGTGTACCATCCACAAGGCTTAAGAGCTCAGAGGGAAACCTGTTCCCTTCTGCATTACAGTACACTCCACCTGGCCTCTCCTGATCAGCTATGCAAATTGCTCTTGGGGTTGGTCACCCTAAGAGTAATGAGGGGAATCCAGACATGGACCCCTTGCTCGCAGTGCCTAGAGGGATCAGCTGCACCTCTCCAACGAGGCTCAAGAAGGCTGAAACGTACATCAGGGGTTAGCTGTTTCCCTTGTTCAGAGATGACTTGTCTGGTATTTCGTGGCTGGACTGTCATTTGGCAGGACCAGTATGATATGATTCAGAAGAGTTCCTCTCTGTGTATGGCACTGGTGAGCTAAAAGAGATTGCACCCTGGGTGCGAGGACACAGTCCCAGTGAGCTTCTTGCGTGTATTTGCTAGCTCATGAGCCTAGTTGAGCATCTCTGGCTTTTCTTTCTACATATGCAAATTGCTCTTGGGGTTGGTCACCCTAAGAGTAATGAGGGGAATCCAGACATGGACCCCTTGCTCACAGTGCCTAGAGGGATCAGCTACACCTCACAGACAGGCCCAAGAAGGCCTAAACGTATGTCTGGGGTTAGCTGTTTCCCTTGTTCAGAGTGGACTTGTCTGGCATTTCATGGCTGGACTGTCATTTGGCAGGATCAGTATGATATGCTTCATGCATGTATTTGACAGCCCATGAGCCTAGTTGAGCATCTCTGGCTTTTCTTTCTACATATGCAAGGGGGCCACTTGGTCTTCTGTGCACACCTTTGCCAAACACTACCATGTGGATGTTCTGACTTCAGGGTGAAGCCAGCTTTGGCAAGAAGGTCCTGGAGGCAGTTATGGCTGTCTAGGACTTTATCATTCCTGTGCCTTATAGCTCTTTAACGGTTTAAGCCATGTTGGCTCTTGTTCGTGCTTGCCGTGTTATGTTATGTTATTCAGTGTCCGTTGACACTTTGTTAGTTTGTACTTTTTCCGTGTCCTGGATAGTCCATGGGAACTCTGGTATCATGGGGGACCGGCACTTGGTCCTTTCCTTCTTCCCACCCTGGGAGCTCAATGTTGGTACATCCCCATGGTACCAGTGATTTATATTGGACAACAGAGAAAATACGATTTTAGTCTTACCTGTTAAATCCTTTTCTATTAGGCCATATAACTCACAGGTCTCCGTCTCAGTGAAGGGGACCATGCTGGGTCTCCTGTGGCTGGACGTGTGAGTCCTCTTGGGTTCATCGCTCACAGGAGTTTTCCTCTCTTCCTTCTTGCTATCTTACTTGGTGGGGCTATGTGAGGTAGCCTGATATGGAGGAGGGGGAGGCTTTACCCCTGCACTTCTTCTACAATTGTTCCAGCCCACTGGGAAGCATTGTCATCTCCCCCATGGCACCTGTGAGTTATACGGACTAAGAGAAAAGGATTTAACAGGTAAGACTAAAATCCTGTTTTTTCAGGATACAATAAGCTTTCTTTTGGTATCATATGTAAGTATATCCCCTCTAGTTATATATGGGTAGTATGCAGAAACATGTCAAAAAAGACTGAAGATTTATTTTCCTATGATTCTGCCCCTGATTGTGTGCATGCAATTAGTGCAGCAGTCATGGAAAGACCTTAATTAAATTCCACTGGCTTAGGTAGCTTTGCAGTTTGTAAGAACATAGTATACGCATCACTGTTTGGCACAATTTTAAAAATATGGGGACAGGGTAACATTTTAAATAATTGTAAATAATTATAATTAATTATAATTTAATTTAAAATTTAAAGTAATTAATTAAAAAATGTAATTGCACTGTGTGTGATTTTTTTTTTAAAGGGTATGTGTTGAACCTGCCTGCTACCTTAAACTGGGACATGCATGTATATATGTATGTTCCTGCCCAATTAAATGTGTACTCTGACACAAGAGGGTTTGTGCACTAAAGTGTTTAAAGTGGTGATAAAAAGGAGATACTGTCTCCACTGAGATTCATCTCACCAGTTTGATAGATGTTAGTGGATATGATTGACAGAGTAACTTGGATTTGAGAGTTTATCACCCTGGGGAAGAAATCTTCTATTTATTGCCTTTTATCACATTTTAGTGCATCACCCCCAGGTCACAGAGTGCACATAGAGGTCTCCCAGTGAGATCTAATGAATTAATTGGTTCCCAGTAGATAGAAGGGGTCCTTGCTGTCACTTTCAGCATGGTCCCTTTCTAAGTCACTCACACAGGAATGCATTGTCTCAGCTGACGTCATGCCACCAGCAGTTGCTCTCTGTGAATCTCCATCTCACAATGGGTAAGATTTTTAAAAAAAATGCATAAAGCTGACAAACAACTCTCTACACTTGCAGGAGACTCGGGCTGTCTTGAGAGAGCATGCTTTAGGCTCCTACAGACATGCTTGGAGATGAGCCAGCTTATGTAGTTAATAAACAGCACAATGGCAAGAAGCCCAGCAATTTGTGCTATTTATATATAGCATAAGGGACATTAAGGGGTTAAGCACAGGAAAGTGAATAGGATAAAGTCAGACTACAACAGACTGTACAGATGGCGGTCAGGCTCTCAAGATCCCCCTAGGTGTAGTTTCAGGCAGATCACTAGGATGAGGAGATGTGTTAAGACAGACTTACAGATGGAGGACTTGTCAGCTTGGGACCCTTTGGGTTCTGACCAAGAACAGAGAGGAGCAACAGATATACAGGGATTGGGCTTTTTATATGTTAATTCTCATTAAGACTAAAAAGCAGACCCCACAAAAAGAAGGGAGGGACATTTTAACAAAAAGGTAAAGTGGGCAGATTTCCAGGACCTGCTACAGCACAGCTTGGGACCCTCTCAATCTCTTTCTCCCCAGTGATCTAGAACACACAATACAGTCTGCTCAGTGTGTGAAAACCAAGCACCGAATAAAGAAATGTGTGAAAACTTATCATTGTGTGAAGTTAATGCAGGTGTAGCACACAGTAAACATTCTACGAAAGGCAACCAAATGTAAACTCAAAATTATGATGCTGCTATAAGCAGAGTACTTCCTTTTAGCAAGAGGGAACATATGTGTAGTTACTAGGTAATTCCTTGCATACTACAGAGGTCGTGTTGTACTCCTCTCTAGCTGCCATGGTGTTAAGGGGGATACTAATGTATACTTTGCCAGGGCCCGATGGTGATGTAACCCTTTAAAGGGATAGTAATACAGCAATAAAAGTTTAGCTCTGAGTAGTACAGTTGGCTCTGGAAGGGTAAGAGTTGTGGACAGGAGGCATGTCCCACAGTCTGTGCCTCTTCAAAATTCCTTTGCTGCACTTTCAGAACACTGCCTTAATATTGAAACAACTCCAGAAGCAGAGACTACTGGTTCACCAGCCTGTAATCCACAGGTAAACCAGACTGCAACCACTGACAAACTGATAAAGGTAAGAAGTAAGAACAACTTTAAGAGGAAGCAACTCTTATTGGGGGATTCTATATTAAGAGGAGTGACTCTGGAGGATAGTCATGGTGATGGCAAAGAAGTCAGATGTCTTCCTGGTGCTACAGCTCGCAGAGACAGAAAACGCATTTTAAAAATTGTTAAGGAAGCAAGACAGAATGGAGAGTTGGATGTCATAGTCCATTTAGGGACAAATGATTTGGCTTGTAATGAGGTAAGTGTGGTAAAAGATGTTTTTAAGAAGCTATGTAAGGATCTGCAGCAAGTTGCTTCCACTGTATCCGTTTCAGAAGTTCTGCCAGTGTATAAGGAAGATGATGGTAGGATGCAGCGAAAAAGAGATTTTAATTCATGACTAGGGAAATGGGGCCAAAAACATGGATTTGGCTTTGTTTCTCACACCAAACCTATTTGGTGTAACAAGGAATTGTACAAAAAGGATGGCTTGCATCTTTCTCAAAAGGGAACAGAGGTTCTCAGCAAGCAATTCAGAAGTTTTGTTAACAGGTATTTAAACTAGTGGAAGGGGGCAATGGAATGATACAGGAGATAATCAATTGCCCCCCACAGCATTGCACAGATGAATTTGATCAAGGTATGTCTGTGGCACATAGGTCAAAAAACAGTAGACTTCGAGCCATGTGTACAAATGCACGCAGTTTAGGGAACAAGATCCCTGAACTCATTGCAATAATAACTAGGGAAGATGTGGACTTAGTGGGAATTACCGAGACCTGGTACAATGATAAAAATGACTGGGATGTAGAAATACCGGGGTACTCTCTATTCAGAAAAGACAGGAAAGGCAAAAAAGGAGGAGGGGTTACCATTTATGTCAAAAATAGCTTAAAGGTTAATCTTATACAGGGTATGGAGGAGAACACAGAGACTGTTTGGATAACTTTAGAATATGGGAATAAGATGGTCACTCGTATAGGTGTGATCTATAGACCCCCAGGACAAACAGAGGAGTTGGATCAACTGTTGGTCAAGGAACTAACTAAGATGACTGTAAAAGGTGAGGTTATAATTATGGGGGACTTAAATCTTCCAGATGTGGACTGGAAAAACCAAGTAGCAGGTTCAGCCAGGAGTAGAGATATCCTAAATTCTTTACAAGGATTAGCTCTTAGTCAATTAGTAGAAGAGCCGACTAGGAAGGAAGCCACACTAGATTTATTATTTACTAATGGAGACTTGATATCAGATGTAGCTGTAGGAGAGTGTTTGGGCTCCAGTGATCATCATTCTGTGTGGTTTAATATAAAAACAGAGGCTGAGTTGCACCACACAAAAACAAAGGTTCTAGACTTTAGAATGGCTGATTTTTCTAAAATGGAAACATTTTTATGTCAGTCTTCAACAACTTGGAGATCTTTAGATGGAGTCCAGGAGAAATGGGATTATCTGAAATGTGTTTTACTAAACGCAACAGAGCATTGCATTAGACATGTCAGCAAGGGTAAAAGAAAGAGAAAACCACTGTGGTACTCAGCAGAAGTGGCAAATATAGTAAAAGAGAAAAAAGAAGCATTTAAGAAATATAAGCAGACACAGAAGGAAGAAGATAGGTATCGGTACAAAACTAGGTTGAAGGAGGCCAAATGTATTATTAGATGTGCCAAAGCACACACAGAGGAAAAAATTGCCCAGTCAATAAAAAAGGGGGATAAAACATTTTTTAGATATATAAGTGAAAGGAGGAAAACGAAACAAGGAATAGTTAGACTAAAAACAAAAGATGGAAACTATGTAAATGAGAATAAAGGGCTAGCTGACTGTCTCAATGAATATTTCTGTTCAGTTTTTACACAGGAAGATGAAGGGAAGGGACCTCTGTTAGAAAAAAGAAATGGCAAGACACGGGAAACATGCATGTTTACAGAAGAAGAAGTTCTAATTCAACTTTCTAAGGTAAAAACAGATAAATCAATGGGTCCAGATGGGATACACCCAAAGTTATTAAAAGAACTTAAGTGTGTTCTGGCAAAACCTTTAACAGATTTATTCAATCAGTCACTAGCAACAGGAATAGTTCCAGAAGATTGGAAGGTAGCAAATGTAGTACCGCTTCACAAAAAAGGTAGCAGGGAAGAGTCTGGTAACTACAGACCAGTAAGTCTTACATCAGTAGTGGGAAAATTAATGGAGACTATGTTAAAGGAAAGAATTGTTGAATATCTGAATATAAATAGCTTGCAAGATACCAAACAGCATGGGTTTACAGCAGGGAGATCTTGTCAAACTAAGATTTTTTTGACTGGGTAACTAAAATAATAGATCAAGGGGGAGCAGTAGATATAGCTTATCTAGATTTCAGTAAAGCATTTGACACTGTCCCTCATAGAAGACTCATAAATAAATTGCAGTGTTTGGGTCTAGATGTAAAAATAGTGAAATGGATAAGGCAATGGCTGAGTGACAGGAGACAGAAGGTGGTAGTCAATGGAGAATATTGGGACGAAAGGAGTGTTACTAGTGGAGTACCTCAGGGATCTGTACTGGGGCCCATTCTTTTTAATATTTTTATTAGTGATATTGCAAAAGGTCTTCAAGGAAAGGTATGCCTTTTTGCAGACGATGCAAAGATCTGCAATAGGGTAGACATTCCAGGGGGAAAAAGCCAAATGGCGAATGATTTAGGTAAATTAGAAGAATGGTCAAGAGTGTGGCAGATGCACTTTAACGTTGATAAATGTAAAATAATGCACTTGGGACATAAAAATCCAAAGGAAAAATATACCATTAAGGGTACTGTGCTGTCAGAGACAACAGAGGAAAGGGATTTGGGAGTAATTATTTCTAATGACTTAAAGGTAAGCAGGCAATGTAATAAAGCGATGGGGAATGCAAGCAGGGCACTGGGTTGTATAGCTAGGGGCATTAGTAGCAGAAAAAGGGAAGTAGTCATGCCACTGTACAGATCTCTAGTTAGACCTCACCTAGAATATTGTGTACAGTACTGGAGACCCCATCTCCAGAAGGATATTGATACTCTAGAGAAACTTCAAAGAAGGGCTACTAAAATGGTGACTGGTCTACAGGAAAAGAAATATCAGGATAGACTAAAGGATCTGAATATGTATAGCTTGGAGGAGAGAAGAGAGAGAGGGGATATGATAGAAACATTCAAATACATGAAGGGATTCAACAAAGTACAGGATGGAAGTATATTTCAAAAGAGTAAAAATGTCAGGACAAGAGGCCATAGTCTAAAACTAGAGGGACACAGGTTTAGATGTAATGTAAGAAAGTTTTACTTCACTGAGAGGGTAGTAGACAAGTGGAATAGCCTACCAGCAGAAGTGGTAGATGTCAATACAGTGACAGAATTTAAGCATGCATGGGATAGGCATAAGGCAGTCCTTAACATAAGAAAAGACCAAGGACCAAAAAAGGTTTGAGGGTTTGGTTTTTTTTTTTTTTTTTTTTTTTTTGTTTGTTTGTTTTTTTTGTTTTTTACACAGTAGGAAATTGGGCAGACTAGATGGGCCGAATGGTTCTTATCTGCCGTCAAATTCTATGTTTCTATGTTTCTATTTGGCTCTTCTATTAATTGACTAAATAATAATTTAGGATATCTCTGCTCCTGGCTGAACCTGCTGGTTAGTTTTTGCAGTCCACATCAGGGAGATTAAAGTAATCCATAATAATAACTAAGATGACAGTGAAAGGGGAGGTTATTTCCTCCACCAGCAGTTGATCTAACCCCTCTGCTTGTCCAGGGGGTCTATAGATAACACCTATATGAGCAGCTATCTTATTTCCATATTCTACAGTTACCAAATCAGGCTCTTTGATCTCCTCCATACCTTGTATAAGATTAACCTTTAAGCTGTTTTTGGCATAAATGGCAACTCCTCCTCGTTTTCTGATTTTTCTAATTAGAGAGTACCCTGGTATTACTGCATCCCAGTCATTTTTTCATTGCACCAGGTCTTGATAATCAACACACTGGGTGAGATGTTCAGAAAGCTGTGGTAACTGAAATTGTCTGTAATCAAAATAAAAAAAGTTCTTACTCCATAGGCCATCAGTTCTCAGACATGTTTCCGTTTTTGCATCCAATTCTGCTATCTCCGTCAAAGGGAAAAAGCCATCTTAAAAGTGGGGGTGGTTTAATCTACCGCCATATTGTAAGGTATTTTCATAAAAAAATATTCTTTTAACCAACACTTTTTTGTCTTATTAGCGTAATTTTTTCACGACAAAATAGAAATGGTCTAAACTTGGAGAAGACAGAATAAAGTGCTATTAGAAGAAGTATGAAGCAACTTGTAGATTCAAAGACAAAAAAATGTCTTTGTTTCTTTGAAAAATTTTGTTTCAGAGACAAAATGAAAGACATTTTTAACATCAGAAGTTTTAAGGGCAAAGCTCATCATAATCTTACTGTAATTTATAATTCTTTAGACACATTTTCAAACATAACGGATTTACTTCTGAAAATATTGTCCTTCGTTTACCACCAACTCATGATCTGACAATTTTTTTTATTATGTTGATTTTTTCAACATCTCACCCTATATCCATATCTTCACTTGTTATTATTGCAGTGTGTTCAGGGCCTAGATGCAGTAAATGTCGATTTGGTATCGGTATGATATTGTCAATGCATTCAAATCACTCAGACAATTCGATCTGCACACACATCAACATATTCACAAAAATGGATTGAAGGGGAAGGTTGGAGAATGTCTCTATTAGCATACAGGATTTTTGAAGTGCTGTCGGTGTGGAAGGAATGTCCTCCCCTCTCACATCACCAACACTATGACAGTTCTGAACAGCATTCTCTGTGCTTCTCTACCCAGCCAGTAGGGGAATACAGAGAAGGCTTTCAGCATCATGGACAGCACTGAATGTCATAGGGATGTGCATTGGTCACCCTGTGGCATTCAAAGGGTTACAATAAACAAAACTAGTACACCAAGCACTACACAATGTTCCCCCATCTCCTCTTCGACATCCCCCCCTTAGTATGTCAACATATATTGCATATATTCGACATGCTAACTCCATCCGACTTTCACCTCAGGGAATGCCATTTAGTCGACGAACCTGTCTTTTATTCGACACTTAACCCTTTGAGTACCAGAGAGGTAGGAAGGCATTGCTTAGCATGTGTTTCCTACCCCTCTGGTACTCAAAAGGTTAATAGGCAAGGTATGGGCTGCATACCTTGCCGGTATGTGAGTGTGTGGGTGTGGGAAAAATGAATTTTTATTAAAAGATGTGTTTAATTTTATTAAAGCAACCATCAGACCTCAACGGGGGGTATCATGACCCCTCATGACACCCCCCTAACATGAGGCAGACAATTGCCCTTTTATTACATCAACCGGCATATAACCGGTTATATGCCACTTTTATGATTACAGTAAAGGATCAAACCTCAAAGGGGGGCACCATGACCCCTCCTGATAGCCCTCCTACCATGGATCATCTATCCAAAAGGATAGATGATCCATGGGGTAACCCAAAAGACATTTACTACCTTCTTGATGCTGCCAGTTTTACAGCCGCCTGCAGCATCAAGCGCTCAAAGAATTAATGAACCTAGCCACTGGGTTCATTCTGTGTAAGCGGAGCACTGCACTGTAATCATCGAATTAGTCACCAGGAGGTCAAACTGGGTGACTGATTCAATGATCAGAGCGCAGGGCTGCTTTCTAAGAATGAACCTGGTGACAGGGTTCACTCATTGAAGGGAGCGCTTATCCTAGATGCGGCTTTTACATCTAGGATAAGCGCTCCCTTCAGTGAATGAACCCTGTCACCGGGTTCATTGTTAGAAAGCAGCCCTGCACTCTGATCAATGAATCAGTCACCCGGTTTGACCCCGGTGACTAATTCAATGATTACATAGGCTCTGCTTACCAGAGCATAGGCTCTGCTTACCTAGAATGAACCCAGTGACCGGGTTCATTCATTCATTGAGCGCTTGATGCTGCAGGCGGCTGTAAAGCCGGCAGCGTCAAGAAGGCAGTAAATGCTTTTTGGGACACCCCATGGATCATCCATCCTTTTGGATAGATGATCCATGGTAAGAGGGCTATCAGGAGGGCTCCTGGTGCCCCCTTTGAGGTCTGATCCTTTACTGTAATCATAAAAGTGGCATATAACCTATGTTTCAGACAGATTGTATGCTGGTTGATGTAATAAAAGGGCAATTGTTGGCCTCATGTTAGAGGGGTGTCATGAGGGGTCATGATACCCCCCTTGAGGTCTGATGGTTGCTTTAATAAAGTTAAACTTATCTTTTAATAAAAATACATTTTTCACACACACACATAAATACAGACAAGGTATGCAGCCCATACCTTGCCTATTAACCTTTGAGTACCAGAGGGGTAGGAAACACATGGTAAGCAATGCCTTCCTACCTCTCAGTTACTCAAAGGGTTAAGTGTCGAATAAAAGACAGATTTGTCGACTAAATGGCAGTCCCTGAGGTGAAAGTTGGATGGAGTTAGTAAGTCGAATATATGAAATATATGTCAACATACTAAGGGGGGAGATGTCAAGGGGGGCTTTGTGTAGTGCTTGGTGTACTATATCTGCTTATTGAAACCCTTTGAATGTCACAGGGGTGAGCAATGCACATCCCTGTGGCATTCAAAGCTGTATGGTGCTGAAAGCCTTCTCTGTATTCCCCTATTGGCTAAGTAGGGAAGCACAGAGAATGCTGTACAGAATGTCGTAGTTCTCCCTGCTGTTACTCCATAGGAAAGTACAGGGGAACTCCCAGCTATGATAGCCTGAGTTAGATGAAGTGGAGACTGTGAACTCAAACAGCAGAGGCTACTATCAGAGTTTACTGAATGAGTCGAAGTGTCACATTATAACATCAACATACCCCCTTGCATACAAATGTATCTGATTATGCTTCAGTTCCATTTGGAAATAAGCAATTGTCGATACAAAGGATAAAAATTCATAGACATGGTGAAGGCATGTCGGATGAATGTCGATGTGGGTATATTTTTGTCGGAGTGCTGGTGAAATGATGTCGTAGACACTTTGTGAATACTGAGGATTTGCCTACGACACTGCTCCAACAGAACATCGACTTTCGTAGCTCTCTTTGACCTTTAGTGCATCTAGGCCAAGGTATCTTATAACCTAAATTGTGGGCATTTGTACACATGGCTCAAAACCTACTGTTTTGGGTTTTTTTTTACTTATGCATCACAGATATACCTTGTTCAAATTCATTTGCACAATGCTGTGGGGAGCAAGTGGATTTAGCCTTTATCATTCCATTGCCCACTCTACTAGTTTAAATAATAAGACTTCAGAACTGCTTGCTGAGAACCTCTGTTCCTGTATGGGAAAGGTGCAAACCATCTTTTTTTGCACAATTTCTTGTTACAACAAATAGGGCTGGTGTGAGAAACAAAACCAGATCCATATATTTGGCCCCATTTCCCTAGTCATGAATTAAAGTCTCTGATTCACTGCATCCTACCATCATCTTCCTTATATACTGACAGAACCTCTGGAAAAGATAAAGTGGATGCAACTTGCTGCAGGTTGTTACTTAATTTTTTAAAAACATCTTTTACCACACTCCACTGCAAGCCAAATCATTTGTTCTTAAATGAACCATGACATCCAACTCTCCATCCTGTCTTGCTTTCATAACAATTTTTAAAATGTGCCTTCTATCTCTGCGAGCTGTAGCTCCAGGAAGACTTCTTTGCAGCCTTCATACCTATCCTCCAAAATCACACCCTCAATAATAGTTGCTTCCTCTCAAAGGATTTTGCACTTCTTACCTTTGTCTATTTGTCAGTGGTTATAGTCTGATTTACCTGTGAATTGAAAATTGGTGAACCAGTAGCCTCTGCTTCAGGGGTTGTCCCCAAAAAAAGTCCAGTTTTGTAGAGGTAAAAATTTTAATCAGTATGCTCCAAACCCTATCCCTCAAACCACTATGGTTTGAGAGATCTAGGGATTCAAAGTCCCCCCCCCTCCCCTTCTCCTGATGTCAGCTGTAATGCTGACAGCAGGAGAATCGAGTCATACGACTCGAGGAGGCTCTGCAGCAGAGCCGAAATTGAGTTATTGCTAAAGAATTCATTCATTGGAAAGGTCTACAAAGTGTGCTTGCAAACCAGACACACCTTTTAGACCTTTCCAGTGATTTAATTCTTTAGCAATAACTCTATTTCGGCTCTGCTGCAGAGCTGCCTGCTTGTCCCCAGACCGGGATCTCCTGCTGGCAGCTAGACACTGACGTCAGGAGAAGGGGAGGGAGGAACTTTGAATCCCTATATCTCTCAAACCATAGAGGTTTGAGAGATAGGGTTTGGAGCATATTGATTAATATTTTAACCTCTACAAAACTGGACATCTTTTTTGGGACATTACTGTCCCTTTAAGGATGCTTTCTGAAAGTGCAGTAAAAGGGGGGTGAGAAGGGAGAGGAAGGATTTTGTATTTGTGTGTTTTGTTGAAAAAAATGCAATATGTTTTCTTTTTCCTTACCTCCCTCCCAGCCCCACTGAACTGCCACTGTTACTGAGGATATACAGCAGCAAAGCATCAGCTACAGAAGAGGTCCCGCTTAGGTCAGAAGAAGTCCTGGGATGTAGGACACCTTAGGTCCATAATGCGAGTCCCCTAGGCACCTCAGTGTGGTTTAGCCTCAAAAGAATATGGTCTCCAGGAAGGCCCAACTGACAGGGATCCAGGTCCCACCAACGGAAAGTTATGGTTTTCTTGGGGCCTGGCTGCATGGTGGGTCCAGGCAGGGCTTGGATGCACAGTGGGGCTTACATGCTATTCACAACAGTGTACTAAGGTAAAGTGGGTGGCTCGCGGAGATGTTGGTGCATAATGGCATTCATTTGCCCATATGGTTGGAGTAGTTCATGGAGGTTTAGGGTAGGCCATAGCGCCTGAGAATTCCATATATACCTCGGATGGCAGAAAGATGGAGGTGGGGTTCAGCCCATACTGCTGCAGCTGGATGCGCTGTACATAAGTGGTGAGGTTCAGCCTCTCTATTGTCTTGGAGGACCCGCATTAGAGTGGGGAGGGCCCTCCAAGGGTAAATAGGTAAAACTCAATATTAATAAAGCTGTGACCTCTTTATTGCCACCAATATATGTGTATTCTGTTTTTATTTAAGTTTGCTTCATGAGGTTGAGTGGGGGTGAGTGTTGGAAAAAAGTGGGTAGTGATGCATGGCCATCTTAACGCTTGGAGTTGCTATGTGGTTACAGGATCTGAACCAATTGTAGTCTAACAGCTTCAAAGCCATGTGTTGCTTCTCTCTGTCCAACACAATCACATATTGTAGTCAACAGGGACTGAGAGTCTGGGTGTGGAGACTGATACAAATAAGAAGCACGGCCTAGGAATAGGGCTGGTGGGATGATGGGTCATGATACGAGCTGAGAGAAGAAAAGCAAGTCTGTGTAAGTCAGAGGACTGGAGCTAGAGAGAGAAACAATAATGCCACAGGGAGAAAAAGAAAGGCATTGAGATGAACAATGCATACTATGTGGGGAGAGCAGGGATCATTTTGCTATTGTGTAATAATAAAAATAACACTGATACCAAAGCAACAGCTAACCAGTAAGATTTTAAACTCAAACAAAATGCAGCATACTTATTAATCCCTTGAGGGCCAGAAAGGTCCCTCTGTATCAACGTGCCTGTGCTCTGTGCTGCGGGCGGCTACATTCTGACTGCTAGTTTGCATTACCTATTGCTGATTGGCTAGTACCTTTTGTCACCGCCCAGTGATGGCCTTTATATACCCTGTCATTTCCATGTTATGGTGCCCTTTCCTGGTGTACAAGTTCCTGCATTTTGCTCCATTATTGCTGATCGTGTATGACCTGGCCTCCCTGATGACATTCCTGAGTTTGCTGTTCTTCTACTACTCCGTTGCTGACCGTATCTGGCTGAGAACCCGCTCCGTTGCTGACCGTATCTGGCTCAGGACCCGTTTCCGTTACCGACTGTATCTGGCTGAGAACCCACTCCGTTCCTGACCTTGTCTGGCTGAGAACCCGCTTCCGTTACCGACTGTATCTGGCTGAGAACCCGCTTCTATTACTGACTGTACCTGGCTGAGAATCTGTTCCTTCTCTGACCATACCTGGCTACGAGTCTACTCTGTGTCCTGCCTTTGTCACACTGTGCCTTGCGTTTCTAGTATACCGCCTGGTGGTCTCCGTTTTGCTCTCGCTATACTTGCGGTGGCTTGTTGTTACGCTAGTCGGTTGTGCCGCGTGGCGCTATTTCTCTGTCGACCGTTAGCTAGGCATTCGTGCTGTAGCTACTCTCCATACCACCGTTGGCGGAGTGCACACGTGAAGTACCGGTACAGTGTTTATAGCACTGACTGTGTTACTCTGATCTCTCTGTGTCCACCTCTCTTACATCGCTGGGCTCACTCCCTTGGGGAGTTGCAGTATATCACAGGACGTTACCTATTGACCCTTTACTTACCTGGACGTTCCAGGTAGGGTTGTGCATATTCCTATCTGCAGGAGCCTCGGGCTCAAGAGCCAGCGTTGCATTGTACCATCCTCAGTAGAGGGGACACTGGTTGCCTACATCTCACATCTATATATTCCACTGTGCTGCAATCCACCCCTAGCGTTCTAGGGATTTCCCTGGGAGAGTTATCTCGGTCTGTTGCCATCCGGCGCCAGTGTCAGTGCTGCCTCACTCCTTGGGTTCTGTACTTCCCAGGTGTCTGGGTTGTGCCAGCAGTGTTGCCTCGCTCCATGGATTCTGTGCCTCCCAGGCGTCTGGGTTGTGCCAGCAGTGTTGCCTCGCTCCTCTGGGTTGTGCCAGTCACTTCCTCCTGGACCATCTACCATCAAGGTCCTGTGGTCAGCTCTCTGTCTGTTTCGCCTGCTGCCCATTTTGGCCGTAGCAGTAACGGAGGCAGACACTTGCACTCTGCAGAAGCAGTAACAGAGACTAGACCAGTGGCACACTGCCGTAGCAGTAATGGAGGCAGACACTTGCACTCTGCAGGCGCAGTAACGGAGACTAGGCCAATGGCACACTGCCATAGCAGTAACGGAGGCAAACACTTCCACTCTGCAGAAGCAGTAACGGAGACTAGGCCAAAGGCACACTGCCGTAGCAGTAACAGAGACAGACACTTGCACTCTGCAGGCACAGTAACGGAGACTAGGCCAAAGGCACACTGCCGTAGCAGTAACGGAGGCAGACACTTGCACTCTGCAGAAGCAGTAACAGAGACTAGACCAGTGGCACACTGCCGTAGCAGTAATGGAGGCAGACACTTGCACTCTGCAGGCGCAGTAACGGAGACTAGGCCAATGGCACACTGCCATAGCAGTAACGGAGGCAAACACTTCCACTCTGCAGAAGCAGTAACGGAGACTAGGCCAAAGGCACACTGCCGTAGCAGTAACAGAGGCAGACACTTGCACTCTGCAGAGGCAGTAACGGAGACTAGGCCACTAGTACACTGCAGGAGCAGTAACGGAGGACAAGGCCAATGGCACACTGCTGTAGCAGTAATGGAGGTGAGGCCACTTGTACTCTGCAGGAGTGGAAACGGAGACACAATTGCCTGATGATCAGAATGTCGCCAAGGCGACACAGTGCAGGAACACCAACCAAGCCAGGTCGAATCACGGAGCAGGAACGTCAGCCAAGCCGGGTTGAATCACTGAGCAGGAACGTCAGCCAAGCCGGGACGGTACACAGGAGCAGGAACATCAGCCGAGCCGGGTCGGTACACAGTAGCAGGAACGTCAGCCAAACTGGGTCGGTACACAGGATCAGGCGCAGAAGAATAGTCAGGCAATCCGGGTCGGTACACAGGAGCAGGAGACAAGATGCAGAGTAGTCAGGTAGGCCAAGTCGGTACACTGGGAATCACTGAGCAGAAACAAGCACTGCTACAGGAACACCACAAAAGGGCACCGGAGGGGTGCCAGAGCCCAGTATATAAAGGTCATGCTGAGCGGGACAAACACAGAGTAGCCAATGGGAGCAAATCACAGAACAGACTGACAGAAAACACCAAGGGGAGCACGGGCACCGTGATACCATCTTAGGAAGAAATTCCTGAGAGGTCCTAAGCACCGCATTATCCTTATGAAAAGCCAGGAAAGGTGGCTTGCAAAACAAAGCCTGCAGTTCAGCAGCCCTGTGGTCTGAGACAACTGCCAGGAGAAAAGCCATCTTAAGCATCAGTTGATGCAAAGGGATGGAAGCAAAGGGCTCAGAAGGAGGCCTCTCCAATATTCCCAAAAGCAGATTAAGGTCCCATAGAGGAATAGGAGTCATAAAGGCAGGAAAAGCATGATCCACCATTTGTTCACTTCATCCAGCAGAGTGGATAACACCAAAGGAAGGTCAAACTCCTGTGAGGACACAGACCTGTCCACACACCAAGAATGAAACAGAGACCATACCCTATGGTAGGCCTTGGAAGAGACAGGCTTGCAGGCCTGAATCATAGTAGAAATTACCTCAGTGGAGAACTCTTTTCTTCTGAAGACGTGGGCTTCAACAGCCATGTCATCAAAGCCATCTTTTCCACATCCTGTTTCCACAGATAACCCTGGAGAAGGAGGTCCAGCCCGGGAGAGAGGTGAAGCAGGTCCTGAATGGAAAGACTGACCAGGTCCGCAAACCACACCCTCCTGGTCCAGTAAGGGGCCACCAGAACCACAGTTGTGCCTTCCATCCTGATTTTCTGGAGTACCCTGGGTATGAAAGGAATTGGAAGAAAGACATAAGCTAGAAGGAAGTTCCATGGAATAGACATGGCATCTCTGAAAAAGGCCAGAGGATCTCCCCTCCAGAAGTACAAGGTCAGAAGCCTCCTGTTTTCCCTGATGGACATGAGATCTATTGTGGGCACCCCCCCGCGACGCATAATTAAGTAGAACACCTCTGCACTGAGTTCCTGCTCTCTGGGATCCACGTCCTGGTGACTTATGAAGTCCGCTAGCATGCTTTCTACCCCTAGACTGTGCATGGCAGAGATGGACGGAACATGGAGTTCTGCTCTGCCTATTCTAGGATGTACCTTACCTCAAATCAGGTGGCAGCACTTCAAGTGCTCCCTTGACAGTTGATGTATGCCATGGCTGTGGCATTGTCTGTCTGAACCTTCACCGGTTTCCCCTTCAAGTGTGAGGTGCAGTACACAAGGGCCAGACAAATCTCCCTTAGTTCAAGAACATTAATGGACTGAAGAGACTTCTTCGCAGTCCACTTGCCCTGAACTGGGTTAAAGGAACGGTAAAGCCTAACTGGGCATGTGTCTCTGGCTACCACTATTGCAGTCCAGTAGCTCCGGGTTTAATGGTTAGTATTACTGACACAATTGTGCTCAATATTGTGTTTGGGAAGTCAGGGAGTTTGTCCTTCTCAGACCCCTTATTATGATTCTAGTATTGAAGGCCTGTGTACACAGGCCAAAGTGCCAGCCAGCGGCCTCAGCTGCTGCCCCGGTGGAGGTGGGCTGTTTGGAGAGCCCTGCTCTGGATCAGCAGTGCCTCTGAATGGAAGCCGGCTCGTTCATGCAGTCTCTACTGCTCATGACTGCATTGTTCAGGCAGTCTCTACTGAGCATGTACGGTTACGCACACAGGGAGCTTCGTATTCTAGAGCTTTATGTTATTTAGATTACCCAGTTGGTAATCAAGCCTGAAGAGGAATCCTTTACTCATTCACTCAGGTGAGTAAGTATTAACTCTTGAGTTACCTGGATAGAATAATCATAATCACAGAACACATGGCCACTTGTGTAATTAATATATATAAAATTATTTTTTTTAAATCAAGACTTTGTAACTAAAATCTCTCAACTCTTTGTGGCTATAAGCATATTATGTAGATCACTGCAATCTCTTGCATTGCATGCAGTGAAAAAATGTAGCTGAGATATCACGGTAGGTAGAGGATGCTAATTATCTGTGTACACAATTCAACTCACTTCAATTTGCTGCCACTCAGTGGTAGGTTTAGGGAATTCAATTGAGGGAGAGGGCCATAGAAAACAGATCCAGAGCTGGGATACAACAGATATTTAAAAATATAATGTGTATCCTAACAAACACTGGTTGGATAGTAGGACCTTATTCAGGGAATTAAAGAGGTTCCATTCTAAAAGCACGTCAATTACACTACATGGATTAAATGAGAATTGCCATGGATTTACATTTGGATTTTTAATCCCTTGATTTCCTATAGGTCTCCAGCATTCTGATTAACAGTGTATTGAGGACCTCTCTAGCATTCATGGGGGTTTGTGCACTAAGGTGTGATAAAGATGTGATAAACGCAGAAGACTCCACCAGTGATATCACGTCTCCAATTTCTATGTTATTATATAGAGCCTATGCATTAAAATCTCCAAAGTGGGAGAAATCTTAGTGCATTGGCTCCATAGAATAACATAGGAACTGTAGAAGTGATATCATTAGAGAAGTCATATCTGCTTTATTACCTCTTTATCATGCCTTAGTGTATCGTCCCACTGGTTTTAAAAGCCTGATTTAAATCATAGGTAATTTGTCTCCTCTTGTGTACTTGGTGTGTCCCAGAATTGCACTTGTTCAGCTTGCTGAATTACATACTAAATTTTATTTTAGGGCTGGATTCTATTTCAGAGTTTTTTTTTTTTTTATCCATTTGGACAAGTATGTATTCTGAATTTGGCAATTCAGGATACATACAAAAACAGCTTAAAAAAAAAAAAAAAAAAAAAAAAAAAAAAAAAGAGAAAAAGCATTGCAAACAGCCATTCTGCTATTAATCTGTAGCAGAACTTCCCTTGCAATGCTCCCATTCCCGGGTGGGCAGGCCTTCCCCAGGCTGCTGAGCTTAAGAAAAAGTCCTGTTCACCTCTGATGCCAGACAGGATCCGAAGCAAACCTGGAGCAGTTAAACTTGTCCAAAAAAAAAAAATTAACAAAATATCTTTAAATAAATTGGGGAAGAGGGATAACATTATTCCCCCCCGTCTCTTCATCCTGATCAGATCAGAATGGAGAGTGTTCATGAATTAAAGTGGAACTATCACCTCAATACAAGTTTGCATATTTTAAAACTGCTTCTAGGTCATGTTGGCCAAAAGACCATCAAATGTACAGTTAAGGAGATATTCAAACTTGTTACCACATTCTAATGTATTCTAATTGCGGTACCTGTGCTGTACCAGTGATGCTTCATATGCTAACTGAGCATTTCTGTGACTTGCATATGCTAATTAATAATTTCAGTGACATGTCATATGATAATTAAGGTTTAATTGATGTTTCTTATGTTAATGAAGCTCTGTGCTGTACCAGGAAATTTTCACTCACACTTTTATGTCTGGGAAAAGTGTTTCTCCTAAACTAGATATCTGCTGGAATTTTGGATAATATGACACATAGGCGGTTTTGAATGAAGTTTTCAAATATGTCAAGAAAATTCAAGGTGATATGTTCCACTTTAAAGGGAGTCCTGGTACCCCAAATTATTATTTTTTCATTTAAAGGAGGCACTCTTGAACTTACTTCTGTAGAACATATAGTGAAATTGGAATAACACCAAGATTAGCATGTCCCCTGTACAAAGATGATACACGTTTGTAAAGTGTTCCATATTTTTGTTTGTTTTAGAAAAATGATTGGTAAAAACTGATGTTTGTACTGCCTTTGTAACGCTCATGCTCTGTGTTGCCATTAATTAAAACAAAAACAAAAAAACACCATTCTTTTCATTAGTGATTGGCTGGGAGGTGAGGTTACTCCAGGGTACATTAATTGCCATGCGTAACCCCACACCCCAGCCAATCGGAGAGTGGGAAAATATCTAAACAGGTATTTGCTGTAAATAAACCAATCCATGTTCTTTTTTAATCACAGAAGCCTGGACAAATGCCTGGAAGGGCAGGACTGCAGGTCAGGGTTATTTGGATATCTTTTAGTTTGCAATGCCCACTGGGGTTTTTAGGGCTCTTTTTATGTATTATTTATTTGTGTAGGTATCTGGAATGGATGTCCAAGCAGTAGCGGACACCACTAAATCTGTAAAATCCAGGTGAATATGTATATTTACTCTGGATCCAATTTTAATGGGGGGTTCTTGTACATTAAAAATAATATGGGATGACAACCCTATATTATTTTTTGTTTCATCAGGATAGAAAACTGCAGGATAGTTTCAGCCCTTCATTTCTTTACAAGGGTCATTTTACCCCCCACTTTATTTTTTACACTTATTAACCCCTCCATTGCTATTATGGCTAATTTTAGATACACCAGCAATGAAGGACTTAATCTTATTTTCTTTGGAGGGGGGGTCATGGGTTGTGGGATTTTTCTTACATTATGGTTAAAACTTCCTTTGCTGGAGCAGTGAGATACCTCAAATCCAACAACTGAGGGCTTAACTATTTGTGTGAATGGAGCAGTTAGGGATTGTGAGGGTTGGCAAGGGTCTTCTTTATTTTAAAAATGGCATCAACATCTTCCATGCCAGTGACGAGAGATCGCTGTTGTCAGGCAACAGAGGGGTTTACCATGGGTGATAGGGATGCGGGGAGGGTGCTTTGGGGGCATGGAGGATTAAGCAGGGGACTGGGTAGACTATTGGCTTCCAGTTTCTCCTGCCTGATCAGCCTAAGGGAAGCAGGCAGTATCTGTCCACTTCCTTTGGGCTCTTTGATCCTCACTTTGGGGGCTTTTTGGGGTGTTTTTCAGCACTCAAAAAGGATTTCAATGCAATTCGGCAATCAAATTGAATTGAAACGTTGATCCACCAATAAAACTTTTTTACACCATTAACAAGATTCCTGTGCATGCTGATTCCTCACTGAACTATGAAATACTGTATACGGCACCCATGCATTTACCTGAATATCGTGAGTGCATCCCTGGACATATATATATATATATATAATTATATATATATATATATATATATATATATATATATATATATATATATCCTGACTAAGGGTAGGTGAAAGGTCCATTTGTGTTCACGTGTAAAAATCAGCAAAAACCATGTGATTCTCCGCTTTTCCATGGGAAGATCCAATTTAAATAAATAATATTTTCACCTTTTTTGCCCATTGCCAAAAATTTTTGGCTATTTTTTTCAATGGTTATCAACTTTTTGCCCTTTACTTGCATATTCGTTGCATTTTCACTATAAAAACGTGATGTCTCCAGGAAGTCAAATACAAATCGAGCAGCTAGAGAGTGAGAGGGAGAGAGTGTTAGGCTGTTGTGCTGTGGATTTTATTAGAGAAATTAAGGCAGGAGAGGCTCATAGTGTGTGCTATAACTATGAGCACCTGGAATACAAGTAAAAGGAGGAGCTGGAAGAACTGTTGTGCATCCAGTGAGTCTGAGGACGAGGAGCAAGTGACCACTATCAGCATTGAAGGGTCTAGATGCCCTGATTCCCCAGAACCAATGATAGCCAGTCCCCCTACATCGCCTCTAGGGATCTTGGGGAAAATAGTGTCACAGACAGAGGAAGAAGAGGGTAGTAGTGTTTTCAGGACAGGTCACCTACATGTTCTTGCTGCAAGTGCTGCGCCTGACAGTGTGTCTTCTCAGGCAGGGTGGAAGAGGAGATGATGGCAAGTGTGACAGCAGGGGACAGTAAGACACACTTGCCATCCCCAAGCAGTCCCACTACTACTAAGATCCAGCATCTAGAGACTCAGAGTGTTCAGAGTGAGGGAAAAGATGATAGTGATGACGCAGGGACTGAAATTTATGTGAAGAAAGGGAAGGGAAAAGAAGAGGGGCGCCTCAAAGGGTAATATAGTCTTATGAACTGGATCCCCAACTTGTCCCTAATGTCAGGGTACTCACATATTATAATAGTCTACTACACACATATGTGCAAGACAGACGAAACAGACAGATGGAAGATATTTTCTGGCCCACTCCCACTTGGGTCTATTCCTCTAAAGTCTCTCAGCTGCTCCAGCTGACCATCAGGTATCACGGAAGATGATATCCACGATGGACCCAAAAGGAAGAAGAAAAGGCAGTGCAAGCTACAAGCTTGATATTCTAGAGTGCTCAAATCATAGATTTAGAGAAAATCAGTACTCACAGGGCTGTTTTCACCGGTGTCCAACTTACACCAGATTTGCGTGCAGGGGAAATTCGCTTGTCCCTGCTCAAGCTGCAATCACTCTGGTATAAATTCCAAAGATATTTGGCAAATCCCAAACTCGAACAAAGTGGTTAGAAGGAATAAAATCGTAGAATATAATGAACTCTGGTAGCGAGATTAGTATGTCAAAAAACTTTTTATTTAAAAACATATAAACCTATGCGCTTCTCATTAAAAAAATCCAAACAATGGATATATTTCTCCCTCATATAGGCTTATATCTCTCAAACCATAAAGGTTTAAGAGATCTGAATGGGCGCAATTAATTTAGTTTTTTACTGTGTACAGTATTAAATGTCATTAAATCGAACTATTACTGTCGCTTTAACTGTGATTTTGTGGTTGGTGCTTAGATCACTATCGCATGCCTCTCTAATGGTAGTTGTATCTGTTGTTTGAATGTGATATATTTATATATATGAACAAAAAGCTGTGCACTCACGGATTTTCAAAACCACGTAATACCAAAGTTTAATAGTTAAATAAATGCAACGTTTCGGTCCTCCTTTAGGGACCTTTCTCAAGCAAACATAGTGTAATAAAAAACAGGTCATATAAATACTATTAGAAGGACTCACCTTGTGTAACCCAAACGACCCTTCATGGTGACGTTTGTGATAGAAAGACAGAAAAGAGTAAAATACATAGGTAAATACCTATACCAAGAGCATCCAGTATGTCCAATTCTTTATGGACTGCCTAAAGTGCATAAATCACTTTCTAATCCCCCAATGAGATCTATTGTCTCTGCTAGAAATAGCGTCCTTCAACCATGGGGATGTATGTGGATTATCTCATACAGCCAACAATACAAGCATTACCGACTTATCTCAAAGATACTCCATCATTGATCAAAATCCTGAATGATATTGTCTTGAACAGTGGTGAAATATGGCTGGTATCGTTAGATACTGAAAATGTATATCTCATTATACCACATCAAGAAGGTATAGAGGCTCTACGAAATGTATTGGCCTCATCAGATGTGTATCACAGTCCACCAGTTGAATATATTTTGTCAATATTTTTCCTATTTGAGGGCATATACTATGTGCAAATATCTGGCACCTCAATGGGCGAAAGCATGGAACCGGCTTATGCCAATGCCTATATGTATATTTACGAGAAGACATTCATAATGGACAAATATTCTTATTACATAATAGTTACCACGGTGCCCGTGCTTTCTGTCAGTCTCTGTATGATGCGCTCCTATTGGCTGAGCTATGTTTGGCCCGCCCAGTATGGCCTTTTTATACTGGGCTCTGGCACCTGTCTGGTGCCCTTTTGTGATGTTCCTGTATCAGTGCTGACTTGAGTTGCTGTGTTCCCGTGTACCGACTTGGCCCGTTAGACTACTCTGCTTCTGGTTCCTGCTCCGTGATTCGACCCGGCCTGGCTGACAATCCTGCTCCGTGACCTGACCCGGCTTGTCTGACGTTCCTGCTCCGTGATTCGACCCGGCCTGGCTGACGTTCCTGCTCCGTGACCTGACCCGGCTTGTCTGACATTCCTGCTCCGTGATCCGGCCCGGCTCTCCTGTTCCTGCTTCGTTGTGTCGCTTGGGCGACATTCTGACTTCCGCTTTGACTGGGCCTACCTGGCAGAGTGTTCTGTGTTGCCTCCGTTACTGCTACGGCAGTGTACCTATTGCTGAGCTTCCCATTAACTCTTGCAGAGCTTACTGTTGCCTCCGTTACTGCTACAGCAGTGTACCTATTGCTGAGCCTTACGTTAACTCTTGCAGAGCTTACTGTTGCCTCCGTTACTGCTACGGCAGTGTACCTATTGCTGAGCCTTCCGTTAACTCTTGCAGAGCTTACTGTGGCCTCCGTTACTGCTACGGCAGTGTACCATTGGCTGGGACTCCAGTTAACTCTTGCAGAGCTTCACTGTTGCCTCCGTTACTGCTACGGCAGTGTGCCATTGGTTGAGCATTCCGTTAACCCTTGCAGTACTCCTTGTTGCCTCCGTTACTGCTGCAACTGTGCGCCATTGGCTGCGTTTCCGTTCAGCTCTTGCAGAAAACCCTGTTGCCTCCGTTACTGCTACAGCAGTGTGCCATTGGCTGTGTTCCGTTCAGCTCTTGCAGAGTACTGTTGCCTCCGTTACTGCTCCGGCAGGGTGCCATTGGCTCTATTCCGTTCAGCTCTTGCAGAGTATTATTGTTGCCTCCGTTTACTGCTACGGCAGTGGGTATAAGTCTCAGCTCTGCTCTGGCAGATTACCAGTGTTCTGTCTCCATTCTAGCACTACAGTCTCCTATTTGCTGTTATTCCATCATACTGGGCGTTACTGAGAACTCACCACAACAGAGACTGATTATATCTATTGGGACTTTAACTCATGCTGTGCTGCTACTCTGGGTATTCACCATATCATGAGTGTTGAACAAACCGTTACAGTACGAAAGGGCCATGACTTCTGACAGTAAAGGTGAAGGCAATTCACAAAACATCCACTGGAGGATGGATGTGCACGAGCATCGTCTGGACCAGCTGGCACTGGCCATGCAGACATTACTTACTGTACACCTCGATAAACCAAGTCAGAATCCGGTGGTCCCCCCAGCCTTGACACTGGAGAGTCATTCCTTGACTACTGTTGCCCCAGCTAGGGGGCTAACGGCGGCGGCGCCACTACCGCTCAGATATGATGGTGAACCTACCCTATGCATAGGGTTTATTAATCAATTAGAGATATTCTTGGAACTAACCCCTCATGCCTTCCCCAACGACTGTAGCAAGGTTGGGTTCTATCACGGTGCCCGTGATTCGTGCTAGACTCTGTCTATCACTTGCTGTAGTTCCTCATTGGCTGTCTCATTTCTCATAGCCTATTTAAACCCAGGTTGGGCACTCCCAGATTGCCCTTTCGTGGTGTTTCTGACATCACTTTACTTGATCTGCCTTGTCAGGCTGTTGGGCCTGAGTTACCTGTGTTCCAGTACTCCGCTGTTCCTGTGTTCCAGTGTTCCAGTACTCTGTTGTTCCGGTGCTCCTGTGTTCCAGATTATCGTTCTTGACTGTCAGTGTTGCCTGTCTGCTAGCCTTCAGCCGGTTCCGGTCATCTGTCAGGATGGCGGTGCTCACTCCGGTGTACCCTCCTGGATTCTGGCATCTGACTTTCCCTGCTGTCGCTGTGGCGACATTGTTCTCTTTCGCTCCGGCGATCCTCCCTGTTGGTTCCAGCGTGCGGACGCTGGTTTACTCCATTAACCTGGTTGTGCTCACACTGTTGGTCCCAGCGTGCGGACGCTGGTTTACTCCATTAATCTGGTTGCTCTCACACTGTTGGTCCCAGTGTGCGGACACTGGTTAACTCCATTAACCTGGTTGCGCTTACACTGTTGGTCCCAGCGTGCGGACGCTGGTTTACTCCATTGATCTGGTTGCTCTCACTCTGTTGGTCCCAGCGTGCGGACGCTGGTTGCTCCATTTCTCCTGGTGGCGTTGTTACTGTTGGTCCCAGCGTGCGGACGCTGGTTTGCTCCTTGATTACTCAGATCCTGAGGACAGGTTGCTGTCCAATTCCTTACGCAGTTATCTGGTATTCTCAGGCTAAAAGACTTCTGCTAAGGGAGATCCTTGTACCTTTCCACACTACTGTCATTGTCACCTGACAGCAAGGTCTCCTCTCTTGGGTTGCCCTGCCCGGTATTGGTAAGGCCGGTAGAACCTAAGTACGTTACCATCCTTCAGGTTGCCTTACCCGGTATAGGCAGGGCCAGTAGAGCCGTTAACTGCGTTTCCTCAGGCTGCCTTACCTGGTATTGGCAGGGCCGGTAGAGCCTCTAATTTGTACTCCTTGGGCTGCCTTGCCCGGTATTGGTAATGCCGGTAGAACCGGTACATGTCATTTCACGGTTGCCTTACCCGGTATAGGCAAGGCCGGTAGAGCCTATCACCATTTACAACTGTCACTCGGTTGCCTTGCCCGGTATTATTGGTAAGGCCGGTAGAACCTATATTCTGTCATTTATTGTTGTATTGTTATATATGTATGATACCCTATGGGGACTGCCTTAACTTTTTAATAAAGTTAAATTTTTACCAAACCTTAAGTCTGAGAGTCTTCAAATACCGTGACAGGTTCATGATATCATTACTAACGGGCAGAGCCCTGGCTTGGGCCAATCCTCTGTGGGAATGCCAAACCTTGCACTCAGGACTTCAGGGAGTTTGTACGAATGTTCCGGAGAGTATTTGAAGTTCCTGGTAGAGCCACCTCTGCTGCCAAACGATTGATGGAGGCACAACAGGGTAATCGTACCGTGGGCGATTATGCTATAGAATTTCGTACATTGGCAACAGAGGTAGGATGGAATAACGAGGCGTTAGTGGCAGCTTTTGCTCAAGGTCTTGCCGACCATATTAAAGATGAAATAGCTGCGAGAGAAGTACCCAATGACTTGGACGAATACATTGATTATGTCATTCTAATTGACTCCCGTATTCGTGAAAGACGTATGGCTAAAGACCGTAGGCCACGGCCTAGAAACTACGGGCAAAGCAGTCTTTTGAACCCACCCATGCCTCCCTCACCTCCCATGCCTCCTGACCATTTACTTGAGCCCAGCGAACCAATGCAACTTGGGTTCACCAAACTCACAAAGGAGGAATGGGCACACCGCAGGAGGCAAAAGCTGGGCACCTATTACGCAACTGTCCTGTACGTCTGGAAAACGAAACTTGGGGGACAGGCCCTAGGTGGTGTTCAGCAGTCCCTAGATCCAAGTACACACAAACCAAATATCCAGGTGGTATTTTCATGGGCAGAACAGCCAGTTGAGGCTCTGGCCCTGGTGGATTCCGGCGCAGCCGGTTACTTCATGGATTGTTCATTTGCCGAGTTACATAAGATTCCGTTGGTCAAGAGGGATTCTCCCTTAGCCATTGACGGCTGACCATTAGAACCAGCTCTGATTACTATGGAAACTATTCCTATTATGATGACTATTGGGGCCCTCCACAAGGAGGAATTACGATTTCAGATAATCCATTCCCCTCATCATGCGGTCATTCTGGGGTTCCCATGGCTACATCTGCATAACCCTCAGTTTGATTGGCAGAGATGTGAAGTCACATCTTGGTCTAAGTATTGCATGGAGCATTGAGTATTGCACCCAGTTAAGATTTTATGTACCTCTCCCTCCGTGCCAGCTGAATACCGCGAATTGAGTGACGTGTTCAGTAAGGGAGAGGCTAGTGCATTGCCTCAACACAGAACTTACAATTGCTCTATTGATTTGCCTCCGGGCGTCGTGCCTCCCAGGGGTCATACGTACCCACTGTCGTGCAATGAGAATAAGGCTATGGAGGATTACATTGATGACGCCCTTAAAAGAGGGATTATACGCAAGTCTACTTCACCTGCTGGTGCTGGTTTCTTTTTCGTAAAAAAAAAAAAAATGGCAAATTAAGACCTTGCATTGACTACCGCTGACTGAATAAACTCATGTCCAAAAATGCCTACTCCATACCACTTATTATGGAACTATTTGACAGGTTAAAAGGTTCCTCCATTTTTATGAAACTTGATCTACGGGCCACCTATAACCTGATCAGAATAAAAGCTGGGGATGAGTGGAAAACGGCATTTAATACCAGATCTGGGCATTATGAATACCTAGTTATGCCATTTGGCCTCTGTAACGCACCTGAGGTATTTCAAGAATTTATTAATGAAATCCTTTGTGACATGCTTCAGTCCTGTGTTGTCGTATACCTTGATGACATACTTATACACTCAGCTAATCTATCCCAACACATCAAGGATGTGTCCGAGGTCTTGCTTCGCTTAGGCAAGAATAAACTATTCTGTAAATTGGAAAAATGCGAGTTTCACAGGTCCAAAGTGCCTTTCCTGGGCTTCGTGATCTCGAATGATGGTATTGCCATGGACCAGGAGAAACTCGCAGCTGTGTTACAATGGCCATGACCCAAGGGGTTAAAAGCTATTCAGCGCTTTCATGGCTTTGCCAATTATTATAGGAAATTTATCCAGAACTTTTCTACAATTGTTAAACCTCTGCCTGACCTTACGCACAAGGGTGCTAATCCATCCCAATGGTCTGAGGCAGCCGAAAACGCTTTTGAGACATTAAAGTCTGCTTTTGCATCTGCTCCTGTACTGTCCCACCCCAACCCTGCTCTGCCATTCACATTGGAAGTTAATGCCTCCAAAATAGGGGTAGGGGCAGTACTGTCTCAGCGCCCATTTGCGGGAGACACCTTGTGGGTTCTTCTCAAAGAAACTTTCTAGTGTCCAAAGCCACTATGAAATTGGTGAAAGAGTACTCCTGGCTATTATTCTCGCTTTGAAGGAATGGCGTCACCTACTGGAGGGTACTAGAACTCCCGTATTAATTTTAACTGACCACGAGAATCTGACTTATCTCTCAGAAGCGAAAAGGTTGTCCTCTCATCAGGCTAGATGGGCACTGTTTTTATCCCGCTTTAACTTTGTAGTATCCTACCTGCCGGGCTCTAAAAACGTTAGGGCGGATGCCCTGTCCAGACAATTTGGGCCAGAGGTAGAGAAGGATGAGCCTCCCGTGCCTATCATTCAGCCTGATCATATTCTGGCTACAGTACGTACTAGTATCACTTTGCCACTGGGGGAGGAGATTTTGGCTACCCAGGCTACGGCACCTCCAGAAACCCCAGTAGGCAAGTGTTTTGTTGATGAGCCATTCGGTACACGTCTGCTTGAAACATATCACTCGTCTAAGGCTGCTGGGCATATTGGAAGGGATGAACTAATATGGTCTCTTTCAAAAGTATTTTGGTGGCCCTCCCTTAGAGCCGATTGCTCCGCATTCACTGCAGCCTGTACCACCTGTGCTCGTGCCAAAACCCCCAGACACCTCCCAGTGGGCTTACTCCAACCTGTACCTAATGGCGAACACCCGTGGTCCCACATATCCATTGATTTCCTGGAAGAACTGCCAGTGTCCAGGGGGTACTCGTTTATTTTGATAGTGGTTGACAGATTTTCAAAAATGGCTCATTTCGTACCCCTTTCTGGTCTTCCTTCAGCCCAGGAGCTGGCAGTGGTCTTTGCTAGAGAGGTGTTCCGGTTGCATTGGGTTCCTAGAGTTGTGGTGTCCGACTGGGGGAGCCAATTCATGTCCAGATTTTGGAGGGCATTCTGTGGCCAGATGGGCATTCAACTGTCCTTTTCCTCCGCCTACCATCCCCAGACCAATGGGGCTGCTGAGCGTGCCAATCAGGGACTGGAGCAGTTCCTGCGCTGCTTCGTGACTGATCATCACGACAATTGGGCTGACCTGTTGCCATGGGCAGAGTTCGCCAGGAATTGTGCAGTTAATTCATCGTCCGGGAGCTCCCCGTTCCTCATCAACTACGGGTTTCAGCCATGCCTGCTCCCGGACTCATTCCAGCTCTGGACGAGCATATTGAGCAGCTCCGCTCCACCTGGGCACAGGTTCAGAGGTCCCTCGGGCAGTCATTCAAGCGCCATCAGCGACATGCCAATCGTAGACGGCTCAAACAAGAGGGGAGGCTGGACAGTGCAGATAATATCATCTAAGTGTAGAGGGTATTGACATATGGTATCAATATAGATAGCAATGTTGAAGTATTGAAAATTATTTATTCTATGTCCAAAATATAAATAAGAGACAAAGCTACAAATGGATCCAAAATTATATAGATATAGTATATGTCTATATATATGAATCATAAACAGAAATAAAATTCCTTAGACATGTAGCTACTGTGCATGAAAAAATCCAAACAACAGTGGATGTAAAATGCACCATACACACGTATGTATAATGGTACTATAGAAACAGGATGATAACAATATATACAAATGGCTAGTGCCAGAGGGGAGTCTATATGTATTGGGCACCGGGATAATAGACAGATAAAAGTGGCTGCTTACAGGAGAGAAAAACGTATTATAGGCACTTGGGGTACACAGTACAAAAACAGAAGACCAGCAGTCTGCTCTGCAATGCGATGCTCTCCCCAAGTGATCGCAGGCAGCCGCCAACGATCAGCGTTCTAACTCTGTACATGTGGGATCGCTCTGTACGTGGAGCGTAAGACTTGCTCAACGCGTTTCTGCATAACACTGCGCCTTCGTCTGGAGCAAATAGAAAGATGCGCCCACTAGACTGACCCTAATTTAGCTCTCAATGGACCAATCATAAATAAACAATAATGTCCACTATGAAAATGTATTGCAATTGGCAAAATATATAAAAGGAACAATGTAACAAAGTGTATGGACTAGTTACATAGTAAGTAGAAACTAAAATAATAGCTAAAATGATTATGTATTTACCCAGATATAATATAGCTATGGAGCTGAAGTGTACTGGTTATGGAAGAAAATAATGTACTATAATTATATATGTTATGATAATGAGGGACATAGGGATGAAGCTTATAATTGGATATTCTAAACTAACTTGAGAGATAATAGGCTTTTTGGAAAAGAGCAACCCAGTGTGGGAATATTCCCAATAATTGGTGAAAAGATGATAATCCTATTGAGAGGTCAATAGTGGTCAGTAATTGGGGCTTTCAAAGTTACTATTAGGCACAATAAACAGAGAAAAGAAGTGTGTATGTAAATATACACTCTAATTTGGTAGATATAATAAAAATGAGGGATTGTAATGCAATGAAAATACTTGTTGGATTCAGGCAAACCATAGGTCGAGTTCTTCATTTAGACCATTTGGCATCAATGTCTGCATTTTATAAATCCAGTAAGATTCTTGCCTAGCCAGTCTTGAGAATATATCCCCTCCTCTGATTTGTACAGGTATTTGATCAGTGACAGAGAGACGTAGACCTTCTGGATTTTGTTTATGGAATTTCCTGAAATGTCTGGCCACACTGTTTTTGATATTTCCCTTAATAATGTGGTTACTATGTTCTAAACTTAACTGAGCGGATTGTTCTTCCCACATATTGTTTTGTGCAGGGGCACTCAAGGAGATAGATCACATAATCCGAACAACAATTGTAGAGATTAGTTATTTGGAAAGTTTCTCCTGTAGTTTGTGAACAGAAATCCTGTCGCCTATGCTGAATGTATCCACAGGTAATACATTGGTTGCGGCCACACTTGTAATTTCCCTTCATTATCGTCCCATCGGTGACACTCCTGAAAGATTTATTCTTTGTAGTTCTTCTCTCAATATCACTTGGTGCCAGACTCTTCTTTAGATCTTTATACTTTCTATATATTATCTCAGGTCTTGTTGGAAGAAATGGTCTGAGAAATGTGTCTACTAGGAGGATATTCCAATGTTTTTGGATAACACTTTCAATGTTTTTTCTGGCACTGTTGTATCTAGTTACAAACGGTACTGATATTTTCTTTGTCTTTGCATTTTTCTTCTTGGATGATGCATCTTTGTACAGCAAATCCTCACGTCTACTTTTCTTCACCTTTTTTAGGGCTGATTCAACATTTTCTCTGACGTTCCTGCTCCGTGACCTGACCTGGCTTGTCTGACGTTCCTGCTCCGTAATTCGACCCGGCCTGGCTGACGTTCCTGCTCCGTGATCTAATGCGGCTTGTCTGACGTTCCTGCTCTGTGATCCGGCCCGGCTCTCTTGTTCCTGCTTCGTTGTGTCGCTTGGGCGACATTCTGACTTCCGCTTTGACTGGGCCTACCTGGCAGAGTGTTCTGTGTTGCTTCCGTTACTGCTACGGCAGTGTACCTATTGCTGAGCATCCCGTTAACTCTTGCAGAGCTTACTGTTGCCTCCATTACTGCTACGGCAGTGTACCTATTGCTGAGCCTTCCGTTAACTCTTGCAGAGCTTACTGTTGCCTCCGTTACTGCTACGGCAGTGTACCTATTGCTGAGCCTTCCGTTAACTCTTGCAGAGCTTACTGTTGCCTCCGTTACTGCTACGGCAGTGTACCATTGGCTGGAACTCCCGTTAACTCTTGCAGAGCTTCACTGTTGCCTCCGTTACTGCTATGGCAATGTGCCATTGGTTGAGCATTCCGTTAACCCTTGCAGTACTCCTTGTTGCCTCCGTTACTGCTGCGACTGTGCGCCATTGGCTGCGTTTCCGTTCAGCTCTTGCAGAGAACCCTGTTGCCTCCGTTACTGCTACAGCAGTGTGCCATTGGCTCTATTCCGTTCAGCTCTTGCAGAGTATTATTGTTGCTTCCGTTTACTGCTACGGCAGTGGGTATAAGTCTCAGCTCTGCTCCGGCAGATTACCAGTTCTCTGTCTCCATTCTAGCACTACAGTCTCCTATTCGCTGTTACTCCATCATACTGGGCGTTACTGAGAACTCACCAAACAGAGACTGATTATATCTATTGGGACTTTAATTCAGGCTGTGCTGCTACCCTGGGTATTCACCCTATCATGCCTGACCTGTGACAGTATATGAACTCTCTCGCTTCCTATTATACTGGGCCTGTGTAGGCATATGTATCTAAGTCCTGTATTGCACCTGTATAATTCTGCTGAGATACGCTATAGCCCGTTAAGGGTAATTATCATTGTGTTTATTTCAATAAAACTGTGTTTTATCCTAAACCACTGTGTCTGAGTGTTGACCAAACCATTACAATAGTATACCGTCGCTTTATAGGCGATATACTACTGGTGTGGAAAGGACCGGAAAAAATATTAATGGAACTCATCTCAGCCTTGAATTAAATGCATCACCCTGTTAAACTTATTATGTTACATCATCAGTCTGAAATCACTTGACTTAAAGATTTTCCGCAAGATTACTCTTACGAGTAATAAGGAACAATTCAGATGATCACATCCGCAATGAACAACTTGAACAAATGATACAGAGGTTTATTGCAAGGGAATATCAAAAAAAGAAACTGGAGACAATATGCAAAGAATTGTTGCAACGTCAAAGAAATTTTAATAAACCACAAGAAATTAAAAAGGATAGATTGACAATTTCAACTAAATATACTACGGCTTCACATCAAATACAACGGAGAATACGTAATAATGGACCATACTGCAAAAAGATGAACACTTTCCAGAATGTTTTAACCTACCACCACTCCTGGGATTCAGAAGGGGAGCCAATTTGAAGGATCTTATTGTGAACATAGATCCCACTGCAAGTTATACTAATCAAAAACAGACATGCTTAAGAACTACACCACCTGGATGCTTTCGGTGCAAGGGATGTACTACGTATGGATCACTGAGACCAGGAACATTTTTTACGCATCCACAAACTAATAAAAAATACAAGATTAAGCAACATATTACTTGCACTACCGACTATGTCTATATCATTACTTGTCCATGTGGACTAGCATATGTTGGGAAAACGACATGCACGATCCAGGAGCATATGGCTGGCCATAGATCAGCCATCAAGGTTGCTTTTCACGATGGACAGACTGACAAACCAGTGGCAAAACATTACCTCTCTGAAAAACATGCAGCCGGTAACTTTAATTTCATTGGAATAGAACATGTAAAACATGGTGTGATTTTAATACATTATTGCATAAGACTGGAGTCCGTGAGTGTGTTTTTGTCTACTTTGATATATGAAAATCATCTAACAGCACCAGGATAGAGGTATTGAATGCTGAAGGGATTTGTGAGTGCTGGTTAGTCACACAGATATATATATATTTAGTTTTTTTATTTCTTTTTTTATTAGGTGATTACTAAATTCTAATTGTAACCATGAAACACAAAAGCAGGTTTTATTAAACAGATTTTTGAGCGCCTCCTGCCAAGTTAAGTCTATCTCATGCCAGTAGTAACAGATAAACAGTCTGGTACACATACATTTTAGCTGATAAAATTAGCTGTAATTTACATCCAAGTTTCCATTCAATAAACAATTTCATTTCTATTATGTAATGCCTTTTTGTAAAATATGCTAGTAGCATATTTTGTTCCTCCAAATTATTTTACAGTTGAATATAACCAATGTATATGGATAAAGAACCCAGGGGCAGAGATGCTGTATTGCATCTGTCAGCTTTGATGAAAGGTAACCTGCTGGAATATGGTGTCCATCACTGGGACGATTATCGCCTATGGGGTCACTGGCAGACCATTCTCACAAGCGGAGATGTATGTTGCAGTGCTCATTGCAACCTCCAGTGAACAGCCATCCCACGTTGTGAACAACCAGTAATATTACTGGCTGGCTCTTACATGGCCCAGCCGGAAGACACACCCCTCCTTCTTTCCAGATTGATGAGAGAGAGAGCAAGAGAGAGGTAAGTGAACTAATTGGGCGACAGTTCTGACACCTGTCTGAATGCCACTATATTAAAGGAATGTTAATATAAAACATGTAATATATATATATTATATATATATATATATATATATATTAGTATGGTTTATTCCCATAAGTAAAATATGGGTGCCCCTACTGCTCAGAGGTGTTTTATTCAAAAGTTAAAGGCACAGACCTCTCTTACCATGCTGCTTGACCACCAGGGAGGTAGGAGATGGACACTGAGGGCAATGTGGAGAGGTGGACATTGGGGGCAGTGTGTGGACAGGTGGACATTGGGGCCAACGTGAAGAGGTCGACATTGAGGGCAATGTGGAGGTGGCCAATGGGGGCAAAACGGTCGGGGGGGGGCCCATGGCTTCTAGTTACTCCTCTGCTACAAAACATTGCTAAGCCAGGGATCAGGGAAGCAGATTCCCTACACTGCAGGGTAAGTTATAAGATAGTGTATATAGAAAATGCACAAAGTGCAGGATCTCTTCATCGCATACTGCAATTAAAAAAAATAATAATCAGACCTCTTAGTGGGGCATCGGGACCCCTCCTGATGCCACCCTAGCATTCATCTCCTATCTAATAGGATAGGAGATCAATGCTGTAACCGGGAAAACAATCACCACCTTCCTTTTAAGTCCTGCTCTTCAACTTGGGGTTCAATGAATAACGGAGTGGAATAGAAGGATCCTCAAGACCTGCATTAATGTGTATATAAGTGTGTCACATCGCTCTACAGCCAAAAAACTCACAGTAATAACTGCATTCCAACAAAGTGTACCTTTTTTTTTAGGAGGGACAGTACCTCTTTGAGACACAAATCCCTCTGTCCCTCTTTCCCAACCCGGTGTCCCTCTTGGAGGTCAGACTGTGTGGTGTATATATGTGTATCTCATTGCTCCACAGCAATAAAACTCACATTAATGTTTGTATAAACTTCAGTGTGTTTATAAATTAGCCTGTGTAAATAAAATACTCTGGTTTTGCTCTAAATCATTTATCCAGTGACACAAAGAGGTATCAATAGGTCAAGAAATAACCTAAAAATGCTCTGTAATGGCCCTAGCAACACCGCCTAAAATACAAATGTCCCTCTTTGGCAATTTGCAATGTTGGGAGGTAGGATATTTGTATAAACCTCAGTATACGTGTTTATAAATTACTCTGTGTAAATAAAATACTTTGGTCTTGCTCTCAAGAATGTATTCATTTATACAAATAGGTATGCATAGGTCATGAAATAACCTAAAAATTCTCAGTAATATCCCGCTCCCCAGCAACAACGTCGAAAAAAAAAAGCATCCTCCTTTGACCATTTGAAATGTTGGTAGGTATGCACCAGGAAGGAAAAAGGCATTTGGATCTCTAAGGGGGTAGGGTGACCACATGTCCCGGATTGCCCGGGACAGTCCTGGATTTTAAATATTTGTGCCTTGTCCCGGGCAGCCCCCTTCTGGGACAGTACAATATCCCGGAATAAAGACTTCTGAACTCATAGGTCTAAACACTATACAAGGAATGACCCATAGACTACTGTCACAAGGTGATATCTCTGTTGGACTACAAAAAAATGGCTTCTGGACAGAGCTCTAAACACTAGAGAGAGAGCTGAGCATTGATACTGATGCCAATCAGGACCTGCAGCGCAGTTTTGTTGTAGTGTAATGCTGATCTATGGTTATTTCTGGGATTGGTGTACATTTTCTTGTAGCCCAACACAGGGACTGCTTTTTGTCACACCAGTAAATAGGCAGTTCTCCCTCCAGTGTGTTTAGAACTCTGCGGTGCTCTGTTCTCTCTGCAGTGTCCCTGAATGGCAGAATTGAAAATGTAGTCACCCTAAAGAGAGGTACTAAGGAAAGTGTATGTAATCACAAGATAAATAACACTTAATTTTGGAGGAAACCTTCCCATTGAACCCTGCCATAGCATCATAGTGAACTAGAAGATTAATACACAGTAACCATCATATGTGTCAAATCCATGCATGTTACTAAGAGCTAAATGCATTACGAAGCAAAGCAACTTAATTGACTATAATTCCCAATACACTTTGATTCCCGAATCGTCCGTCCTTTTCTCCGAGGAGCATGCTGGGAGTTGAAGTTCTTTTTATGCAAAATAGGTTTACGTCATTTCCGAGTCGTATTGTAAACAGCTGAAAATGTAAGTGTGTATGTATACTCTCTGTTCCTCTGATAAGGTAATCGCACTTTTGATGGTATATCCTAATGTTTATTTGTTGAGCCGATGCTTTCTGTGCTACCTAATCAGGGATCCGGTTGCACGTCCAGCACATTTGTGAGGGTTGTATTTTTAGTAAAGTGCAAGGAACTCGCTTTTAATGCAGAGCATTTAGGGAAAAACATTCAATTGGGTTGTGTCGGTTCTTATGCTGTTCTTCAGAATGAACATTTTATCAATGCTCCGCATTGACCCTATGAGTGCCAGAGGGGTACTGAACGCATTGCTCTGCAATGCTTCGCGAACCATCTGGCACTTAGATGGTTAAAGGTAAATTGTAGTCATTTTATCTACGTCCATATGTTTGTCAGCTTGACTGGGGAACACTACTGTATTGATTAAGCAGGCGATATGGTGTATGTGTAAGCTAACTTGCATTGTGTGTGTGTCAGCATGTGTAGGGTCCACTGTGTTTTCAGTGACAGCTTGCCACGGCGAGATTCCCTGTGTGTTGTCTGCATCAGTGTACTCAGATTTTCCCTGTGTTTTTGGTGCCAACCTGCACACGCCCCCCCCCCCCCCTGTGTTTTTGGTGCCATCCTGCACACGGGCCCCCCTTGTGTTTTTTGGTGCCTTCTTGCACATGTCCCCCCCCCCCCCCGTGTTGTCGGTGCCATCTTGCACACGGCCCCCGTGTGATGGCACATTACATTGGGTCCCCCTGTGTTGTCGGTGTTAGCTTGCACATGGGGCTGCCCTGTGTTGTGGGTGTCATCTTGCACATAGGGTCCCCCTTTGTTGTCTCTGCCAGCTTGTGCGGGGTCCCCTCTATGTTAGCTGTGGCAGTTTGTTGGTGGTGTCTCCTGTGTTGACATTGGCATATTGCATGGGCTTTCCTTTAATGCCAGCTCTTGCTTGGTTCACTGTTGGTGTCTGTACCAGTGGATATCTGTGCCAGCTGGCCCCTTGGTCCTGCCATCTGTTGCTGTATCTCCAGTTTTTATGCGTGCCACTGGTGTAGGAGTCCCAGTGTGTGTTTGTCAACTGTCACTGAGGCCTCTGTGGATATGTGGACCCTGTGGATATTCATGTCATCTGTCAGGAGGCACATGTGGATATATTTGTGTTGGTCTTTGTGGTTGTCCCACCTTGCTTCTGTAGTGAAAAACTAGTGCTGGTTTTCCTAGCTATAGCACCGCATCTCTGTAGTCTTACTGCCCCAGGACAGGCCTGAGTCTAAGCCTTACCCTGCCCTGTGTTGTTTTACTCTGACCAAGTTCTTTTCTCAGCCTGACTGCTGACATCTCATTGAGCATCTTCTTTGACTCTGCCACTTTATTCTTTAGATTACTGGATCTTAAATCTGTTCCTGGGGACCACTAAGAGGACAGAACTTGAGAATCTCCTTGCTTGAGCACAGGTGAGTTAATCAGAGGCTCAGTCATTTTAGTTCAGTCTTTTGTGGGGGAGCAGGAAATCAGGGAAAAACTACCTAGAGCTAGGTTGTACCTAAAGGCAAAGAAGGAAGAGATTAAAGAATTCACTCTGGCTTCCTCTATTTCAGGAGCCCAGTGATATCCCTTAAGAGACAAGACTTAACACTGGTCTCTGCACATATTTACACCGAACTTAACTTAAAACATAACATTTATTAGTGTGTAATACAAATCTTAAAAATTAATAGAAATAATAGCTAAGAGGTCACCAGATAACAAAGGCTTCGGTTGACCAATAAAAACAAAACCTTGTCCCCTTCAGTTTTCAGGAAAGGCAATTTACTGAGAATGAGTTCTTTCTGGGTGAGCTGCTTTACACTATGAATCCCCAAAGTGTATTCTCTGATTAAACTCAAGGTGAAAGTAAGTAATCTCAGCTAATCTGAGCATACTGTGACCCTGCATGGTGTCTTTAATCCTGAATTGTCTGACACGATGGAGCCTGGCCTAGCTCTTGTGTGACAGTGTCACAGAGTCTGACTTTCTCTGCAGATTAAAGGTTTTGAGTGGTGGTCAGTGCATTGTGAAGCAATGCATTACATGTCCATCTGGTCATAAAGGGGTTAAGAGTTCCTGTGAGCAGTTCCACTGAACCTGGTGTTGACATTGTATGACCATTTGTTGTTTCTTTGATCCAGTTAGAGGGTTCCAAACTGTGTGGTATGATGAAGAAATTATGACTGACTATGGGCAGGCCCCTTCTTTCCGTTAGTGTGTCCCGGGAAGCTGTCCACTTTGCCCCATTATAAAAACATGGTCCTGTATATATGCCATGAATGCGTACAAGATGTGAATGACTTGGGCTTGATGACTACATTTCCTTTCAGCCATTCAGGGACACTTCCGGAATGAGAACAACAGAGTACTTTTCCTTGACTCTAAAGTTGCTATGTGGATGGGATCACAAAACCTACACTTTCTCTAGACTGCCAGGTTTCCAAACACTAGGGGGAGAACCACACATTGACTGCTGTGACAGAAAATAATTCTTGCATTTGGCTACAATTAAATGGCCACCAATCCCTGAGTCATAATGTAGCTTTACATTCCACAAAATGTCTTTGCAGCTGCTGTTTGGTGTCAGGAAGTAGGTTCTCCCTCTGTGCAGAGGCCATTTTCTTTTATCCAAGCAAAGGCATCACGTGCTGTCAGAACAGTCAAAGGGCAGTTCTCCCTCTGTTTTAGGATTCCATGCTGTGCTGCATTCCCAGATGTTGTAAGGGGGCTGCCTGAGACACATTTTAAAAGGGGACTGTCATGGGCAATCCAGTATATGCGGTCACCCTATTTTAGCTGATGCATTCCTGTTAGTCTTTAGGGTTGTTTTCCACAAGCTACAGGTGTGGTTCTGGGGCATACGAACAGCACCATATGGGACAAGCAAAGAGCAGTATGTTGGAGACTGGTGCCTAGTGTTTATAAATGGGTACCTGGAGCTGATATTTGGATGTCTTAAAGGAAAACTGTACTTCCTAAAAAATAACCTCCACTTACCATACTATGGCCAAAAAATCCTAATGACCCATACGAATGTTCAGGAGATAACGTTTTCAATCAGTCCTGGATATCATGTCCATGGTGGCGGTCATGACATTTACTAGCAGATCCTCAAGCTATGTTTAATGCACATTGTAATTTTAACCCTGTACAGACTAGATGGGGTGTACGACAAGCACCCCTTTGAACCTAAAGGGTTAATTAGGCTGATGCGCTCTGCCTACTTCATGTTGGAAAAAAAAAAAAAAAACTGCAGACAGCAGTCATGTCTGCCTCCATGGACTGATTGATTGTACAAAATTCATAGGGGTTATTAGATTTTCTGGCCATTAAGGTAAATTGGAGGTTATTTTTAAGACGTTAGTTTTCCTTTAACCACTTAAGGACCAGCGGTCCCAGGGTGTGTGTGGTCCTTTAAGGACCAGATAGCAAAGTTTGACGTGCTGGCACGCCGAATGGGAGGCTGATAGCGATCGCTCTGGTCTTGGAGCGGTCAGTTTCCGTCCCCGCTGCTACGCACAGCGCTCCCGCAGGAGCGCTGTGAGTAAAAAATGTGACGTGCCAGGACCGTCACTGGTTCTTTACGGAAAAATAGCAGTGGCGGTTCTGACACGTCACTGGACGTTAAAGGATTAAGCAGAACATTCTGATGCTGACAGGTGTTTGGAATCCTGTAATTGGCTACATGGATTACTGAACAGTGTGAACAGAGAAATATAGTGTTCTCCTGGCCTTTCTCCTATGTTCTCTACTTTTGGAACAAATACCCTTCTTTATAGTTTTTCTCCTTTGTCTGTATTTTATTGAGTATTGTTGTACAGCACTACTAACACTGTTGTCACTATGTCAATAATAATATACAAATATCACTCTTTCTCAGCATTAAATCAAAGTTAGGATCCAGCTGCAGTGATGTCGGATCTCCACATCTGTGTTCAGTTGGCAGACCAGCCTTTTTCTCCCAAATCTGTTGTACACCTTCCTGGAAAGACTACCTTTGGTCACCAAGTATCAGTTGTTAAACAGCTTATTACCTCAGTGCTGTCAGAATCATTGCCAGACCCCGAGCTGATTGGTGAGGAAATTCTATGCTATTCCTGCACACTACTATCATTCAGTTCAACTGTTACGATTTAACCCTTGTGTGCCAGAGAGGTAGCCAACGCAATGGCACTCAAAGGGTTAACTCAAAGTATTTTTTGTTAAAGGGGATGTATCACCTCTATATAGCAGTCTAAATAGTTAGATTATATATCTAATATGACTAAAAAATGTTTGTTTGTTTTTTAAATGAGACTGCTCCAGCTTACAGACTGAAGCCTCCGTCATTGGAGGAGGCTGGATTGAGGGAGGGGAGCAGAGGCAGAGTGACGGACTGCGGTACAGTGCAGCAGAAGTAGCTGCAGGGAAGAGTTTATAACTTCAATTTAGACCAAATAAAGCTTAAAAAAAGACACTTTAAGTCATATTTAGACTAAGTTATATAGATGTGATACATCCCCTTTAAAAAATAAATAAATATTATAACTAAAAATAATGCAATATGAACAAATTGGCCCCCCGTTTACCTTACTGTGTTCAGAAAATGTTAATGGTCACTACGAATCTTGTTCAAGAGATAACAACTTCAGTGCATGGAGATAGACACGTTTGTTTTTAGCAGGACTAATGATTCTACAAATTCAGCCCACTGATATGTCTGTTTTTTGGCTTTTCCTATGAAAACAGGCAGAGTGCATGTGCCACAGAATCTTACCTTGAATGCTAGAAAAATCTCCAAGGCATTCAAGGTGGTTAGAAGCTCAGTTTAAAGGGATAGTAATACTTCATTTTAACTTTATTTTATTTTGTAGGCATTAAAAAAACATGAAGAATGATATAAGTCTTATCTCTGAAACCTTTATGGTTTAAGAGATATTCACAAACAAAGTATCCCCCCCCCTTTTGAACCATATCAGAAGGGAGATGCCCAGGTAGACTGCAGAGAGGGACAATCTTCAATTAAGATAATGGAAAAAGCTGATAAACTTGTCAAGGGGGGAAGGGCTTTCATTGTTTTCATACAAAGAAAATTGTCCTCTTCTGTTATCTGTACTGTCATACAACCAGACTCACATCTGAGAAGAGATGGCTTACACTAGGTAAAAGGGGCGGGGAGGGGAACTTTGCTTGTGAATATCTCATAAACCATAAAGGTTTGAGAGATAAGACTTATATCATTCTTCATGTTTTTTTAATGCCTACAAAATAAAATAAAGTTAAAACGAAGTGTTACTATCCCTTTAAGTGAAGTGGGATTTTTATTTCCACCTTGTGATGCGCTTGTTTTGATCCAGAGCTGGCCTTCTCTTTTGCATAAGGCTAGTTATACCTTAAAGGGATAGTAATACTTAAAATGTAAAAAAAATATTTTGTAGGGTTTATCCCCCTGAGTAAAACAAGAGTACTCCCACTGCTGAAAGGTGTTTCATTCAAAAGTTATTAATTTTCAAAGTTGAATTTTTTAGGTGCAATATCACAGTGGCCTGAAATTGTACAGTGGCGCTGTTGCTACATGATTCTATGGACAGCTCTGGTCCCGGGACCATAAATCTCCATAGGATGGTGTAGCAACAGCGCCACTGTACAATTTCAGGCCACTGTGATATTGCACCTAAAAAATTCAACTTTGAAAATTAATAACTTTTGAATGAAACACCTTTCAGCAGTGGGAGTACTCTTGTTTTACTCAGGGGGATAAACCCTACAACATATATATTTTTTTACATTTTAAGTATTACTATCCCTTTAATCCAAATACCAAGGGCACATTTCATTATGGACATTTGTGTTTTCTTGCCATGGTAAGGTAAAAGAGAGTGGTGTTATTAGTGGGTGATAGTGTTCCTTTCATTTGGGAAAAAAACTGCTTGGATTGAAAATTAGCTAATACTTGGATATCTCAAGGACCTGGAATTTGCATTAGTTCTGATAGATTGATAAAATACAGAAATTGAAATATGATCTTCTAACATTCACTGGTGGAGATGCAATTACTGGTGAAAAAAATCCCTATGAATTAAAGCACTATAGTTGTATAATAAATCTGAACCGGTTTATCAAACCAGCCTGTCCAACCTGTAACCCTCAAACTGTTGTTGGATTACAACTCCCGTTATCTTCTGACTGCTGATGAATTGTATTCCAAAGAGCTGAAGGTCTACAGGTCACCCCGTCATTGCCTTATAATAATGTCTCTTGTCTTGGAATTTAAGGTCCCTTAATGCAAGGAACAAGAATTTTTCACCACTTATGTATACACAGCAAAAACAAAAAAGAGCTATTCTGGGGCAAATCAATTTCACCATTAGGAACAAATGCAATTTTGCTAAATTTCCATTGCTTTGAAGTGGGCTGGAAACATTCCTAGCATTCCTAAGATCAAGTTAAATACATCTGTGGTGCAGTCGGTTTGCTCCAGAATTGCTCCTCTTATTTTTGTACATAGGACCCTAAGTACATTGCTCTCAGTGAGTCATAATACTGTAAGTTCTTCAGATGTAGCCATCATTTCATAAGGACGACTTCTGTTCTCCATCCTCATCCATGTCTGCTTCCTTTTGCACAGAACTGATTCATTGTGGTCGACGACTAAGAGATGATCAGACGCTTGAATTCTATGGAGTTCAGTCAGGAAGCACAGTGCATATCCTGCGTAAAGCATGGCCAGAGCCTCCACCACGGCCCGGTGAGTGACTAGCTGTGTGTTGTCACTTATTAACCTTATACATTCCACAGGCATATCCAACACCTTGCAAAGCATTAGATACCACTATGGCACTCAAAGGGTTAATATTATTTTATTTTATTTTTTTTTATTTTATTTTTTTTTTTTTTAGTAAAACAAGCCGAATGTGAAATGTCAGGGGAGCTTTAGAAACTGCTCCTGGTTTGCTTTATGGGGATTAGAGATAGCTTCACAAGGAAGTGACTCTCACCATTTTGTCACTTAAAGCGTTATGGTGCAGTGGTATTTTTTTACTCTGAGTTCTGGTAGACTAACTTGTCAAGTTTATTAAGTCTGAGTCAAATTAGATTAGCCCAAATTAATATGGGTACTTTTACTTGAAGGATTGCAGATGGCTTTTATGAGCAGGAATTCTGATACCATCTGCGGATTTTTCATTTAAAGGATAGGAATACTTAAAATGTAAAAGAAAAAGAGGATTTTAGTCTTACCTGTTAAATCCTTTTCTCTTTAGTCAATATAGGTTTTTTTTAACTTTGGGTAGGCGACTGCCCCTTTACGTAGGCAGGAACAATTCTTGAAGAGAATGCTGGGTGGAGCCTGCCTTCTTTCCTTAGCTGCATCTAGCCACTCCCCTCCAGTAAGATTTGAGACACTAACTAGTGACTAGGTAGTAAGAAGGGAAAAGAAGACTCCTGTGAGCATAAACCCGAAAGGACTCCCGCATTCGGTCACAGGAGAACCAAGCATGGTCCCTTCACAGGGTGGGAGACCAGTAACCTATATGGACTAAGAGAAAAGGATTTAACAGGTAAGACTAAAATCCTCTTTTCTCTGTCGTCCAATATAGGTTACTGGTAACTTTGGGATGTCCAACCATTGAGTTTCCCAGAGGTGGGAAGTAAGGCAAGGACCAAACATAGGTCACCAGAGCATATATGATCATAGATAGCCAAACAATAATAACAGTGTGTCAATGGATACAAAACTATGGTATAAACACACCAGGAACTGTAACACAGCACACTGAACTAGAGCCAACTGGGCTCAAAGTTAAGGAGTACTGATGAGATGAGAAAAAGATCCTAGACAGGCAGGACTGCCTCCAGGATCTTCCTCCCAAAGCTGGCATCAGCCGATGCCAGCCCTACAACACAGTAGTGTTTAGAGAAGGTGTGCACAGATGACCAAATGGCGGACTTGCACAACTGATCAGCTGAAGCCTGATTCTTGTAAGCCCAAGAGGCCTCAATGAATCTAGTGGAATGAGCCAAACCCTAAATGGAACAGGCTTCTTCCGCAGTTCGTAAGCCTTACGAATAGTATACTTAATCCAAGACACTATGGTCACCTTGGATGCCGGTCTCCCTACCCTGGGACCCTCAGGAATGATGCGTCAGACTGGTGAATATACTCAGTGCGGTGCACATAGAACTTAAAGCAGCGCACCGTATCTAACAAGTGAAGATCCCTTTCCTTGTCAGATGTCTGGTCAGGACAGAAAGAAGGTACCACTATATCCTGACTAATGTGGAATTCTGAGACCACCATCGGGAGAAACTCCTGAGAAGTGCAAAGAACCATCTTGTCTTTGTGAAACACCAAAAGGGTGGTTTACAAGACAGGGCATGCAACTCCGCGACTCAGCAAGCAAACACGATCGCCAGGGCGTCAGCATGAGCAGGTGAATAGAAGCCAAGGAATCAAATGGAGGGAGCTGAAGGACGCCACTGAAGAGTAGGATTCTTAAAGGCAGGACAAGTATGAGCAATGTCCTGAAAGATAACCTTGACATCTGGAAGGATAGCGATGCGTCTCTGAAAGAAGACAGAGTGCAGAAATGTGAATCTTAAGGGAATTCAAGCTGAGGCCCTTATCCACTCCATAATGCAGGAAGGACCGGACAGTTGGGAGATCAAATTCCTGGGAAAGATCGTTATCCGCACACCAAGAGAGAAAGGTGGACCAGACTCTATGGTAGGCCTTAGAGGAAAAAGACTTGCGGGTAATAAGCATAGCGTCCACCACACCAGAAGAGAAACCCTTCTTCTTCAGTATTGAGGATTCAGTTTCCATGCCATCAAACCCAGACGACGGACATCCTCCTTCCAAAGGTATCCATGTCGAAGAAGATCCGGAGGTGGGGAAGCCAAAAAGACTCCACCTCTGAGAGATCCAGAAGCTCCAGAATCCAAGCCTGCCGAGGCCAGTATGGAGCGATCAGAATGACCGGACAGCTCTCCAGCCGCAGGACCCTGTGTAACATATGAATGGGTGGAAAGATGTATGCCAGAGGAAAGCGCCACAGTATTGACATGGCATCCACTGCTGGAGCTAGAGGGTCCCTCCAGCGGGAGCAGAACAGTGAGACCTTCCGGTTGTGTCTTGTTGCCATCAGGTCAATGCAAGGAAGACCCGACCTCTGTACAATGAGGTCAAACACGTTTTGATGCAGTTCCCACTGTCCTCTGTTCACTGTGTGTTGACTTAGGAAATCCGCTAGAATGTTGTCTACGCCGGGAATATGAACTGCAGATATGGCAGGAACATGTTCTTCTGCCCAGGACAAAATGGCTTTGACCTCTAACCAAGGTGCGAGACTTCTTGTTCCTCCTTGCTTGTTGATATAAGCCACTGCTGTGGCATTGCCAGACTGGACTTGGACTGTGCATCCCTCCCGCTGCTGCATCCAGTAGCGAAGAGCATGAAATATCGCCTAAGCTCCAACATGTTGATGGGGAGGAGAGATTCCTCCAGAGACCACAGACCCTGGGCATTCATGTGACCCAGGACCACTCCCCAGCCGGAGAGGCTGGCATCCATCATCATGGTAGTCCAGAAGGATAACAGGAAGGGACTGCTCTTCAGCAGATTGGAGAAGTTGAACCACCATGACAGACTTGGCTCCACGTGAAGAGGAAGAGAGACCGACATCTTCAGTAGGTTCGGCTGACCCCTGCACACTTGGATCACAAACCTCTGGAGTTCCCTGGTGTGAGCCATGCCAAACAGGACCACTTCTATGGTGGAGATGAACATCCCCACTAGAGAGGTAAAATTTTTGGCCAGAACTGGATCGTAAGGCAGAACAGCAGACACCTTGTGGACGATCTGGTGGGCCACCTCGTCTGTGAGAAACACCATGCCCTGCTTGGTGTCGAAGAGGAGACCCAGGAAGACTAATCTCTGAAATGGTACAAGGTCCGACTTGTCCATGTTGAGGATCCATTCGTGATGGGTGAGTGCATGAATGCAGTCCTTGACCTGCTGATGAAGGAGTTCCAGAGACCTGGGCATTCAGAAGCAAGTCATCCATGTATGGAGTGACTCTGTTGTCCCAGTGCGGGACAGCCACTAATGCACCCATGATGCGATTGAAGACCTGGGGAGCTGTAGTCAGACCAAATTGAAGAGCAGAAAACTGAAAATGCCCTTGGTCGCAAGCAAGCCTGAGGTACTGCCGGCTCTCTGGATGAATGGCAATATACAGGTAAGCATCCTGAAGATCCAGAGAAGCGAGAAATTCCCCAGGAGACATGGCCGCGATCATAGTCCTCAGGGAATCCTGGTGATAATGAGCCTTGACCACAAAGGAATTGAGGTCCAAAACTGGATGACAGCTGCCGTCCTTGGAAACCACAAACAGATTGGAGTAAAAACCTGAACCCATTCCAGTACATCCAAAACAGTCTGGATGGCGCTTTTTTGCTCCCTGAGGAGTGTGAGAAGGAAAGAAACTGAACGGGGGAAGAGAAGTGAAAGGGATCCTGTACCCCTCTGACACAACCTGCAAAACCCACAGATCCATCACAGTGCCTGTCCAGACACTGAGGAAGTTGCGCAAATGACCACCCATTGGCGTGTGGGGACGGGGGTTCGGCAAGTCATGCTGAAGAAGGTTTGAAAATCTTGGGCTTGGTGGAGGACTGCTTAGCCCTCCATTGTTGTTTGGGCTTGGAGGAGCGCGGAGCCTGGGGAACGGTCTGGTTCACAGTGTATGCCTCAGCCTGAAAGGGATGAAATAAACAAGTCTGCTTTTCTGTAGGCTTCTTCCTAGGCACTAAGGGCAGCAGGGTACTCTTACTCCCTGTGGCCTCACTAATGAGATCTTTCAGCTCTTGCCCAAACAGAGAGCCTGAAAAGGTAACAAAAGTAAGGCTTTCTTAGAAGTAGTGTCTGCAGGCCAGATCTTGAGCCAAAGAGCCCATCTGGCTACCACAGACATGGTAGAAACTCTAGCCACCAAGCGGATGGCATCAAAGATAGCCGCATAATGCTGAGCCTTAGAGATGTTGGCAAGGAGCCGTAACATATCAGCAGTGGGAGCTCCCTGATGGAGAGCCACAGTCAGCTGTTCAGTCCAAACTGCAGTGGCCCTGTTCACCCAAGCAGTGGCGAACGCCGAGCACAACGAAGTACCAGCTATAGCAAAAATGGCCTGCAGGGATGTCACAAGCTTCCTGTCAGTCCAGTCTTTGAGGACAGATGCGTCTGCTACAGGCAAGGCAGAGGACTTAAAAAGTCTAGAGACTGGAGCGTTCACCTTGGGTGGATGAGCCCATTGTGCTAAGGCTGCTTCAGAAAAGGGGCACAACTTAGCAAGCGTCTTAGATACAGAAGGCTTCTTGTCAGGAGCCTTCCACTCATCAGACACAAGACGGTCAAGAGTGGGGTTCTGAAACACATCAGAGTGGTCCGTGGGAGCCTCTGGATCTAAGGGGATGTTTAACGTGTTTAACACTGCTCTGATCAGGCCCTCAGCTGAGGAATCAGGATCAGCTTCAAAAGGGTCCCCAAAGAATTGGGAGGAGACCACCGCAGAACATTCCCCCTCATCAGAATCCACCAACTGTTCCTCCTTAGAGGAGATTGATGCATCAGGTACGCCCATCGGATTTGGTAAGGAGTATGGGCTTCCAAGACTCGAAGACCCCTGCAATTGGGATGGAAGGAGTTGTAAGGTAGACCTTAGGTCTCTAGTATTTGCCTTAAACTCTTGCAGCCACAGTGGCTCTAGTGCGTGGCTGGAGGTCTCTGGGGGAGATACAGGGGCAGCAGCGCATACTGGAAATAAATGACCTGAGTATTCTCAAGGTAACCCTGAGTGACATGAGAAGCAGTGTGCAATGGGGGACACAGACACCCCATTATCCTTAGTTTTAGGTCTAGCCCCAAGTTCCAACGGAGTTGACATCCTCGGTGTCAAAACATCCCAAGTATAAGGAAGAACCAAATACAGAGTATAAGATTAAAATTTAATCCCAGAAATCGCTAATTTGCACTTATCTGGCAGGCGAAAGGTTAATCTGCTGAGGATAGGAGTCCAAGACCTGCGTAGGATACTCGTGAAGGGAAGGCAGAAAATGGTGGCAGCAACAGGAGCCAATCAGAAATGAGCTCGCGAAGCAAGTGCTCATGGGAAGGGTAGTTTCCCTTTTAAAAGCATCCCAACAGTGCCCAAAGCCCCCTGAGCCCCCCAAAACACACACAACATTGACTGGATGACAGAGCAAGGGCAGACAAATAAAATGAGCTGTCTCTGAAGTTGCTACGTTGAGCGGTTGCAGAGATATGTCCCAAACTGTGAAGTCCCATAGAGGTGAATGGAGCATGGCGTCTATGCGGTACAGCGATAAAAAAAAAAAAAAAAAAAAATTTACAAGACGCGTAAATAGTGGTAAAAACATCAGAATACATAAGAATAAACCAATAATCACTGTGCCCAGTAGGGAAAAGTGCCAAAACCCCCAAAAGGTGTGCCCAAACCCCCAAAAGGTGTGCCCAATCAGCAGACAAAAGGTTAATTTACCACAGAAAGCCAGTGCTCCAACCCCAACAGACATACATACTCCTGCACTCATTGGGTTTATCTGTATTAGGAGGGGAAACGTGGGACAAGTGGATCTCTGCACTCAAATGGTTGCTCACCTTTTTAGCAGGTCTTCTGTCTTCAGATTACCCTTGATTAAGAAGAAGCCTCAGTGGGCAACTCCTAGGGAAATAACTTGCTAATCAAGATTTTCTGCCCAGGGCTGAAGGTCCACCATAGCACTGGAAACTGACCTATCCACTAGGGAATGTCAGTAATGGTAATCTGCCTAATGGTGGTATTCCATATCTAACAGAAAACAAAAAAATAAGTTAAAACTATAGCAGAACTGTTATCTTGCCTTGTATCTTCATCAAGGAACAAATCTTACTGGAGGGGAGTGGCTAGATGCAGCTAAGGAGAGGGTGTAGGCTCCACCCAGCATTTTCTTCAATAATTGTTCCTTCCTACTTAAAGGGGCAGTCGCCTACCCAAAGTTTCCAGTAACCTATATTGGACGAAGGAGAAAAGAGGATTTTAGTCTCACCTGTTAAATCCTTTTCTCTTAGTCCATACAGGTTACTGGTAACTTTGGGTTAGGTGATCTGCCCCTTGAAGTAGGCAGGAACAACTCTATAATTGATTGCAGGGGGTGGAGCGTACCTTCCCTCCTTGGCTTCAGCTAGCCAACCAGCTACAGAAAGATTTGAGACACTAACTATTGACTAGATAGTGGAAGGGAAAGAAGACTCCTGTGAGCATGACCCCCACAATCTGCCACAGGAGAGCCAAGCATGGTCTCTTGACAGGGTGGGAGACCAATAACCTGTATGGACTAAGTGAAAAGGATTTAACAGGTAAGACTAAAATCCTCTTTTCTCTGTCGTCCAATACAGGTTACTGGTAACTCTGGGATGTCCAACCATTGAGTTTCCCAGAGGCGGTAAGTAAGGCAAGGACCAGACACAAGGCCCCCAAAGTCACCAGAGCAGATATGAACCATCAAATATAGCCCAACAAAACAAATGCAGTGTCAAAGGACACTGTACAGGGGTAACAACACCCCAGGAATTGTTACACAGCACTCTGAACTAGAGCCAACAGGGCTCAAGGTTGAAGGAAGCACCAAGAACCAAAGAAAATCCTAGACAGGCAAGACTGCCTCCAGGATTTTCCTCCCAAAGCTGGCGTCAGCCGATGCCAGCACATCAACACGGTAGTGCTTTGAAAAGTTGTGCACAGATGACCAAGTGGCAGCCTTGCACAACTGATCAGCGGAGGCCTGATTCTTGTAAGCCCAAGAAGCCCCAGTATATCTAGTTGAATGAGCCGTGACCCAAAAGGGAACAGGCTTCTTCTGCAGCTTATAAGCCTTACGAATAGTGGACTTGATCCAGGACACAATAGTCACTTTGGATGCAGGTCTTCCTGCCCTGGGACCCTCAGGAATGATGAACCGTGCGTCAGATTGCCTGATAAACTCTGTGTGATGTACATAAATCTTGAGACAACGCACCATGTCTAACAAGTGGAGATCTCTCTTCTTGTCAGAGGTGGGGTCAGGGCAGAAAGAAGGCACCACAATCTACTGATTGATGTGGAACTCGGAAACCACCTGAGAAGTACGAAGCACCACCTTGTCCTTGTGAAACACCAAATAGGATGGTTTACAGGACAAAGCATGTAACGCCGCGACACAGTGAACTGAAACAATCGCCAGCAGAAAAGCCATTTTCCACGACAGGTGTAGAGGAATAGTAGCCAAGGACTCAAATGGAGGGTGCTGAAGAACACCCAAAACCAAGTTAAGATCCCACAGAGGAATGGGAGTCTTGAAGGAAGGACGAGTATGAGCAACGTGGGCATGGATCATAGAATCCACCATCCCAGAAGAAAAACCTTTCTTCTTCAATATTGAGGATTCAATTTCCAAGCCGTCAAAGCTAGCCGATGAAAATCCTCTTTCCACAGGTAACCCTGTAGAACAGTGGTTCTCAACCTGTGGGTCGGGACCCCTTTGGGGGTTGAATGACGATTTGCCAGGGGTCGCCTAAAACCATCAGATATTTATATTTCGATTCATAACAGTAGCAAAATTACAGCGATGAAGGAGCAACAAAAATAATTTTACTGTTTGGGGGTCTCCAGAACTTGGGAAATTTTATCAAAGGGTCGCGGCACTAGAAAGGTTGAGAACCACTGCTGTAGAAGAAGATACGGATGGCAAGGGAGCTGGAATGGCTCCGCCACTGACAGATCCAGAAGCTCCAGAAACCAAGTTTGGCAAGGCCAGTACGGAGCAATCAGAATGACTGGACAGCGATCCAGTCGTAACTTCTGTAACACCCTGTGCAGCTTTGGCAGGTGAGGAAAGATGTAGGTCAGAGGAAATAACCAAGGAATGGACGTAGCATCCACCGCCAGAGCTATAGGGTTCCTCCATCGAGAGCAGAACCTCGGAAGCAGTGTCATCAGACCAGATCTTGAGCCAAAGAGCTCGTCTGGCAACCACAGACATGGTTGAAACCCTAGCCATCAAACGGATGGCATCAAATAATGCAGCAGAAACATAATGCTGGGCCTCAGAAATGTTGGTGAGAAGTCGCAACATATCCGAAGTAGGAGTACCCTGACGGACAGCCATGGTGAGTTGTTCAGTCCAGTCCACAATGGCCCGGTTAACCCATGCCGCAGTGAATGCAGGACGCGTGGCAGTACCAGCAGTGGCAAAAATGGACTTGAGGGAAACCAAGTTTCTTGCAAGTCCAGTCTTTCAGAGCGGAGGCATCAGAAACTGGCAAGGCAGTAGAATGGAAATAGGAGCAGCCACGTTGTGGGGATGAACCCACTGAGCAAGCGCCGCCTCAGAGAAGGGATAAAGCTTGGCAAATTTCTTGGACAGAAGGTTTTCTGTCCGGGGATTTCCACTCTTCAGACACAAGGCGATCAAGAGTGGGGTTAGGTGGAAAACAAGGGGCTTTTTAGGCTCCTGAAATACATCCGAAGGGTCAGAAGGAACCTCTTGAAATAAGGGAATGTTTAGGGTAGTCAAAACAGCCCTGTTCAGGCCCTCAGCCAAGTGCTCAGGATCGGCCTCAAAGGGGTTCCCAAAAAACTGAGAGGAGCCCACAGCAAAACATTCCTCAACATCTGAATCCACTAACAGTTCCTCCTCGGAGGAATCAGATACTCCCTGTGGTTTTGGCAGGGAAGAATTGACGGAAGAGGGGGTCTGCCAATTATGGAAGACCCCCGTAACTGGGATGGAAAGAGTTGCAATGTAGACCTAAGGTCTCTAGTAGCAGCCTTGAACTCTTGCACCCAAACTGGCTCTAATGCATGGCTGGAGGTCCCTGGAAAACTCTCAGGGACATCCAAACATGCTGGGCATAAATGACCTGAGAATTCGCTAGGTAACCCTGAATGACAGGAAGAGCAATGCGCAATGGGGTATACAGAGACCTCGGCATCCCTTAGTCTTAGGTCTGGCCCCAAGCTCTAACGGATTAGACATTCTCACAGTGTCAAAAATGTTACAGTATAAGTAATCACCCAATTACAGTGTGTAAGATTAAGGTTTCACCCCAGAAATCGCTAAAACAGGCTTATCTGGCAGGCGAAGGGTTAATCAGCAGAGGAGAGGAGGAGATTCCAAGCCCTGCGTAGGATACTCGTTCTGGAAATGGCACAAAATGCCTGCCACGGCGGGAGCCTATCAGAAACTAGCGTGAGAAGCAAGCTCTCATGGGAAATGTAGCTTTTCCAGAAAAAGTACCCCAACAGTGCCCGAAGCCCCCTGAGCCCCCCAACACACTAGAAACATGAACCGGATGATAGAGCAAGGGCAGACAATAAAAATGAGCCATCTCTGAAGTTGCTAGGTGGAGCGGTTGCAGAGATATGTCCCACACTGTACAGTGCCATAGGAGTGAATGGAGCAATGGCGCCTATGTGGTAAAGCGCACATTAAAGGCGCGGAACTCAAATTTTACAAAAGTTGAAACTGTAAAATAAAAATACATGAAACATAACTGGAACATTTTAGGAGACCCAAAAACACTGAACCAGTAAAAAACCCAAAAGATGCAAAACCAGTAGTTAAAGGGTTAATTACAACATAAACCTGCTCCAAAAACAGATAGACCCAATGAGTGTGCAATAGGAACTCCAAAGGAAAAACCCCCTGTGTGGAGAGGCACTGTGGGACATGTGGACCTACGGCACTCAAAGGGTCTTGCTCACCTTTCCTGCAGATCTTCTGTCTTCAGATTACCATGTAGTAAGAAGAAGCCTCGGTGGGCAACTCCTGAGGAAGTAACTTGTAGTCAAGATTTTCCCCCCAGGGCTTAAGGTCCACAAAAAGCACCTGGATACTGAGCTAGTCACGTCAGTTATGGTAATCCGCCTAATGGTGGTATTCCATTTCTAACAGAAAAATAAAAAAAATTTGTAAAACTGTTCTCTTACCTGTGTCTTCACCGAGGAACAAATCTTTCTGAAGCTGGTTGGCTAGCTGCAGCCAAGGAGGGAAGGTAGGCTCCACCCCCTGCAATCAATTCTTGAATTGTTCCTGCCTACTTCAAGGGGCGAATCGCCTACCCAAAGTTACCAGTAACCTGTATTGGACGACAGAGAAATATATATTGTACGGTTTATCCTCCTAAGTAAAGCATAGGTACTTCCACTGCTGAGAGGTGTTTTATTCAAAAGTTATCACAACTCAAACTTGAAATGTTTAGGTGTAATTTCTCAGTGGTCTGAAATGTTAGTGGCGCTGTTTCTACGCCATCCTATAGAAATTTATGGTCAGATGACCAGATCTGTCCATAGGATTGTGTAGCAACAGCGCCACTGTACAATTTCAGGCCATTGAGATACTGCACATAAAAATTTTAAAGTTTGAGCTGCAGTAACTTTTTAATAAAACACCACTTAGCAGAGAGAGTACCTTTGTTTTACTAAGGAGGGCAAACCAGACAATTTATTTATATTTTTAAATCTCAAGTGTTACGATCCCTTTAAAACCAGGTTCACCAAAACACAAGTGCAGCAAACCAGCTGCCCCACAACAATTACAATAAAAAATGCACGTGGATTTAAATGGGTTTTAACCCTTTGAATACGAAAGAGGTGTCAGGAAACATCTATCATTTAAGGGGTTTAGATTACCATTAAATAAGTTATGATATAGGGAATTGCTGTTTGCTCCATATGGTACAGTTGGTTTGTCCCAGAATGCCTCCACTTAACGTGGTGCTTTGTGCCCTTCATTGGAGAGTTATATTTCTGTGCTCTCTAATCTTTATTCTTCTCTCACATAGAGCCGGTTGATAAAGTTGCAGCTGGCCGTGAGTTTCGTGCTTTACATACTGCTCTTCACACTAGCTCCACCTACAGAGATGCAGTGAGTATCCTGGAAATAGTGTGTGTTTTTTATCCTGTATATAGTGCATATGTTTATGTGATTGGTTTCTATAAGAACACAATAATGGTGGATGCACAAGGAAGGACTGTCAACTTGTGAACTGGGGGGCAAATACAATCATTTCTAATATATTTCCAGCCCACTGTCCCAACACACCCCTTTTGTTAATTTTAAAATTGCCATTGATGTTGTGAAGTAAGGCAAGTGATACCATATAGGTTACAAGTGAACTGGGGCTACATTAGTGATATTACAGATATTACAGTTGAAATGGGACTACAGTAGTGATAACACAATGCTTACAGTTGAATGGGAGCTATAATAATGTTAACAAAGATCTTACAATTTAAGCAAAACCGCACTAGTGATATCATTGAACTTTAAAGGGAAATGCTGCTAGTGTGTGATATCACTTGTGTAGCTCAATTTCAATTGTAAACTCTGTGGTATCACTAGTGTAGCTCAATTTACAACAGAAAGTAGGAGATTTTGTGAGGCAGTGGGCCACTGGCCCAGACATATGACTGACCCAGGGTGCAATTGCCCCCCTAGATCAGCCCTCCGTTGGGGAGAATACTAATACTGGGGAGAAACAAAACCTCTATGTAAGGAAAAGGCAAAGTCTCACATTTACAAATAGAGAGGGAATAAGGGGTTTATGTACAAAAGGAAAGAGAAGCAATTCTGGGACAAACCCTCCTCGCCATATGGGTTTAGTACACATTTCCATTGATTTAATTAGGGGCTTTTAGCCCTGTGAATGCTAAAGAGGCTTTCAGAGCATCGCTTCATACTACATTGGATACCTCTCTAGCATTCAGGAGGTTGAAAGCTCCATTTAAATCGATGTACATTTTCATTTGTCCCCTGCAGCACAATTGGTGTGCTTCAGATTGCTTCCCTTTTTATATTGTACATATTGCCTATAGAAGCAAGGAGAGAGAGATGTAAGTAGAAGCAATTGTTAGAGTGAGGTATATACAGGAGAAAATGGGAAGTAGGAAAGTGGATAATTGTTGAAGTGCACAGTGAGGTGGGAGCAGGAGAAATGTTGAGAGAATATGAGGAGAGAATAAGAGTTCTAGGAATTGTGGAAAGGGAGCCAATGAGCGATGCAGCTGGGGTAGAATTGGGGGAAATAATTCAGAAACTGGGACGGAGGACTGAATGGGAGCTACAATAGCAGGCAGAGAGGTATGGGCAGGAGAGAAGGTCAAGGTGCTCAGCCCTACAGTTACTCTTTACCCATAGTTGAAAAGCACAGAACCCAATGCAACATTCTCGTTTTCCAAGCCAAGGGTTGGTGGCCAAGCCCTGCCTGCACTTGACCACTGCCGCAGCTGGATCTCGCCTGCATCCGGCTGCTGTCACTGGTGGAGCCCCATGCTCCACCCCAACCCTCCATACCTGGGGAGGGCAGGCCAAACGTCTCCATCCTTCCACCCTTCCCCCATAGATAGCAGCTGAGCTACCCCCCAAACCCAGCTGCTACCGCAAGGGGGTCCAAGGGGCATCCCTAAAACATCTTCTGGTCCCTATGCCCCCCCCCCTCACCTGCTCATCCTGGCACTAGCCCCCTTTCTTCTGGCACTCCAGCATGCCTGACCACAAAGTCAGTGCCTGCTGCAGTACCCCAACCAACCAGGTGGCCAGGCGTGCCATCACCGAGACAGTCAGTTCCCAGCTAGGCCCTCACAGCCGCAACCTTCTAGGGTGTTTTAACCTACCCGTTGGCTCAGGGAATGCCGCATTGCCACCACACAAAAGTTGGGTAGAGGCACTAGCCTCAACCTCTTTTACCGCCACTTCTTTTGCCATTTCTCAACCAATCCTGTAAACCAGAATTAAAAATGTCCAGACCAATATATGATGAATGAACCCCATCCTGTCTGTATAATGTCCCTCAACTAGGGTGCAACTCAGAAAGCTTGACTGCAAACCTCCCCAAGAGCACACAAACTTCTCGATGGCTCTATTAACCCTACTCCTTATCCTTTCAATAGCCTTGATAGGGTGAGAGCCTCGCCAAACCAACCTGCGAATAATGCTAGACCACACCACTGTTACACCCGGCCACCTTGCCTGCATATCCATCATCACCCTATGCAGTGAGAAAACCAGATCCAGTGACTTCCCTGCGATCAAGTCATTGCCCCCAGTGTGTGTAATGATGAGGTCCTGCTTAACCGATCTTTTATCTGCAGTATTCAACATGGCCATCCAATCCGTCAGCCTCATTCCTCTCTGCCCCAGCCACTGGATGTTCATGTGCTCTCGCGCCATATCCAGCTGCAAACCATAACTTCTAGCCTCTGCTTTCTTGGCTGCCAATGCACAAATGAGTGGCCCATAATCAGAACGGCCGCTCTGTCGCTCTGCAATTACAAACATTTGTAAGACACTCCTGCTCTTAAAACATAGGGGGTCTAATGTATTTCCTATATACCTCCAATTTCCACCTCCCCAAACTCTGAATCTCCTTCCCGCTCCAATCTGCCCAAGCGCACTCAGTGGCTACACCTATCTTGAATGAATGCGACCCAAAGCACCGCGGGTCCAGACCTGCTTTGTCTAATGCCCTTCTGAACACTGGAACATGGTTAAGGGCTTACCATCCACATGTGTCAAAAAACACCTTCCTCCAGTGGGTCTGCCTCTCATGTATTCCTGCACAGCCGCTACAGGACATGATATCCCTTCCCCTCTACCTAGCGACACCCATTTCCCTTTTGCCAACTGATCTGTCTTGGATCTATGAATACAACACAGCACCGCCTCCTCTGACCATTGGACCAACTTACCTAACAACCTGCCTTCCATAGCCTTTGCAGATGATGCCACCAATTCTAAATACTCTCGCAAACGCCATTGCGAAGGCCTTTTTAAACAGTCCTGCCTCAAACTGATCTCTGCATACAGCTGGAAGTGCCCTAATCATGGCCTCTCACCTTTCCTTGGTAATAGTCTGCCTCCTATCCCCCTTTGCCACTTCCTCTCTTCCCCAACCCTTCAATATCCTAGCCTAGTGTAGGGTCCCCTATACCTTTTGAGTTTGGAGAAGAATGCAATGGCTGCCAGCGCCCCTTTCACCTGCGCCCTAGACCTTCCTCCCACATACAAACTTTCTAAGTACTGCAGCAGCCTATCTGACCTCCCTGCCACAGTGTCCTGCCGGCACCCACCAAAACTTACCCAGGCTCTCCATTCCCTGCTGTATGCCTGACACAATTTTGGTGCCAGTGATCCCACAATCAAGCAATCTAAGATTCTGCTCCCAACTGCCAAAGTTCAGCCCTCTGAGCCAACCTAAAAAATCTCTCCATCTGCTCCCAGGATAAAGCATCCGCTATAACGTTATCCACACCTGGGACATGTACTGCTTTGAAATGTGTATTGTGCCTCATACAGCTTAAAACCAACCTCCTCAGTAAACACACCACTGGCAGTGATCCTGACAACAGGTTGTTCACTGCATGAACCACCACCATATTATCAGACCATAATGTCACTGATCTATTTTCCAGCTCATGCCACCACAATTCTACAGCCACCACTATGGGGAACAGCTCCAAAAATGTCAAATTCTTTGTCAAACCATCTGCTCCCACTGCTCCGGCCAGTGCTGCTCACACCAGCTGCCCTCTAAGTATGCACCAAACCCCACTGCTCCTGCTGCATCCCTGAATAACTATAACTCACTGTTCGCTTGCGCAGGTCCTAACCATAGACAGACTCCATTGAAATCCTTCAAGAAACTATCCCAAACCTCCCAGTCCTCCTTCAACTGCCTCGTCACCCTAATCTTGAAATGCCTTTTTGACACTCCTGCCGTCACCTATTCCCTTCTTCTGTTGAAAACCCTACCCATAGGTATGACCCTGCACGCAAAGTTCAGGACTCCCAGCAGTTCCTGAACCTTACACAACTCCAACTTGCTGGCTACCTTCGCCTGCCGCACCAACTGTCTTGCCTTCACCACCTTATCTGCTGGTAGGCGACACTTCCTGTAATTGGTATCGATTTCAATCCCCAAATACCCACATTTGCCTGCTTGCTCAGCCTTGTTCCACTGCCCTCTAGGAGTCACAGATACCTGTATACACTGTCTGACATCCATGCCTAGTTCCACTCCCAATAATAGTTAGCTTCCCCCGCATGCACTGTCTTACTCCCATTTGTGTCCTGTTGGTAGTCGTGCATACACTATTTACTTCCCTGATCTTGTCCCTTTGACAGCCAAAGAACCACACAAACCTGTTTTTACACCCCAGCCTTGTTTCACTGGTAGCCCTAGAATCACTGTCTGCTTCCTCAGTCTTGTTCCACTAGTAGTCACTATTGTGCTAGAACGCTGACTACAGGGAAGGGGGAGGGAGAGGGCAACTTTAGGAGCGATCATGTCTCAAACCATAAAGGTTTGAGAGATGACACTGAGGGCAATATATTTATTTTTAATAGAACTTCAATCTAGGGATTAGTAATACTTAAGTATTACTATCCCTTTAAAGGAAACATCGCCACCCCTTGTCACTGTCTGTGCTGTTTTCTATTTTGCCTGGGCTTTGGCATCTCTGATTATTCACATATCCTGCTTTTGATCATTCTATACTTTACTGACTTCATTCAACAGTCTGCCTATGTTTTTATAAGCAATCTTTTTTGGCCTTGACAAACTCTGTTACCTTCCTAGAGATGAAGAATGTTTGTTTTGTTTTCTTCTTTTTCCTTTTACTATTATGCCTTATACAGAGTTCAGCTGAATCTAATACTGCATATTTTAATTGTTTTCACTGTTATTACTCTCTACTTAATAATCTATTCTCTTTCAAAGAATCACTCCACTATTTTCCCATATATGAAAAGTCAGCCCTTTTAAAATCTAAAACTTTTGCCTTAATGTGATTATACTCCTCCTTTATCTGTATATTAGTAACATAGTAAACTAGGTTGAATAAAGACACAAGTCCATCAAGTTCAACCTTCTCCTCATACCCCAGTAATTTTATAGCTTTCCTGCTACCAAATAAGTTAGTCTTTATCAGACCTTCCTGATTTGCCTACTAATAAACAGTATAACTCTGTATGTTCCCTTTGGAAACAAATGTATCTAATCTTCTCTTGAATGTATCCATTGTATCTGCCATAACTACCTCCTTGGGCAAAGAATTCCACAATTTAACAGACCTCGCTGTAAAAAAAACAAACAAAAAAAAACCCTTCCTCTACTGAAGTCTAAACCTCCTTTCCTCTAATCTCTAGGGATGTCCCCTGGTCACCTGATCAGGCCTTGGAATTAATAGCTCACCGCTGAGATCCTTGTATGGACCTCTCATATATTTGTACAATGTGATAAGGTCTCCTCTTAGTCGTCTTTTTCTCTAGAGTAAATAAACCAAGTTTGTCTAGTCGTTCCTCATACGTCAAGTCCTCCATTCCCTTAATTAATTTTGTTGCTCTTCGCTGTACCCTCTCTAGTTCTAGTATATCATTTTTCAGAACTGGTGCCCACACTGATTGGTTGTCACTGGATCCCATGTCTTCTCCCACAGTACATCAGATACTCTGTTGCCAGTTGTGAGTATTAAATCAAGTATTGCTTTCTTGCAAGTTGGCAAGCAGTTGTTTAAGTGATGCCCCTTGCAAGGAATCCAGGTTATCTCTGCTCTAAATGATTTTTCAACAGAGACATCCCAGTCCACATCTGGCATATGGACCCAATTTCATCAGCTGAGGAACTTATTAGGGCTGTTCTGGAGACCCTTCAGGTCCCTGACACACTTATGAGGGGTCATCCTCAGTGGATGTCTTCCATAGGCATAGGATATCCTCTACTGTGTGTCCCTCTAATGCCACCCATAAGTATTGCTTCACCTTTTCTTGACATTTTCAGTATTTCCTCCATCTAATGCTTCGTCTTGTACTGGAGGCCTATAAGCTACTCGAATACGAAAAACGCAATCAACATTTTCAGTGGCTAACTAAATGCTCTCTAATCTGTCTTCTGTACCTCGTACTATAATTAACCATTATGTTGTTCTCCAGATATAGATCAATTCCAACACCACCTTTCTTTCCTTCCAAGACTCTGTTATAGCCATCATGACTGAAATTAGTTATGGGTGCTTGTAAGCTATGAGCATTTGTGAGCATACTATCAAAATTTACTTTAGTGTTGTCCTTAGATGTTTCATTTTTGGCTGTAGCAATTCTCACATGTAATCTTATCATTTCTTGTATGCAAATTAGAGTCAGTATTCAAAGTTGACTTAAGAAAAGCCCCGTTCAATACCTTTGTCACCTTCCATTCTGTGCACAGACAAAACTTCAGAAAAAGAAGATAGTGTAGCCAACTGATTCAGATTATTCCCTAGCTGGCAAACTCATTTTTCACTGTCTTAATATCCTATGAAGGCAAATCATTAATCCCAAGGTAGACAACAACCTCTAACTCCGCAATCCTTATAGTAATTTACTCTGAGCAGTGTCTCCAGGAAGACACCTATCTTCATTTTTTTCATGCATTTTCTTTCAAGTCAGTACCTCTAAGAGTAGTCTCCAGTATTCAACACCTTCATCCTGTCTTTTTTCCCTTTCCTCAGAAACACAAACAACCTTCTGACCCTCATCAGGGACTTATCAAAGCTGCTACCAGAACACCACTGTCATGTTCAGCAAGTGCAGCAAAGGAGTTGTACAGAGGCATAGTCTATGCAACATATCATTGATCCACCTTCTTCACCTTATTACTTCACCTTATTGCTGTAGTTCAGAGTCCCTTTCTCTTGTCTGTTGAGGCAAAGTGGACTTCTGGATTTGTAACCCTATTAATATTAGAATGCAACTTAACAATTTCAGCATGCATTTTGTTCACAGGTGTAGGACAACACCTGAGGTTAAAAAAGTAGAAAGAAAAACGACAGCCAAATATAACCTTACATGAAAAGTAATTCTATTTTTTTGGAACAAAAAATTTCCTACTTGACTAATTCTTAACCCCTTCGTGACCACTGACGTGCCAGGACCGTCACGGCAGTCCGGCACTTAAGGACCAGTGACGGTCCTGGCACGTCATGGAGTTCAGGGCTCCCGATGCAGCTGCATGCTGCTCCAGAAGCCCTGAACTGGAAGTTAAAAAAAAAAAAAAAAAAAAAAAAAAAAAAACTAGCTCAATATTGAGACAAGCTCAAACAGCTTTTACCTTAAAGAGGATCTATCATCCCTATACAACTTGCTCTTAGTTGTTAGGTTATGTAGCGAGTAGTTTGAGTATGTCATAAATTTTGTTTTTTAAAACGCTATTTTGGAGAAATAGAAATAATAAATAATGCCCTGACCCTACTTCCTGGCAGACTGCGGTTACCTGTTCTGTGCTGCACTCTGCCTCTGCTCCCCTCCCTCAGGAGGCTGTCTGTCTGTAAGCTGGAGTGATCTCATTGGCAGAGATCGATATCTAGCCAATGAGATCTCTCCAGCTTACAGACAGCCTTCGTCATTGGAGGAGGCTGGATAGAGGGAAGGGAACAGAAGCAGAGTGGCAGACTGCAATCTGCCCAGAAGTAGGGTCAGGGCACTATTTATTATTTCTATTTCTCCCAAAAAACCTAAACAGCTAAATTTATGACATACTAATCTCTATATAACCTAACAATAAGACAAGCTGTATAGGGGTGATAGATCCCCTTTTAAATAAGCACAACATAAATGCCTAATGCATAAAAGATCCAGAGTGCCAGAGCAAAGGAGTAAGCAGAAGAGCAATCCAGTGGTAAGAAGAACGAAGTGAGCAGAAGATAGTTCCAGAGGGAAGTGGGGACGTGGGAGCAGACAACAATCCTGAGGCAGGAAGAAAGGGTTGAGCAGAACAAAGATCTAGAAGCAGGTGAGGAGGCATAAGAGGAAGGAGATCTGACAGTTTATCATTAGCTATTAGGCATGGATAGCGCAGGAGTAGAATAACCGTCATTATGTGGAAGGGATAAATTCTGAGTTAAGCATTATGTACATCTCCGTGTTGCTGTCTTTGTTAGCCACCAGTTTGTCCTTCTTTGATGCTCAACTCACATCATCTCTCCTTTCATATAGGTATTCAAGCTCCTTGGCAGCCGGGAGTCCTTGGAACAAATAGTTGTAGCCACACCTGGGCTCAGCACTGATCTAGTAGCTATGGGTGAGTGGTGCATCATATACTGGGAATGACACAGCTGGCAGGGAAGTGCTGGGTTAAGAATGACACCATATACACAAAATAAAACTATTTGAATAATTCTGGAGCCAACCAATTGTGCCATATGGACAGAATACAATTTCAAAATCCTTAGTCTAGCTAGGGCTTCTAACCCTTTGAATGCTGGAGATGCCTCCATGGCATTGCAGAGTTCTGGATTGAAAGGCCTCTCTAACATTCAAGAGGTTAAAAGCCCCATTACTTTAAAAAGGAATGTTTATTTGTTGCATGTGATGTACTTGGTTTGGCCCAGAATTGCTCCTCTTACTTTGTGCATATGGTGATTTGTGTGAGGTAGGGGAAGTCCCACATCAACTTTCCTCTTTGTCTCCTCAGGAGTCCTACAGGATAAAGATCTTTTCACAGTGTTCACTGATCCCAGCATGTTGGACACGTGAGTGTGACCCTTCTAGGATTGTTCATTGGAGGTGGCTACTGCTAGGACTGTAGAAACCTATGTACCATATGCTCAACACTAAAGAGGAGCAAGTCTGGAGAAAACCAGCTGCAAAATAGGGGAGAAATAAACATTTCCATTGTTTGTTTGTTTGTTTTTTTGTGAGTCTTTTAATCTCTTGAATCTGTTCTAATGTGTTAGAGATCTTTCTGTCATTTAGTGGGTTAAAAGTGGGAATTTGGGGAATTTTAATTATATTATGAAAAATAGTGATATGAAAAAAACAAAAGTATGTGGCATCCACTGCTGGTAGATTTTTCGTTCAAAAGTTATTAGAGCTCAAACATTGTTTTTTTTTTTTTTTAATAAACTTCACCAACTATGGTCCAAAATGCTATTTTTTTAAAATTTGTAGACCTACTGAAGAGCTTGAGTCACTGAGTACGGCTATCCATAGTAAGTGATAGGAACAAAACAAAATATTGCAGTTTAATAATAATAAAACAACTGAGCTGTAATACATTTTAATTAGGCAATAAGAGTACCCATGTATTACCTTAGAAAATATATTTTTACATAAAAAATCTACTGCTTATTTAATCTGTTCCCATTGTGTGGATGGCTTGGTCCATTTTTTTTTTTTTTTTTTTATGGTCCTTGATGTAATCTCCTCTCTAGGTTGGTGTCTTCTCATCCGGCATTGGTTAATGCCATCATACTGATATTTCATTCAGTGAGTGGAGCATCATCTCTGCCAACACCAGAGACGTCTTCTCACTCCGTTCCCCCTGCCTCTCTGCACATGCCAGGTGAGTACAGCGTAGAACTATCAAGGTGGGATTGCTAATACAGAGTCTCACACACTCTCCTTATATGCATAACTCCCCCCCCTTCATTATTAATGCCTTTTTTACTGTGTTCTACCAATCATGTGGCTTCCCCCTCCACCTGTCTGTCTATCATCTCATATTGCTTTTGTCCCTCTCTCTCTCTCCCCCTTTACAGATGTGCTTACCTATCTTTTTCCAGTTATGTGTGTTGTATTGAGTAAGCAAAAGTGGTGCAATTCTAGAGCAACCCAACTGCACCATAAAGGCGGTGGGGGAAAAAAAAATCACCAAATTCCCAGTTTAAAAGCCCAATTTAAATCAGTGGGAATATTGAGAACATTAACTTACTGATTTAGGACCCTGTGGACTGTACTCAGTAAGATCAAGTGCAGTTCTGGAGCAGACCAACTGCACTGTGGGTGTGGGGTTTAAAAATTCAAAACATTTCTATTGCATTAAGCCTTTGTAAGCTAGCTGGTTACGCAGCGTGTTGCTTTGTTATGCGTTGCGTACCCCTCTGGCATTCAAAGGGTTTAACCTTTTTGAAAGCTAGACAGGTCTCCAACACATTATGAAACAATGTACTGAAGGAGTTAAAAGCTCATATGTAAAATTAAGACAGCCAGAGAAGTCTCCTTCACAATAAATTACTGAATTGAGACTGTAATGTGGATACATTTGCAAAATGTGACTAGTTAATTATGATTCTTTAGAAGAATGTGTTGCTATTAAATAACTTTTCATTGTAATAGTTTGTGAAGTTTAGTGATATGTTAAATGCCTCTTTGTGTCTCAGGTGGGTTCCTGTTTGATGGCCTGTCAGACGATGAGGATGAGTTTCCTCAGGTAAGACATGCATATGCTGTGTGTGAGTGATGCATCTGGGTGGATTTAGTAAACTGTGTGGGCAGGTAACTGTCACCAAGGGCTATATGCATAAGGAAAAAGTGAAACAATTCTGTGGCACACCAATGTCACTACAGTGGCAAGTTACAAAAAAAAAATTAAAATAAAAACCATTGATTATAAAGGTGCATTATTACCTAAAATGAATAGGGTTCATACCCCTTTAACTCTTTGAGTGCCAGGGAGTATCATACTGCTTTAAGTACCCCTCTGTCATTCAGAGTGTTAAATATCATGTATTTCTTAGTTGTATAAGCCCCGCAATAGGTCATAATTGGTCTTTTCTTATTGATATATAGGCAGCTTTGCATGGCCACCCAGCTCATTTGTTTAGACAAGATCCTAATTAGTGATGAGAACAGTACATGTAACGACTGAGGTAAACAAATAGCAGATGGCAGAGTTTCTGTGAACTGGACAGGGTGGGTCCTAAACAAATAATTCTACCAGGTATTTAACCCTTTGAGTGCCAGAGGGGTATGCAACGCAATGCGTTGCTTGCCCCTCTGGCACTTAAAGGGTTAAGAAGACTGATTACAAACTGTAGCCATTTTCCACATTTATTTATGAAGGATTTTAGTATTTTTCACACCAAAGGCCAATCAAAAAATTTCGGATCCAGAATACATAATTAAATGGATATGGACTCTTTGTTTTTTGTAATAATGTCATTTTTAATGCAGCTTCTATGCCTTAAATATTATGCATTGCTCCACAGGTTACTGGATTGGTTTAACAGCCCCATTTAATCAGTGGGTAACTTGTCAGAATCTTCTTTTTTTTTTTTTTTGGTTTGTTTCCTATTTGTTGCTGGTGTGCCTCAGACTTGTTCCACTATTTACTTTTTATGCATGTATCCCCAAAACTTGTATTTTTCACTTCTTTTTCTACCTCAGGGCTCCCACTCCGGTACCTCTAGTAGCACCTCTGGTCCTCGCCCAGCTTCCCTTGGATATACAGGCGCAGCAGGTCCTCGCCCCATCACCCAGAGTGAACTGGCCACAGCACTTGCCCTTGCAAGTACACCAGAGAGCAGCTCTCACACACCCACTCCCGGTACACAGGTCAGCCCAGCTTCATTCCATTTGCCTCAAGAGTTCTGTATTAACTTGCATTTGCATTTTGTGTTAACCTCAATCCCTTTTCGATACTGGTGAGTGCATCTTCTACCTTTTAGTGAATCATTTCTTTCTTCAACCCCTATTTAGATTCCAAATGAGTACTGGGGTGTTACATAATTGGTTCACTTGAAAAAAGACATGTCACATTTATCACAGTATATATGCCTGAAAAGAAAACTAAATTAAATAATTCTTCTCAACAACAAGATTCATTTTGCCTATATACCAGAGCAGGTTCCTGTTTACAAGATACATTTTGCCTGTATACCAGAGCAGGTTCCTGTTTACAAGATACATTTTGCATGTATATCAGAGCAGGCTCCTAGTTAATCTTTTGATCCTGTTTATGTGGTAGAGAATCTCACAATTTACAGACCTTACTGTAAAGATCATCTTCCACTTCTGAAGTTGAAACTTCAGTTGCTCAGGACTTGGCAGTGAAAGATTCATATCAGAGATCCTTGTAATTGATCTTGTGTATACTTTTGCAATGCAGTTATATTCCCCTGGTTTGGCTAGTGGTTAATTGCATTTCAGTTCCTCAATATCCTTTATTAATTTTGTTGTCGTTCTCTGAACTCTCTCTGGTACCGTGTCTGTGGCCAACACGGTACCACGCTTTACCTATATATTAAGTGAGAACTTAACAAAGATGAGCACAGTGGCAAAATTATGCTGTTCAGTGTTTCATCAATACCACTTCATATGCAAGTATTTTATCTGATTGACACCAATCGCAGTTGTCAGATTTGGACTTCAAGATTAATTTCCATTGGTGTGTGTCGTAAAATGCTCCCATTAGGGTCATACACAGCATGTTTATTTGTACATCCAAAATGTTGCTGTCTGGTCTTTAAAGGGATAGTAATGTGTTTTTTTTTTGTTTTTTTTTTTAATGTATTTAATATTGTAGTGCTTCAAAAATGAAATAGGACTGGGGGCATTCTATCTCTCAAACCTTTATGGTTTGAGAGAAAATCGTACTGAAATTTCCCCCAACCCTCCCCTTTCTCTGACGTCAGCGTCAAGGGGAATTCGATCCTGGGATCATCCGGCGGCTCCTCAGCAGAGCTGCGATCGCTTTATTGGCAAAGAACTCCTTCAATGGAATGGTCTTCTACGTGTGCTTGGTTTCCAAGCACACGTACCAGACCATTGCAGTGAAGGAGTTCTTTGCCAATAACGTGATCGCGGCTCTGTTGAAGAGCCTAATCTGGTCCTGGGACCGGATTCTCCTGCAGTCAGCTACACGCTGATATCAGGGAAAGGGGAGGGAGGGGGGAACTTTCAGTACAATTTTCTCTCAAACCATAAAGGTTTGAGAGATAGGACTGGGGGCATTCTATTTCATTTTTGAAGCACTACAATATTAAATAAACTTTAAACAAACCATTACTATCCCTTTAAAGGGTAGTAATGTTTAGTTCCACAAGCAGCTCTGAACGTACATCATAGTTAATAATACTGATGTCTGATTCTCTTACTTGCTAGTTACGCTGTGATTGTATGATGAAATTTACCCCTCCCGCCCCTTTTCCCGATCTCAGCATTTCTGTCTCAGATTCAAAACGAGGAGGGCAGGGTTTTCCTTATACTGACAGAGGGACGATTTGTTCCTCTTTGTGATCGGTCCAGTCTGATGACCGGTTTTCAGATCTGTAGGGAGGTGGCGTAGGTTCAGCAAAAGGGGTGTGAATGATAAACATCATCCTATATTTACAGCATAACTAGCAAGGTTTGAACATTTAGTGGCATCAGACATCCATACGATTAACTATGAATGTTCAGAGCTGCTTGTGGTATAAAAAAAACTACTACCCTTTAAATCCAGATGAATTGGAATAGCACTGATAGTGCAAACTGCATGCAACTCAAGGGATGTTTTGTTCTGCAGGGTCACTCTTCTGGAACCTCCCCCATGTCTTCCAGTGTCCAGTCAGGAACACCCATCACCAATGATCTGTTCAGCCAGGCACTACAGCATGCACTTCAGGCGTCCAATCAAACACCACTGCAGGTGAGTTAACAGCTCTGCATTTTTCTGCTATGAACTCATTTTAAGAACCAGATGTTTCAAGACAAATGCAGAGCAATTCTGGTCGTTAACCACACTATAGTTGAAAATAAGAATTCCATGGATTTAACCCTTTGAGTGCCAGAGATGTACGGAACGCATTGCCTTGCAATGCGTTCTGTACCCCTCTGGAACTCAAAGGGTTAAATGGGTGTCTGCACAATATTTTTTTTTCAACTCTCATTCTCCCTGATTGCTGATCTGTCTGCTGAGATAGTTCGCCTCCCAATTGTCCATGTAAATAGCTGAGAGAGCTTGGGACACGAGCTTCCACTTCTGTCCAAGCAGTTTTGTTCTTGGTGATTTCCTGATGGTTGATGTAAGCAACTGTTGTGTCACTGACAGACAGAATTCAAATGAGAAGGTCCTTCAAGAGCATCTTCTAAGCAGAGAGCTCTCTGAAGATGGCTTGCAGCTCCAGAATGTTGATTGGATGGAGACACTCTGTGATGGATCAGCAGCCACAAATTGAATGAGGGGCACACACTGTTTCCCAGCCGAACACACTGACATCAGTTGTCACCAACTTCTATTCTGTGACAGAGCAGGGGGAATCATGGACAAGGCCTGGATTCTCATTCACCACAGAATAAACTGGTGGGTGCAATAAGACAGAATCACCTTTTTGCAAAGATGAGAAGGATCCCTCCTGTAGCATGGATAAAGATTCAGCTTTAACAATCACAGATGAAACTGTGTAAACACTGCTGTCTCTATCCTGGAGAACATGGTCCCAAGTAGATGCATGTAGCTTTTTTGGTAGACAAGAAGACTCTCAGAAGTGTTATGTCAAAGATAAGCCCCATAAACATTAGCCATTGTATAGAAACAAGATAAGACTTGTGAAGATTGACAATCCAGCCGTGTTGCTGAAGAGTTGTTATGGTGAATAGCATCTGCTCCTCTAGATGGAGAAGTTAAGGAGCCTTCAGTAAGAGTTTGTCAGAATCGTAAATGTTCTGCCAGATGGGAATATGGAAATAAGCATATTTGATGTCAAAGGACACCATGAACTCTGCCAGCTCCGTGGCAGCTATCACAGATCTGATTGACTAAGTCTTGAACTTGGGTACATAAAGATACATTTACAGAACCAGAGCAAAACCTCCATCTTTTCCAGGCAGAATGAAAACATTGTAATTAAAGCCCTTGAAAAGTTGCCTCTTTGGTACGAGGGAAATCACTCCTTCCATTAGCATGGACTTCAGTGCCTGAGGGAAGACAGCGTTCAGACGAGGGTCTGCTGGGAGGTAGAGGTAGTGTGGTGAAGGAAATTTCTGGAAATTGCCTGAAGCACTCATCCATCTTTGTTGGAGCCCTTCCAATGAAGGATGTAGTATTTGAGTTTTCCCCCACTGGAAGATTGCTATGGCTGGGTGACCTTCAGGATGTGGGGGATTACTGACTGAGAGTTTGGGAGAAGATTTCTTCTTAGACCGAATGGGATTGCATTTTCCAGAGTAGTGAAAGGACAAGCCAGTGTGTTGGCCACTGTCTGATGGGAGGAAGAGTCTGTGCAATCTCTAGGATAGCAAAAGGATGTCCTTTTCTTTTTAAAATCAAATCTACATGGTTTATTTTGAGTCAGTAGGATGCTCCTGCCATCCACAGCTTGACTGATAATCATGTCCAGTTCAGGCCCAAAGAGGAGTACCCAAGAAATGTAAGGTCACCAAGGATTTATTGGATGCTGAGTCTGATTGGATGCTGAGCCATTGGGTGCAGTCAGCATAACATTGGTCACTGAGCACTCCTCCTCCATCTTCACAATTTCAAGGGCAGCTTCATCTCTGTAGTTAGTAGTATCCTGTATAAGTCCAGTTAAGGAAAGGACATCCTCTTTAGAGCATTCTCCTGAACAGCTTTTAGTAGCTGATCCTGCCAGACATCCATCCCTATGTAAGTCCATGCAGATGCACAGGCTACTCAAATGACTTCTTCAGTCACACAGTACAAGAGTTTGTTGAAGGAATCCAGTTTCTTATTGGTAGAATCCTTGAGAGCAACTGCACTTTGCATCAGGATAGTAGTGTGCTTGGTCAGTTGAGACACTGTCAAATCCACAGCGGCAGGGCTGGATTTACATCTCAGGAGCCTGTAGGCACAGAAATTTTAACACACCCCCCCCCCCCCGTGGGTCATCTGCTCTGGACACTTCCACAATGCTCCTAATCTCCACGTTGCCCCCCATCATCTCCATATTGCCCTCACATTGCCCCCCATCATTGCCACTTTTCCCCCCATTACCTCCAGCTTGCCCCCATCATCTCCATATACCATATTGCCCTCACATTGCCACCATATCCATATTGCCCTCACATTGCCCCCCACCCCATCAGCTCCACGTTGCCCTCCATCAGCTCCACATTGCCCCCACCATCTCCATGTTGCCCTCACATTGCTCCCCTTCGGCTCCAACTTGCCCCCACCATCTCCATGTTTCCCTCACATTGCCTCCCCCCGTTGTCCGTTTCCTACCTCCCTGGTAGGAGAACTGTCATCTGTGCCTCCTTTGGCACAGTGTTGTAGCTGATGGAGCTCCCGCGTGGTCTCCTATTCAGGAATGCAGAGCGCTGGGAGATGTCATCTCCCAGCGATCTGCATTCCTAAAGAGGCGACGAGGGAGCTCAGCACCTACAGGACTGTGCCAAAGGAGGCACAGACCTGTCCTGCCGGGGAGGTAAGAAATAGACAACGGGGGGCGGGCAATGTGAGGGCGACATGGAGTAGGTGCCGGCGCAGCCAGCAAGGTGGCTTTTTTTTTTTTTTTATATAAGAATATTAAAAAAAAAAAAAAAAATCCCAATGGCAGGCGCCCCTCGGTAGTGTGCAAATCCAGCCCTGCACAGCGGGCAGGGCAGGCCACAGTTCCACCCTATCTTGAGTGAAATGGTATATAAAAATGCAAACTTTTTAGGGATTGACAAGTTTTTTGTCAGAAGATCTCCATTCTGCCTGCACAATCTGATCCAGTTCAGCATATGCAGTAAAAGAGAGACTGCCATCTAACTTTACGCTTGAATAGGGAGACAGATATACCCTTTTGCATAGAGTAGTGCGAGACATGCAGGACTTTCAGGTCTAATATAGAGCATGGAAGGTCAGAGCAGTCACTGTGTACTCCACCTTCATCATCAGAAGGCCCTTGGGCACAGACTGCAAAGTCATGGCCTTTTAGCAGGAACCCTGGAGGGGTTCTGCCAGCCATTTGCACAGCACTTTCCCCAAACCATTTGATCTGGATCATGGCATGGTTTTGGGCTATTCTGGTTCCACCATGGGAACTGCATCCTCAGGCAAAGCAGGTTAAGAGATGGCAGTGGTAGAAGAACACCATAAATATTGAGAAGAACTGCTTGGAGCCACAAGTAGTTTTAGCCAAAAATTAGCCTTGCCTTTGCTGTCTACAGTCTTCGCCTCCCCCTCTCTGGGCTCTGACATGGTGCCTGGAGAGCAGGTAAACAAAGAAAATGTTTAACATGCAGTACAAGGAATCTGCATAGAAGGCCAGTCAAGCAATGAACCAGGGTAAAAGCTTGGCTTTTTTTTTTTTTTATTTTGTGAATTACAGTGTTCCCTCTTGGGGACACCTTTTTCTTATATGAATGGTCGTTTAGGGAGATGATCATACTCACAGTTCCCCCCCATCTACAGACCTGTCTGTTCCCAGGTTCCATACATCCCAAAGGACTGAGTGGCAAGAAGACAGGGCTCACTGGTATCCTAATAAAGTCAGGGCTCCTTTAGTTGCGCAAAAAAAAAAAAAAAAAATGAAATGAGTGGCATTTCTGAGGGAAATGGCCCTTTAGAGGTTGCTCAGAAAACTGAAGTCTATCCAGTGGGTGGGAGGGGTACAGAGAGCAGAAAGTGGGAGGGGCTTCACTTCAGAAGTGCCTTTAGTGTCTCTAAAGTGTGACAATTTTAGATCTTAATTTGATTTAAAAAAAACAACAAAAAAAAACCATTTATGGGTAAGCAAAAACAGAGTGATACAGAGAGCCTGCACCCACGTAACACATTTCATTCATTTCATTAATGGTGATGTTTCCTGTGCAATACACCTACTTTCATTTGTGTTCACCAACTTTTATATAGAAATAACTTGCTTAGCACTTTAGAGGTGATAAGGTATTTATATTTGTGTGCATACATAAAGAAAAAATTCTGGAGCAAATAAAATATCTGTATATATCACTGGGAATTTTCAACACCTTGAATGCCACATGTCCTCTTTGCATTGCTTTGCAATACTATGGAAATCTCTCTAGCATTCAGGGGTTAAAAGCTTTATTTAGATAAATTGCTATTTTTATTAGCCTCTTTTCTCTGTCGTTCAATACAGGTTACTGGTAACTCTGGGGTAGGCGATCCGCCCCTTTAATTGTAGGCAGGAACAATTCTAGAATTGTATGCAGGGGGTGGAGCCTACCTTCCCTCCTTGGCTGCAGCTAGCCAGCCAGCCCCAGAAAGATTGTTCCTTGGTGAAGACACAGGGAAGAGAACAGTTCTGCTGTGGTTTTAGAAACTTTTTTATTTTTCTGTTAGATATGGAATACCACCATTAGGCGGATTACCATAACTAACAATGCCCTTAGATGTGGCTAGCTCAGTATCCAGGTGCTTTTTGTGGACCTTAAGCCCTGGGGGGGAAATCTTGGCTACAAGTTCTTTCCTCAGGAGTTGCCCACCGAGGCTTCTTCTTAAAGGGATAGTAATACTTCATTTTAACTTTATTTTATTTTGTAGGCATTAAAAAAACATGAAGAATGATATAAGTCTTTTCTCTGAAACATTTATGGTTTAAGAGCTATTCACAAACAAAGTATCCCCCCCTGTTCAACCAGATCAGAAGGGAGATGCCCAGGTAGACTGCAGAGAGGGACAATCTTCAATTAAGATAATGGAAAAAGCTGAAAAACTTGTCAAGGGGGGAAGGGCTTTCATTGTTTCATACAAAGAAAATTGTCCCCTTCTGTTATCTGTCCTGTCATACAACCAGACTCACATCTGAGAAGAGATGGTTTACACTAGGTAAAAGGGGCGGGGAGGGGAACTTTGCTTGTTAATATCTCATAAACCATAAAGGTTTGAGAGATAAGACTTATATCATTCTTCATGTTTTTTTAATGCCTACAAAATAAAATAAAGTTAAAACGAAGTATTACTATCCCTTTAAGCCTCTTATAGTGCAATACTTTTTAGTACACCAGTCTCAAGTTTCATTAACATTTTAAAGAGGAACTACCACTCCTTCTAAACTTGCCCCCAAATAATTACCCATCTGGCGACTAGCTAGTCGCCAGAATTGTTACCGTGTTATTGAGAATTCCTACTGCTCCTGGGACTGACAGCCAGGAAACAGCGCAGACATCTTTGCATAGTGATGTCTGCGCGCCTGCGTGGTCAGTCACTTCTGGTGCCGTGCGGCTCCTAGAGCAGACTGGGACTGACAGTGCAGACAGTACTGTGCAAAAATGTCTGCGCTGTTTCCTGGCTGTCAGTCCCAGGAGCAGTAGGAATTCTCAACAACACGGTAATAATTCTGGCGACTAGTACTATTGAGCAGTTAGTCGCCAGATGGGTAATTATTTGGGGGCAAGTTTAGAAGGGGTGGTAGTTCCGCTTTAAGGGTCAGAGGGATGAGCAGCACATTGCAATCAATGCATTGCACATGCCTAAGGTCCTTAAGGGATTAATGAAATTGATCAACTGAGTAGAATTTCTTCTATGCTGCAGTATGTTATGATGAGTGGAATATCACTTTTTTTTTTAGATTTTCTTTTTATGTAATTTATATTCTAATTATTGATAAACCACAAAACAATGGATAGTTATTCTTCTCTGGAGTCATAATGAGAAATTATATCAGCGACTGGAATTACACGAATTTCACTTTGACATACAAAATCCATTTTCTGAAAAAATTACGAACATCCTTATTCAGAACTAAAAAGGTGCAATTTCGGAGCAATTCCCATTGATTTAAATAGGGATTTTAAAACCGCCCATAAAATGTTGTATTGCTGCTGTGTAGTTGTATTTATCCATCGGCACAATAGGGAAAAAATGAAAATGCCTGTTGATTTTAAATGCTTTTGAGAAGTCTCTAGCATTTTTGGTTAACCCTTTAAGTGCCAAGGGGTATCCAGTGTACTGGATACACCCGGAACTAAAGGGGTTAAAAGAACACTATCGCCTGAAAACAACTTCGGTGAGTTAGAAAGAGATTTCAGAATTACATATCCATTATATTAGCCATTTATAAATACACCATGCAGGCACTTCCTGTCTTAGCCATACATTAGCTCCCCCACTCACTAGGCTGGGACATTTAGACATGCATTGCTGAGCCGTGCAAATGAGTGGAGAAGGTGATGTTGGGCTAAGGCAGGAAGTGCCTGTATGGCAGGACTTAATTAGCATAATCTATTAATATAAATAACTCAAATAAAATTTCAAAATTAAAAAAGACTAATGCAACATATAGGATATATAGGTTGTCGTGGCCCTTTAAAAAGCCTAATTTTAGCCTTTTGAATGCTAGAGCACTCTCCATTTCATTGCTTTGCAATACTTTGGAGACCTCTCTAGCTTTCTCATTCACATACAAAACAGTATACACACACACCATTGTGTTACAGACTCACAAAAAAACAAACATATGCAAAACACTGTCTCCAGACCCACAAAGACACACACACACACAACACTGTCACACACACACACACACACAACACTGTCACACACACACACAACACTGTCACACACACACACAACACTGTCACACACACACACACAACACTGTCACACACACACACACACACAACACTGTCACACACACACACACACACAACACTGTCACACACACACACACAACACTGTCACACACACACACACAACACTGTCACACACACACACACACACACAACACTGTCACACACACACACAACACTGTCACACACACACACAACACTGTCACACACACACTCACACACACACACACACACACACACACACAACACTGTCACACACACACACACAACACTGACACACACAACACTGTCACACACACAACACTGTCACACACAAAAGAATGTCATAAAATCTGCAAACAAGCAATTAGGCTATTTAAAATTTAAAGTACATTAATAACAAAAATATTAAAGGAATAGTAATACTTGAAAATTACTTATCCCTATTTTGTAACCTCTAAATAAAGAAGAAAAGTGCCACCAGCGGCATCTCTCAAACCCTTATGGTTTGAGAGATAACCGCTTATAAATGTCTCCTCTGCCTGATGTCAGCGTTCTAGCTGAGAGCAGGGAAATCCTCTCCTGGGATCAGCTGGCGGCTCTGCAGCAGAGCCGGGATCTCGTTATTAAAAAAGAAATCCTTCACTAAAAGGTCCTTCTATGTGTGCTTGGTTTGCAAGCATACGTAGAAGACCTTCTAAGTGAAAGATTTCTTTTTCATTAACACAATCTCTACTCTGCTGCAGAGCCGCCGGCCAATCTGTGGACCGGATTCCAAATCTGTCAGCTAGAACGCTGACGTCAGGCAGGGGAGAACTTTGGAAGAGGTTATCTCCCAAACCATAAGGGTTTAAGAGATGCTGCTGGTGGCATTTCTTCTTTATTTAACCCTTTGAGTGCCAGAGCGGTACGGAATGCATTGCAAAGCAATGCGTTCCGTACCCCTCTGGCACTCAAAGGGTTAAGGGCCTGTGTGTCATGTTAGCCAAAAGACCAGCAAATATACAGTTGAGGTAGTTACACTTGTTACCACATGCTAATGTCAGCTAATTGTGTTACCGATAATGTTTCATATGCTAATGAAGCTCTCTGATGTACCAGGAAAGTTTACATTTCACTTTGCCCGAAATAAAAGTGTGACTATCTCTAAAAATATTCATCTGCTGGACATTTGGCTAACATGACAAATATGCAGTTTTTAATTCAGTTTTCAAATATGCAAACTTGAATTAAGGTGAAAGTACCACTTTAAAGTGATAGAAAAAGAAATCGATCAATACAACTCCTAACTCCCAAACCTTTATTGTTTTGAGAGATTTAATGCTTTACAGCTCCCCCTCCCTCCCCTTTCCCTGATGTCCACTGTAAAGCTGACAACAGGAGGTTTGTGTTGGCCGACTTGAGGTGGCTCTTCAGCAGAGCCGAAATAGCAAGGTTTAAAAAGAAATACTTCATTGGAAAGGTCTACAAAGTGTGCCTGGTTTGCAGGCACACTTTGTAGACCGTTCCAGTTAAAGGGATAGTAATGTTTCACAAAAACAGCAGCTCCAATTAATCTTCAGAGTATTTGAGCCACAGAGAGTGTTATTTGAATACTGTCAGAGTTGTAGTTCAAGAGTAATTGAATGATAAAGTATCCCCTCCTGCCCCTTTTACCTAGTGTAACACTGCTCACCTCAGATGTGGAATCTGGTTGCTTGACCAGACAGATAACAGCAAGGGACAGTCTTCTTACTGTGAGAACAATGAAAACCCTGCCCCACTTGACAGGTTGTTCAGCTTTTTCCCTGATCTTATTTGAAGATTGTGCCTCTCTGCAAACTACCTGGGCACCTCCCTGCTGCTCTGAGCTGAGCAGTGTTACATCAGTAAAAGGGCGGGAGGGGATACTTTATCATTCAACTACTCTTGAAGTACAACTCTGACAGAATTGAAATAACACTCTCCAATGCCCAAATACCATGAAGATTACTTGGAGGTGTTGTTTTTGCGAAACATTACTATCCCTTTAAGTATTTCTTTTTAAATCATGCTATTCCAGCTCTGCTGAAGAGCTGCCTGCCAGTCCCAGGACCAGGGGAGGGAGTGGAGAACTTTAAAACATTATATCTCTCAAACCATTAAGGTTTAAGAGAAAGGAGTTGCATTGATCGATTTCTTTTTTTGATTCTCTAGTAAGCCATTACTAACCCTTTTAAGGAGAAAGCTACAAAGAACACATATACAATTATTATTGTAATTCAAAGAAGCTGAGAACTTAGTTATAGTTGGCTAAATTAGTGTCCAGAAGATGCGCAGCTTGTCAAATATGGCAGCAAATGGAAGCCTTTTGGCTGCCAACAAGGAAGCCACCTTAGGGTGCAGATATAGAGAAATTTGTGCAAGTGAAGTACCCAGCAATATGGATATGATCTGAGTTGATTATGGTGTAACTAGCAGATATATTCCACGTGGGGGTTGACTCAAATCTGTGATGCAGAGCAGCAGTGTAATCCTTTCTGTACTGGTATTCTGAGCACAGTTGATGTTGCAGGGTAAAAAAGGTTCCTAAATATAAGTCAGTCACCTTGGGGTGCAGACGGAGAGGACGTTGTGCAAGTGAGGCACCCAGCAACTGGAAACGATCTGATGAATGATTATCATTATCCTTTATTAGAGGGCTAATTTGTTCCACCAAGCTGTTACCTACAAGGGACAGTCAGCCTTATGTACCAGTAAAATTAGTGCAATTGTGCGGCAAATGCAATTGCCCAGTAGGGGAGAAATACACATGTTGATTGATTTAAAGGGTGTATGTTGGAAACATTTCTATCATTCAATAGGTTAGAATCCCCATTGAAATCAAGAACCATTTTTTAAATGTTTATTTATCCTGTATGGTACATTTGGGTTGCCCCATGTGCGCACCACTGTATCCATAAGATCTGTTGTGTTCCTCTTTGATGCATAAAACAGAATCCTTGATGTACTAAGAAGAGTTGGAGCAATTTTGGAGCAAACCAACTACAACAAAGGGGGACTAATAAAAAATTCTCCAAACTGATTTTTTTTTTTTTTAATGGGGTAGGTTAGCTCCTTGAATTCTTGAGAGATCGCCAACACATTTCAAAACAATGCGATTGAGATCTCTAAGCAGAAGTAATGCTATTAAAGTAGTGCCTCCCAAGCATACAAACATCCCACATAAACACATGGATAAGAAGGAGGATCTCAAAATAAAAATAGTTGTTTCATTGCGGACAGGGCTGACACATTATTGGGAGGGGCTGGAAGTGATCCAGCTGTCTTGGTACATATTGGTACCAGTGACAAAGTAGGAGGAAGATGGAGGTCCCTAAAGAATGATTTCAGGGATTTAGGGTGCAAGCTCAAGGCAAGGACCTCTAACTTAGTGTTTTCTGAAGTACTACCTGTGCCATACGCCAATGCAGGTAGGCAGAAGGAGCTCAGGGAGCTTAATACATGGCTCAAGCATTGGTGTAGGAAGAGGGGCTTTCTGTTTTTAGAGCACTGGGCTGGCTTTGCTCTTGGGTCCAATCTATATGGAAGTGATGGATTGCACCTGAATGATAGAGGAGCCTCTGTGCTAGGGGAGAGAATGCTAAGAAGGTTGGAGGAGCTTTTAAACTAGGAGGGGGGAAGGGTATAGATGGCAAAAAATTGAGTAGATAGGAACTGGGTCCAAGTAAGTGATCATGGGGGTGGAGAGGTGGGGATAAATGTAGTCAATAGGGAGGAACTTCTAGTAAATGAAGATGTACAAAAAAGGCATGTAAGGGGTAATGTATATAAAGACCTCAAATTGAATTATATGCTAGCAAATGCAAGATGTATGGTAGATAAAATAGGAGAACTAGAATTTCTGGCGGTTAATGATCAATTAGGCATAGTTGTTATAACAGAAACATGGTGGAATGATGCACATGATTGTGCTGTAAATATAGAGGGATATTCCCTGTTTAGGAGAGACAGGCTTAATAGAAAAGGGCGAGGTGTGTGCTTATATTTAAAACCAGAGCTAAATAAGAGACAGAGGTAGTAAGAGACAAACAATAGTAGACATAAGAGTAAAGAATAGAAGTAAAAGAAGTGGGGAGAAAAAGAACAAGGAATGAAAGGGATGGGATGGGATGGCAGCTCCGTAGTGATCCAAATAGTAATAGTCAAGGCATGACGGAAGGAAAAAAAAAAAAAAAACAGTCGCCTCTGAGACCTATTAAAATATTAAGTAGGTGGTCTTTCAATCATCTTGCGAAAAGATACCAGGAGAAGGCATGGGGGAAACTATAGGTGAAGCCAGATATGCTTTGCAAATGTAGTATCGTAAAGTAATCGTTCATATTCAGTTAGGTCCAGATACTATACATTAGTGGTTCGAGGAAGTGTAAAAGGACCACATCTGCCAAACACCAGGAACTGTGGGTTTGGGTCCCATAGATATGTGCTATATACGATGCATTTCATACACATGAGCCACTCGTTGCCTCCACTCGGTCATCGAAGGGGGTGTGGATGATTTCAAATGTAACGGTATTAAGTACTTTGCAGCATTGGTAAGATGGAAGAAAAGAGGCTGTAGCGCTTTAGAGGTCGTGAGTCCTGCGGGCATGGGGAATCCAAATAGTAATTGAGAGGGGGAGAAGTCAATATTGATTACCAAAATGTCCTGTATCGTAGATTGAACATTCCTCCAAAACCCAAAAGATATGAAGCAATGTCCCAGTTCCACTTTCGGATCTCCAGCAAATAGGTGAGGAGGACTCGTAGAATTGCGCTAATAGATACGGGGTACGATACCATCTAGTGGCGAAGGGTTGCCGAATTCCCAAGCATCAATTCAAAGGGCGAAGCAGAGACCGAGGGGTCATATCCCAAAAGTAAGGGAGACACGAAATGTTGAAGCTGGACATACTGCCAGAAGTGCGTGGCAGGAATGTTCCTCTCTCTAACCAAATTTTCAAATGTTACAATACTCGTACCTCTAACCATGTCGTTTAGGGTACTGATATGTATGGAGCCCCATGATGACACAGAACCTCCAGGTAAGCCTGGTGGAAAGGCTGGGTTGCCTAACAAAGGCACCCTCGGGGAAGGATACGGAATGAGCGACATCGCGGTATTCAATGTCTTCCAAAATGAGAGTAGATGGCTCATGACCGGATGACTATGGCAATCATCAGGCAAATGGACCGGATCAAACCAGCAAAGGTGCCGCAAATCTATCCCTGGAGCAGAATCAGAAAGGAGGGAAATCCATTCTTTGGGGGGGTCCCTAGTAAGATCTGTAAGGCGAGCTAGGGTCGCTGCTTTATAATAAGCATGTAGATCAGGGGCTCCCAAACCTCCTTTCCTTGAAGGTTGCCGTAGAATGCGTAGAGGTAGTCTAGGTCTCCGATGCTTCCAAATAAAAGACTATATTGTTTTCTGAAGATCCGAAATGTAACGAGCAGGAATGCGAAGTGGTAAAGCGTTGAAGATATACAGTATTTTTGGAAGGCAAATCATCTTTATCAAGTTGATGTGTCCTATCCAAGATGCGAATAAGTGTGACCATCGCTGAGTGTCTGATTTTATAGTATCCAGCAGAGGGAGTAAGTTGGCCTTTGCCAGCATAGAGCAAGAGGGAGGAAGATTAATTCCTAAATATCGGATACCTTGTGATGTCCAAGTGAAAGGGAAACTCTTGCTTAGACTTTCTAACTGGAGTTGATCCAAATTCAGTCCCATAGCAGTGGATTTGGACATGTTAACTTTATAAAAGGACAAGTCACCAAAGTAATTCAATAGAGCTAAAAGGGACAGGATAGAAGAAGCAGGGGAAGAAAGCATTAAAATCAGGTTGTCTGCAAAGCAAGCTTGTTTCAGGTGAGATGAAGTAATAGTCAGTGGGGGAGAGTCCTTTAATGGATGCTGACAGCCTTATGGATTGCAGGAGAGGCTCCATAGCCAGCACAAATAAGATAGGTGAGAGAGGACAGCCCTGTCTCGTGCCGTTACCTATATTGAAGGCGTCCGACAGAAAACAGTTTAATTTAACTCGACATGAGGTGCTCTGTATAAACTCATGATGGAGCCTAAGATGCGTGGTTCAAGACCTAAGTGTGACAGAAAGGCAGATAGGTATTGCCAGTTAATTTTGTCGAACGCCTTCTCAGCGTTGAGGAACAGGAAGACAGCAGGAGTTCGTTTCTGTAAAGCTTTATGTAGAAGTAGAACAGCTTTAGCAACATAATCCTTTGTCTCTCTCCCGGGCACAAACCCCGATTGATCCGAGTGAATGATCGAAGGAAGGAGGGGTTTCAGCCTATTCGCCATTGCTTTGGCAAATAATTTGACATCAGCATTTAGAAACGAAATGGAGCGGTAGCTACTACAAGAGAGTGGGTCCTTGTCTGGTTTCAAAATTACAGTTATATGAGCTTCTAATGATTGCTTAGGAAGCGGACAACCAGTCGCAACATGATTACATACGTCTACGAAGTGTGAAGCAGGATATGTTGGAATCGTTTAAGATAAGCTACTGTCAAGCCATCCGGGCCTGGGCTCCTCCCTGTGGAAGTAGATTTGAGAGCCAAGGAGAATTCCTGCTCTGTGAATGGCATATCTAGGCTATCTCTCACTTTGTCGGACACAGGGTAAAGGTGTGAATTTTGTATGAAATTTTGGATCACATCTGTCCTAGATTCAGAAGTAGGATATCTTGAAGAAGGGGGAATATTGTACAGAGCATGGTAGAAATCCTTAAAAGCTGCGGCTATGTCCGGGAAGTCCCGACACACCTTACCATCTGAAGTACGAATTTTGTGGATGTGGTTCAGCCGCTGTCAGATCCCAACCAGAGCAGCCAAATGCTTGCCACACTTGTCGCCCTGAAGGTATTTCCGAAAACTGTACCACTGGAAGGATTTGATGCTTCTGCTGCATAAAATTACTGACAAGGAAGCTCTAGCTTCTGTGAGGGTCCGAAAGGCTTCTGGGGATAGAGTGTTTTTATGAATCTCCTCCTTCTCTCGGATACTCTGAAAGAGGGCCTCAATCTGTCGTTGGGTATGTTTTTTCTTAGAGGCAGCCAGTTTGATAAAGTGCCCTCTCACAATGCATTTGTGCGCTCCCAATATAGAGGTAATGGAGACGTCTGGCGTACAGTTCGTATCATAAAAATTCAGTGAGGAGGGGTTCTATCGAGGATACTATATCAGAATCTGATAATAGCTGATCAAGGCGGTTTATTCTGAATAAACTGAGGAACAAGAAGAACTATCGAAACAAGGGCATGGTCAGAAATTGTAATTGACCCGATGTCCGTATGAGTGACGTTGTGCAATTGATATTGATCTACAAGCAAGTAGTCAATACGCGAGTTCATTGAATGAAAGGCAGAATAATAGGAATAGTCTCGGGCCGCTGGATTATGGATCCTCCACACATCGCAAAGATGCGAGTCAGTCAGTTTTGAACGAACCGTTTTAAGTGTGCCAAAAGAATAAGGCGATTTTTCTTCAGGAAGTGTCAATGTGTGGATCAATTGCAATATTTAAATCTCCAGCTAAAATCAAAGAACCGGATTTGCAAATCAAGAAGTGTTAGAACTTTAGTTAGAAAGCGTGGGACCCGAACATTTGGGGCGTAGACGCAAGCCAACGTAAGTTGCATACCATAAGCCGAGCCTTTGAGAAAAAGATGTCGGCCCTCTGGGTCTGCCAATTTATCCTCCAACACCCACGGAACATTTTTATGGAACAAAATGGCAACCCCACATTTGCATTCTCCAGCAGATGCAAACCATCCAGTCGGGTAGTGGGGGTTAGAGAATTTCGGTGACCGAGTGGAAGAGAAGTGCGTTTCCTGGATACAAAAAACATCTGCCTGCAGTCTGGAGGCCTCTCTCAGGGTGATAGACCTTCTTTCAGGGGAGTTTAGTCCCCTGACATTGAGGGAAATTATGTGAGTCATAATGTTAATCTACGTAGTCAATGAGTCCAGAGGGACTGAATAGGGTAAGGGAATAAGTGAAGTATCCGCTGCCTATGAGGAGACACCAGGGCTGCCAGCCAAATAGTGTTTGAGGGGAACAGGGAGGGAGGGGAAAGGGGAGCAAGAGGAAAGAAGAAACCGGAAAACACAAAAGCAGAGATATACAGAGAGGAAATCATGGACTATTACTGGGGATAGGCATTCCCCAGGTGTAGCAGAGTCACGGGGTTGTCCATAGGACCGGGGGGGGGGTGTAGACCTGTCAATCTGAGAGACATCGTAGACAGGTGTATCATCAACAGCTCGGATCCACTGTCAGTAGAGTAGAAATCCCAAAATAGGATGCTAAAGAGGGTAGCGAGAGAAGGTGTTAAGTTGTCCCCCCTCACCCCCCTCCCATACAGGGTAAGTATCTTTCATTATGTATTATGAGGACAAGCGAGAGGGAGATGAGGACCAGAAAGGAGAAGAAAGAGTAGAAAGGGAGTAGATATGAAGACGGCAATGGGTGATAATATCATGACCAGAAAGATGGCTGGTTTGACCAGCTAGGGTAAATAATCCTAAGGACAGGGCAGTAAAAGAAACATTAAGTATAAAATTACATTCCCATGTCGTATAACAAAGAATTATTAATCACAGTAAACCGTAAACATTAGAGGCATGCAGGGGGCAAGGGGGGACAGCCGCGACACACCGGGACAGCTGCGATAAGTCAATGATGATGAGCAGTATAAACATAGGTCCCGCCGCGCCGCGGCGGCCCACCACCCCTAAGAAACATATGTATCCACCATGAGTAATTGTGGAAAGAATGAAAGGGCAAGTAGCGTTGGAGATCATCTCGATTCCTGAAGCAGAATCAAAAGGGCGTCCTCAACTTCCATTTCACAACTAGCCAGTCATATAGCTAAGGGGTATGGCAGGGAGAAAAAAAAAATGGGGGGAGGGGGGGAAGGGGGTAGATGTAAGGGGGATATCGGTTTAGGCCAATGTGTAGCCGAAGGCCCAGGAAGGCTCAGTATCCATAATATGGTGGCATAACAGAAGCCGAGAGATAGGTACCAAGTACAGGTACTTTAGCAATACAGTATATCGTAACAAGAAAGGAATTGACACCAATAAAGTGAACATGAGTAAGTGAGAAAACCTTAGGCAATGGCTGTAAGTCAAAGAAGCATGGGGCCCGCTGGGAGGTAAATGCCAAGGCATGGCAGCCTCCACCGGGATCCACGTAGTGCATATTAAAGGGACCCTGGACCAACAGGACGGGTGGGATTCAAAATGTGAATTAGCTGGAATCAGGGAGGGTGTCGGTAGGGAATATAGGTAAAGGGGAGAATTTTGGACAAGGGATGATCTGGCAATCCTTAAAGAATGAGTGCTGTTTAGATGAGCCTAGGGATGGAGGTGTATGAAGTAGGCAGTTGACATATGTGCAATATGCGGCAATCCGTGAAGGGAGAACTTCTCCCATCCGTCCCGTCCTGTGTGCCCCATAGCCACTAGCACTCAACATATGGGCAGGTCAAGTATGATGAGAACAACGGTAAACTACAAAATCTCCATTATGGTCAGACGTGACCGCCGTCACGGTCCGGATTAAAGTAAGCTCCGAAAGAATGGAGGACCGGCGGCCGGAATAACAACCGCCGGTGCTCCATCTCAGTTCCAGAGTCCTCGGACAGCGAGGCATAGCCGCATGCAACACATAGCGGATAAACCATCTAATAAGAGAACATCTAAAACTGAAAACATAGTTACATCGTAAATGAGAACACATGCAGAGCGATCTCATACATCAGGCCCGTAGAATTAGGGCTATTCAGGAAGTGTCCACTGCAAAGGGGACGAGGTTTCCAGAGCTCTCGAGTCCGAACGGGGCGGCTTCTTGGCCGGTCCCAGAATTAGTGTCCATCTCTCTCTTTTCTCCTTGGGGACCGACTCTGGAACAGAAGAATCTCGAACTCTAGAAGCAGGAATGGGAATTCCTAAGGTATTGCAGAATTCAGGTATAGCCGAGGGATCACGTAACGATGCTGAAGTACCATTGTGCAGGACGTAGAGATGAAATGGAAAGCCCCATCTGTATTTGATTCCCATGTTGCGTAAGTGATCTGTGATGGGGCGCATGGTCCATCTTTTTTGCAGAGTTGATGGTGATAAATCATTATAGAAATGTAACTCACAGCCCGCATATTTGACATTTCCTAGTTCCCGTGCTCTAGACATAATTTTCTCCTTATCAGGGAAGTTGTGAAGCCGAACAATAACATCACAGGGTTTGGAGCCTGATGGGCGTCTAGGCCGAAGGGCCCTGTGTGCCCTTTCTAGCTTAATCGGAGGGTCCGACACCTCGTGGCCCAACAATTCTTTGAAGACTGTTTGCAGGGCTCACTGAAGGTCCTTGGGAGGAACAGATTCAGGAAAGTCCTTGATTCTAATGTTGCAACGTCTGGAGCGGTTATCCAAGTCGTCCAGCTTGGAGGATAGTATAGAGATGGTATTGTCTCGTTATTGCATGTATTGCTCCAGGGCCTGTATCTGCGTCCGCGAGGCCTCGCGATTGTCTTCAAGTAGATTAATCCTCTGACACAGCTGAACCAGCTCTTTTTTTAAGTCTGAGATCTCGGACTTGATGGTAGTCTTGAGATCCCGCTTTATCTCGAGTAAAAAAATCTCTCATGTCATCCTTAGTAACGAAAGGAGCCAGATCCTCCCTCATCAGTGCAGAAGGAGAGTGCGTTATCGGGGATGTATTCTCTTTATTCTGACCGTGGTGCATTGGAGCAGAAGTACCAATTTCTTGGTCATGTGGAGTTTTAGGTAAGTCTCCACACCACTCCCGTCGAGAGGCCGTAGTAACTGGCTGCAGTGGCGTCGTCAAGGGGGAGCCGCTCCCAACACTAGCTGGTAGGAAGTCAGAGATGCGTTTGCAGTCTGGGCGACTCTGCCCCTTCTTCCCCCGACCCTTCATCAGATCTCCGAGTCACGTTAAAAGACGGGATCTCTCTCCATACCGGAGTAAAGCGTACAAGACAGTGTTGGATCCGCGGAGCAACGAGATCAAGCGTCCATCTTGTCTGGGCGCGAACTCCGCCCCCTACAAACCACCAAATATTGATGACAATGTTGAGGCCCAACAGCTTGGGCATACTAGAATTATGGACGATTTTTAAATATCCAGATATAAACTGGAAAAATGAGACCTGTCAGAGTGCTAAGGGAAGCAGGTTTGTGAGCATACTTCGGGAAAGCTACATGTCACAAATGATGGAAGTGCCAACAAGAAATAACAATATATTGCACCTAGTGATAACGAATAACACAGAAATGGTATCCAATATTAATGTAAGAGAAACAGTGATTACAACATGGTTATATTTGAGATCAGTCTGGCAAAGCAAAACTGTATAGGTTTGACCAAAACTCTTAATTTTAAAAAAGCTAACTTCAAATTGTTAAGAACTTCAATGCAACACATAGACTGGGATACATTATTTAAAGGGATAGTAATACTTCGTTGTATCTTTATTTTATTTTGTAGGCATTAAAAAAAACATGACGAACGATAAGTCTTATCTCTCAAACCTTTATGGTTTGAGAGATATTCACAAGCAAAGTTTCCCCTCTTGCCCCTTTTACCTAGTGTAAGCCATCTCTTCTCAGATGTGGAATGCAGTCCGTAGACCAGACAGATAACAGCAGGGGATAATCTTCTTCCTATGAGATCAATGAAAGCCCTGTTCCCCTTGACAAGCTTTTCAGGTTTTTCCCTTATCTTAATTGAAGATTGTCCCTCTCTGCAGTCTACCTGGGCACCTCCCTTCTGCTCTGGCTGAACAGTGTTACATCAGTAAAAGGGAGGGGGATACTTTGTCATTGAATTACTCTTGAACTATAACTCTGACAGAATTGAAATAACACTCTCCAAAGTCCAAATACTATGATGATTAATTGCAGCTGCTTTTATAATGAACCATTACTATCCCTTTAATGGCAAAAATACTGAGGGAAAATTGGTCAGAATTCAAATTTAGGTTGCAGAAATGTACCTAACCGTAAATGCCAATGGGGAACAAGTGCAAAAGAATTAAATCACAGCCAATGTGGTTAACTGCACATGTAAAGAAGGAAATGGTAAGGAAAAAAAAATATTCAAACTACTTAAGTCTGAAGGAACTGAACATTCATTCTTAAAATACAGGGAGTGCAATAACGATTGCAAAAAGGCAATTAGGGTAGCAAAAATAGATAATGAAACTCTAATTGCAAGGGAAAGCAAGACTAATCCCAAAAGGTTTTTCAAATATATAAATGGCAAAAAACTTAAGAGGGAGTGTTTTGGACCTTTCAAAAATGAGATGGGTGAGTTGATTAGTGAGGATAAGGAAAAGGTCGATGTTTGTTTTAAACATTTTCTTTGCATCAGTATATACAAGGGAACAAGGAATGGTAGAAGAGCCTCAACAAGTAACAAATAAAATAATACAATTATCAGATATTGGGTTAACTCAAGAAGATGTCATGGGAAGACTGAACAAAATTAAGACTGACAAAGCACCGGGTCCTGATGGTATACATCCAAGGGTTCTTCAGGAACTCAGTGCAGTGTTGGCAAGACCCCTATATTTATTCTTTAAAGATTCTCTCACCACAGGGTCAGTGCCACAAGATTGGTGAAGAGCCAATGTAGTGCCTCAATGTAAGAAGGGAACTAAAACAGAACCTGGGAATTATAGACCTATGAGTTTGACATCTGTAGTAGGAAAACTGCTAGAAGGGATAATAAGGGACTATATTCAGGATTACCACACAAAAAATAAGATCAGCAGGAATCAATGGGTTTTATGAAGAATAGATCATGCCAAACTAATCTTTTCAGCTTCTATGAGGATGTAACAGCAACCTAGATAATGGCAAGGCAGTTGATGCATTATATCTAAATTTTGCAAAGGCATTTGATACAGTGCCACACAGAAGGCTGGGGTATAAAATAAGGAAATTGGGGCTAGGAGATAACCTTTGCAATTGGATACAAAACTGGTTGAAGGATAGGGAACAGAATGTGGTTGTAAATGGACAATTTGCCAATACAGTTAAAGTGGAGAACTTCCGGGTTCCGTATTAGGTCCCCTGTTTCTTTTTAACATGTTTATAAATGACCTGGAAATAGATATAGAAAGCAAAATATCAATATTTGCAGATGACACTAAATTATGCAGGGGAATTAATTTAGAACAGGATATTTGCTCTGTACAGAGGTATTTACATAAAATGTCAGATTAAGCAAACAAATGGAATATGAAGTTTAAAGTGGGGAAGTCATGCATTTGGGAGGAAACAATCCCAAGGCTACTTATGAACTTAATGGAATAATTTTAGGGGACTCGTTGCCTAGAGAAAGACCTGGATATCCTTGTAAACTACAAACTTGGAAACAGTGACCAGCGTCAAACAGCAGTAGCAAAAGCAAACAAAATCCTGTCTTGCATAAAAAGAGGTATTGAAGCAAGAGTGGATTAACATTATTTTGCCATTGTACTAATCAGTAACACCTCACCTCAAATATGCAGTGCAGTTTTGGGCACTGATTCTGAGAGGATATACTAGAACTAGAGAGGGTACAGCAAAGAGCTACAAAATGACTTAAGGGAATAGAGGGCTTGACGTATGAGGAACGACTAGACAAACTTGGTGTATTTACTCTAGAGAAAAAGACAACTAAGAGGAGACCTTATCACATTGTACAAGTATATGAGAGGTCAGTACAAGGATCTCTGTGGTGAGCTATTTATTCCAAGGCTTGATCTGGTGACCAGGGGACACCCCTTGAGATTAGCGGAAAGGAGGTTTAGACTTCAGCAGAGGAAGGGGTTTTTTACAGTAAGGTCTGTTAAATTGTGGAAGTACTTGCCCAAGGAGGTGGTTAATCTTAAGAGAAGATTAGATACATTTCCTTCAAAAGAGAACATACAGGGTTATACTGTATATTAGTAGGTAAATCAGGAAGGTCTGATAAAGACTAATTTATTTGGTAGCAGGTAAGCCATATAATTCTCATTCTCTGTGGTATGAGGCAAAGGTTGAACTTGATGGACTTTATTCAACCTAATTTACGATGTTACTATGAGACACACAACATAAAAATGAGCATAAACAGGACTTGCATACAATACAGCAGTCCATTCTTAACATGTTTCAGAGACGCTAAGGCCTCCTTCATCTTCTGATGGAGGAGGCCTTAGCGTCTCTGAAACGCTTTAAGAATGGACTGCTGTACTGTTGTAAGTCCTGGTCATGCTCGTTTTTATGATGTGTGTCTCAATAAAACAACAATTTTTATTTTGAGATCCTCCTTCTCATCCATGTGTTTATGTGGGATGTTTGTATGCTTGGGAGGCACAAGTTTAGTAGCACTACTTCTGCTAGTTTATTATTTGGCATTCTTGTGGGCAACGCCCTGCTACTAGGCCTCAGCGTGCTTTATTGTTCGCAGTGGAGTGGACTGTTTGCAGCTTCATATGGTGGAATCATATACATTTACCTAGAGCTCGATCCGTGTCTATTTGCTGATTGAGATCTCTAGCATTCAAGGTGGTTAAGTCACATACAAGTCAGTGAGAATGTTTTTGTCCCCTATGATGCAGTTGGTTTGCTCCCGTTTATAGTACATCCCCTTGAAGTGTTTTAGGTTGTGTCCCTGTGTGAAAAGCATGCATTTTTATTTATAATTTGTATTCCCCCTCCCCCCTTTTTTTCCTCCTCTCTCACACCATTTCAATCATCTTTCTTGTTCTCTTTTCTCTCCCACAATTACAGAGTCAGTGGCAGCCACAGCTCCAGCAGCTGCGTGATATGGGCATCCGTGACGAGGATCTGAGCCTCAGGGCCTTACAGGCCACAGGTGGAGACATTCAGGCTGCCCTAGAACTCATTTTTGCAGGGGGCGCTCTGTGATCCAGCTGCTACCACCATCATCCTAAGACTAACACCATCTACACCATCATGTGAACTCTCTTTCAGCTCCAGACATTTTCAGGATTACAGCACATATTTGGAGAGATCTCTACTGTCTCAAATAATATTTATTCTAGATTGCAATTGCTTCCAATAAAGTTGATTTCACATGCAGATATTTTCTTTATGATGCAGAAACTATCATGTTGTCTTCCATTCTTGCAGTGAATTTGTAAAATACACAAATGCCTTAGTTGTGTCTCACTCGGAAGATAATTTCACAGTAAATATTATGTATTTAAAGAGTTACTAATGTTTCCGTATTCAAGCAGCTAAGATTGTTGGTCACACATAATAGTACTGATGTCCGATGCTGGCACTGTTCAGAACTATCTAGTTACACTGTAATTATGAAGTTTACCCCTCCTGCCCCTTTCCCCAATTGTAAGCCACCTCCCCTCGGGTCTGAAAACCGATCATCGGACCAGACAGCTCACAGCGAGGCGAAAAAAGAAGACTGAAGAATAGCAACAGACCCAGTCCATTCTATTAAGTGATCAGAAAGACTTATCTATTAGGCGATCATAAGGATTATATTCCACAGGATGAATTTGTAAGAACTTAACGTTTATTAGTGTATATTAAAAGGACCTTCGTACAAAAATCAAATAAAAAATAATAAACTGTGTCAGCTGAACCGATACTTGGCCCTTGAGACAGACTGGATCTAGTATGCAATCGATCCTAATGAGGATCAGAGTATGTACGTATCTCTGTAAGTAAGGAGATCCCAGCAATGCATTCTGTACCTCTCTAGCACCCAAAGAGTTAATTACCCATTTAATCAATTATAAATTTAGGAAGAGGTACGAGGGTACCAGTAGGTATCAGCGGCATGCTGTTGCCAGTAATGATGGTGAGAGTATGCTGTGATCAAGACACCTTTAAAGGGATAGTAATACTTCGTTTTAACTTTATTTTATTTTGTAGGCATTAAAAAAAAAACACACGAAGAACGATAGAAGTCTTATCTCTCAAACCTTTAAGGTAAGAGAATATTTGGGAAACAGTGATTACAACATGGTTACATTTGAGATCAATCTGGCAAAGCAAAACTGTATAGGTTCGGCCAAAACTTTTTTTTTTTTTTTTTTTTTAAATTAACTTCAAATTGTTAAGAGCGTCAATGCAACACAGACTGGGGATACATTATTTAAAGGGATAGTAATACTTCGTTTTATCTTTATTTTATTTTGTAGGCATTAAAAAGACATGAAGAACGATATAAGTCTTATCTCTCAAACCTTTATGGTTTGAGAGATATTCACAAGCAAAGTTTCCCCTCCCGCCCCTTTTGCCTAGTGTAAGCCATCTCTTCTCAGATGTGGAATGCAGTCCATAGACTGGACAGATAACAGCAGGGGACAAGCTTCTTCCTATTAGAACAATGAAAGCCCTGCCCCCCCCTTGACAAGCTTTTCAGGTTTTTCCCTTATCTTAATTGAAGATTGTCCCTCTCTGCAATCTACCTGGGCACCTCCCTTCTGATCTGGCTGAACAGTGTTACATCAGTAAAAGGGAGGGGGATACTTTGTCATTGAATTACTCCTGAACTATAATTCTGACAGAACTGAAATAACACAGTCCAAATACTATGATGATTAATTAGAGCTGCTTTTATTATGAAACATTACTATCCCTTTAAACAGATAATGGTCATAGAGCTCCATGATAACCTTAACCCTACGTATGCTGAAGAGCAATTGTAACAATTGATGAACATTTATTGCTAACTCAGTAGCGTAGCAAGAAACATAAAATTAGTGCTATTACTTAGAGTATGATTCATTCATATACATCCCTGCATGAAGTACATACTTAATATCCCCTGACTCACAGGTAATGAAAGTCGATGGTAGCTTGTGCTAGTTATCAATGAGTTACACACAGTTGCATGAAGCAAAACCCTAAATTAGTCCATTAATGGACAAAATGGTTCTAAGATCATAACTAAAGAAATACTTTGGTACATATTATCGCCAACAAAAATCATTGGGTAAATGGCAACAGAGGTACCCACGGTCGATTTAAAAAAGAAAACTAAATTAGGTTTTTAAATATTGTTATACCGGAACATTTGTGCAAAAATGTAATTAGCTGTATAGCCCAATGTGTGCCCCCTGCCATCGACCTGCCGGATGTTTCGCCTACACGCTTTTTCTATGGTACCGTCTGCCATAAGCATTCAGATATTTAAACTGAAAACCAGACTCTACACAACCACTATCTTTCTGTGGCGCTGGTACATATACAACATGAAAAGAATAGATTACATGTACAATACGTATGATGAGCTGGATAACAACTAGGATAGAGTGAGAATCCCAAATGTCTATTCTACTTATTGTTGCTGCCACTCTCATGCAAACCTCTGGCATAGGTTTTCCACTCAACATGTAAAGAATACAAAAAAGAGAGAAGACGCACACTATTTAAGAGTAGACCACCTTAAAAGTTCAATATTTTTGACACCACCAGCGTGATACTTCACACAGCGTTTAGCTGGGAAATGCTTTGGGTATTTTGTGAGTACTACTGTTTTTTATATTGAGGCAGCATTCTCTGTATAAGTACATGTTGTATACTTAATCCACTTAAGTGCATATTTCAATATTTTTGGCCAATATTGCTTTTTATATTTGGAATTTTTTAATATTTGCATTAATTATACATATGATTATACCCATGTATTACACTTACCCTCACTATTAGTTCCAGTAATTAGATAGGTTCCTATTCAATGTTGGGAGCTAACCCTAGATAGAGGGTGATGTCACTAGGATTCCTGGGACATTGTAAGCACCGGTTGGAACTATCTCCAAAGAGTGGAACAGGTGGGGGAGCAACACCAGAGTATACCATTACTGGGGTATATCCAGTACAGGCGTACACAACTTGAGGTGGGATTTGGCCTCAAAAAAAAGGTGAGTGAAACAGCTACCCACAATGAAGATATTCCATTGCATGGTGAAGGAGGACAATTGTGTGATGTATCACGGTGGAGGTGTCAAGAACATTGAACTTTTAAAGGTTAGGTAGTGTGCGCCTTCTCTCTTTTTTGTATTCAGAAAACCAGACTCTCCCTAAGCAAGCCATTGGTTAGACCTTAGGTGATTGACATACGTGACCGATATTTTATATACATTAAAAATAAGAGAATTTTGATATCTCATAGTTGTCATTAACTTAAGGTCCAGTGATACTATCCGGTATCACGAAGTTGTGAAACCCAAAAATAAATGATCAATGTTATGTGATGGAGACACAACCAAGATACAGTTATGTCATCTAGGTTGGGTCAGAAACCCATTTACCTATATAGCAGGATAAGAGTTAATTGGCTGAGAGATTAAAATAATATGGGAAGAAGATATTACTTTTTAGCTGTGACGGTACCAGCGTACACCCAGCCTTGGTGTCCCCGTCAATGGTCACTTCTTCTGCTACGAGCCAGATGGACATCCAACAGCATATCGCAATATACCCCAAACTAGGCAAAACTACTGTCAGGGTAACCAGGAGCACACTCTGAATACAGCAAGCTTACCCCACCAGACAACACCAGTGTAGGTAAGACAAGAACTCTCTTTATTGGAACAAACCACACATATTTGTATTCAAACCTTACATTGAAATATATGGACCAAGCAGATACATTAGGAACATAATTAAATCACGATAGACAAAAGGTCAACGGCAAATGGTCTAACAAATACAATGACTCAGACTTGATTACATTTCAAATACAAAAGGGTTGATGAACTCAGATAATGGACACAAAGACTTGAGTGCTTGAATGAATTAACACACGGCAGGGGGTCTGACTACAGTTCACAATGCACTGGCTTGAGTGGCTACAATACACATTGAACAAATTAACCCCTCACTGCCCCTTCCCTTGGAAGCAAGCCAGCAGTCTAATGCAGGGCAGTTTTGTGTAATAAAATCCATTCGCCCCATTCAAATAAAGTCTATCCAAAGTCTTTTTTAGTGCACAACCAGGGCAAAATGTCCACAGTCTTTGGATAAATAGTTCTAGGGCCAGACAAGGGCTCAAGTAATGGGTAGGATCCATTACATTTCTCCCCCTTTTTTTGTACCAAGCCAGCGGTTACGGTAGTAAATGCTGGCACGGGACACTAGGAGAGCCTTACTGCTGGGAGCCCCTTGTCTGGACAGTTCGTCAGTCCGTAGGCCTTGGTCCTAGGCCAGCAGCAATGGTTGAGCCCCTTGTCCTGGGCCAGTGAAAATGTGTACAAGCCCGTTGTCCTGGGCCAGGAGAAAATGGGAGCCCCTTGTCTGGGCCTGGAAATAATAAACAAGCCCCTTGTCCTGGGCCAGGAGAAAATGTGAGCCCCTCGTCCGGGCCTGGAAACAATGCACAAGCTCCTTGTCCTTGGCCAGGAGTACAATTTTGATCCTTGGTTCTGGGCCAAAGAAACTGGTGCCTCCTGGTCCTGGCTAGCACCAAGTTGGGAGGCCTCTCCTGGGCCATGCTCCAGGCAGAGCTGGGGTCAATCTTTTCTGTATCTGGGGCCAGTGGCTCAGGGTCCAGAGCCAGTCTATAAGGGGGATCTCTTTGCCGTGACTGGATCTTTGGGCTCTCAATGGCCTGGGAAACAAAGTGTGGGGAGAGGAGCACATCTCCCCCTTTTAGTTGGCCAAGTGCCCCAGAGGGATAGGAGAGGATGTTATTACCACTCTCCTGGGCTGGGCAATGCTCAAAGGGTCTTTGAAAGCGCTGAGGGTTTCCTCCCCCAGTGCAGGGCCATCCAAGGTTTCAGGTGGCCTGGAGGGAAACACATTCCCGCCCACCAGGCAGAGATCAGAGAATTCAGGGGGCATAACAACCTCCCTGGTGAGGACCGTGGTCCCACTCGCCAGGTCAGCTGTCACAGGGGGGCTGATGGGGAACGCACTCCCACCCACCAATTCACAGGTAAGAGGGGCACAAACAGCATCCTTGGTGAGGACCGCAGTCCCACTCACCAAGTTGGGGGTCACAGGAAAAAGGGGAATCACTGTTGGGCTGGGAGTGAGGACTGTGGTCCCACTCACCCCCGCCAGGGGTTCACAGGGAGAAGGGGGGGACAACCGTTGGGCTGGGAGTGAGTACTGTTGTCCCACTCACCCCAGCCAGGGATTCACAGGGCCTGGTGGGTTCGCTCCCATCCACCAGGCCAGGGGTCACATAGGGGCTGGTATCAAAAGCATCAGTACTGCAAAGAGGCAATCCGATGATCTCCTTGTCTTCCTGGGCCCCCTCGTCAGGGCCACCTCTTTTCTTTAGAAGGGAGATACTTCCAATCCTCCTATTTTATCCAGATATCTGGAGAACACAATCTTTCCCTTCTCCTGGGCAACAACAACAGGGGATGGACTGGGGCTGCTGGTGGGGACCTGCATCTCTTCCACCGCAGCAGGGGTTTCCCAGGCCCGGGTAAGCTCGCTGCTACTCTCCAGGCCAGGGGTTACAGGGGGCTGGTGGGGCACTCCTTTCCACCCACCAGTTCACAACACATATCCACAGGAGGACTAGCAGCACTGCTCTCTTCCAGCCCACTGGGGTCCTCCTCTTGTAGGCCATCACTCGCAAGGCCCTTCTCTGCCTTGAGGGAGACCGCAGTCCCATCCCTCAAGACGGCATCATCCGCGGCCATGGGGAGCACACACTGCTCCTCTTCCAGGGTATTTTCCAACACAACATGGGGCATCTCCTTGGGGCTGCTGGTGAGCTCTTCCTCACTCACCACAGCAGGGGTTTCACAGGGACTGATGGGCTCTCTCCTACCCATCAGTTGGGGCATACAATTGCTGCTGGTGGGGACCTGTGTCTCATCCACCGCAGCTGGGAAAGCAGGGAAAGGGGCAATATGCCTATCAGGGGAGATGCATGTCACATCCCCTGATGCAGAGGCATCTTCTTGGCTGAGGAGGAACGCATTCCCACTCCTCAGCTCAGGCAAAACATTATCCAGGGGCAAAAGGTTATCAGGGAGGACCATTGTCCCACTCCCTGATGTGGGGAAAACACAAGGGGCACTGGTGAGGAGCGCATTCCCACTCACCAGTGTGGAGTGAACAGGGGAAACTCCATCCAAGTCCTCAGCTTCACTGAGGTCCTCCTCAGATGAGTAACCCCCCAGTCTTTTTCCTCTCTTTGTATCTCCTGGGCTTCCTGTAACCAGCCCATGTACATTCGGTCCAAGTTCCATTCTTCCTCTACTACGATGTCTAGGTTTCCTTCCAGATCCGGAGGAAAATAATTCCCAAACATTGCTTTCCTCTTGTCATAAATCTCCTAGTATCGACTGTAGTCCAAACAGCCGAAATTGGCATCCTCATGAAAGGCCTCCCATACAAGTCCTTGGAGAAACAGTCGCAAGTTGTATGGGAAAAACTCAACCATATCCTTTGCATATCTTTGATTCAGGTACTTGGTCATCTCCCAGTATTCATCCTGGACTCGGAGCTCTTCTTTAATGCAGGCGGTGACCTCCCGGTAAAACTCCTCGGCTAGGTCACCTAGGAAGGTCCCCCATCGATATCCGATGTATTGGTACCGCATATCGTACACTCCTATGGCCACCGATAGCCGTGCTTTGCCATCTCTTGGTTGATGCACCCGATGAAAGAAGGAGAAATCCCACCGCTATGCCACCAGATGTGACGGTACCAGCGGACACCCAGCCTGGTGTCCCCGTCAATGGTAACTTCTTCCGCTACGAGCCAGATGGACATCCAACAGCATACCGCAATATACCCCAAACTAGGCAAAACTAGTGTCAGGGTAACCAGGCGCACACTCCGAATACAGCAAGCTTACCCCACTAGACAACACCAGTGTAGGTAAGAGAAGAACTCTCTTTATTGGAACAAACCACACATATTTATATTCAAACCTTACATTGAAATATATGGACCAAGCAGATACATTAGGAACATAATTCAATCACGATAGACAAAAGGTCAACGGCAAATGGTCTAACAAATACAATGACTCAGACTTGATTACATTTCAAATACAAAAGGGTTGATGAACCAATGAGACAATGGACACAAAGACTTGAGTGCTTGAATGAATTAACACACGGCAGGGGGTCTGTTCACAATACACTGGCTTGAGTGGCTACAATACACATTGGACAAATTAACCCCTCACTGCCCCTTCCCTTGGAAGCAAGCCAGCAGTCTAACACAGGGCAGTTTTGTGTAATGAAATCCATTCGCCCCATTCACATAAAGTCTATCCAAAGTCTTTTTTAGTGCACAACCAGGGCAAAATGTCCACAGTCTTTGGATAAATAGTTCTAGGGCCAGACAAGGGCTCAAGTAACGGGTAGGATCCATTACATTAGTAATAATACAAGTTACAGATGTTAAGTCTCTTCAAGTTATGAATAGAACAATAAGGGGTAGAGGAAGCATAATTACATCATGTTACTGGTAATATATTATTTAATAGTTTGCTACAATGCTCAGTCACATGCCCTCATTTAATTAATGTGGCATAATGCAGTTTAGTTGGGAAATCAATCGGTTCTCCTTTTGGAGAAATATGGTCTCCAAATTACCTCCTCTAATCCCAAGGGACTCTTGTTAAAACACTGATACTTTCAATAATTTAGGGTTGCCTTTGTGGTATTTCAAAAAGTGTCTACTAACATTGGTAATTTGTCTCCCATTCATTTGCTTTCTCTCAGCATTTTTGATGTTATTAATGTGTTCCCTTATCCTCTCTTTTAGTTGCCTGGTGGTCATGCCCACATACACTTTCTCAGATGGGCATTGTAGGAGATAGATTACCCCTTTTGAATTACAGTTGAAATAATTATTAATTGTGCATGTTTTTCCAAATCTGTCATGAATTTGCTTCAGATTATTCATATGTGGACAGACTATGCAGTTGCCACACTGGTGTGAACCTGTGATCAGTTTAGTTTTTTGATTAGTAAAATGGCTTGTGACCAATTTGCTTTGAGGTTAGGGGATCTCCTGCAGCATGTCTATACTCTATCACTTGGTACTTTTTTCAAATCAGAGTCTGTTTGCAAGATATACCAGTGTTTTTTGAGTATTCTAACAACAGAATTCCTTTGGTTATTATGTATACTAATTAATCTGATTATCTTCTTAGTGTCCTTAGTAACTTTCTTTTCAAGTAGGGTAGACCTTGGAGTAAGAGAGGCTCTGTTTTTAGTGAGTTTAATGGTGTTCTTGCTATATTCCCTTTCCTGAAAGGCTAATTCATTGGCTCTTTGTTTAAAACAATCATCCTCCGAGCAGTTCCTTCTTATTCTCAGGAATTCTACTGTTAATATCCCTTTGATCACTGATGTTTGGTGAAAGCTGTCATGATGGGGACACTGTTTGCTGCCGTCAGTTTCTTATATAGGTCTCTTACCAGAAAGCCATTGTTTTATAGATGGAGAGATCCAGGAAATTTACTCTTGTAAGGCTGGCATCCACTGTGAGTCTCAGATTATATTCATTGTCATTCAGACATTTAAAGAATTTCAAGAATGTATTCATGTCTCTTTCCCATGTATGAAAATGTCATCCATGTATCTATGTCACAGACTGGCATAGACATTCATTGTGCTTAGGGTATCAGCCAAAATGGCTTCACTTTCCCACCATCCAAGGTACAGGTTACAGGGGGGTGCAGGCCGCCCCCATCGTTACACCCCTTATTTGTAGGTAAAAGCGGTCTTTAAACACAAAATAATTATGTGCTGGAATGAATCTTAGTAACTTGATGATGAGGTTCCTAAAATCATCAGATAAGGATTCATCCCGATCTAAAGAGAACTTGACCGCCATCAATCCCATATCATGGTTGATACTTGAATAGAGGGACTCTACATTACAAGTAATTAAAATAGTTGATGACTCTACTGGAAATCCCTCTTTCTTATTTAATATATTCAGCATGGTGTAGGAAGGAAGTTGTTAAACATATTTTCTTAATTTATTATCAAGAAATGTATTAGCATTTTCGCAAAGTCCTCCAGTGCCCGATACAATAGGAAGTCCTGGTTGTGTTGGTGTGTTTTTATGTATCTTAAGCAGGAGGTGAAATGTGGGTACAATAGGTTTATTCACAGATAAGAATTTGCCCTACATTTTAGAGATTACCTGTGTGGCTACTGCCTCATTTATCAACTTACTGTAAATGTTCATACAATCGGAGGTGGGGTTCGAAAATAATTTCTTATAGCAATTTATGTCAGATAATTGTTTATATGATTCATCCAGGTAAAGTGTCTTAAGCCAAATAACCACATTACCCCTTTTGTCAGATGCCTTAATTACCACGTCATCCCACTTCTGGAGATCTTTTAAAACCTCCTTTTGTGTCTTTGTAAAGTTGTATGGTCCTCGTCTCGGGGATAGACTCATAATATCCTTCATAACTGCTTCACCAAGTAGTTTCACAGGGGGCAGATATTAATTGGTGGGGTGAATTTAGATTTGGGTTTGAGTTGTGCATTGGGATTTTTCTTATTATTATAAAGGAGGTCATAGAGATCTTGTAGCACTGTATCATGATTAGACTTTTCTGTAGTATCACGATGTGTTAGCTCTCTAGATCTATCAAAGATACAATTCTGATCAAAGAACCCAATATTCTGGGGTTCTTCAGTATTGTTTGAGGAGAAATGTTTATGTAAAAGAAGCTTCCTACAAAATAGAAATAAACCTTTGTATATTCAAATTTGTCCAAGTTATTGGGTGGAGCAAAAGATAGACCTATATTAACTGCTTCTAAATGGTCTTGTGTAAAGGCATGGTCATTCAGATTTATGACCTGACACTCTTCATCTCTGAAATCCCCTCCTTTGAGTTTGTTGTTGATATACCCATAATTCTGTTCCTTAAATACCTTCCCACTTCTTCTGATCCTCCTCCTATATGGTTGTATATTCCCGTCCTCCGTCCCTTTGCAGGTGTGGGCCTAAACTTATTTTGTCGTGAAGTTCTAAATTCAGTAGATCCCTCAGCTGGACTGTCTGTCTGAAATATCAGATTCAGACTGTTCAGTATCCACTACAATAGCTTGTGTATTCTCATAATTTGTAATTGACTTCCACAGGTAAATATTGCCCTCAGAGTAGTCTTTTATGTCCTTTTGAAGTTTATTTTTCTTCTTGGTAAGAATTTTGGATTCCCATGCATCAATTTCCTCATTGATTTTATTAAGTTTATTGATGATCTCCTGTATATCAAATGATTTCAATTTATTTTCTAACTCATTGACCTTTTGGTTTACTCATGCTCAAGAAGTGTGTTCATGAGTTCTCCAGTACTTGTTTAGAGAATATTTCCATCTCTTATTGAGATATCTAGTATGACTGAGGGCATTGATTTTATACGTAGGCCCCTAGGTATGATCTTGTTTACTAAGTATTTTTCATACGAGAGTTTGTTCCACCAGGATCACATCAGTTTTATATTTGTGCGTTTGAATTAAGTCCAAAAATGCTTATTGGTAAATAATAATGTAGAGGGATTGCTCATCCTAATTTTGAGTGTGCTACCAAAAATGTAACTCCACAGACAGAGTTAATAATAGTATGTAAAGAAAATGGTGCATCAGTAAATCAGTAAATTGATTGTATGTATACCAGAGAGAATGTGTTAGTTCTGTTTAAATTGTAGAAACAAAAAAAATAGAAGAAGACAGAAAAACAGCACCAGACCCACCCCAATCTATTAGGTGATCATAAGGACCAAATTTCATAGGATGGATTTATGATTAAAGCTTAAAGTTTATTAGTATATAAAAAGGACCTTCTTACAAGACGCAAATTAAAAATAATAAAAAAAGTTGTGTAAGAGCTGAACTGATACATGATCTTTATCAACCTGAGACAGACTGAATCTATTTGCAACAATAAGTACAATTTGCACGAATCAATATCTTCTAGTCATTAGAGTTTAAAAATGTGTCGATTCCTGTCTTAATTACCAATTTAATTAATACATTTAGGAAGATGTATGAGGGTACTAATAGGTATCAGCGGTATGCTGTTGTTTGTAACGATGATGGAAGTATGCTGTTAAGGCACTTTTAAAAAGATAATGGTCATAGAGTGCTGTGATAATCTTAACCCTATGTATGTTGAAGACCTATTGTAACCATTGATCAACATTTATTACTAACTCAATAGTGTAGCAAGAAATGTAAAAGTAGTGCTATTCATATCCATCCCCGCATGTAGTACATACTTAATATCAGGTAAATGGCAAGAGATTTACCCTCTGTCGATTTCAAAAAGAAAAGAAAATAAGGTTTTTAAATATTGTTATACTGGATCATTGTTGCAAAATGAAATTAGAGGCCAGTGTGTGCCCCCACCGTAACCCTGATGCGCGTTTCGCCTACAGGCTTTTTCAAAGGTGCCGGCCGCCATAAGCATATGGGTATTTAAATGGAAGACCAGACTCTCCCTAAGGAGGCCATTAATTAGACCTTAATGATGATTGACATATGTGACTGAGATTTTATATACAATAAAAAGAGAAGTTTAATATCTTAAAGATATGTCTTTAAATTGCAGTGGATATAAAAAGTCAACACAACCCTGTTAAAATGCCAGGTTTTTGTGATGTTAAAGAATGAGACAAAGATAAATCATGTCAGAACTTTTTCCACCTTTAATGTGACCTATAACGTGAACAATTCGATTGCAAAACAAACTGAAATCGTTGAGGGGGAAAAATAAAAAACTCACAATAACCTGGTTGCATAGGTGTGTACACCCTCTTATAACTGGGGATGTGGCTGTGTTCAGAATTAACCAATCACATTCAGTCTCATGTTAAATAGAAGTCATTACACACCTGCCATCATTTAAAGTGACTCCGATTAATCACAAATAAAGTTCAGCTGTTCTAGTAGGATTTTCTTGACATTTGCTTAGTTGCATCTCAGAGTAAAAGCCATGGTCCGCAGAGAGCTTCCAAAGCATCAGAGGGATCTTACTGTTGAAAGATATCAGTCAGTAGAAGGGTACAAAAGAATTTCCAAAGCATTAGATATACCATGGAACACAGTGAAGACAGTCATCATCAAGTGGTGAAAATATGGCACAACGGAGACTTTACCAAGAACTGGATGTCCCTCCAAAATCGATGAGAAGACGAGAAGAAAACTGGTCAGGGAGGCTTCCAAGAGGCCTACTGCAACATTAAAGGGACTGCAGGAATTTCTGGCAAGTACTGGCTGTGTGCTACATGTGACAACAATCTCCTGTATTCTTCATATGAATGGGCTATGGGGTAGGGTGGCAAGACGGAAGCCTTTTCTTACAAAGAAAAACATCCAAGCCCGGTTTGCAATAACAAACATCAGGTCCCCCAAAAGCATGTGGGAATATGTGTTATGGGCTGATGAAACCAACTTTGAACTTTTTGGCCATAATTCCAAAAGGTATGTTTGGTGCAAAAACAACACTGCACATCACCTAAAGAACACCATACCCACAGTGAAGCATGGTGGTGGCAGCATCATGCTTTGGGGCTGTTTTTCCTCAGTTGGAACCAGGGCCTTAGTCAGGGTGGAGGGAATTATGACCAATTCCAAATACCAGGAAATTTTGGCACAAAACCTTCAGGCGTCTGTTAGAAAGCTGAAGATGAAGAGGAAGTTCACCTTTCAGCACGACAACGACCCAAAGCACACATCCAAATCCACAAAAGCATGGCTTCACCAGAAGAAGATTAACATTTTGGAATGGTCCAGCCAGAGCCCAGACCTGAATCCAATTGAACATCTGGGGGTGATCTGAAGAGGGCTGTGCACAGGAGATGTCCTCACAATCTGACAGATTTGGAGTGCTATTGCACAGAAGAGTGGGCAAATATTGCCACGTCAAGATGTGCCATGCTAATAAACTCCTACCCAAAAAGACTGATTGCTGTAATAAAATCAAAAGGTGCTTCAACACAGTATTATTTTAAGGGTGTGCACGCCTACGCAACCAGGTTATTGTGAGTTTTTTATTTTTCCCCCTCAATGATTTCAGTTTGTTTTGCAATTGAATTGTTCACGTTATAGGTCACATTAAAGGTGGTAAAAGTTCTGACATGATTTATCTTTGTCTCATTCTTTAACATCACAAGAACCTGGCATTTTAGCAGGGGTGTGTAGAGTTTTTATATCCACTGTAAGTGGATCACAATGAGGGACAATCTTCCCAGTATAAAGAAACCCTTCCTTCCTTGACGAAGGGGGGTGCAGGTTTTTCCTAATGCTGACTGAAGATTTTCCCTCGTAGTGATCCACTGTCAGATCTGAGCCAGAAACACTGACGTTGGGAAAAGGGGCAGGAGGGGTAAACTTCATCATATAATTACAGAGTAACTAGATAATTCTGAACAGTGCCAGCATCGGGCATCAGTACTATTAACCTTTTGACTGCCAGAGTGGTATGCAATGCTCTGGCATTCAACAGGTTAAGCATGACCAACAAACTTAGTTGCTTAAGTACGGAAACGTAACTAACGCTTTTAAGATGGAATTTTAACAAAATCCAATTCAGTTCTCTCCTTTAGCACTAGAGGGAGCCAAAAGATTTTGTCACTATAAGAGCATATTGAATTGTAAAGGCATCTATAATGCATTTGCAGTTAGTTTGTAGGTATCCCTAGCATCTAAAAGGTTAATAGGTTAAAATTTACTAACACTAGTAAAATAAATTTTACAAAAATTAAAAAGATGACTTTTTTCCTGTGTTATCTGGAAGTTTTATAGTCACCTATTCCTTCCATTCTCATATGTATGTATGTATGTATTTTTCTTTATTTATATAGTGCCATACATTACTTTACAGAAATTTGAATAGTACAACACAAATATACAGAACTGGCTTAAGAGTATCAGACTACAGTATGATCATTGTATTATTTGCGGGGAAAAGTGCAGAAAAGGGAATCATACATTGGGAAAGGGACCCTGCCCCAAGGAGCTTACAATCTAATTAGAAATCACGACAACATACTGAGACAGTAGGAGAAGGAAGCCATTTCCAGGTAAGCCCCAAGTGGGGTTATTGATTTGATTTAGATTTTTCTGCTGTTCACTCACTATGTGTTTTGCTGATTGATAAAAATACACTATTGACATGTCTATTTTTGAAAGCATTCTTACTTTACGGCATTTTTTCCACACATGCCTAAGACTTTTGCATAGCACTGTATGTCTCTCTTTGTGGGTATCTTTGTGTATGTTTGTAGACAAATGTGATTATGTTAACTTCTAGCCCTATAGCTGCTGTTTCACTATAACTTCCATCATCTTCAGGTTCCTTTGATGTGTGAGTCCTTTTGGGATGGACAAATCTCTCATCCCGAGTAGTTAGTTAGAATTTGTGAAGGAAGCAAAAGTGCTAATCTTTGCACGTGTGCACGCACATACATATATCTTTTGCTTGACAAGTGTCCCAGTAGAGGACTGAAACATTGTTTCACACTATTTTACTGGAAAAGCGCAAAGTCCAAGAGTGAGCAGTTTTGTTAAAGTGACAGTAATACTTCAATGTAATTTTATTTTGTAGCCATTAAAAAAAACATTAAAAACGATATAAGTCTTATCTCTCAAACCTTTATGGTCTGAGAGATATTCACAAGTAAAGTTTCCCCTGACTGTCTGTATCGGTCAAGTCTGCCATCTAGTTGACAGACATGGAGTCCGGTCCGCAGACCAGCCGGAGGCTGTTCGGTAGAGCCGAAATTGCAAAATATAAAAATAACTACTTCATTGGAATGATCTACAAAGTGTAGGCTGACCAGATCTCACCTGGGACACATAGGAGAAATACATACTGCAGGACTGTATTGATTTCAGTGAAGTACTGCAAAATGGCTATTTCCTATGTGTCCCCGGTTAAAAGTGAGATCTGGTCAGCCTAACAAAGTGTGCTTGCACACCAGGCACACTTTGTAGACCATTTCAATGAAGTAATTATTTTTATATCTTGCTATCTCGGCTCTGCTGAAGAGCCGCTGGACGGTCTGTGGACCGGATTCCAAATCTGTCAGCTAGAGTGCTGACGTCAGTCAGGGGAAAACTTTACTTTGAAATATCTCTCAAACCATAAAGGTTTGAAAGATAAGACTTATGTCGTTTTTAATGGCTACAAATTAAAATAAAATTAAATTGAAGTATTACTATCACTTTAACCCCTTAACGACAGATGACTTACCAGGTATGTCCTGCAGAAACTGTCACTTAGTGACAGAGGACGTACCTGGTAAAGTCACGGAAGTCCGGGTCTCCGTGCGGCTGCACGCCGCTCGGAGACTCTGGACTTGTTTGAAAAAAAAAAAAAATGTTCCTCGGGCGTTAAGGTGACAGCAGCGTATGAACGTGGTTGTCACTAAGGGATTGACTTTGTTTTCTGTTGCATTCTAAACGTGATTATACATACACACACACACACACGCACACACATCCTCCCTTCCACTTCTCATTTTGTGATTCGTCACTCTCTATGAGCTGGTTCATTCTGCCGTTCTACACTGAAGATGCTGCAGTCTATTTTTTTTGTCCATCTTGTATGCGTTTGGCTCCCTGTGTTTATTGCTCAAGCAGATCTGGAGAGTGTGAACCAAGCAATCAGTTGCCAGGATGGTAAGTGAGACCCACAACTGTCACTGTAGCTTATTAGTGTTTGTCAGTGACTCTCTCTCGTTCTCTGTATGTGTGTGTGTGTGTGTATATGTATGTATATATATAATAGATATACACACAATCAGATATATCATATATATATATATATATATATATATATATAGGAAAAGCTGGAGAAATTCTGGGGCTAACCAACTGGGAGAAGTAAATATTTTCTTGGCTTTAAATGGTGATTTTAACCCCTTGAATGCTAGAGAGCTCTCAAATGCACTGTGAAGCACTGAGGTGGAGACCTCTATAGAATTCAAGTGGTTAAAAGCCCCATTTAAATATGTGGATTTGGGTGGAGGGAGGGGGGTGTCTGGTCCCCTATAATGCAGCTAGTTTGCCCCAGTCCCTCTTAGTGAAAGTGAGGCTGATGTACTAAGCACATCTGGAACAATTCTGGGGAAAACTAACTGTACCACAGGGGACAAATACAAGTCCCATTCATTTAAATGAAGGTGTTAACCCTTTGAATACTAGAGTTCTCCTTCATATTGCTTTGTAATACATTTGAGTCCACTCACATGCAAACCCCTTTTAACTCAGTGGCAATTAGGAGAATGTTAATATTTACCCTATAGTGCAGTTGGTTTGCCCCAGATCTGCAACTGTTCTCTCTACTACATAAGCCTAATGTAGGGGAGTAATATTTTTTGTTGTGTCAGTGGGTGTCCAACATATTGGTCCTTAATGAGACACCCCCCAAAATGATACCCATGTTAAAGACAAATGTTTGCTTGCATGAGATTTATATGCTATTTCTGTGTCCACTGTAGTAAAAGTGTAGTAAAAGAGTGTTCACAGTGTGTTGGACACCCAGGCCCGGATTTCTGAATAGGCAGACAAGGCACGTGCCTAGGGCGCCCGATTTTCAGGGGCGCCTTGCAGTGCCATTGTCACGCCCACAAATCCGGGTGCCTCACAACTACCATTTGTGTAACATTTCCCTGTGAGCGTGCGCCTAGGATATGCCCTCAACTCAAGGGCGCAGGCGCTGTTACCTTGTTCTGGCTGCTGGCTCAATAGTGTATGCCGCCGGGGCCGCCCCACGTGACCCACTGCTGCGTCTGATGTAACAAGACGTCCCGAGGTGGCCAATGAGAACAGAGGTAGAGGCTCTCTGTTGTCATTGGTCACCGCTCTCTGTTCTCATTGGCTACCTCTGGATGTCTTGTGAGATCATGAAGCTGCCCGCAAGGAGGTGTTGGGAGCGCCTCTGAATTAAATAAATGCTCCCATAAGCGCCCTCCACCCCACATTTGAAGCCTGTGTCAGCGCTTTGTTGGAGCTCAGAGGCGGGTTCCCAGAGCTCCAGTGTGGCAGACGGCAGTTGTAGTTCGGCTCAGAGGCGGGTTTCCAGGGCTACAGTAACAGCAACAGCTGTGGAACTTGTGTGGACTAGGCAGTTGTGGACTACAATTGTGGTTCGGCTCAGAGGCGCTACAGACAGCAGGCTGGCCAGTGGTTTTGGACAGGTGGCAGTGGTATACATTAGCCAGGTATGTGTGTTGCCCACAATTATATTTATTTCTTAGGCGGATGTACTGTACTGTTAGTTTGAAATGTGTGCTGTAGCAACCATCTGTGTTATTTCTGGTGTTCCAAGCTTGTATTTATTACTTCACTTACAAAGGTGCTGGGAACACAGGGAACTACCATCCCACACAATCCTTACTTTCACTAAGTCCCCATCTGGCGACTAGCTGCTTAGTAGCTCTAGTCACCAGAATAATTACCTCATTTCCTCATCTTGCCATTGTGACGTCATGCGCCTGAGCTGTCAGTCCCAGCTGGAGCCAAATGGCTCCTAGCAACACCTCCTATGGGACTGACAGCACAGGAGCGAGGACGTCACAATGGCAAGATATCCGCGCTCAGTCCTGTCGCCCATGGAAGAGGAGAAATCAATTAAATGAGGTAATTATTCTGGCGACTAGCGCTACTAAGCAGCTAGTCGCCAGATTGGGACTTAGTAAAAGTAAGGATTGTGTAGGGTGCTAGTTCCCCTTTAAGTGTATATATACCTTCACTTTTATTAAGACATGATAAGGTAATCCAACGTTTTAACTTTAATTCCCTATCTGGGACTTTTGTCAGGGATAGTAAAATCTAAAAATGGGTGTGGTCAATGGAGGGTGTGGCCAAGTGAGAGGCGTGGTTAGGGGTAGGGCAAAGGCGGGGCTAGGGGCACCAAGCGTTGTTGTGCCTAGGGGCGCCTGAGATGTAATTCCGGCCCTGTGGACACCCCTCTTATTAACATACCTGGGAACTCTCCAGATCTGCCACAGAGACACAGGTTATTAGAGTTAATTACTGGGCCTCCGAGGACAGGGGCTGATTCTCCTCCTTCCCACCCTGTTCCTCCTATTTCCCACTCAAATCTCCTCCTTCCCACCCTGTTCCTCCCATTTTCCACCCACTTCTCCTCCTTCATACCCTGTTCCTCCCATTTTTCACCCACTTCTCCTCCTTCCCACTCTGTTCCTCCCATTTCTCACTCACTTCTCCTCCTTCCCACCCTGTTCCTCCCATTTCCCACCCACTTCTCCTCCTTCCCACTCTGTTCCTCCCGTTTCTCATTCACTTCTCCTCCTTCCCACCCTGTTCCTCCCATTTTTCACTCACTTCTCCTCCTTCCCACCCTGTTCCTCCCATTTTCCACCCACTTATCCTCCTTCCCACTCTGTTCCTCCCATTTCCCACCCACTTCTCCTCTTTCCCACTCTGTTCCTCCCATTTCTCACTCACTTCTCCTCCTTCCCACCCTGTTCCTCCCATTTCCCACCCACTTCTCCTTCCCACTCTGTTCCTCCCATTTCTCACCCACTTCTCCTCCTTCCCACTCTGTTCCTCCCATTTCTCACTCACTTCTCCTCCTTCCCACCCTGTTCCTCCCATTTCCCACTCACTTCTCCTCCTTCCCACTCTGTTCCTCCCATTTCTCACTCACTTCTCCTCCTTCCCACCCTGTTCCTCCCATTTCCCACCCACTTCTCCTCCTTCCCACTCTGTTCCTCCCATTTCCCATTCACTTCTCCTTCCCACCCTGTTCCTCCCATTTCCCACCCAGAGGGTATGAAGCAATGTAGTGCACACTCCTTTGTACCTTAAATGTTTAAGCAGTTGAATTAATGTGTTCCTGCCCTTCACTTATACTATGATGAAAATAAGTGCATAAATGTTATATACACTAGCAAATAAACATGGCATTTCCTGTGTAAAAAATAGTGTAAAATATTTTATTTATTGTTCAAATTGTGTTGTCATGTTGGGACTTGAAAGATGGGTGAAAGACAGTTCTGGAGTTATAGGAGGGGTGTTTGTAAAGTTCACAGAGGTGAAAGACAGTTATGGGTTTATAGTAGGGGTGTTTGTAACAAACAGAGAGGTGAAAGACAGTTCTGTGTTTATAGGAGGGGTGTTTGTAAAGTACAGAGAGGTGAAAGACAGTTATGGGTTTATAGTAGGGGTGTTTGTAACAAACAGAGAGGTGAAAGACAGTTCTGTGTTTATAGGAGGGGTGTTTGTAAAGTACAGAGAGGTGGGTCATTCTCAAACAGCTTGTGGCATTGTGCAAAGCTGAAGGTGGAGGCTGGTTGTGAGTGGCTGAGAATTTGTGTATTGAGAGTTTAAGGGGACTGTAACAGGATAATGTGTCTCTGCAACATCCCCTTAAGGTCATATTACCTGTTTTTATACTAGCTATGTAGCGTGTAGTTGCCTGTGCAGCAAAGGTGAAATGCAAGGGAAAGGGTGCCTCCTCCCTTTCAATGCCTCACCTCCCTCCTCCCCTTCTTTCACTACATGGACAACACCGTGCTACATAGCTTAATATCATAGTTGATGAGGCTGAAAAAATACATGTGTCCATCAAGTTCATCGCATGCCATATCACCCCTTTTGATCCAGAAGAAAAAAAAAGAAAAGATGTAAGCCATTTAAAGCCAATAAAGGCCCAAGTGGGTAAAACAATTCCTTCCTGACTCCAAATGGCAGTCAGATAGTTCCCTGGCTCAATATTCTATCTGCTGTGAAACCAACTATCACAATTCTCAATATTGTTCTGAGCTACAATGGTATCCATTACTTTTTTAAAAGCAGGTACAGTATTTGCAAGTACAGAATCCTGTGGCAAAGAATTCCATAACTATACTGCCATTACTGTAAAAAAAATCCCTATCTTTGTTTTAGTCTAAAGCATCTTTCCTCTAGTCTTAATGGATGGCCTTGTTTTTTTGCTTACCTTAGAGAGTTCTTTGTTTTTACCTCGAATACATTTATAAATGGTAATTATATTACCCCTTAGATATCTCTTCTCCAACGTAAACAAACCCAGTTTGACTAGTCTCTCTCTTTATAACTCAATCTCCCAGTCACTTTATTAGTTTTGTTGCACGTCTCTGCACTTTTTTCCAGTTCAATAATGTCTTTTTTAAAGGCATAGTAATACTTTATTATTACTATTCCCCATATTGTAGCTATTTGAAAAATAATTGAATTGCCCCCAGGTTCATCTCTCAAACCTTTATGGTTAGATAACAAAGTTCCCCCTTCCCTGAAGTCAGCGTTGTACTGACTGCAGGGGAAGCCTGTCGTATGACAGGCTTGCGGCTCTGCAGCTGAGCCGAGATCGCGTTAGTGAAAAATAATTATTTCACTGAAATGGTTTTCTACATGTGCTTGGTTTGCAAGCATATGTAGAAGTCAGTTTCAGTGAAATAAAAGTTTGAGAGATGAACCCGGGGGCTATTAAATTCTTTTTGAAATAGCTACAGTATGGTGAATAGTAATATTAAAGTATTACTATCCCTTTAAGAATAGGTGCCCAATACTGTACACTATATTCCAGATGAGGCATAACCAAGGATTTTATAGAGGTAAAATCATATTAGCATCCTGGTTAGCTATACCCATTTTATACAGGATACTACCCTATTGGCTCTTTCAGCAGCTGAGTGACACTGCTGTGAAGTCTTATGTCTATAGAGTAGTTTCCCATTTCGTATATATGTAGTGTGTTTGTTTCTGCAGTAATTAATTAGATAGTATGCAGTGAAGAGTCCATAAAGAGGACTCTATGGGGGAGATACACTAAGGGGTGATAAAGAGGTGATAACTTCTCCAGTGATTTCACTTCTCCAGTTCCTGTTATTCTATGGTGCCCATGCACTAAGAATTCTCAAGTGGGAGAGCTCTTTGGATCCATAGAATAACATGGGGAATGGGGAAGCGATATCATTGTAGAAGTCTTCTCCACTTTATCAACTGCTTATCACTCCTTAGTGCATAACAACTTTTGAGTGAGGCTGCAATGGCGCCACCTATATAAGTGGCAAAACACGTGAGATGCAGCTGCTCAGCTCCAGTGATGCCTAAGAGATAGGTAGAAGCTGTCCAACCATCTGCCTAATATCATCCCCCAAGTGCTCATGAGAAACTCAAGCTCACAATACAACATATAGTATAAACAGCTGGAAATAAATTCAGCACGATTGCTTTTCCCTTCTATCCGCATGGAATGTTGTATTTATCTGCACATAGAAGACATTACTGGTTACAATGATCATTAATTTGCTGAAGCTGGTTACCTGTGCAGCAAAAGTGAAGGAGAGGTGATGCGGCAAAGGGAAGAAGGTACCACTTACCCTTCACCTCATTGCCCCCCCCCCCCATTCTTTCACCTTTGCTGTGCAGGCAATGCCATGCTTCATAGTCTTCCATTGTTTAACTCTTTGAGTTCCAGAGTGGTATCCAAAGTGTTGTTTAGCAATATGCTGGACACCCCTCTCTCACTCTGTGGGTTAACACGATGTCAGGCGATGCAGGGATTGGGATTGGATGAAGCAAGGGGGAGGGGGAAGCAATGAGGTGAGGAAGGACAATGAAAGTGAAAGCGAGGGAGAGGCAATAAAGGAAGGGAGGTGAAAATGGATTGGAAGAAGGGAGGTTTGGAGGGGAAAATGTGATGGGTGTATACTTAATACTCATGATACTCATGACAAAATCACTGCCCAGCAGGTATTTATGGTACAGACAGGTTCCTGTAGCTAGTGATTTTGACAGGAGTGGTCAGAGGGACACAGCTCAAGACATTTGGACTGTGTGAAGTCATGGAATAAAATCAGCACTCAGAGTAGAGGAACAACATTTAAAATGGGGAAGCAGCCATGCAATGGGGACAACAGAAATATTTTCACCCTTTTACTGACAAGGAAGCAATACAGAGCTGTATCATTATGTAGAAACGTATAGAAGATATCCAGGACTGGATTCTGTTGCCTTTTTAAATTCATATCCAAATTGCCTCACAGACTTCAATCGGATTTTTTTTGGATTAATCATAATGGAATCTATACCATAGGTAGAACAGCTATACCAGTGGTCCATACAGAGTAGGATCCTGTTCAAGACTTGGCCTGGGATATTTTTGAAACTCCAGTAAAGGCAACCATATTTATTTTACCTGCCCTATCCCTGGCCTTTTCTTTCTCTTTATCACACCCCTAGACCTTCCTTTCCTTGTCTCTTTCCCATTATAGATATATACTTTGACACACACACATATAAAAAAAACTCTGAAATACAGAATCAAACATGTGTGTGTGTGTATGTGAGTATCATCAATATATATAGATACAGTTATTTGTATAAATAGATATACAGAATGAATAGTTATATAGGCATGCTGGTTATATAGTGTAGACAACAGCCTTCACAACAGTGTTACTCAGCCGCTGCAAATCCAATACGGTCCTGTCATATTTAAAGAGGTATTGATGTACCAGGATGGAAATATAATTCTTCCTCTTTATATACCCTTGGTAAAGCCTCATCTAGAAAGTTTTCGCACGTATCAATAAAAATACTTTATTGAACCAGAAAAGTACAGAGACCCACTAAACTGACAACTGACTAGAAGATTTTAATTATTAAGAGAACTATCCATTAGAGAAGTGATGTCTGGGGGGTGGGGTATGCTTACTATTAAAATACACCAATACAAAGAAATCTCTGGGGAACTCGACTCATAGGGCCGTATGTTCAAAGGGATAACGACAAAAAAATGTTGTATGAAAGACAAAAAAAAGTCATTGTATGCCTGAACAACATCTTTTCTATAGAGTATACGACAAAAAACTAGTAATATCCATTGTGTATGACAGAACTCCAGAATTGAAGGGCAAAGGGGCGTGACAAGGGCGTGGTTAAACTATTCTCCAGTGTCGTATAGAGGAAAAGAAAATTTGTCGGAACTAACGACAAAAAAAGTCTTGCAAAGGACAAAATTTGTACGCTAAGAAAAAAGTGAAAGGAATGTGTTCTGAATGTGAGAATTTTTGTGTTAGTAAAGACATTTTTAAAGGCATTTTTGTCATTAATTAAGACATTTTTGTCGTTAAGTACGACAATTTCAGTCAGGACAAACAACATATTTCCAATCACAACCGACTCTCTGAATATATTAATGATCCCAAAGAGACTGTACTTTGAAAAGTTGTTACACACGACAAAAGCTATTTCGCTACTTCTTTGAACATATGGCCCAAAGAATTGAAGAAAAACAAGTGGTTACCTATTAGGATTGTAGTATAGGCACTTCAGGCAGGGATTTTTTTTTTTACAGTAAAGGCAGTAAGAATATCCGGGGACTCTCAGGGATTGACCATGAGTCTCAGGGTTTTGATCCAGGTCTCAGGGTGGGTGAAGGACCAAATTTTCAGGGTGAGGGTGTTAATGACTACATCATCTACACCAAATATCTTCAGGCAATTAAAATGCTAAGTTACAGCATGTTAAGGGGTCCTTGAGGAACAAAAGAACACCTTCCGGTTATAGCAAGCAGGGACATATTCACCTGAAATCTATATTCTGGGGAACTTTACAGGTTAATATTTCAAGAAATGCAGGGTCGGCTCATTTTGAAAGTTCCCAGCTATGGCAGTAGTCATGTGGAACTCTTTGCCATGGGGGCTGAGGAGGACGGGTGTATTTGCAGATACATAGATGGTTTCAAAAAAGTATTGATCCCTTTTTACCTCAGAACAAATACAGGCAATTATTATAGTTGTTTTGATGCAGATAGGATTTTGATCCATGGAGACAGCTGACCAAGAAGGGATTTTTTTTTTTTAAAGTGGAACTACCACCTTTATGAAAGATGTCCCCAAATAATTCCTCATCTAGCGACTAGCTGATCAGTAGTGCTAGTCGCCAGAATAATTGCCTCCTTAATGCGAATTATACTCTGCTCCGGGACTGACAGGCAGGACGGAGCACAGACATCTTTCCATAGTAGGGTTGCCACCTTTTCCTCAAAAAAATACCGGCCATAGCTGTGGGTTGGTGAAGGTGGAGCCAAAAAAGGGCGGAGTCACAAAAGGGGCAGAACCACTCAATTTTGCATGACCTTACAAAATTGTCCTGCCTGTCAGTCCCGGAGCAGAGGATAATTTGCATTAAGGAGGTAATAGTTCTGGCGATTAGCACTACTGATCAGCTAGTCGCCAGATGAGGAATTATTTGGGGGCATCTTTCATAAAGGTGGTAGTTCCACTTTAACTGCTTGGGGCCTAATTGAAAACAGCCTCACAGGTTTTATTTATGTATCTATTTATTTCTATGTATATAGATATAGATTCATTTTTTGCTTTTATTTCCTTCCTCTGAGTCAGCAAAGGTGATGCTGGGAGTCATGGGCAAAGGCTGAATTTGATTACACACACTTCTCACATTAGCCCTAATATTTGTTTTGCATAATTATAACATTTCACATTTCTTTCTGATCATGGAGGCTTAGTTATCCATTTGACTTGCTAAAATACATAACTGATGCAAGAGCATGATCACAGAGTTTTCCCTCATAATGTCCTGGCCTCTTTTGTAATATAACCGTTTGTACATTGCTGAATAGTTGAGTTGGTGTCTGTATATTTGAACTTTTGTATCACTGAGCTATTTATGCTGAGTAAAAAAGGCTACTTCCTGTTAGGAAGCAACTATAACCAAAACTAGCATTAGCTGATAGTAACAGTCGCTCCCAGCTTCTTCAAAATGCTTTATATTTGATGACTTAAAGGGACAGTGCTTCCTACAAGCGGAACATAAAAATAGCCCCTAAAAAATATACCATTGCAGACCTTATCCCTGACACTCCCAAGTGGCCCTACAACCTTAAAAATGTATAGTTAGTTTTTGATATTTTCTACTGTATTTGAATTTCTTTAGTCAGCTTAGCTGAGCTTCCCTCCTCCTGTCCATCCTCTCTGTAACTCTTTGAGTGTCAGAGGGGAATGCTTTGCATTGCAGAGTCAATACATTGCTTACTTCTCTGGCACTCAAAGGGTTAAAACCCCACTTATGATCAAGCCCACTCAAGGAATTGTAAAGGACCAGCATGAGCGGATAAGACTAGGTGTAATTGCATCAGCTGACATCACTGGAGACGTAGGGGGTGAGTAGGTGGGTAGACTTTTTAATATTGCCACAGCAACACAAGAAACTTGTTTTGAATCAAATTATTTAACCAAAATATTGCAATAATCTAAAGTTTGCCATAGGAAGCACTGCTCCTTTAAAAACCCCAAATTTGTAATTGCAAACAAAACAAAAATGTCATGGCACAGGTTATTAATAAAGTATAAATTGTGTCTATCTTATTTGCCTAAGCCATACCCCCAAAGTTTCAAATGGCCAAAGAGTTTTCGGTTGTGTTGCTGTGGGCAGGGAATTGCTGACAATTTATATGACCTTTTGACACCTCTTTGTGTCAATGAATACATGATTCAGACAATGTATTTTATTTACACTGAATCATTTATAACCATATATAATTTATAAACCTGTACAATGAAAGTTACACATTAACCCCTTAGTGATGAGCAATCCAGGAAGTGAACTTCCCTTAAGGACCACTTTGAAGTTGGTTGGCTCCCCGGCACACGTGACTGGTGGAGTGTACCGGCACTCTGAACAGGGGTCTGAGAGAGACCGCTTTGATCTTGGAGTAGTCAGTTTCTGACCCTGATTGTTCCTACAGCGCTCCCGTAGGTGCACTGTAAGCACGAAGTATGTAACATTCCAGGACTGTCTCCGGACCTTTATGCAAGTTTACTGGTGATGGTCGTGACAAGTCACCAGTTTTTAAGGAGTAAATGAGAGTTTTATTGCTATGGAGCAATTATATACAGCACACAATCTAATCTCCCAAAAAGAGGGACACCAGGGTGGGAAATAGGGACATAGGGATTTAGGTCTCAAAGAGGGACACGTGGTAGTTATGGCCTGTGAAATCCCCTTCGATCTTAACATGTCTTTGGGCCACGCAGACTGGGGTCTGTTCCCATCGGTATCCTTTTGAATGGTCGCATGCAGAAGAGCATGCAACCATTCAAGTCTTTCAGCAGGTCGCATGGCTAAACAACGCGACATGACAATCTCGCACTGCATGACAGCGAGAGATTGTCACGTAGCATAGGCAATGGGCGCATGCTGCAGATAAGTGTATTCTTTTATGTTTTTGCCGTCTTCACATCTTTGAATTGTTTTTGCCCTTCCCCTGGTTCTGAACCCGTTTGTTAAGCGCATGGAGGCAACTGGAGAGCTTCCGTGTGCAGCAGATAATAATCCGTCCTCTTCCTGCCGCCTGCTAGCCTGTGCCTTTTGCTGAACGGAGTATTATCTGCAGCACACGAAGGCGCTCCAACTGCCTCCGTGTGCTTAGCAAACGGGTTCAGAACCAGGGGAAGAGTACAAACAATTCAGAGATGTGAAGACGTCATAAACATAAAATAATATACTTATCTGCAGCATGCGCCCATTGACTACGCAACGTGACAATCTTGCACTGTCATGCAGTGAGAGATTGTCACATTGCTCTGTTTAGCCTTGCGACCTGCTGAAAGACTTGAATAGTTGCATGTTCTTCTGCGCGAGACCATTCAAAAGTGAACCATTCCCATCTAGTATATGTGTTGCAGAAATATATGCTGGTGGAAAATATATATATATAAAAAAAAATAATAATATATCAATTAACCCTTTGAGTGCCAAGGAGGTATCCAACGTATTGCATTACAATGTGCTAGATACCTCCCTGGCACTCAAAGGGTTAAAGGATGAGTTCACACTGGTGATTTGTTTGATGCAATGAAATTACGTATAAAAGTACATTAAAATTTGTATGAGATTTGCATTGAATTATGATGCTTTTTTGAACCATATGAGTCTCAGCACGTTGTGTACCCCTCTGGCATTCAAAGGGTTAACACATTTTGGGAAACTCGTAGAGACTGAAAGAATAAGAACTAGTGCAGATCTGGGCCCAAACAATTAACCCTTTGAGTGCCAGAGGGGTATGGACACCCCTCTGGGACTCAAAGAGTTAAACCACAGTGAGCAAATAAAAATTCCCAAAATCCCCTTTGATTTAAGTTGAGTTTAAAGTCCTTTTATTCTAGAGTCTTCACCGCAGTTGGTGACCTCCTTCGCATTCATGAGGTTAAAATAGACTTTTAACCCCTTCAGTGCCAGAGGCTTGGGGAAAATGTTGTGCCCTGCTAGCCTGATACATTTACAGGGGAAATTACAGAGTCTCCGGGGCAAATCGGGAGAGTTCCCAGCTATGAAAATTACTTATTCTGCCACTATCAAAAACTATATATCAAAAACACTTATGTTTGTAATGAAACTATGGAATTTTCTACTGTACTCACTATCTACTGCTCTATAAAAAAAAAGTTTATATTTTTTTTAAATGGCACCCCATTAATATGAGTTGACATACTGTATGGGGTACCAGAAGCACAAAACTATACCAGCTACAAACTCTCATTTTCCTTACATTTTTCAAACAATACTTGCTTGTATTAAATAGTTGTCCCAACTAGAGTGATAAAGAAAAGCTAGACAAGTCACACAATTTTGAAAAGAAGACAACCCACTCCGTCAAATGAGGCATCACGTGACTTTCCAACCCTAACCTGGGGTGCAAAAATATTTCCAGAAAGTGGTGTTACACTAAAAATTTAGGCAATTTTTTTTTTAAATTTTCAACTTTTCAAATGAATCAAAATCTTTATAAACTATGGAATTTCTTACTGTATTAATTAGCTACTATGCCTCCAAAAGATGTGCCCTATTGGTATGACTTAACATACCATAGGGGTTGCCAGATGCACAAAATGAAACACACCTGTTTTCATTTTTTAATAGACTGCCTGCACTAAAATGATCTTAACTATTAGACATGAAGGAAATGTATGCAAGTTGTTTGCCTTCTACTCATAGGCTGGTCTGCACAGTTATTTTCATGGTGGCAGTAATATATTTTTTATATTTTGTTATTTTTTTATTTGTACATTTCCTATTTTGCTAAAAGGAAAAAAAAGAAACCAGGGTGGAGCATTTAGAAGTTCTTGATCTGAACTTAATTATTTTGGGATGGCCTCTGAATGATGGGAGGGCACCTGGTAGCACATCTCTACAATGCGAGTAAGTGCCAGGTATGCCGTTGGAATTCCTGCTTTACAAGTATATTGCATAATTAAACCTAATAGCTATTCCCACCAACTATTGCTGGGATGTGGTCTTTCCTGGGCACTCTAGCCTAACCAAATCTGAGTTCTTTCATTGTTAATCAGTTAGTTCAATGGTCATGAACACCATTGCCAAGAAGACAAAAGGGCAGTAGAGCGCAAACCAACAATAAACAATTCCTCCAAAAATGGAACTCCAGTGGACTATATACTCACACCACAAGTTACAGTTGTGCTGGTTGTGAATACAACCAGCAATATCCAACGGGGTATTCTTCAGCCGCCCCAATAACAGCTACCACTCATGCGGATCTTAAAATAATAATCATGCGGATCTTAAAATAATCTAATTTTCTGCCAACAATATTTCCAAATTATTATTGTTACTGCCAAACATTTGTTTTTATATTATATTCTGCTGCCTGGTTTTTGAAAAAGGAACCTGTGTGTTCCGAAACGTGTCATAACAGGTTTATCTATTTGGAAATATTGTTGGCAGAAAATTAGATTATTTTAAGAATAAATTATATACATTTTTAAATTGAATTTTGATTTTTTCGATCCTGAGGAAATTAAGCTGCCTAATAATTACGCACACCTAGACATGGGGTGTTCATCTCCTTAGACCACACCCTCTTTCATGACACAAATACAATTCAATAAGCATTCAAGTTTATACAGCTTGGAGTTGGAAAATATGCATAAAAATTATGATATGGCCAAAATACTCACTTGCCTAATAATTGTGCACACAGTGTAATATTGATGATACACATGCTGACATAATTGGTAGCAGGAAAGCTATAAAATTCTCAGTTACTGGGGTATGAGGGGAAGGTTGAACTTGATGGACTTGTGTCTTTATTCAATCTAATTTACTATGTTACTATGTTTGTCTTCTCTAATACTTTGGAAGTGATATAGGATTGTAAAGCAATGCATTAAAGACCTTTCCAGCATTCAAGTAGTTAACACATTCAGCATCAGAGGAGAGTGCAATGTATTACTATGCAATGCATTGCTTCCCCCTGGTACACAAAGGGTTAAAATTTCCATTTAACGCCTTTGGAAGTGTTATTTCTTCCCTATGGAGTAGTAAGTTTGGCCCATAACTGCTGTTTGTTTTGTGCATATAGCCCTTGGTATCTATATACAGTGCAGTGTGTGCAGTATTAGTGTATCAGGAAAATATAAAGCATTGTGAGTAAGGGGACCTAGGAAGAGATGCACTAAACCTCAATAAGGGTCCAGTTTGGGGATATGGTGGTGAACTGGACCCAGCACTAAGATGTCTTTGCCATCTCACAACTGCAATTATAGCTCAAATGTGCCTACATCGCCATGCTTTCTCCATGCCTTCACCTTTATGACGTTTCAGTGTCTTCTTCACCAATGCCTAATTTGCATATTGATGTTTAGCTTAATGAGCCATGTTTGTGTTCTGGGGGAGTATTTTTATGTTAGTGTGGTTATTTGCCACATGTACTTAGCTCTTGTAGCTGGTGATGCTATAGGAGCTTACAGTAACAAATCTTCCTTCCTGAGTATGAGCTGACCGATGCAAACCGTGTAAAGCTATGTCAGCATCTGAAGGCTCTGATCAACTTACAGAACTGGTGTCTAATTTGTGTAATATGAGCCTGCATGCCTCTTATTACACAGCAACACAGTAAGATGACTGGAGCCTTCATATGCTGGCAAAGCTATGTAGTGTTTACATTGAGCAGCTGATAGTCAGCTGTGTATTGGTTACATGGAACAGCTGATCAGCAGCTAGTGGGGAGGAATATGATCTGTGAATGGGACTTCAAGGTCTGTGTTGTAATTTTAAATATTTTTCCATTAACCTTTTGAGTGAGGGGTGTGCAGAACATTTCTCTAAAATGCACTGCTCATCCCTCTGGAGCACAAAAGATTAACCGAGATATACTGCAGTTTTTGTTACTGAAGTCTGAGGGTAAAGTCATCTTCTCTGCTCTCCAACACATCAGCAGCTTTACACCAACATTATATGCTCGTGAGCAAAGTCACCCTCTTTCCATACTTACTTAATTGTTAGTGCATTTGGAAAAGTGTCTCTTTTTCTCCATGGTGTACTGATTGAAAATTACTAGACACATTTTGCCATTATATTAAACTTTATTGCATCTCCCCCGAACTCCTTTTTACTGCAGGACATCTAATTCTCATTAATAACTTTAACTGAGCTAAGTGTTACATCACATATAGATCGGTTAGGTCTCAAACTGCAAGGGCTGAGAGAGCACAGTTTTTTTCGAGGGATTCCAGATTTTGCACAGATATTACCATCATTAGATCTGCCAAAACCTGTGCAAAATGAGGGAGATCCAAAAATATGCAATATTTCTGCCTTTTAGAAATACAATGGGGTTTATGCAGGCGTGATAAAGAGGGGATAAAGTGGAGATGACTTCTCCAGTGATTTCACTTCTCCAGTTCTATGTCATTCTATGGAGCCAGTGCAGTAAGATTTCTCCAACTTTGGAGATCTTAGTGAATAGGTCGTATAGAATAACATAGAAAATGGAAAAGTGATATTACTGGAGAAGTCATCTCCACTTTATCACTTTATAATCCCCAATGTGAGAACCCAGACCTAAAGTAACAGCATCACCAGATGATTAAAAGGCTTAATGTTTTGATGTGAGGGGGTACCCAACTCATTTCATTGGATATGAATTTGGGCTTTATAATGTTTATTTTATTTTATAATAAAATCTAATCCTAAACTTACATTTTAAAGACATAGTAATGTTTCACAATAAAAGCAGCTCCAATAAATATTCATAGTATTTGGGCCATGGAGAGTGTTATTTCAATACTGTCAGAGTTGTAGTTCAAGAGTAATTGAATGATAAAGTATCCCCCTCCCGCCCCTTTTACTGATCTAACACTGCTCCCCTCAGAGCAGCAAAACTGTCCAATGGATTGCAAGAGGCACAATTTTCAGTGAGCATAAGGAAAAACCTGAAAAACCTGTCAAGGGGGTCAGGGTAGATTGTCCCTTGCTGCGACCTGTCCGGTCAAGTGACCAGATTCCACATATGATGGGAGGCAGCTTACACTAGGTAAAAGCTGCAGGAGGGAGATGCTTTATCATTCCATTACTCTTGAACTACAATTCTGACAGTATTGAAATAACACTCTCCATGGCCCAAATACTATGAAGAGTAATTGGATCTGCTGTTTTTGTGAAACATTACTATCCCTTTAATGTATGTGTAGACGGTCATGTTCAGAGAGCATTTGATTAATTATGTTGTTTATACTGGGACACAAGAACTAAAGTTGTTAACTTATTGAGCTTACTATGCAAACTTGTATTGAGATAGTTGTTTACCTTGCCTCAGCCAAGTTACAGACAATACAGCTCTATCACAAGACTACTATGGTAAGGAGTGTCAGTGAGCTTGTGTTTGCCTTTACACCTTAGAACACAAATAGAAAGTGTTTAAATCTGCTAGTATGGATTACAGGGTATTTAAGTGTATATAACCCCAGATAATTTTTAGGTGTTAGTGTTCCTTTAATTTCCATATAACTTTTAAGTACTCCTAGTTAGCATGTTTTGGTTTGTTAAGTTTCTTATCAAGCTTGGGAGAAAAGGCAACAAAAGTCTTAAACAAGGATAATTGTTTTTGGGAAAAGTATCCTTCCTTTTCAGTTCCCAGTTTCTCTAATCTCTTGTTTGTTTACCTTAATTGTGACATACCTTGCACTTGACACTTATTAGTCTCATATATAAACAGAGATCATAATTTTTGCCAATACTGGCTAGGAATACATAGGGAAAATACACTAAGGCATTATAAAGAGGTGATAAAGCGGAGATAACTTCTCCCAGTGATATCACTTTTCCAAGTCCCAAGTCTTATGTTATTCTATGAAGCCAATGCACTAAGATTTCTCCAACTTTGGAGATCTTAGTGAATAGGCTCCAAAGAATAACATAGGAACTAGAGAAGTCATCTCCACTTATCACCTTTTTATCACGCCTTAATGCATAACCCCCATTGTATTATAAAGGGTATGAACCTTATTCATTTATGGTGATAAGGTCCCAATGTGCTGTTCACATGCCTAACCCCACAGATCCTAAAGATGTCTCCAAGGTAATGCTTTAGCATTCAAGCAAGGTCACCACATATCCTTTTAAATCAGGGATACTTATGAAAATGTTAATCTGCAGGACAGCACAGGAATCAGTGGAACCCTGAAGTTTGTGTTTTTTATATGTGCCCCTAATGTAAAAGGATATATGGTCACTGTCACGAACGCCCCTTCTCCAAGCATGCGCTTGACTTGGTTCTGGCTGTGAAAGGGTTAAAAAATTCACTATCTGTCTGGCCTAGACCGGAAATAATGATAAAAAAAAATCCTCTTTAACATCAACCCACACTTAATTATAATGATATGACTAACATCATAATGCTGCCACCACCAGACAATCTATAAATGCATAAAAATATAGGGGGGTGTCTGGGTCCCCCATGCAATTTAGACTAAAAACCACACAAAATATGTTCTAATACAATATCTATGCGATTTCAAGTTACCAATATATTAGTCTATTCAGAGAACGTGATTCTTTACCAGACAATGGCCACTTACTCAAAATTAGATCTTGTCCCCTAGTAAGCACACCAGACATTTTTTATCCAGAGATTTATACAGTTTCAGTTCATCTCAGGTTTCCAAGCCGGCCCACAGGTAATTATGGGCGGAGAGAGAGGCGAGTACAATAAGTCATCGTGTGTTGGGGAAACCCAAAATTCAAATATCAAATTTGGACGGTAATTTTTCTCCTGTACCTGACACCAAGATAATTTTTGTATCTATTAACTTGTTGCAATTTATGGCGTCTGTAAATACCTGTAGGTCACACTTGCTACTTATCACTCAGCCTTATAGACTTCATAATTTTTTTGCCCACCACTGTAGTGGCACTAGTCATGTTTGTACTCTTACCGCAGAATGGGCTTTTCCCCTTCCAAATATGTACACCAGGAGGCTGAATTATCAATCTGTTAGATATTATTATGGTATATTTTAGATATGAACCAGGAAGACAGCGTCTCTTGACTGCTAAAGTCAGTTAGCACATCCAATGAATTATGAATGCTGCCAAATGGTACCTTAGCCAGTTAGTTTATACTGAAGCCATATTGAGAGGAACTTCAGCCGTAACATTTCACACCTTGCAGAGGGGTCACAGCTTTAAAATGAATCTAAAACCTTCCAATACCACCTTCCTATACAATCAAATTAACCCCTCTTATGCTGAAGATGGCTATATCACCTCTACCCAGAAGCAGATGAATGTATGCACTACACATTGTTGTGACAGTCACCTTAATCCATGAGGTTAAAGTGTTTGAGCCACTTATTGACTGGATTTGGCTGCTATGAATCTAATGAGCAATAAGTGCAATGCCAGTTATAATTCAGTAAAATAACAGAACATACTAACTAACAACTTTCTCATGTTCCTTACAGGTATGTGTTTCCCATCCAGTCTGCTTGAAGTCTTGTGCTGTAACCCAAATGTTTATTAACTATACATTCTCCTGGTATGTGTTTCCAATCCAGTCTGCTTGAAGTATTGTGCTGTAACCCAACTGTTTATTAACTATACAGTTTCCTGGTATGTACTAATCTACCCTTCACCTGGAACTCCAATCTCATCCAGTCTCCCTCTACAATTTAACCCCTTGTTGTATGTACTAATCTACATTAGCCATTTTAACTCCCTGTTCCAGTCTCCATATTGCCTTCCTCCCCCATTACTCTCATATATCTCTCTGTGTCTGTTTCTTATGAGAGATTTAATGGTGTCACACCTGAACGCACTCAGGACACTCCCAGTGCAAAACAATTTGTAATTTGGAATCCCTTAGTTAGCCAGTCAGTGTTCTTAGGGTCTCCAGCTAGTATATATTCAGGCCCAGTTAGGGGTGGCATTTGCCAAGGGTATTGGCGCCTTTATCAAAGTACATCTTTATTTAAGTACTGAAAGTTAGGCAAGAGAGTTGGACAAGAGAGAGATAGCTGCTGCAACCACCTAAAGACAAGAGGCAAGTAAACAGGCTGAATTCAGAGTGAAGAAACAGTCATTTCCACCAAGCACTGACATTAAACTACTGACCAACTGATGCAAGAAACTGCTTATTTAACCACTAAACCACTGGGGAAAAACAAATCTGACTTTGATTTCTTCTCCAACCACCATTAACCATTACAACTTCTACCTCTCCTGATCATCAGTGGACTACTTCATTTAACCCTGCATTGATTCCTACCCTCACCAAGTACTTTGAAGTTCTGCTACTGACTCTCCTCACCATCCCTGGCACCTATACCCTCTGCTCCGTGGATTGACCCTTGATTGCCAAGTCATCTGTACTCTCCTGGATCACTGACTGTTGCACATCTCTACTGCCCCATTCATTAACTCCACTATGGGCAAATTAGCTCCTTGCTTTGTCATCGCCATTCTCACCTGCATAAGACTCTCCTCCTCCTGTGTTTACATTAAGTGTCACACCGTTCACATTGCACCCTCAATTCTTCCCTCACCACTTTTCTGCTCCCATGAACTTTTTTCATTCCTCCGCTCCCTATCACTACCATCTCCTTCTACCCTTGCAAAAAAGCCCCACTGCTTCAAGTCTCACTCTCACCTTATGTCCCTGTCCCTTCTCCTCCTACTTGCTGCAGGTGACATCTCACCTAACCCAGGCCCCCCTTCCATTCTCTCTTGTACCCTAGAACCCACACACACGTGCAACATTCACAACCTAATAACCGTACCCCGTCACCTAACCTCCCCCCCCCTTTTTGTTTTGGTCTCTGGATCGCCCGCTCTGTGTGTAACAAACTAACAGCTGTTCACAATCTGTTCATTTCTCACTCCCTAAACCTCCTTGCCATCACGGAAACTTAGCTCACATCGTCAGACACTGCTGCACTCTCACATGGAGGCCTTGAATTCACACACACACCCAGGCCTGGCAACAGACAGGGAGGGGTAGTAGGCATCCTGCTGCCCCTAACCATATATTTCAGGTAATCCCCACTGTTCCCTCTCTCTCCTTCCCTACATTTGAAGCTCACACACTTCGCCTCTTCTCTCCCTTCCCCCTGTGTGTCGCTGTCATATACAGGCCACCTGGTCCCACTGCACAATTCCTTGATCACTTCACCTCCTGGCTTCCTCACTTCATGTCCTCTGATGTCCCTACTCTCATCATGGGTGACTTCAACATCCCTATAGATAATCATAACACCCCCCCCCCCGCCCTCAAACTCCTATCCTTAACAACCTCCTTAGGCTTATCACAGTGGTCCAGCTCTCCCACACACAGTGATGGTCACTCCCTTGACTTGATCTTCACTAACCTCTGCTCGGTCTCCAACTTCGCTAATGTCCCCTTTCCCCTCTCTGACCACCACCTCCTCACCGGTAACCTCATCATACCACGCAAACCCATCCCCCCCGCCACAATCAATCTGCATACTCTTGATCTGTAACAATTTTCCACCTCCCTGCAGCCTCTTCTCAACCCCATCCTCACACTTACTTGCCCAGACAAAATTACTGCTGTCTACAACAGCATTTTCACTTCAGCCCTTGACATCGCTGCACCTGCAACTCCAGGCCACCAACGCACAACCCCACTACAACCCTGGCACACAAGACTAATGCCATACCTCCAAAGGTGCTCACGCACTGCTGAAAGGCACTGGAGGAAATCGTGCTCCACAGCTGACTTCACACACTACAAATTCATTCTCCGTTCATATAGCTCTGCCCTCTCCCTGGCCAAACAATCATACTTCTCCTCTCTAATTTCTAATCTTTCCTCCAAACGCCTTTTCTCAACCTTCACACCTCTTCTACACCCACCAACACAAACACCTTCCACTAACTTCTCTGCCCAAGATCTCGACCAACCACTTGAAGAACAAGATTGAATCTATCAGACATGACATTTAATCACTACCACCCCCACCCAGCCAGCCCAGCCCTGTTGCCTCTCCCACATACACACTAAGCTCCTTCCCACCTGTCACTGAGGATGAAGTATCCCATCTCCTCACTTGCTCAAACCTAACCACATGCCCTCTCGACCCAATCCCATCTCAGCTCACCCAAGAACTCTCCCCTCTACTAACTCCAATCCTTACTCACTTATTCAACCTCTCTTTGTCAACCGGCACCTTCCCATCCTCTTTCAAACATGCACTAATCACTCCCATCCTATAAAAACCCTCCCTGGACCCAAACTCACTGTCAATTTACCGGCCAATTTTCCTACTCCCGTTCGCCTCCAAGCTCCTTGAGCGCCTTGCATATAACCGGCTCACTAACTTTCTCTGCTCCCATTCCCTGCTAGATCCCTTGCAATCCGGATTCCGCCCTCATCACTCCACTGAGACTGCCCTCACTAAAGTGGCCAATGACTTGCTCTCAGCCAAGTCAAAAGGCCATTACTCCCGACTCATTCTAACACTGCACCCCCCTATATTTCATCTCTATTTCCAAATATACTCCCGCCCGCCATCTTCGTTCTGCACACAACCTTCTGCTCTCCACAGCTTGTATCACATCCTCCCACTCCCGCCTACAGGACTTCTCCCGTGCTGCACCTGAGCTGTAGAATTCCCTCCCCCGCCCCATCAGACTCTCCCAGAACCTTCAAATCTTCAGAAGCTCCCTGAAGACTCACCTCTTCAGGGAAGCCTATCAACTGCCTCCATAAACATCATCACCCTTGCATGGACTACTACACTCAACAGCACTTCCCACTCCCACCCACTGACTGGCAGTTCATGTGGCAGGAGGCACATAAACGCAATAGCACTTACTCCTTCTGTGTCTAACCTACCTTCCTCTAGACTGTAAGCTCTCACGAGCAGGGCCCTCTGATCCTCCTGTTCTCCACATCTGATTGTACTATTTAATACCTCTGTATGTCTATTCCCAATTGTACAGTGCTGCAGAATTATTTATATAAATTATTTATATAAATAAAGAATAATTAATAATAATTAATAAAACATAGAAACATAGAATCCTACGGCAGATAAGAACCATTTCGGCCCATCTAGTCTGCCCATTTTCCTACAGTAACATCACGGTGCCCGTGCTCCCTTGTTTGTTTTCCTGTCAGTTATCCTGTGTATTGATTGCCCAGTGTTGAGCCCGCCCAGTATGGCCTTTATATACTGGGCTCCTGCACCCTTTCGGTGCCCTTTCGTGGTGTTCCTGTACCAGTGCTAACTACTGCTCAGAAGTTCCCAGTGTACCGACTTGGCCTGCCTGACTACTCTTCTGTTCCTGCTCCTGTGTACCGACCCGGATTGCCTGACTACGCTTCAGTATCTGCTCCTGTGTACTGACCCGGCCTGGCTGATGTTCCTGCTCCTGTGTACCGACCCAGACCGGCTGACGTTCCTGCTCCCGTGTTCTGACCCGGCCTGGCTGACGTTCCTGTTCCTGTGCACCGACCCGGCTTCATGGACGTTCCTGTTCCCTGGTCCTTGTAGCCTCGGCGACATTCTTATCCAGTAGTCATTGGCTTGCTCTACGCCTCTACTCCGGCAGGAGGACAAGTGTTGTCTCAGTTACAGTTCCTACAGAACGCCTCTGGCCTAGTCCTCTGCTACTGCCATACCGGTTGCAAGTGTTGCCTCTGTGATTGCTCCGGTAAAGTGCCATTGGCTTGCCCTCCGCTACTGCCATGCCAGTTGCAAGTGTTGCCTCCGTAATTGCTCTGGTAAAGTGCCATTGGCTTGTCCTCTGCTACTGTCATACCGGTTGCAAGTGTTGCCTCCGTGATTGCTCCGGTAAAGTGCCATTGGCTTGTCCTCCGCTACTGCCATACCAGTTGCAAGTGTTGCCTCAGTTGCTGCTCCGGTAAATCGCCATTGGTCTAGTCATCCGCTATGGTCATACCGGTTGAAAGTATGTGTACCTCCGTGATTGCTCCGGTAGTTCTCTACTATCTCAGTTGACTGATAGCTCCAGTTTATGTGCTGACCTTGGCTTGTTGAAGCATCATTCCAGTACCTTCACATATGGGACTGTTTACCATCAGTGATGAACTTTAACTCCTGCAGTACCGGAATCCTGGGAACCTACTTCTCAGCCTGACCTGTGTCAGTACCGTCTGTTTGTTCTTTATTTTGTGCTGGCCCTGTGTGGGCTTTGAATATATTACCTGTCGTGTGTCTTTACTATACTGTTGTATATTACAGGACCTGTGAGGGTTCTTACTGTACTATTGTATTCAATAAAACTGTGTTTTTTATCCTAACCCTGTGTCTGTGAAGTAAAACCTCAAGTAAAAACCTCAAACCTTTTTTGGTCCTTGGTCTTTTCTTAAGTTAAGGACAGCCTTATGCCCGTCCCATGCATGCTTAAATTCTGTCACTGTATTAACTTCTACCACTTCTGCTGATAGGCTATTCCACTTCTCTACTACCCTCTCAGTGAAGTAAAACTTTCTTACATTACATCTAAACCTGTGTCCCTCTATTTTTAAGACTATGACCTCTTGTCCTAACAGTTTTACTCCTTTGAAATATACTTCCATCCTGCACTTTGAAACATTCAAATACATGAAGGGATTCAACAATCTTATCCACTCTCTCTCTTCTCTCCTCCAAGCTATATATGTTCAGATCCTTTAGTCTATCCTGATATTTCTTTTCCTGTAAACCAGTCATCATTTTACTAGCCCTTCTTTGAATTTTCACTAGAGTATCTATATCCTTCTGGAGATGGGGTCTCCGGTACTGTACACAATACTCTAGGTGAAGTCTAACTAGAGATCTGTAGAGTGGCATGACTACGTATGCCCCTAGCTATACAACCCAGTACCCTGCTTGCATTCCCCACCGCTTCATTACATTGCTTGCCTACCTTTAAGTCATTAGAGATAATTACTCCCAAATCCCTTTCCTCTGTTGTCTCTGACAGTACAGTACCCTTAATCGTATATTTTTCCTTTGGATTTTTATGTCCCAAGTGCATTATTTTACATTTATCAATGTTAAACTGCATCTGCCACACTCTTGACTATTCTTCTAATTTACCTAAATCATTTGTCATTTGGCTTATTCCCCCTGGAATGTCTACCCTATTGCAGATCTTGGTATCATCTGCAAAAAGTCATACCTTACCTTGAAGATCTTTTGCAATATCACTAATAAAAATATTAAAAAGAATGGGTCCCAGTACAGATCCCTGAGGCACTCCACTAGTAACATTCCTTTCGTCCGAATATTCTCCATTGACTACCACCCTCTGTCTCCTGTCACTCACCCATTGCCTTATCCATTTAATTATTTTTGCATCCAGACCCAAACACTGCAGTTTATTTATGAGTCTTCTATGAGGGACAGTGTCAAATGCTTTACTGAAATCTAGATAAGCTATATCTACTGCTCCCACTTGGTCTATTATTTTAGTTACCCAGTCAAAAAAATCTATGAGGTTAGTTTGACAAGATCTCCCTGCTGTAAACCCATGCTGTTTGGTATCTTGCAAGCCATTTAAATTCAGATATTCAACAATTCTTTCCTTTAACATAGTATCACGGTGCCAGTGCTTTTTCCTGTCAGTCTCTGTGTGTTGCGCTCCCATTGGCTGAGCTTAGTTTGGCCCGCCCAGTATGGCCTTTTTATACTGGGCCTCTGGCACCTGTCGGGTGCCCTTTCGTGGTGTTCCTGTACCAGTGCTACTGAGTTACTGGGTTCTGTGTTCCTGTGTACCGACTTGGCCTGTCTGACTACTCCGCTTCTGGTTCCTGCTCCGTGATTCAACCTGGCCTGGCTTACGTTCCTGGTCCGTGACCTGACCCGGCTTGTCTAACGTTCCTGCTCCATGATTCGACCCGGCCTGGCTGACGTTCCTGCTCCGTGACCTGACCCTGCTTGTCTGACGTTCCTGCGCTGAGATCCGGCCCAGCTATCCAGTTCCTGCTCATCGTGTTGCTGGGGCGACATTCTGACTTCTGCTTAGTCTGGTCCTGCCAGACTGAGAATCACTGTGGCCTCCGTTACTGCTGAGCCTCCCGTTAACTCTTGCAGTGCTGTTGTTGCCTCCGTTACTGATGAGCCTTCTGTTAACTCTTGCAGAGCACTGTTGCCTCCGTTACCACTGAGCCTTCTGTTAACTCTTGCAGAGCACTGTTGCCTCCGTTACCACTGAGCCTTCCATTAACTCTTGCAGAGCACGGTTGCCTCCGTTACCACTGAGCCTTCCGTTATTTCCTGCAGAGCTATTGTTGCCTCCGATTACTGCTCCGGCAGTGAGCCTGTGGTTGCGTTCCGTTCAGCTCTTGCAGAATACTGTTGCCTACGTTCCAGCACCGGCAGGGTGCCATTGACTCATTTCCTATTGCTCTTGCAGAGTACTGTTGTCTCCGTAACTGCACCGGTCAGGTGCCATTGGCTCAAGTTTACCAGCTCTTGCAGAGTACTGCGCCTCCGTTACTACACTGCACTGATCGGGTGCCCGTGGCTCAAGTCCGTTCAGCTCTAGCAGAGTATTGTGGCCTCTGTTACTGCTACGGCAGGGGGTATAAGTCTCAGCCCTGCTTGCAGATCTAGGTGCTTGTCTCCATCTCGCACCACAGTCTCCTGATAGCAATTTACCATCATACTGGGCGTTGCCAAACACACCACATCAGAGACTGATTATTATCATTGGACTTTAACCCATGCTGTGCTGAAGTTGCCTTATTATGCCTGACCTGTGACAGTATCTGTCCCATCCTACTCATTATATATTGGGCCTGTGTGGGCATATGTCTATGACATATATTTTCCTGTCTATTCCACTGTGATACGCTATAGCCCGCTGAGGGTATTTTCATTGTGTCTTTTAATAAAACTGTGTTTTATTCTAACCTACTGTGTCTGAGTGTTGTACAGACCGTTATACATAGTCTCCATTAATTTTCCCACTACTGATGAAAGACTTACTGGTCTGTAGTTACCAGACTCTTCCCTGCTACCTTTTTTGTGAAGAGGTACTACATTTGCTAACTTCCAATCTTCTGGAACTATTCCTGTCGTTAGTGACTGATTGAATAATTCTGTTAAAGGTTTTGCCAGAACACACTTAAGTTCTTTTAATAACTTTGGGTGTATCCCATCTGGTCCCATTGATTTATCTGTTTTAACCTTAGAAAGTTGAAGTAGAACTTCTTTCTCTGTAAACATGCATGCATGCCATTTTGTTTTTCTAACAGAGGTCCCTTCCCTTCATCTTCCTCTGTAAAAACTGAAAAGAAATATTCATTGAGATACTCAGTTAGCTCTTTATTCTCATTTACATAGTTTCCATTTTTTGTTTTCAGTCAAACTATTCCTTGTTTCATTTTCCTCCTTTCGCTTATATATCTAAAAAAGTTTTATCCCCCTTTTTATTGATGGAGCAATTTTTTCCTCTGTCTGTGCTTGTACCGTTACCTATCTTCTTCCTTCTGCATCTGCTTATATTTCTGTAAACATGAAAAAGGAAGTGTGCAAATCTGAAATAATTATATATTTTTTTCCAAATTTAATGATTAAATCAGACCACATGACTGCACAGTACTGGGAAAAACACTCTTTTGAAAGGGGTTAGATTTCTTGCACAGATATATTTTTGTATGTGTGTATTTATTTATTATCTTAAGCTGGAAGCAAAATGCTAATAGCAAATAAGAATTAATTGTGCATGTTTTAATTCCCTAGAATTAATCTATAATTCATATTCTATTTTTCCACAGAGGCAGCCATGATCATTTATAGAGGACTCCAGGACCTCAAACCCCTCCCATCTGTCCTATCAGAAAACCTTTAAAGGAAGGAGTTTGAGGTCCTTGAGTCCTGCCCCAAAATCATACATGCCTCCACGGAAATAATATCAAGTACAAATTGACACTTTGGGTGCCAGAGGGGTGCACATGCTTTGCAATGCATTGTGTACCCCTCTGCCATTCAAAGGGATAAAGGTCAATTTTGGAGAACTTGTCCACACAGAATTCATTCATAATCACAGTTAGGATTTTTGCATGGATTAAGGCTGTGAGCTCTGGTGAATTTTCTGACTCAGGGCTTCAGTGGAGCTTATAAGGCTCTCCCAGAAGCACTTAGTGAAGTTCGCATTTCACCCAGCCCTGCATAAGGTCCCCAATGCCCTCTGGTTATCTTCCCTGTACCCCTTTCCCTCCCACCACAACCTTAATCATGCAATTTAATACTTAAACAGCCTTAACAAAACAACTAAACACAGGCACAGGGATAGGGGGCAACTAAAGAGCATACAACTTTTATTAGATGGTTTTGACCTATTTAAGGAGACCACCCTGGGGAGAACCCCTCCAAACCCCCAATGTGGTGCCCACCCCCAGACCCATAGTCATGGCATTGGCCAGCACCTGCTGCCTCATGTTGGGGTGGAAGAAACTTCTTATGTCTTGTGGCCACAACACGGAGGTTATAATGCTCTCCTAGAAGTAGTTAGTGCAGTGCATATTTCACCTAGCCCTGCAGATAAAATAGAAATGCATGATGCATTGGGTAAGTGTTTCTGAGTTTTCAGCTATGGAAAACCGATTTCCATAACTCTGCAGTCACAACCTTAAAGAGCAATATCACAGGTATACAGTTCTATTAGTAGGCTGACTCCACTGATGGAAGACCTGGCCAATGGAGCTGGTACTTTATTGTCAGTCCTGGAGGACAAGTAAAGGAGACGTATGGGGTCAAAAAACGAACTTAAAAAATATTGCAAAATTATATTATACACAATGCACAAAGAAAATTATTGTCTATGTGGGTGTGCGAGTATATATATAAATATATATATATATATATATATATATATATATATATATATATATATTAACCCTTTGGGTGCTGGAGGGATAGCCAGCGCATTGCAAACTGCATTGGATACCCTTCTGGCATTCAAAGAGTTAAAAGGCATTCAGCTTTACAAAGGCTCTTGAAAATAAGAAGTGCATTTCTAAAAAACGATGTTGGTCTCTCAATGCAACATACAAAATAGAGAAGTAAATGTAGAGCATGGCCTTTATTATGTAAAACCTTGAGGTGAAACCACAGCGGCTTTTCATAATTAACTAGCAGAGTAGCTGTGTCTGCTTAGAGAATAGCAGCAGCCCAGTCAAGAGAAGGGGGTTACCTTAGAGCATAAAGGTAGAGGTCTGTTTACCCAGACGATCACTTGAAGGGATAGTAATGTTTCATAATAAAAGCAGCTCTAATTAATCATCATAGTATTTGGACTTTGGAGAGTGTTATTTCAATTCTGTCAGAGTTGTAGTTCAAGAGTAATCCAATGACAAAGTATCCCCCTCCCGCCCATTTTACTGATGTAACACTGTTCAGCCAGATCAGAAGGGAGGTGCCCAGGAAGACTGCAGAGAGGGACAATCTTCAATTAAGATAAGGGAAAAACCTGAAAAACTTGTCAAGGGGGGCAGGGCTTTCATTGTTCTGATAGGAAGAAGATTGTCCCCTGCTGTTATCTGTCTGGTCTTACAACCAGATTCCACATCTGAGAAGAGATGGCTTACACTAGGTAAAAGGGGCAGGAGTGGAAACATTGCTTGTGAATATCTCTTAAACCATAAAGGTTTGAGAAATAAGACTTATATCGTTCTTCATGTTTTTTTAATGCCTACAAAATAAAATAAAGATAAAATGAAGTATTACTATCCCTTTAAATGTGTATAGGTGGACCAAAATGAACAAACTGTCGGTCAGTGTATGCCATAGGCGCAGCACACTGACAACCAAACACCGAGAGGTACTTAATAGATTTTCCTTTTAGCAACAGAATATCATTCATAACCATCCCCCTCACCTATGCACACGTACACAAGCACTCCATCCTCAGCCTAATCTGCTTTTGTGCTTATAAATAGAATGACCGTGTACACTTTCACCTGCCTGACAGATGATGATGATTTTATTAGCAGAAAATCTTTAAATGTGTTTCTATAAAGACAAGAGATGTTTCTGTTTTTCCTGGTCTTGAGCTAAAATATATTGTATACGGATCTATATAGTATAAGGATCTTGTAAGAGCAGTATCATGCAATCTGCTTATAAATCATAAAGCCATTACATATTAAACTTTTAGTGTAGGGGTAGGCAACTTTTTTTCTCCCCTTATTAAGATTGTGGCACGTTGATAGAGAGGCTTATGGTGTGCAGTAATGTTTAGATATTTCTTCACAGGGAGAGCCAAGATGTATTCTGCAAGCTCATTACAAAGGCGATAGAAGGAATAGAAAGGACTACTGTGTTCCCCAATATGAATATTTATTAGGCCATTAGATGATAAGATTTTTTTTCATTAGATGATTTGAAAACATAATCCACTTTAAAAACAAGATGCCAGAGCATCTAATATAGGAGTCAGCTAGGCTAGCCTAAAAATAGGACTTCCATTATTCAGCTGTAACAAAGAAGCAGCCCCGCAGGAAAGGGCAGAGCAAAACTAGAAAGTCATATCTGCCATCTGTAATAGGAAGTTAGAGCGGCTAATGCACTAAGCAGAAATGGAGTCACTCTGCACCATAGGGAACAAATAACATTCCCCCAAATTTCTGCTGATATAAATGAGGCTTTTCAACCCTTGATTGACTATGAGGTCTCCTACATGTAGGCCTCTAGCACTTATGGGTTAAAAGCCCCTTTCAAAACAATGGTATTTTACATTGCAGTTGGTTTGGTCTTTTCTCCTTTCACAAGAAGACCCTCTGAGGTCCTCTAGTTGTGAATTGCAAGTTGGGTCTGTGTCACAGCATGATTCAAACTTGCTCCAGGACTTTAACCCCTTAACGGCCTATGACTTAAATGTACGTCACAAGGTGGATGTCCCTAAAGGACCAAGGACGTACATGTACGTCATAGAATTATGGGCTCCTGCGCGGCTGCACACCGTTTGGGGAGTCTGGAAGCGGATAAGAAAAAAAAAAAAAAAAGGCTCTGTGGTCCGTAAGTGATGGCCATGTGCGTGGCCAGTCCTTAAGGGGTTAAATAAGGTCTGCACCAGTGCACATTATTCAACTTTAGTCCAGGCCATGTGAGGGGGGACCCAGGCACAGATTTTTCCTCAGGGCCCAGTAGTTTCTATTTTTTGTTTGGATGCTGATCCAGGGAAATACCTGACTGTCTCTTTTTTTTTTGCCTACTTGGGGATTAACTGGAAATGGCTTCAATAGAATTTTTTTTCTTGTTTTATTTTTTGCATTCATGCTAGATCAACAGCAGTGATATGACATGGGCTGAGCTTGATGATTGCATGTCTTTTTTTCAGCCTCCTCAACTATGTTGAATTAATTAATATGTTTATTTATTTAGTGCCGCAAGTGTATTTAGCTCTTTACAATTTAAGGGTTTAGATAATACAAGGTTAAAAGTGCTTTGCAAAGTGAAACACTGGAAGTGAGGTCCCTGCCCGAAAGCTTACAACCTAAAGTGGTAATGGGAGACATAGAGAGTACAGAAGGGTCAAGTGCTAAATACACTGCTAGAGTTCTGGTAAGGATAGGGGCAGAGGCGTAACTAGAAGCCACCGGGCCCTGGTCGTCAAGGTTTGGCTGAGCTGCTCTAATTCTGCCATTTGACTCTGCTGTCTCAGCTAATCTAGAGCTCTGCTATCCATTGCTGCTGCCTTCCCTGTTCTGAATCAGCTGACCTCTCTAAGATTGCTCACCTGTTATCAGCCCACCTTCCCAGGGTATTTAAAGCAGCTTGGCTTACTTCCTGATTGCCCTTGTGTCTGATTCTGGCTGCAAGCACGTTCTCCTGAGTTGCTGATTATCTGTGCATAACCTGGCTTCCACTGACATCCCTTCTGGCTCCTGATTCCTGGCTTGTTCCTGACATCGTTGATCACTGTATTCCTGACCCCGGCTTGGCTGAGTACCTGTCTTGGTTCCTGACCGCAGCTTGTCTTTTGGTTTAGGCTTCCGACAGTCTCCGACAGGGCCTTGGCATGGGCTAATCCCCTTTGGGAGACACAGATACCTATTATATACATATAACCTGAGTTTGTGGCATCCTTTAAAAGGGTATTTGATGTACCGTATTGTAAGGCAGGGCATCTGCTGTGAACTTGCTCCACAAGTCCGGGAAACGCCCTCACCTAAGGTCCTATAGGGGACAGACCTTAGGTGGCGTCTCAGAGTCCCCGGCTATCGAGAAGGATAAACCTCTAGTCTCCTTTGGGCTCTCATGGGACGAGTTTTCCATTATTACAGAGGCAATTATTATCGCCGGTGCAGCAGGCCTCTTTATCGACAGTACCTTCACCCCGAAGCACTCCATTCCATTGCAGCTCCATACTAGTCCACTTGCCATTGAGGCGGTTGATGGCAGACCCCTACAGCTCCGCAGGTCACCCATGAAACCTTTCCTTTTTCTACAGCTGTAGGGGCTCTCCATCACAATTCCAGGTGATCCACTCTCCTCACTATCCTGTGGTCCTGGTTTATCCAATCCCACATTCGATTGGGTAAGGGACGAAGTCATAGCATGGTCACCTATCACGGTGCCCGTGCTTCTGTTGCTGAGCGGCGACATTGTTATTCTGCGCTGTTCCTCCCGTTACTAACTCCGGTTAGGTTACCGGCTCCGGTACCAACCGTGTTCGCTCGTGCCCTGGGCGACCCCTGGTGGCCATCGTGATACTGGGCTTTGCATTAGCTGTAGTGGTGCACCGCGTGGCGATGTTTCCTGTCGACCAAAGGCTAAGCTTGGGCTTAAGCTGCTCCTATAACCGCTGCTAGCGGTGTGCACATTTGAAGTACCAGTACAGGTGTTCTTACACTGACTGCGTTACTCTGATCTCTCTCTCTGTGGCCTTCCTACCTGATACGCTGTGCTCACTCCCTCTGGGAGTTTTCTATAAGTCCCTGGGCGTTACCATTTACCCTGTGGATACCTGGACATTCCAGGTAAGGGCTTACTCTGCTCTCTGCAGTACCGCAAGCTAGAGCCAGCATTACACATTCCATACTGCAGGTTGTGTGGTCACTTGTTGTATTCCAGTTGCCTATTGTTGCCTTGATCCACCCCTAGCGTTGTAGGGTCTGTCTCTAGCAGTTACCTTGGTCTCAGTTACCCTTCCTGAGGATAGCATTGCCACTCCACAGTTGCCCGGTAGTTGGGGACTGAGTCTGGTCCTAGTTGCCTCGTTGCCATACAGTCTGGGTCTAGTTGCCTAGTTGCCATTCCATACAGTCTGGGTCAGAGTTGTCTCATTGCCATTTCCATGCAGTTTGAACCAGTGTGGTTTCGCTCCTCAGGGTTTAGTGCCCAGGCATCTGGGCAGTGCCAGTTCCGCTCCATGTGCACCCCGGTGTGTGTTCCTGGTCAGCTCTCCAATGGGTTGCTCTCGACCTCACTGTCCTGTCAAGAGTCTCTCTACTGGCGGTTAACCTGCTGTTCCAGCCCACCTATTCTAGCACCGCTGTATTATTGCTATTGTGTATCTGTATATCACTGTGTGATTTGCACCGTTGGCCTCAGGGCCTTATTCCTTGTTTGCTCTCTTTCAATAAAGTAATTTTAACCTTACCATCCTGAGTGTTCATCTAAAACCGTGACATCACCCAACTGTTCCAAGACATGCCTAGCAAAAGTGGTGAAGGTGCTAACCACATCCCTGGTCTCTTAGCTGCCTGAAGAGTACAAAGAGTTTTGTGATGTATTTGATAAGGCCCGGGCTGGTGAGCTCCTGCCTCACCACCCATATGATTGTACCACTGAATTGCAACCGGGTGCCATACCTCCTCGAGGTTGAGTCTAGCCTCTTTCTGTCATGGAGAATAAGGTCATGAAGTAGTATGTTGTGCTTGAGATGTCCCGGGGGTTCATCCGCAAGTCCTCCTCTCCCACCGAAGCTGGATTCTTCTTTGTGAAGAAAAAGAGTGGACAACTGATACCCTGTATCGATTACAGGGGGCTCAACCGTATCACGGCCAAAAACACCTACCCAATTCCATTTAATACCGAGCTATTCAATCGATTAAAAGGGTCCAAGGTGTTCACTAAGCTTGACCTGCGAGGGGCGTACAATTTGGTATGGATGAAGGAGGGCCACGAATGGAAAACTGTGTTTAACACCAGGAGCGGGCATTACAAATACCTCGAAATGCCCTTCTGTTTCTGCAATGCTCCCATGGTTTTCCAGGAATTCTTAAATGACTTCCTCCGGGACATGCTCCAACAATGCGTGGTGGTATACTTAGATGATATCCTGATCCATTCTGCCTCCATGGAAAACCACCACGCAGATGTAGCCCGAGTTCTGCAAAAATTACGAGAAAATCTATTTTGCAAATTAGAAAAGTGTGAGCTCCACCGCAAACAGGTCACCTTCTTGGGGTACGTAATTTCAGAGGTCAGTTTCACTATGGACCCTGAGAAACTCTCTTATGTTCTCGAGTGGCCGTGACCCGTAGGTCTCCGATCTCTTCAACGTTTCCTCGGGTTCGCTACTTACTACAGAAAATGTATCCGCAATTTCTCCTAGATTGTAAAACCCCTTACCGACATGACCAAAAAAGATGGTAACTCCACTCAATGGTCTCCGGAAGCCATCAAAGGATTTGGGGCATTAAAACTCACTTTTGCCACAGCACCCATTTTGACACACCCAAAACCCAAGCTTCCATTCATACTTGAGGTCGATGCATCTGAGACAGGAGTAGGCGCCTTCCTGTCTCAACATCCTACTCATGAGAGCCAGTTGCACACTTCTTGAAGAAGCTAAGTCCTACTGAATGCAACTCTGAAATTATGGACCATGAATTTCTGGCAATAATACTCGCTCTCAAAGAATGGCAGCATTTTCTCGAGGGAACTTCAGTGCCAATCCTAATCCTCGGAACCAGTAACAAAACCCATACACTTTATACTCACCCACAACTAGTTCAAGTTTGGACAGGACCTCTACCTTCAGAAAATGAGGACTGCAATTGGTACCCATATGGCACCACAATATGCCAACTTGTTTATGGCAAAGTTAGAAGAGGACTTCCTGTCCACCTGCCAGAAAAAAACCCTGGTCTATCTCCGCAACAAAGATGATGTTCTTATCATCTGGACCGCCAGTGAAGAGGAACTTCTCAAATTCCACAAAAATTACAATGCATTCCACTCCAGTATCAATCTAACACTCAGTCACTCACACACAAACATTAACTTCCTAGACACGACTATCAGTATTCAGAACAACTCCATCCACACATCCCTGTACCGTAAACCAATGGACAGACCAACCTACCTGAAAACCAATAGCTTTCACCCAAAACACCCAAAGAATTCCATCATATACAGCCAGGCCATCAGATACAATCACATCTGTTCTGACATGGCGGCCCATGACAAGCACCTCCAGAAACTCAGAGGAGACTTTATAAAACAGGATTACAGTGCAAGGATTATTGACAGTCAGATACAGAGAGCTACTCACATACCAAGAAAAGATCTGTTGAGCTACAAAGAACAGCATAAGGGAAACCGTGTGCCACTTGTTGTCATTTACCACCCCCAGGATGAAGCTCTGCGCAAAACATCAAGAGAATTTCAAGCAACCTTACATACAGATGAAAGACTTAAGAACATATTTCCACAGCTTCCCTTACTCTCCGTCAGACAGCCTCCCAATTTAAAACAACTGATGGTAAGGAGTGCCCTGAACAAAAACACAAAAAATGGCACATTACTCTGCCTGCAAAGTAGGTGTAAAACCTGTGCACACATTTACACCACAGACAAGATACACATACCGAGCACCCATTTACACCGTAAGATCAACGGTAATTTCAACTGTGAATCATCCAATGTAATATACCTCATCATGGGCTCGATTCTATTACCTGCGCTAAAACTGGCGTTACAAGAAAAACAAGTAGCGCGAATTTTGCAAACATGTTTTACGTCGGTATTCTATTGCAGAACCACAGTAAAACAAAACTGGCGTAGACAGCACTTTTCAGAATAGTAACAAAACTGGTACTGTCTGCTTTTTTCTGACTACCGCCTACAAAAAACAAGCAAAATGTCAAAGTCCAAGGAAATAGGCATACATTTGATGATAGAAAGATCAAGTTCAGTGTTAGATGTGTTCTCCACATTTATGTAATGGCTGTCCAGTTTCACCCACATAAATTGCTATTGGACATTTTGCACACTTGATGAGGTATATTACAATCGATGATTTGCAGGAGAAGGTACCCTTAATCTTATGGTGTAACTGGGTGTTTGGAATGGGTACCTTGTCAGTGGTCAGTGGACATGGTAACACTCTGCAGTGATATGGAGGCATTTTTCAGAAAACTCAGAATCAAGGAATTCTTCCATGACAAAATGGAAAATTATGATGACAACACCACAGAGCAACATCGTAATATCAATGCACCCACAAAAAGATCCACCTGGACTCCAAAACAAAGTAGTAACCCTACACTGGACAGATACATAGATAACACCACTGACAAGGAACCCATTCCAAACACCCAGTTACACCATAAGATCAAGGGTACCTTCACCTGCAAATCATCCAATATACTTCATCGTGTGTGCAAAATGTCCAACAGCAATTTATGTGGGTGAAACTGGACAGCCATTACAAAAGAGGTTTAATTCCAACAGATCCAGTGTTAAAAACAAAAAAACAGAGACACCAGTGGGAGAACATTTTTGCCAAAATGGACACCATGTCAGGGACATTAGACTGACTGTACTGATGGGACAATTTCGTACTCAGAGGGACAGAAAAGTATGGGAGGTAAAATTAATGCTATGATTTGATTCTTTGACTTATGGGCTGAATAGAGACAGAATTTCTGTCACATTATCACCTTGTGGATTAACCTCTACAACAGTCCCTCTGGGATCATAAATACCTGGACTCCTCAGAGGAAGAATACAATTTAAATCACATCCTCTACCATTGACTGATCAAAGAATCAGTGTCTGGCTGAACTTTCTTATCTGATTTCCATTATAAACAATGTAATGTGCCCTTGTATTTAACAGAGATGTTTTCATATTTATCTGTAAAACATGCCTGAAGAAGAGACATAAGAGGTCTTGAAAGCTTGCATTCTAAATCTGTTTAGTCAGCCAATAAAGGTATCAACTTTACTAAATGTTTGCCTCCTGTATTTCTACAGCTAACATGGTTCCAACTCTCATCTGTTGTCATCTCCTAGCACTCTGCATTACTAGAGTGCAGAAGAGGCAGCTCAGCTGCTAGAGGTCTGTGCCTTCTTTGGCTTGCTTCTTGCAGGAGCCGGGCGGGGATGAAGAGGGTGGCCAGGCCCCTGGAGTGATGGGCCCAGTCTCAGGTGCAACCCCTATTGTTACGTCACTGGATAGGGGACACAAATAAAGTAGATAATTTATAAGAGCCTTAGTTGTACAAATGAGAGTTGGTACCGTGTTAACCGTAGAAATACAGGAGACAAATATAGTTTTTGATACCTTTTATTGGCTAACTAAGCAGATTTAGAATGCAAGCTTTCAAGACCTTAGGTTTTGAAAGCTTGCATTCTAAATCTGCTTAGTTAGCCAATAAAATGTATCAAAAACTATATTTGCCTCCTATTAGTTGTACAAATACATGTTTTAGTTTTGTTAAGGAGGTGTAGTTTCAAGAGTGAACTGAAGACCATAAGAGAGGTGTACTGGCACAGAATGGGAGGTTATCACGGTGCCCGTGATTCCTTGTTTATATTTTTTCTGTCAGTTATCCAATGTGAGGTCCTCATTGGTTGCCCTGTGTTAAGCCCGCCCAGTATAGCCTTTATATACTAGGCTCCTGCACCCACACATTGCCCTTTCGTGGTGTTCCTGTGCCAGTGCTATGTTTGCTTATGAAGTTTCCAGTGTACCGACTTGGCTTGCCTGACTACTCTCCAGTTCCTGTGCCTGTGTACCGACCCGGATTTCCTGACTATTCTTCAGTGTTCGTTCCTGTGTATCGACCCGGCCTGGCTGATGTTCCTGCTCCTGTGTACCGACCCGGACTGGCTGACGCTCCTGCTCCTGTATCCTGATCTGGCCTGGCTGACGTTCCTGCTCCTGGGCTCCAACTTGGCAGATCTCCGTTTTGGTCCTGGTCGCCTCAGCGACATTCTGACTTCCAGTGCCTTGCCTTGTTTGGCACCTCTGCACCCGCAGGCTTGCCTAGTATTGTCCCATTTTGGCTCTACGGAGCGCCTCTGGCCTAGTCCTCCATTCTGTCTAAACTGGTTGCAAGTGTTGCCTCCGTGATAGCACCGGTATATTGCCATTGGCTACGTTCCACTCTGTCAATACCGGTTGCAAGTGTTGCCTCCGTGATAGTACCGGTATATTGCCATTGGCTATGCTCCACTCTGTCAAAACCGGTTGCAAGTGTTGCCTCCGTGATAGCACCGGTATATTGCCATTGGCTACGCTCCACTCTGTCAAAACCGGTTGCAAGTGTTGCCTCCGTGATAGCACCGGTATATTGCCATTGGCTACGCTCCACTCTGTCAAAACCGGTTGCAAGTGTTGCCTCCTTGATTGGACCGGTACATTGCCAATGGTTACGCACCACTCTGTCTAAACCGGTTGCCAGTGTTGCCTCCGTGATTGCACCGGTACATTGCCATTGGTTATGCTCTACTCTGTCCAAAACCGGTTACAAGTGTTGCCTCCGTGTCAGCACCGGTAGCGCTTCTGTTTACTTCAGTGGACTGGTACTCACTGTGAATTCAGTCTTTGGCGTGTTTAAGAATCAGCTCAATATTGTCCCATTTTGGCTCTACGGAGCTCCTCTGGCCTAGTCCTCCATTCTGTCTAAACCGGTTGCAAGTGTTGCCTCCGTGATAGCACCGGTATATTGCCATTGGCTACATTCCACTCTGTCAAAACCGGTTGCAAGTGTTGCCTCTGTGATAGCACCGGTATATTGCCATTGGCTACGCTCCACCCTGTGCAAAACCAGTTACAAGTGTTGCCTCCGTGTCAGCACTGGTAGCGCTCCTGTTTACTTCAGTGGACTGGTACTCGCTGTAAATTCAGTCTTTGGCGTGTTTAAGAATCAGCTCAATACCTTCACATATGGGACTGTTTTCCTATATTGATGAACATTAACTCCTGCAGTGCTGAAACCTGGAAACCTTATCATCTGCCTGACCCGAGTCAGCATAAACTGTTTGTCTCCTATATTTGTGCTGGACCTGTGTGGGCCTAAATATTACCTGTCGTGTGTCTGTACTATACTTGTATATTACAGGACCTGTGAGGGTTCTTATTCTATTATTGTATTCAATAAAACTGTTTTTATCCTAACTCTGTGTCTGTGAGTCAAACAAACCATTACAGAGGTATTGCATTCCATGGCTAAGAAGCAATGAGATTTGATGTGTGAGAGGGCTGTAGATACAAAAGGAGCTGAGAGAAGATTGTTATTGGCTGATCATAAGTGGAGGGATAGGTATAGCAGGAGATCAGAGTGGAAATGTAGGAAGGGGTAGAGGTGAGAAGGGTCTTGAATGACAGAAACAACATTTTGTAAGATCTGGATTTTAATAGGCAGCCATTGAAGAGATTTGAGAAGGAGCAAAGCAGGGCCAAACCTAGGTGACAATCGAGTAATTCGCGCTGCAGCATTCTGTATCGATTGAAGTGGATGGAGTTGAGAGGCAGGAAGGCCAGAGAGAAGAAAGGTACACTTGAAAGTTCTGTATCACTAATATAGCTCCATTTCAATTGTAATCTCTGTGGTATCAATAATATAGCTATATTTCAGTCCTAAGCTCTGTGGGATAACAATTGAAATGAAGCTACACAAAAGATACCACAGAGTTGTAATTCAGTTGTAAGCTCTGTGGTGTCACTAGCATAGCACAATTTCAGTTGTAAGCTCACTTTCCTTACTTCACAAAATGCGTGCAAATTCAAAAATTAGGAAAATGGGGTGCGCTGGAGTGATAACTTGGGGGCCAGGGCATAAATGTTGGTGGAGCATAATGGGGACAGGGTAAAGGGGGCCCATGACCTCCATTTCTCCAGGGGCCCTGGGTACTGTCAGTCCACCCCTGGCTCAGCACCAGGACCATGTTTTCTTTCCCACAGTCTGTCCTCATTCACTGCAGTCTGGGATGTATGCTCACTCTGCATGCCTGTTTGGTTGTCAGGCTCTGCCTATGCTGTCCCTGGATGTATGTTCCTCTGCCTTATCCCCTTCACTTCCCACTGCTGTGTCGATTCCTGGATGATGTGTACCTCTCTGTTGTTGAGTACCCCTCTGCCAACCTGGTCTAGTCCTCCTTCTCCTGCTCTTCTCCCCATCCTTCCAGCCTCCACTCGTCTCCCTGCCATCTGACTACCACTCTCCTAGCTCCCTCACACAGTCACTCACACAGGCACTCAGTCACAATCAAGAGATGTGTGTTTGCGTTGTTTGTGTATGTGATGTGTGCAATATGTGCCAAAGTGTGTTATGTGTCTTTTGTATGCAATTCTCTCTGCCTGGTATTCCAAGTCTACCTGTCTTCAGTGTGTGCTCTTGTCTCTCTCTCTCTCTCTCTGTTGCTTGTGGGCCCCATGCTGTAGCTCTGAGAACCTCCAAATACAGGCAGTGTGTGTCAGGTCATTTGAGTATATATACATTTATTGGAATTGACTTGTTAGTTTGCTATGTGATTATTGACTGGGATTTTTAACCTGTTTTGACAACGGTTAGCGTTGCCTGATAACGTCGGACGTTAGTTACTTTCCTTTGATGTTATTTAGAGAATGAAATGAACACACAGTGAGAAAAAAAATCAGATGCACGTTATCAAGTTACATGGGTTTGCGCGCCCTACGTTCATTGTTCACTCTGCTAGACGGCTTATTGAATAGCTGTGGAAGACAGGTATGGTTATTGTTCGGTATTGGGTTTACGCTTACCAGCTATTTTACCGTGCCTTATTGAATCGAGCGCATAATTTGTTTAAATTCAAACTTAGTCACTGCAAGTTTTAGCTGGGATTGCTTTAGCTTACACCCTTTTTCAGATTTTCGAAGTATTCGAGAGTTAGGAAAGAGAATGAGTAACTTCTGAAAGATTATTAAAAATATCTACAACAGCAATACTGGAAAGTGGCTAGATTTACCCCTATTCACAAAAGTGGTGATAAAACTGTATCAGACTACAGACCAGTATCCTTACTCTCCACATTAATACCCACATTATCTAAAGTTCTTGAAAAATATGCACACATGCAACTATGCAAGTATTTCCAGCTGTCAAACTTTTTCACCCTCTTTCGTCCAAATCACTCAATAGTCACTGACCTCGTAAAACTATGCAATGATATCCAGAGTAACATGTGATATGAACTTACTGGAGGAATTTTCCATGATTTTGCAAAGGCTTTTGATACCGTAGATCAGACATGTCAAAAATTCAGCTCTACATAGAGAGAAACTTTTTAAATGCCCAGCAGCCCAGCATCTTCCCTTCAACCTCCTAACCTCTGTTTGGGGTTGACACCTGCCTAGTTTTCTGGCTTCTCTCTGAATTTCACTGTTCCTGACATCTACACAGAATCATGCAAAGGCTGCTAGAATGATACTTTGGCAAAACAATATTGTAGTGGCTAGATTCTAGTGGATAAAAGGACCTTTGAAACTTAAAGGGATAGTAATGTTTCTTAATAAAAGCAGCTCTAATTAATCAACATAGTATTTGGGCCCTGGAGAGTGTTATTTCAGTTTTGTCAGAGTTGTAGTTCAAGAGTATTTCAATGACAAAGTATCCCCCTCCCACCCCTTTTACTGATATAACACTGCTCATTTCAGAGCAGTAGGGAGGTGCCCAGGTAGATTGCAAATAGGGTCAATCTCAATTAAGGTAAGGGAAAAAGCTGAAAAACCTGTCAAGGGGGGCAGGGTTTTCATTGTGCTCACAGTAAGAAGATTGTCCCTTGCTGTTATCTGTCTGCTGTTATCTGTCTGGTCTATGGAAAAGATTCCACATCTGAGTCGAGCAGTGTTACACTAGAAAAAAGGGGCGGAAGGGGGATACTTTATCATTCAATTAATCTTGAATTACAACTCTGACAGTACTAAAATAACACTCTCTATGGCTAAAATACTATGAAAATTAATTGGAGCTGCTGTTTTTGTGAAACATTACTATCCCTTTAAATACTGAGTCATGTGGCAGCAGTTTGAACTTTCAAAGTACATTGTTTTTTAGTAGTTGGACAGTAGATCTGTATATGTATCCACTATCCTGAATGCTTGCTTTGGAAATATGATGGCAGTCTTCCCAAGCATTGATATCTTTCATTTACAGTAACGGGCACCCTGCTGTTAATATCCTGCTTCATCCTTCAAATTCTTTGTTTATGCTATGTAATGTGTGCTCCCTGCTGATAATATCCCGCTTCAGCCTCCTTATTATTTGTTTACTCTTTCTGTATGAATCCCCTGCTGCTAATATTCTGCTTCAGCCTCCATATTCTGTGTTAACTGAAATGTGCTCCCTGCTTCTCCACTTTTTTCAAGTTTCTGATTTTGTCTGTTTAATATAAGATGGTTTATGGTATGACACCTGATTGCATTCAGGGCATTCTCTATGCAGACTGATTTGTAAGTTGCCTCATCTACATCAAGCAGATGTAAGTTAGAGAGAAACAGAGGTAAGCAAGTTAGATGCAGAGGGGAAAGAAAGACGCATGGAAGAGCCCGAGAGAAGGAGGGGGAAGCAAGAGACAAGCATATGGCAGAGAGAGAGAGGCAGAAGGGAGAGCCAGAGAGAAGAAGCGTGAGGAAGAGAGAGTGGTGGAATAACCAAGGGGCTATGTATCGGTGGGAGCAGGGGTAGAATTAGAGGCTGGAATAGGCAGCATCATTGTCCCACTGCACTGGTTATCATAAATGCATACATCCTAACATTTCAAATGCCCAACGAGGGACACATTTGTTTTAGGTGGTGTGGCTGGTGGGAGGGAAATGGCTGAGAATCTGTATGCTATAGACACCTATTTGTGTAACCGAATAAATTATTTAAAGGAAGATAAGGGCCACAGCGTCCAATGGAAGCTCGAGGTAGGAGTAGTAACAAGTAAGAGCGTGACAACAGTGTGTGGAGATGGACCGTGTATAGAGATGGACAAGGTAGACAGTGTGTGGAGGTAGACAGTGTGGAGATGGACAATGTGGACAGTATGTGGAGATGGACAGTGTGAGGAGGTGGACAGTGTGTGGAGGTGGACAATGTGGATAGTGTGTGTAGATGGACAGTGTGTGGAGGAGGAGAGTGTGTGGAGGTGGACAGCTGGACTGTGTGGAGGTGGACAATGTGGAGGTTGACAATGTGGGCAGTGTGTGGAGTTGGACAATGTGGACAGTTTGTTGACATGGACAGTGTGGAGGTGGATAGTGTTTGGAGGTGTACAACTGGACAGTGTGGAGGTGGACAGTGTGGAGGCTGACAATGTGGGCAGTGTGTTGAGGTGGTCAATGTAGACAGAGTGTTGACATGGACAGTATGGAGGTGAATAGTGTGTGGAGGTGGACAGCTGGACAATGAGGAGGTGGATAATGTGGAGATGGACAATGTGGACAGTGTCTGGAGGTGGTCAGTGTATGGAGATGGACAGTGTGTGGAGATGGACAAGGTGGACAGTGTGTGGAGGTGGACAACTGGACAATGTGGCAGTGGACAATGTGGAGGTGGACAATGTAGAGATGTACAATATGGACAGGTGGACAGTGTGTGGAGATGGACAGTGTGTGGAGATGGTCAGTGTTTGGAGGTGGTCAGTGTTTGGAGATGGTCAGTGTGGGAGGTGGACAGTGTGTGGATGTGGACAGTGTGGACAGTGTGCGGAGGTGGACAATGTAGAGATGTACAGTGTGGAGATGGCAGTGGACAACTAGACAATGTGGAGGTGGACAATGTGGAGGCGGTGTAACGGTTTTATGTAGACTCAGACACATTAGGTTTAGGTTAAAATGCAATTTTACTAACGAATCACAGTAACAGAATAACCCACACGGGTCCAGTAGGGATGAAGACAGAACACTACTGACACAGGTCAGGTTACAGTTACAAGTATCCACACAGGTCCAGTATATACAATACACAATACAATACTGACACAGGTCAGGCACAGTTCGTGTGAATCCTAAATAAGAAAGATAACTGTGGTTACTATTAGGCCGGGAGGACAGGATAGGCCCTAATAGTGAAATGGCCCTTGGTACTCTCTCTACGCAGAGAGTGACACAATGGCGACTTAGGCCACAAAAGCAACTAAGGCCCTGGACAAACGGTAGACTACCGGAGCTGCCAAAGGAGGACTGCCACAGAGGCACGGAATAACGTCATCAGGAACGGCAATAACTGTACCCAACGTGCCAGACACCAACCCACAAAGGGTTAACGAACACTCAGACCTGCCAGAGTTGACTGCCAGAATAGATAACACCTGAGGCGCCCAAGATAACCCAACATCAGCTAGGGCAGTGTAGGTCAAGCGTACCGTGGTGCTACCGAATGGACGCTACAGCACCGGATGAATAACGAGGCACAATACTGGTCGGGTAACAGTAAAAGGCTGCCAGAGCAGCAACGGAGGCAACAACGGATCTGTCCGTGGACAGAGAGATCGGAGACAGGCCCTTACCGGATGCAACAGTAAGCAGGCCCGGGTTGGCACCCAGAGCAGGAACATCAGCCAGGCCAGGTCGGTACAAAGAGCAGGAACATCAGCCAATCCGAGTCGGTACACAGAGCAGGAATGTCAGCTGGGCCGGGTCGGTACACAGGGCAGGACTGTCAGCCAATCCAAGTCGGTATACAGAGCAGGAACATCAGCCAATCCGGTTTGGTACACAGGGCAGGAACGATACAGGAAGTGTAGTCAGGCAGACTGGGTCATACATGGGAAACACACGAATACTGGAGCCAGCGCTTAGTAACAGGAACACCACGAAAGGGCAAAGCTGCAATGACAGGGCTCAGTATTTAAGAGTTATCACTGGGCGGAGCAACACCACGTTAGCCAATACAATTGAATCAGGAAGAAGCACTGTCATAATGTCGCCAGAAATAACACGGGCACCGTGCTAGGCGGACAATGTGTGCAGTATGGGGAGGTGAACAGTGTGTAGATGTGGACAGTGTGTGGCGGTGGCCAGTGTGGTGATGAGGCGGACAACTGGGCAATGTGGAGATGGATAATGTAGCGATGGACAATGTGGACAGCATGTGGAGGTAGACAATGTGGACACTGTGTGGAGACTGACAGTGTGTGGAGACTGACAGTGTGTAGAGGTGGACAGTGTGTGGAGATGGACAGTTTATGGAGGTGGACAAGGTGACAGTGGACAATGTGGAGGTGGATAATGTGGAGATGGACAATGTGGACAGTGTGTGGATAAGGACAGTGTGAGGAGGTCGACAGTATGTAGGTGGACGGTGGACGGTGTGGACAGTGTGTGGAGGTGGAAAGTGTGTCGAGGTGGTCAGTGTAGACAGTGTGTGGTTGTGGTGGACAGTGCGTGGTGGTGGACAGTATGAGGAGATGGACAGTGTGGACAGTGTGTGGAGGTGGACAGTGTGTGGAGGTGGACAGGGTGTAGAGGTGGACAGTGTAGACAGGGTGTGGTGGTGAACAGTGACTAGACTCTAGTATTAATAATTTAAGCCTCGTGATGTAAATCAGAAAGAAATCAGCAGACAGGTAATTAATAACTCTTATTTCAAATAGAACCATATTTGCTGACAACTTAGAATTTCATAATGTTTGAAAGTCTAAGTTCAATGAGCACATAATGTTATATTTTAACTTCAGTTTAAAACAGAACCACCTGCTCATTGAAAAATTCATAAAACATCATGCTATTTTCATTGCACTCCAATTGCTAATATATGCTATAGAGTATATTATATATTACCCTTTTGGGTGCAATGGCAAGAGCATATTCTATGACATTCTTCACTGAGAACATATGGTTCTGTTTTAAATAGTTATCCAAAAAAAATACAGTATTGTCGTTGTTTTAAAAAGTCATCTTACTGTTTTCTTCCTGTGAAATGCTGTTTGAAACAGTGGCATTAAAATGACAGTTCTATAGATTTCTTCACTAAGAACATGTGGTTCTATTTTAAACAGAAATTAACCAGAAAAATACAGGATTTAATTTGTTTTTAAAAGTCATTTTACTGTTTTCTCTCTGTAAAATACTGTTTGAAACAGTGGCATTAAAATGACTGTGCAGTGACTAACTCTCCCCCCCCCTCCATAAAAGCATTCTAACTCACAATATATGCAATAGTGAAGCATTTTAAGTTCATAAGGTTACATTTGGCAACATCAGTGAGTCACATTGTATGACTAATTTGCAACTGTATTTGCATGTTGTGTGCCCATTTGATGCCCAGTCCAGATTAACACAGTGTGATATGGAAGATGATATTCAGAACAGTTTGGGATAAATTATTCTAAATACCATCATCCACACCACATTGTGTAAATATGGGCACCAAGTGAGCACACATACAAGTGGAGTGGCAAATCAGTTACACAATGTAGCCCACTGCTGTTGCCAATGTACCAATATGTGTATAAAATGTCCCACTTTGGCATATATTGTTAATTATAATGCTTTTGTGGGAGGCAGCGAGGCACTGGGGTGACATATCACACTGTATTGCTCTACCGGTGGCATATAATGGTGTATTACACTGGTGGTGTCATATAACCCCGTATTGCTGTGCTGGTGGAATATATATATTGTTCTGGTTGTGAACAGTGCGTGGAGATGGACAGTGTGGACAGTGTGTGGTGATGGATAATGTGAACAGTGTGTGGAGATGGACAAGGTGGACATTGTGTGGAGATAAACAGTGTGGACAGTGTGTAGAGATTGATAGCGTGTGGAGATGGACACTGTGGACAGTATGTGGAGATGGACAATGTGGACAGTGTTTGGAGATGAACAAGGTGGACAGTGTGTGGAGATGAACAATGTGGACAGTATGTGTAGACTGACAATGTGGACAGTGCATGGAGATTGACAGTGTGGACAGTGTGTGTAGGTGGACAATGTATGGAGGTGGACAGTGTGTGCAGGTGGACAACTGGACAATGTGAAGGTGGACAGTGTGAAGATGGAGGTAAACAATGTGGGCAGTGTGCGGAGGTGGACAGTGTGGAGGTGGATAGTGCGTGGAGATGGACAACTGGAAAATGTGAAGATGGACATGTGTGGAGGTGGATAATTTGGACATAGTGTGGAGCTGGGCAGTATGTGGAGGTGGACAAGATGGACAGTGTGTGGAGAAGGACAGTGTGGAGAGTGTGTATAGATGGACAATGCAGACATTGTGTAAAGATGGACAATGTGGACAGGTGGACAGTGTGTGGAGGTGGTCAATGTTTGGAGGTGGTCAGTGTGTGGTGGTGGTCAGTGTGTGGAGGTGTACAGTGTTTGGGGGTGGATAGTGTTGACAATGTGTGGAGGTGAACAGTGTGTTGAGGTAGCCAGTATGGAGATTGTTTGTGGAGGTGGACAGTGTGTTGAAGTGGACAGCGAGGACAGGGTGTGGAGGTGGACATTCATAAAACATTCTTCTATCATTGGCATTAAGGGTTAATTAATATTGATTTATGTTTAAAATGTAACCATATGTGCTCAGTGTGGTGAAATGAACAGAGAGATTCATAAAACATGTTCATATCATTGACATCAGGGTTAATATTAACTTCAGTTTAAAACAGAACCATGCGCTCAGTGAAGAAATTCATATACATCATACTCTTGTCAGTTGTTAATATATGATATAGAGTGTATTATATGTTAACCATTTGAGTGCAATGGCAATAGCATATTCTGTGAATTTCTTCACTGAGAACATGTGGTTTATTTTAAACAAAGTTATCCTAAAAAATACAGTATTGCATTTGTGTTAAAAAGTAATTTTACTGTTTTCTGTCTGTAAAATGCTGTTTGAAACAGTGGCATTAAAATGAGTGTGCAGCAGCTAACTCTTCTCCCCCCCATAAAAGCATTCTAACTTATAATATATGCTAAAGTGGAGCATAATTTGCTAATATATTTGCATGTTGTGTGACCATTTAGTGCCCAGTCCAGATTTATCCAATGTGGTGTGGATGTTGATATTTAGAACAATTTGGACCAAATTATTAGAAATATCATCATCCAAACTTCACTGGATAAATCTGGGCACAAAATGGGCACTCATGCAAGTTATACAATGTGACCCACATTCAGTATGTATTAAAACAGTTGTATTTACTTTTATTAGTAAATTTATTTTTGTTTGAGAAATGCTGTATATTTTGTCAAACAAATCTGTTTTTCAGAAATGCTGAATTAAAAGCAGATCGTAGTAGCAGACAGACTCTTGGATCTATCTATCTATCTATCTATCTATCTATCTATCTATCTATCTATCTAATAGATATACTCAGCCTGGGATTATCCAAAGACCAAGGAGACAGCACTCTGTGAAGTAGGTGAAGAACAGGCTTTATTAAATCCATGCCAAAATTTTCGGTCTAAACCAGGGCCCTGAATATATACAGTACTGTGCAAAAGTTTTAGGCAGGTATGAAAAAATGGTGTAAAGAAAGAATACTTAAAAAAAATAGACATATTTATAGTTTATCAATTTATCAATTAACAAAACGCATAGTTAGTCAACAAAATAAAAATCTAAATCAAACCAATATTTGGCGTGACCACCCTTTGCCTTCAAAACAGCATCAATTCTTCTAGGTAAACTTGCACACAGTTTGTTAATGAACTCGGCAGGTACTTTGTTCCAAACATCTTGGAGAACAAACCACAGTTCTTCTGTGGATTTAGGCAGCCTCAGTTGCTTCTCTCTCTTCAAGTAATCCCAGACGGACTCCATGCTGTAGAGATCAGGGCTCTGTGGGAGTCATGCTATCACGTTCAGGACTTCTTGTTCTTCTTTACGCTGAAGATAGTTCTTAATGACTTTGATTATATGTTTGGGGTCATTGTCATGCTGCAGAATAAATTTGGGGCCAATCAGATGCTTCCTTGATGGTATTGCATGATGGATAAGTATCTGTCTGTACTTCTCAGCATTAAGGATACCATTCATTCTGACCAAATACCCAACTCCATTTACAAAAATACAGTCCCAAACTTGCAAGGAAGCTCCACCATGCTTCACTGTTGCCTGCAGACTCTCATTCTTGTACCACTCTCCAGCCAAACAAACTGCCTTCTGCTACAGACAAATATTTCAAATTTTGACTTATCAGTCCAGAGCACCTGTTTTCATGCATAGTTGAGTCTCTTGGCCTTGTTTCCATGTCAAACGTATGGCACTGATGGACATCTTCTGATTGTAAAGGGAAGTAAGCATAATGTGTCTTTCTTCTGTGGCACTAAGTTTCCTTGGCCGACCACTGTGTCTATGGTCCTCAAAGTTGCCTGTTTCTTTGTGCTTCTTGAAAAGAGCTTGGAAAGCTCATCTGGAAACCCCTGTCTGCCTTAAAATTGTTTGCCTTGGAGAGACCTTGCTGATGCAGTATAAGTACCTTGTGTCTTGTTGCTGTGCTCAGCCTCGTCATGGCATATGATTTTTGACATTAAACTGTCATTAGCAACCTCACCTTGTTAGCCGAGTTTAGCTGTTTCTCACCCAGTTTTATTCCTCCTACACAGCTGTTTCTGTTTCAGTTAATTGTTGTGTTTCAACCCTACATTGTAGGGATTATAATGTAAAAAAAAAAATAGTTCGCCGAGTCTTCTTTATAATATAAGAAACCCATTGTGCTATTTCAAACCACTTACTTGTTTGTAGTTCAAAAGATATGAAGTGGAGAAGGATCCCCTGACCACCCCTTCTGGCTATATCACTCAGCAGCTCTTTCTCTGCTCCAGACGGATGCGGTGAGGGACAGACTTTAGTATGCAAAGGGAAATCCTGCCCTCCTTCATCAAGGGGGGCAGGGTTTTCCTAATACTTACTTACTGAAGTTTGTCCCTCGCTGCATCTGTCGGGTTGCATGACACCATTAGAGATTCAGTGGGAGGCGGCCAGAAGGGGTGGGTGATCATTCTCCAATTCATAACTTTTGAACTACAAACAAGTAAGTGGTTTGTTATAGCACAATGGGTTTCTTATATTATAAAGAAGACTCAATGAGCTATTTTCAACATTACAATTCCCTTTAAATTGATTATCATTAGCACCTGTCTGGTATAATTATTTTATCATACACCTAACTATATGCCTACAAAATCCCTGACGTTGTGCAAATGTACCTAGAAGAATGTATGCTGTTTTGAAGGCAGAGGGTGGTTACACCAAATATTGATTTGATTTAGATTTTTCTTCTGTTCACTCACTGTCATTTTGTTAATTGTAAGCTTTCGGGCAGGGACCTCACACCCAATGTTTCACTCTACAAAGCACTTGTAACCCTGTATTGTCTAAAGCCTTAAATTGTAAAGTGCTGTGTACACTTGGGGGCTATATAAATAAACATATTAATTCATAAATCTAAACTATTAACATATGTATTTTTAAAGCATTCTTACTTTACAGAATTGTTTCACTCCTGCCTAAAGCTTATGCACAGTACTAGACAGATAGATAGATAGACAGATAGATAGATAAAACTCCTCCTTACTTCCACCCCTACATACGTGGGATCACATCATGTGACTTTCTCTTTTATATATAGACTGCTATTGATAATATAGTAAGGTATTGCTCATAGAACTTAAATGTTCGAGTTTAATAGACTGAAAAGAGGTGTAAGAGACCTTTATCAAGACAATTTTTGATAAAGGTCATTACTGAACTGAAATATTAACTTTCAATCTATTATTTAATATTCATACACTGTAAGTCCTGCAGTCCGTTTACTACTTTAGTATTTCCATAATCACAGAACACCCAGGCTGATCTATACATACATATTGTATATATTGTAGATACCTCCCCTGTAGTTACTGAGCTCCATTTTATTCTGTCTTTAGTTCCTCCACTTCACAATAGATAACGGGCTTTAACATTGTTAATGAGAAATTCTATAGACAAAATCACTACTCAAAGGTCTTTAAACAAGACATATAAAGATATGGCTGACTCCTTTTGGAAGATACACAACTAGGAAAGTACTTCTGTTACAAAAGTAAGTGTCATGCACTTATGCAGGAAAAGTTCACATTTAAGGTTTTGGGATTTAATAACATGAAGGACACTATGGGCCATATGTTCAAAGAGGTAGCAAAATAGCTTTTGTCGTTCGTAACGACTTTTCAAAGTACAGTGTCGTTGGGATCATTAATATTTTCAGAGAGTGTTGGTTGTGATCAGAAATATGTTGTTTGTCCTGACTGAAATTGTTGTATGTAACTACAAAAAAAGTATTAATTAACGACAAACATGTCTTAAAAATATCTTAACTAAAGACAAAAATGTCTTTAAAATGTCTTTACTAACGACAAAAATGTCTTAACTAAAGACAAAAAATCTCATTCCCTTCACTTTTTTTAAATGTACAAATTTTGTCTTTTCCAAGACATTTTTTTGTCGTTAGTTACGACAAATGTTCTTTTCCTCTATATGACACTGGAGAATAGTTTAGTCACGCCCTTGTCACGCCCCTTTGTCCGTCATTTCTGGAGTTTTGTTGTACACAACGGACGTTACTAGTTTTTTGTCGTATACTCTATAGAAAATATGTCGTTCATAAATACAATGACTTATTTTTGTCTTTCATACAACTTTTTTATCGTTATCCCTTTGAAAATACAGCCCTAAGAGAGCACTGGGATTTTAGAATTCCAGCCATCCAGAGGGTGCAACTCATAGAAAAACAGGTGTCAGAGAGACAAGGTGGTAGTGGACGGGAAAAGGGGTCTTACTTAGTTTTCTGTATAACAGGTCTTAAAAAAAAAGCTTAAACAGAGTAACAGAAAATCTAGGAATCCAGGTCAAAGAGAGTGTGCATAGAAGAATGGGATCTAAGTTGAAAGTAGTTAATGTACCTTTTTCTGATTCTCTATATACAGATACTTGCCATGTATTTAACCTGCCCCGGAAGGAGACCTATCCAGTTTTCTATCTTGCTGACAAGAACTCACTCTATGTTGGAGGAGAGGAAGTTCTCTATCTCTTTGATTTCAAAACTAAAACGAACAGCACGGTATGCAATCCTCTTCTACAGTTCCTAAAGTTGCTAGGGTTGTGTAGCTCATGAAATGCTTATTTTCATGTTTTAATACAATTTTCAACCATTCAGGATCTGCTTCTCAATATTAGCCTTAGAAGGTGTATGTGCGTGAGTCTGTCCTGCAGTATGAGTGCTAAACTTCCTATTTTTACTATTTCTGTAGATCTCTATCAGAGCTGAATCTATTACCTGTACGGACAAGGTAAGAGAGTCCATCTGCCTGACACTCAAATTTCATTGCACATGCACAGTTTTTCATATTTCAACCTAACACCCCCCTCACATACTCATACAGAACCTTTACACAGCAAAAACACCTAACTGTATTGCATTTTACTTACACACACTGATGTCATACACTGACCCCGCACCCAGCTTTCTATGCATTTCCTTTCTGAACACCCAGCTCTATTACATTGCCCTTCCTTATACCACTGTCTTACACTGACCTCAACACCCATCTTTATTACATTGCCCTTCCTCATACCGATGTCTTACACTGACCCCAGCACCCAGCTCTATTACATTGCCCTTCTTTAGACCAATGTCTCACACTGACCCCAACACTGAGCTCTATTACATTGCCCTTCTTTATATCAATGTCTCACACTGACCCCAACACCCAGCTCTATTACATTGCCCTTCTTTATACCAATGTCTCACACTGACCCCAAACATGAGCTCTATTACATTGCTCTTCCTAATATTGATGTCATTACCATTCCTTATACCAGGGTTTAAAATGTGAAGTCCTTTGCTACAAGCCAGACCTGAAAAGTTACTCGCCACTGCAAGCCATAACATACCCACCAGGGCTGAATTTCTACTCGCGAGGGCTAAATTTTCACTCGCCATTGGCTAGTGGTGAGTGGAAATTTTGAGCCCTGCTTATACCAATGTCTCACACTGACCCCAACACTCAGCTCTGTTACATTGCCCTAATTTATACCAATATCTTACACCGACCCCAACACTCAGCTCTATTACATTGCCTTTCCTTATACCAATGTCTCACACTGACCCCAACACCCAATTCTATTACATTGCCCTTCCTAATACCAATGTCTCACACTGGCCCCAACAACCAGCTCTATTACGTTGCCCTTCTTGACACCAATATCTTACACTGACTCCATCACTGAGCTCTATTACATTGCCCTTCCATATATCAATGTCTTACACTGACCCCAACACCCAGCTCTATTATATTGCCCTTCCTTATACCAATGTCTCACACTGACCCCAACACTCAGCTCTATTATATTGCCCTTCCTTATACCAATGTCTCAAACTGACCCCAACACCCAGCTCTATTACATTGCCCTTCTTTATACCAATGTCCCACACTGACCCCAGCACTGAGCTCTATTACATTGCCCTTCCTTATACCAATGTCTTACACTGACCCCAACACTCATCTCTATTACATTGCCCTTCTTTATACCAGTGTCTCACACTGACTCCAACACCCAGCTCTATTACATTGCCCTTCTTTATACCAATGTCTCACACTGACCCCAACACCCAGCTCTATTACATTGCCCTTCCTAATACCAATGTCTCACACTGACCCCAACACCCAGCTCTATTACATTGCCCTTCTTTATACCAATGTCCCACACTGACCCCAGCACTGAGCTCTATTACATTGCCCTTCCTTATACCAATGTCTTACACTGACCCCAACACTCAGCTCTATTACATTGCCCTTCCTAATACCAATGTCTCACACTGACCCCAACACTCAGCTCTATTATATTGCCCTTCCTTATACCAATGTCTCAAACTGACCCCAACACTCAGCTCTATTACATTGCCCTTCTTTATACCAATGTCCCACACTGACCCCAGCACTGAGCTCTATTACATTGCCCTTCCTTATCCCAATGTCTTACACTGACCCCAACACCCAGCTCTATTACATTGCCCTTCTTAATACCAATGTCTCACGCTGACCCCAACATCCAGCTCTATTATATTGCCCTTCCTTATACCAATGTCTCAAACTGACCCCAACACTCAGCTCTATTACATTGCCCTTCTTTATACCAATGTCCCACACTGACCCCAGCACTGAGCTCTATTACATTGCCCTTCCTTATACCAATGTCTTACACTGACCCCAACACTCAGCTCTATTATATTGCCCTTCCTAATACCAATGTCTCACACTGACCCCAACACTCAGCTCTATTACATTGCCCTTCCTTATACCAATGTCTTACACTGACCCCAACACCCAGCTCTATTACATTGCCCTTCTTAATACCAATGTCCCACACTGATCCCAGCACTGAGCTCTATTACATTGCCCTTCTTAATACCAATGTGTCACAATGACCCCAACACTCAGCTCTATTACTTTGCCCTTCCTTATCCCAATGTCTTACACTGACCCCAACACCCAGCTCTATTACATTGCCCTTCTTAATACCAATGTCCCACACTGATCCCAGCACTGAGCTCTATTACATTGCCCTTCTTAATACCAATGTGTCACAATGACCCCAACACTCAGCTCTATTACTTTGCCCTTCCTTATCCCAATGTCTTACACTGACCCCAACACCCAGCTCTATTACATTGCCCTTCTTAATACCAATGTCTCACGCTGACCCCAACATCCAGCTCTATTACATTGCCCTTCTTTATACCAATGTCTCACACTGACCCCAACACCCAGCTCTATTACATTGCCCTTCTTAATACCAATGTCCCACACTGATCCCAGCACTGAGCTCTATTACATTGCCCTTCTTAATACCAATGTCTCACAATGACCCCAACACTCAGCTCTATTACATTGCCCTTCTTTATACCAGTGTCTCACACTGACCGCAACATCCAGCTCTATTACATTGCCCTTCTTAATACCAATGTCCCACACTGATCCCACCACTGAGCTCTATTACATTGCCCTTCTTAATACCAATGTCTCACGCTGACCCCAACACCCAGCTCTATTACATTGCCCTTCTTTATACCACTGTCTCACACTGACCCCAACACCCAGCTCTATTACATTGCCCTTCTTAATACCAATGTCCCACACTGATCCCAGCACTGAGCTCTATTACATTGCCCTTCTTAATACCAATGTCTCACAATGACCCCAACACCCAGCTCTATTACATTGCCCTTACTTATCCCAATGTCTTACACTGACCCCAACATCCAGCTCTATTACATTGCCCTTCTTTATACCAATGTCTCACACTGACCCCAACACCCAGCTCTATTACATTTCCCTTCCTTATACCAATGTTTCACACTGACCCCAACACCCAGCTCTATTACATTGCCCTTCCTTATACCAGTGTCTTACACTGACCCCAACACCCAGCTCTATTACATTGCCCTTACTTATACCAATGTCTCACACTGACCCCAACACCCAGCTCTATTACATTGCCCTTACTTATACCAATGTCTCACACTGACTCCAACACTCAGCTCTATTACATTGCCCTTCTTTATACCAATGTCTCACACTGACCCCAACACCCTGCTCTATTACATTGCCCTTCTTTATACCAGTGTCTTACACTGACCCCAACACTCAGCTCTATTACATTGCCCTTCCTTATACCAATGTCTCACACTGACTCCATCACCCAGCTCTATTACATTGCCCTTCTTTATACCAATGATTCACACTGACCCCAACACTCAGCTCTATTACATTGCCCTTCTTAATACCAATGTCTCACAATGACCCCAACACTCAGCTCTATTACATTGCCCTTCCTTATCCCAATGTCTTACACTGACCCCAACATTCAGCTCTATTACATTCCCCTTCTTTATACCAGTGTCTTACACTGACCCCAACACTCAGCTCTATTACATTACCCTTCTTTATACCAATGTCTCACACTGACTCCATCACCCAGCTCTATTACATTGCCCTTCCTTATACCAATGTCTCACACTGACTCCATCACCCAGCTCTATTACATTGCCCTTCTTTATACCAATGTTTCACACTGACCCCAACACTCAGCTCTATTACATTGCCCTTCTTAATACCAATGTCTCACAATGACCCCAACACTCAGCTCTATTACATTGCCCTTCCTTATCCCAATGTCTTACACTGACCCCAACATTCAGCTCTATTACATTGCCCTTCTTTATACCAGTGTCTTACACTGACCCCAACACTCAGCTCTATTACATTGCCCTTCCTTATACCAATGTCTCACACTGACTCCATCACCCAGCTCTATTACATTGCCCTTCTTTATACCAATGTTTCACACTGACCCCAACACTCAGCTCTATTACATTGCCCTTCTTAATACCAATGTCTCACACTGACCCCAACACTCAGCTCTATTACATTGCCCTTCCTTATACCAATGTCTCACACTGACTCCATCACCCAGCTCTATTACATTGCCCTTCTTTATACCAATGTTTCACACTGACCCCAACACCCAGCTCTATTACATTGCCCTTCTTAATACCAATGTCTCACACTGACCCCAACACTCAGCTCTATTACATTGCCCTTCCTTATACCAATGTCTCACACTGACTCCATCACCCAGCTCTATTACATTGTCCTTCTTTATACCAATGTTTCACACTGACCCCAACACTCAGCTCTATTACATTGCCCTTCTTAATACCAATGTCTCACAATGACCCCAACACTCAGCTCTATTACATTGCCCTTCCTTATCCCAATGTCTTACACTGACCCCAACACCCAGCTCTATTACATTGCCCTTCTTAATACCAATGTCTCACACTGACCCCAACATCCAGCTCTATTACATTGCCCTTCTTAATACCAATGTCCCACACTGATCCCAGCACTGAGCTCTATTACATTGCCCTTCTTTATATCAATGTCTTACACTGACCCCAACACTCAGCTCTATTACATTGCCCTTCTTTATACCAATGTCTCACACTGACCCCAACACCCAGCTCTATTACATTGCCCTTACTTATACCAATGTCTCACACTGACTCCAACACTCAGCTCTATTACATTACCCTTCTTTATACCAATGTCTCACACTGACCCCAACACCCAGCTCTATTACATTGCCCTTCCATATATCAATGTCTTACACTGACCCCAACATTCATCTCTATTACATTGCCCTTCCTTATACCAATGTCTCACACTGACCCCAACACCCAGCTCTATTATATTGCCCTTCTTTATACCAGTGTCTCACACTGACCCCAACACCCAGCTCTATTATATTGCCCTTCCTTATACCAATGTCTCACACTGCCCCCAACACCCAGCTCTATTACATTGCGCTTCCTTATACCAATGTCTCACACTGACCCCAACACCCAGCTCTATTACATTGCCCTTCTTTATACCAATGTTTCACACTGACCCCAACACTCAGCTCTATTACATTGCCCTTCTTTATACCAATGTCTCACACTGACCCCAACACCCAGCTCTATTACATTGCCCTTCCATATATCAGTGTCTTACACTGACCCCAACATTCAGCTCTATTACATTGCCCTTCCTTATACCAATGTCTCACACTGACCCCAACACCCAGCTCTATTATATTGCCCTTCTTTATACCAGTGTCTCACACTGACCCCAACACTCAGCTCTATTACATTGCCCTTCCTTATATCAATGTCTCACACTGACCCCAACACCCAGCTCTATTACATTGCCCTTCTTAATACCAATGTCTTACACTGACCTCAACACCCAACTCTATTACATTGCCCTTCCTTATACCAATGTCTCACACTGACTCCATCACCCAGCTCTATTACATTGCCCTTCTTTATACCAATGTCTCACACTGACCCCAACACCCAGCTCTATTACATTGCCCTTCTTTATACCAATGTTTCACACTGACCCCAACACTCAGCTCTATTACATTGCCCTTCCTTATACCAATGTCTCACACTGACCCCATCACCCAGCTCTATTACATTGCCCTTCCTTATACCAATGTCTCACACTGACCCCAACACCCAGCTCTATTACATTGCCCTTCCTTATACCAATGTCTCACACTGACCCCAACACCCAGCTCTATTATATTGCCCTTCTTTATACCAGTGTCTCACACTGACCCCAACACTCAGCTCTATTACATTGCCCTTCCTTATACCAATGTCTCACACTGACTCCATCACCCAGCTCTATTACATTGCCCTTCTTTATACCAATGTTTCACACTGACCCCAACACTCAGCTCTATTACATTACCCTTCTTTATACCAATGTCTCACACTGACCCCAACACCCAGCTCTATTACATTCCCCTTCCATATATCAGTGTCTTACACTGACCCCAACATTCAGCTCTATTACATTGCCCTTCCTTATACCAATGTCTCACACTGACCCCAACACCCAGCTCTATTATATTGCCCTTCTTTATACTAGTGTCTCACACTGACCCCAACACTCAGCTCTATTACATTGCCCTTCCTTATACCAATGTCTCACACTGACCCCAACACCCAGCTCTATTACATTGCCCTTCTTAATACCAATGTCTTACACTGACCTCAACACCCAGCTCTATTACATTGCCCTTCCTTATACCAATGTCTCACACTGACTCCATCACCCAGCTCTATTACATTGCCCTTCTTTATACCAATGTCTCACACTGACCCCAACACCCAGCTCTATTACATTGCCCTTCCTTATACCAATGTTTCACACTGACCCCAACACTCAGCTCTATTATATTGCCCTTCTTTATACTAGTGTCTCACACTGACCCCAACACTCAGCTCTATTACATTGCCCTTCCTTATACCAATGTCTCACACTGACCCCAACACCCAGCTCTATTACATTGCCCTTCTTAATACCAATGTCTTACACTGACCTCAACACCCAGCTCTATTACATTGCCCTTCCTTATACCAATGTCTCACACTGACTCCATCACCCAGCTCTATTACATTGCCCTTCTTTATACCAATGTCTCACACTGACCCCAACACCCAGCTCTATTACATTGCCCTTCCTTATACCAATGTTTCACACTGACCCCAACACTCAGCTCTATTACATTGCCCTTCTTTATACCAATGTCTCACACTGACCTCATCACCCAGCTCTATTACATTGCCCTTCCTTATACCAATGTCTCACACCGACCCCAACACTCATCTCTATTACATTGCCTTTCCTTATACCAATGTCTCACACTGACCCCAACACCCAATTCTATTACATTGCCCTTCCTAATACCAATGTCTCACACTGACCCCAACAACCAGCTCTATTACATTGCCCTTCCTGACACCAATATCTTACACTGACCCCAGCACTGAGCTCTATTACATTGCCCTTCCATATATCAATGTCTTACACTGACCCCAACACTCAGCTCTATTATATTGCCCTTCCTTATACCAATGTCTCAAACTGACCCCAACACTCAGCTCTATTACATTGCCCTTCTTTATACCAATGTCTCACACTGACCCCAGCACTGAGCTCTATTACATTGCCCTTCCTTATACCAATGTCTTACACTGACCCCAACACTCAACTCTATTACATTGCCCTTCCTAATACCAATGTCTCACACTGACCCCAACACCCAGCTCTATTATATTGCCATTCCTTATACCAATGTCTCAAACTGACCCCAACACTCAGCTCTATTACATTGCCATTCTTTATACCAATGTCCCACACTGACCCCAACACCCAGCTCTATTACATTGCCCTTCCTTATACCAATGTCCCACACTGACCCCAGCACTGAGCTCTATTACATTGCCCTTCCTTATACCAATGTCTTACACTGACCCCAACACCCAGCTCTATTACATTGCCCTTCTTAATACCAATGTCCCACACTGATCCCAGCACTGAGCTCTATTACATTGCCCTTCTTAATACCAATGTCTCACGCTGACCCCAACATCCAGCTCTATTACATTGCCCTTCTTTATACCAATGTCTCACACTGACCCCAACACCCAGCTCTATTACATTGCCCTTCTTAATACCAATGTCCCACACTGATCCCAGCACTGAGCTCTATTACATTGCCCTTCTTAATACCAATGTCTCACAATGACCCCAACACTCAGCTCTATTACATTGCCCTTCTTTATAACAATGTCTCACACTGACCCCAACACCCAGCTCTATTACATTGCCCTTCTTAATACCAATGTCCCACACTGACCCCAACACTCAGCTCTATTACTTTGCCCTTCCTTATCCCAATGTCTTACACTGACCCCAACACCCAGCTCTATTACATTGCCCTTCTTAATACCAATGTCTCACGCTGACCCCAACATCCAGCTCTATTACATTGCCCTTCTTTATACCAATGTCTCACACTGACCCCAACACCCAGCTCTATTACATTGCCCTTCTTAATACCAATGTCCCACACTGATCCCAGCACTGAGCACTATTACATTGCCCTTCTTAATACCAATGTCTCACAATGACCCCAACACTCAGCTCTATTACATTGCCCTTCCTTATACCAATGTCTCACACTGACCCCAACATCCAGTTCTATTACATTGCCCTTCTTAATACCAATGTCCCACACTGATCCCAGCACTGAGCTCTATTACATTGCCCTTCTTAATACCAATGTCTCACGCTGACCCCAACACCCAGCTCTATTACATTGCCCTTCTTTATACCACTGTCTCACACTGACCCCAACACCCAGCTCTATTACATTGCCCTTCTTAATACCAATGTCCCACACTGATCCCAGCACTGAGCTCTATTACATTGCCCTTCTTAATACCAATGTCTCACAATGACCCCAACACCCAGCTCTATTACATTGCCCTTACTTATCCCAATGTCTTACACTGACCCCAACATCCAGCTCTATTACATTGCCCTTCTTTATACCAATGTCTCACACTGACCCCAACACCCAGCTCTATTACATTTCCCTTCCTTATACCAATGTTTCACACTGACCCCAACACCCAGCTCTATTACATTGCCCTTCCTTATACCAGTGTCTTACACTGACCCCAACACCCAGCTCTATTACATTGCCCTTACTTATACCAATGTCTCACACTGACCCCAACACCCAGCTCTATTACATTGCCCTTACTTATACCAATGTCTCACACTGACTCCAACACTCAGCTCTATTACATTGTCCTTCTTTATACCAATGTCTCACACTGACCCCAACACCCAGCTCTATTACATTGCCCTTCTTTATACCAGTGTCTTACACTGACCCCAACACTCAGCTCTATTACATTGCCCTTCCTTATACCAATGTCTCACACTGACTCCATCACCCAGCTCTATTACATTGCCCTTCTTTATACCAATGTTTCACACTGACCCCAACACTCAGCTCTATTACATTGCCCTTCTTAATACCAATGTCTCACAATGACCCCAACACTCAGCTCTATTACATTGCCCTTCCTTATCCCAATGTCTTACACTGACCCCAACATTCAGCTCTATTACATTGCCCTTCTTTATACCAGTGTCTTACACTGACCCCAACACTCAGCTCTATTACATTACCCTTCTTTATACCAATGTCTCACACTGACTCCATCACCCAGCTCTATTACATTGCCCTTCCTTATACCAATGTCTCACACTGACTCCATCACCCAGCTCTATTACATTGCCCTTCTTTATACCAATGTTTCACACTGACCCCAACACTCAGCTCTATTACATTGCCCTTCTTAATACCAATGTCTCACAATGACCCCAACACTCAGCTCTATTACATTGCCCTTCCTTATCCCAATGTCTTACACTGACCCCAACATTCAGCTCTATTACATTGCCCTTCTTTATACCAGTGTCTTACACTGACCCCAACACTCAGCTCTATTACATTGCCCTTCCTTATACCAATGTCTCACACTGACTCCATCACCCAGCTCTATTACATTGCCCTTCTTTATACCAATGTTTCACACTGACCCCAACACTCAGCTCTATTACATTGCCCTTCTTAATACCAATGTCTCACACTGACCCCAACACTCAGCTCTATTACATTGCCCTTCCTTATACCAATGTCTCACACTGACTCCATCACCCAGCTCTATTACATTGTCCTTCTTTATACCAATGTTTCACACTGACCCCAACACTCAGCTCTATTACATTGCCCTTCTTAATACCAATGTCTCACAATGACCCCAACACTCAGCTCTATTACATTGCCCTTCCTTATCCCAATGTCTTACACTGACCCCAACACCCAGCTCTATTACATTGCCCTTCTTAATACCAATGTCTCACACTGACCCCAACATCCAGCTCTATTACATTGCCCTTCTTAATACCAATGTCCCACACTGATCCCAGCACTGAGCTCTATTACATTGCCCTTCTTTATATCAATGTCTTACACTGACCCCAACACTCAGCTCTATTACATTGCCCTTCTTTATACCAATGTCTCACACTGACCCCAACACCCAGCTCTATTACATTGCCCTTACTTATACCAATGTCTCACACTGACTCCAACACTCAGCTCTATTACATTACCCTTCTTTATACCAATGTCTCACACTGACCCCAACACCCAGCTCTATTACATTGCCCTTCCATATATCAATGTCTTACACTGACCCCAACATTCATCTCTATTACATTGCCCTTCCTTATACCAATGTCTCACACTGACCCCAACACCCAGCTCTATTATATTGCCCTTCTTTATACCAGTGTCTCACACTGACCCCAACACTCAGCTCTATTACATTGCCCTTCTTTATACCAGTGTCTCACACTGACCCCAACACCCAGCTCTATTATATTGCCCTTCCTTATACCAATGTCTCACACTGCCCCCAACACCCAGCTCTATTACATTGCCCTTCCTTATACCAATGTCTCACACTGACCCCAACACCCAGCTCTATTACATTGCCCTTCTTTATACCAATGTTTCACACTGACCCCAACACTCAGCTCTATTACATTGCCCTTCTTTATACCAATGTCTCACACTGACCCCAACACCCAGCTCTATTACATTGCCCTTCCATATATCAGTGTCTTACACTGACCCCAACATTCAGCTCTATTACATTGCCCTTCCTTATACCAATGTCTCACACTGACCCCAACACCCAGCTCTATTATATTGCCCTTCTTTATACCAGTGTCTCACACTGACCCCAACACTCAGCTCTATTACATTGCCCTTCCTTATATCAATGTCTCACACTGACCCCAACACCCAGCTCTATTACATTGCCCTTCTTAATACCAATGTCTTACACTGACCTCAACACCCAACTCTATTACATTGCCCTTCCTTATACCAATGTATCACACTGACTCCATCACCCAGCTCTATTACATTGCCCTTCTTTATACCAATGTCTCACACTGACCCCAACACCCAGCTCTATTACATTGCCCTTCTTTATACCAATGTTTCACACTGACCCCAACACTCAGCTCTATTACATTGCCCTTCCTTATACCAATGTCTCACACTGACCCCATCACCCAGCTCTATTACATTGCCCTTCCTTATACCAATGTCTCACACTGACCCCAACACCCAGCTCTATTACATTGCCCTTCCTTATACCAATGTTTCACACTGACCCCAACACCCAGCTCTATTATATTGCCCTTCTTTATACCAGTGTCTCACACTGACCCCAACACTCAGCTCTATTACATTGCCCTTCCTTATACCAATGTCTCACACTGACTCCATCACCCAGCTCTATTACATTGCCCTTCTTTATACCAATGTTTCACACTGACCCCAACACTCAGCTCTATTACATTACCCTTCTTTATACCAATGTCTCACACTGACCCCAACACCCAGCTCTATTACATTCCCCTTCCATATATCAGTGTCTTACACTGACCCCAACATTCAGCTCTATTACATTGCCCTTCCTTATACCAATGTCTCACACTGACCCCAACACCCAGCTCTATTATATTGCCCTTCTTTATACTAGTGTCTCACACTGACCCCAACACTCAGCTCTATTACATTGCCCTTCCTTATACCAATGTCTCACACTGACCCCAACACCCAGCTCTATTACATTGCCCTTCTTAATACCAATGTCTTACACTGACCTCAACACCCAGCTCTATTACATTGCCCTTCCTTATACCAATGTCTCACACTGACTCCATCACCCAGCTCTATTACATTGCCCTTCTTTATACCAATGTCTCACACTGACCCCAACACCCAGCTGTATTACATTGCCCTTCCTTATACCAATGTTTCACACTGACCCCAACACTCAGCTCTATTACATTGCCCTTCTTTATACCAATGTCTCACACTGACCTCATCACCCAGCTCTATTACATTGCCCTTCCTTATACCAATGTCTCACACCGACCCCAACACTCATCTCTATTACATTGCCTTTCCTTATACCAATGTCTCACACTGACCCCAACACCCAATTCTATTACATTGCCCTTCCTAATACCAATGTCTCACACTGACCCCAACAACCAGCTCTATTACATTGCCATTCCTGACACCAATATCTTACACTGACCCCAGCACTGAGCTCTATTACATTGCCCTTCCATATATCAATGTCTTACACTGACCCCAACACTCAGCTCTATTATATTGCCCTTCCTTATACCAATGTCTCAAACTGACCCCAACACTCAGCTCTATTACATTGCCCTTCTTTATACCAATGTCTCACACTGACCCCAGCACTGAGCTCTATTACATTGCCCTTCCTTATACCAATGTCTTACACTGACCCCAACACTCAACTCTATTACATTGCCCTTCCTAATACCAATGTCTCACACTGACCCCAACACCCAGCTCTATTATATTGCCCTTCCTTATACCAATGTCTCAAACTGACCCCAACACTCAGCTCTATTACATTGCCCTTCTTTATACCAATGTCTCACACTGACCCCAGCACTGAGCTCTATTACATTGCCCTTCCTTATACCAATGTCTTACACTGACCCCAACACTCAACTCTATTACATTGCCCTTCCTAATACCAATGTCTCACACTGACCCCAACACCCAGCTCTATTATATTGCCATTCCTTATACCAATGTCTCAAACTGACCCCAACACTCAGCTCTATTACATTGCCCTTCTTTATACCAATGTCCCACACTGACCCCAACACCCAGCTCTATTACATTGCCCTTCCTTATACCAATGTCCCACACTGACCCCAGCACTGAGCTCTATTACATTGCCCTTCCTTATACCAATGTCTTACACTGACCCCAACACCCAGCTCTATTACATTGCCCTTCTTAATACCAATGTCCCACACTGATCCCAGCACTGAGCTCTATTACATTGCCCTTCTTAATACCAATGTCTCACGCTGACCCCAACATCCAGCTCTATTACATTGCCCTTCTTTATACCAATGTCTCACACTGACCCCAACACCCAGCTCTATTACATTGCCCTTCTTAATACCAATGTCCCACACTGATCCCAGCACTGAGCTCTATTACATTGCCCTTCTTAATACCAATGTCTCACAATGACCCCAACACTCAGCTCTATTACATTGCCCTTCTTTATACCAATGTCTCACACTGACCCCAACACCCAGCTCTATTACATTGCCCTTCTTAATACCAATGTCCCACACTGACCCCAACACTCAGCTCTATTACTTTGCCCTTCCTTATCCCAATGTCTTACACTGACCCCAACACCCAGCTCTATTACATTGCCCTTCTTAATACCAATGTCTCACGCTGACCCCAACATCCAGCTCTATTACATTGCCCTTCTTTATACCAATGTCTCACACTGACCCCAACACCCAGCTCTATTACATTGCCCTTCTTAATACCAATGTCCCACACTGATCCCAGCACTGAGCTCTATTACATTGCCCTTCTTAATACCAATGTCTCACAATGACCCCAACACTCAGCTCTATTACATTGCCCTTCCTTATACCAATGTCTCACACTGACCCCAACATCCAGCTCTATTACATTGCCCTTCTTAATACCAATGTCCCACACTGATCCCAGCACTGAGCTCTATTACATTGCCCTTCTTAATACCAATGTCTCACGCTGACCCCAACACCCAGCTCTATTACATTGCCCTTCTTTATACCACTGTCTCACACTGACCCCAACACCCAGCTCTATTACATTGCCCTTCTTAATACCAATGTCCCACACTGACCCCAACACTCAGCTCTATTACTTTGCCCTTCCTTATCCCAATGTCTTACACTGACCCCAACACCCAGCTCTATTACATTGCCCTTCTTAATACCAATGTCTCACGCTGACCCCAACATCCAGCTCTATTACATTGCCCTTCTTTATACCAATGTCTCACACTGACCCCAACACCCAGCTCTATTACATTGCCCTTCTTAATACCAATGTCCCACACTGATCCCAGCACTGAGCTCTATTACATTGCCCTTCTTAATACCAATGTCTCACAATGACCCCAACACTCAGCTCTATTACATTGCCCTTCCTTATACCAATGTCTCACACTGACCCCAACATCCAGTTCTATTACATTGCCCTTCTTAATACCAATGTCCCACACTGATCCCAGCACTGAGCTCTATTACATTGCCCTTCTTAATACCAATGTCTCACGCTGACCCCAACACCCAGCTCTATTACATTGCCCTTCTTTATACCACTGTCTCACACTGACCCCAACACCCAGCTCTATTACATTGCCCTTCTTAATACCAATGTCCCACACTGATCCCAGCACTGAGCTCTATTACATTGCCCTTCTTAATACCAATGTCTCACAATGACCCCAACACCCAGCTCTATTACATTGCCCTTACTTATCCCAATGTCTTACACTGACCCCAACATCCAGCTCTATTACATTGCCCTTCTTTATACCAATGTCTCACACTGACCCCAACACCCAGCTCTATTACATTTCCCTTCCTTATACCAATGTTTCACACTGACCCCAACACCCAGCTCTATTACATTGCCCTTCCTTATACCAGTGTCTTACACTGACCCCAACACCCAGCTCTATTACATTGCCCTTACTTATACCAATGTCTCACACTGACCCCAACACCCAGCTCTATTACATTGCCCTTACTTATACCAATGTCTCACACTGACTCCAACACTCAGCTCTATTACATTGCCCTTCTTTATACCAATGTCTCACACTGACCCCAACACCCAGCTCTATTACATTGCCCTTCTTTATACCAGTGTCTTACACTGACCCCAACACTCAGCTCTATTACATTACCCTTCCTTATACCAATGTCTCACACTGACTCCATCACCCAGCTCTATTACATTGCCCTTCTTTATACCAATGTTTCACACTGACCCCAACACTCAGCTCTATTACATTGCCCTTCCTTATCCCAATGTCTTACACTGACCCCAACACCCAGCTCTATTACATTGCCCTTCTTTATACCAATGTCTCACACTGACCCCAACACCCAGCTCTATTACATTTCCCTTCCTTATACCAATGTTTCACACTGACCCCAACACCCAGCTCTATTACATTGCCCTTCCTTATACCAGTGTCTTACACTGACCCCAACACCCAGCTCTATTACATTGCCCTTACTTATACCAATGTCTCACACTGACCCCAACACTCAGCTCTATTACATTGCCCTTCTTAATACCAATGTCTCACAATGACCCCAACACTCAGCTCTATTACATTGCCCTTCCTTATCCCAATGTCTTACACTGACCCCAACATTCAGCTCTATTACATTGCCCTTCTTTATACCAGTGTCTTACACTGACCCCAACACTCAGCTCTATTACATTACCCTTCTTTATACCAATGTCTCACACTGACTCCATCACCCAGCTCTATTACATTGCCCTTCCTTATACCAATGTCTCACACTGACTCCATCACCCAGCTCTATTACATTGCCCTTCTTTATACCAATGTTTCACACTGACCCCAACACTCAGCTCTATTACATTGCCCTTCTTAATACCAATGTCTCACAATGACCCCAACACTCAGCTCTATTACATTGCCCTTCCTTATCCCAATGTCTTACACTGACCCCAACATTCAGCTCTATTACATTGCCCTTCTTTATACCAGTGTCTTACACTGACCCCAACACTCAGCTCTATTACATTGCCCTTCCTTATACCAATGTCTCACACTGACTCCATCACCCAGCTCTATTACATTGCCCTTCTTTATACCAATGTTTCACACTGACCCCAACACTCAGCTCTATTACATTGCCCTTCTTAATACCAATGTCTCACACTGACCCCAACACTCAGCTCTATTACATTGCCCTTCCTTATACCAATGTCTCACACTGACTCCATCACCCAGCTCTATTACATTGTCCTTCTTTATACCAATGTTTCACACTGACCCCAACACTCAGCTCTATTACATTGCCCTTCTTAATACCAATGTCTCACAATGACCCCAACACTCAGCTCTATTACATTGCCCTTCCTTATCCCAATGTCTTACACTGACCCCAACACCCAGCTCTATTACATTGCCCTTCTTAATACCAATGTCTCACACTGACCCCAACATCCAGCTCTATTACATTGCCCTTCTTAATACCAATATCCCACACTGATCCCAGCACTGAGCTCTATTACATTGCCCTTCTTTATATCAATGTCTTACACTGACCCCAACACTCAGCTCTATTACATTGCCCTTCTTTATACCAATGTCTCACACTGACCCCAACACCCAGCTCTATTACATTGCCCTTACTTATACCAATGTCTCACACTGACTCCAACACTCAGCTCTATTACATTACCCTTCTTTATACCAATGTCTCACACTGACCCCAACACCCAGCTCTATTACATTGCCCTTCCATATATCAATGTCTTACACTGACCCCAACATTCATCTCTATTACATTGCCCTTCCTTATACCAATGTCTCACACTGACCCCAACACCCAGCTCTATTATATTGCCCTTCTTTATACCAGTGTCTCACACTGACCCCAACACTCAGCTCTATTACATTGCCCTTCTTTAT